>CM057342.1:213353481-213999095 GCA_030015575.1 Agapanthus africanus
AAATTGCTCCGGATCAGAGCGTCGACCGTTCATGTCGGAAAAAGGGCAGTGCAGGCTTCCTACAAAGCAGGAACCAAATCGCTCCGGATCAGAGCGTCGACCGTCCATGTCTCAAAAAGGGCAGTGCGGGCTTCTAACAAAGCAGGAACCAGATCACTCCGGGCCAGGGAAACGTCTACCATGGACACTCCGTCTCGGAGACGCATCAAGTGTCGACCGTCCATGTCGCAAAAAGGGCAGTGCAGGCTTCCCACAAATCGGGAACCAAATCGCTCCGGATCAGAGCGTCGACCGTCCATGTCGTAAAAAAGGCAGTGCATGCTTCCTACAAAGCAGGAAGCAGATTACTCCGGGCCAGGGAAAAGTCTACCACGGACACTCCGTCTCGGAGACGCGTCAAGCGTCGACCGTCCATGTCGTAAAACAGGCAGTGCAGGCTTTCCACAAATCGGGAACCAAATCGCTCCGGATCAGAGCGTCGACCGTCCATGTTGCAAAACGGGCAGTGCAGGCTTCCCACAAATCGGGAACCAAATAGCTCCGGATTAGAGCGTCGACCGTCCATGTCGCAAAACGGGCAGTGCAGGCTTCCCACAAATCGGGAACCAAATCGCTCCGGATTAGAGCGTCGACCGTCCATGTCGCAAAACGGGCAGTGCAGGCTTCCCATGCCATGGGAACCAAATCGCTCCGGATCAGAGCGTCGACCGTCCATATCGCAAAACGGGCAGTGCAGGCTTCCCACAAATCGGGAACCAAATCGCTCCGGATTAGAGCGTCGACTGTCCATGTCGTAAAAAGGGCAGTGCATGCTTCCTACAAAGCAGGAACCAGATCACTCCGGGCCAGGGAAAAGTCTACCATGGACACTCCATCTCGGAGACGCGTCAAACGTCGACCGTCCATGTCGGAAAAAGGGCAGCGCGGGCTTCCCACAAACCGGGAATTAAATCGCTCTGGATCAGAGCGTCGACCGTCCATGTCGCAAAACGGGCAGTGCAGGCTTCCCACAAATCGGGAATCAAATCGCTCCGGATCAGAGCGTCGACCGTCCATGTCGCAAAAAGGGCAGTGCAGGCTTCCTACAAAGCAGGAACCAGATCACACCGGTCCAGGGAAACGTCAACCACGGACACTCCGTCTCGGAGACGCGTCAAGCGTCGACCGTCCATGTCGTAAAAAGGGAAGTGCATCCCAAAAAGTGGGAACCAAAGCAAGTCTCTTCCACGTGAAAGAAGATCCATCAATTTCATGCACACGACTCACACATGTGGTGTGCATTTATTGATGGGGGGCACTTTGTTGAAGTCGAAAATTGCACCCTGGTTGACCAAGTCAAAGTCAAAGTCAACCCCAAACCAAGTGGGCCCATGCCCAAGTGGGACCAAGTCAAAGTCGAAAATTGCACCCTGGTTGACCAAGTCAAAGTCGAGTCCGAACATGAAGCGGCCGGCCCTCCCCCATGCCGAGTCCGAACATGAAGCGGCCGGCCCTCCCCCATGCCGAGTCCGAACATGAAGCGGCCGGCCCTCCCCCATGCCGAAATGAAATCATGTAATCAATAATTTTTATGTAATTTTTTATGCATGAATGTAAATAGAATGGGTATAAAGCTAAATTTTTGTAAGCCCATGGCTTATGTGCAAAAAGAAATAGCACATGAGATATGGGATGGGCAAAATGCCATTTTGCAAAGCCCAAGGGGCTATATGTAAATATGTAAGCCTATATATGGCAACATGATGATGCACAAAGCAATACACTTTTCATTCTCTCAAAAAACCTAGGGTTTGTGCCTCTTTCCCCTTTCTGAAGGTTCCAAACTTTCTTCTTTCTTTTGAATTAAATCAAGAGTTTTACTCTTCCTTTTCCAAAACTAAATAGTTTTTCACCACAAAACCCACAAAGGGGAACTTGGATCTGTCATTAGATCTCAAAAAGAAGAGATTTTTAAAATCTCACATCTCTTGATCTTCAAGATCCGGCCAAACGACAGGAAGAAGAAGGAGACCTATCTCCAGAAACCCCACTTTGGGGAAGAACTAGGGCTTAAGGGGAGAAGCCCCTTCATCAGCTTCAAAACATCTTGGGAGTTTAACTCCTCATATATATATATATATACACACACACACACACACAGAATAATAAGTGCTCCTTTCTGGGAGTACAACTCCCCATTGCAGGGACCAAGTCCCTTTTGCTGCTCGAGCGCCCACGTGCTGACACGTGGTGCGCTAGGGCTCAAAGCGCTAGCGCTCTAGCGCCCGAGCGCCCACGTGCTGACACATGGCGCGCTAGCACTTATAGCGCTACCGCGCTTGCTCTCAGAGCGCCAGTGCCCAAAGCGCTAGCGCTCGAGCGCCCACTTGTTGACACGTGGCGCGATAGCGCTCTTGCGCTCAGAGCGCTAGCGTCCGAGAGCCCACGTGCTGACACGTGGCGCGCTAGCGCTCTTGCACTCAGAGCGCTAGCGCCCGAGCGCCCACATGCTGACACATGGTGCGCTTGCGCTCAAAGCGCTGTCGCTCTTGCGCTCAAAGCGCTGGCGCTGGCCCCACGCATCCTTTGGATGCCTTTTCCCCCCTTATATATATACACATATGTATACATATATGTACACACACACACTCCACGACACTGTCCCTGTTAGAAAAAAATTCTAACGGGGCGCTGCCCCGCACCCCGCACGGGGGCTGCTAGCCCCCCTGACCCCCAGCCCGCTATCCGGGTAGTGGGACCCCTGTAAAAACTCTGCGGGGACGCCGATATATCCAAAACCCCTTTAAAACACAACACTGCATATTGAGTTCGCATGATCAGTTTAATCCGTCAATCGGAGGTTCCCTCGCTCCAAAGGCGAAGGGTAATTAACGGCAGCTTAGTCCGTGGCTGCCGGAAATTCGGATCCCCACAATCATTAAACCCCGGCCTACCCTAGGCAGGAGGAATCTGTAATGTGCCTGACAAGCGCGCGCTTATTCCCATCTCAATGGGGTGACGAAAAACACCCTACAATTACATATCTTTTAAACATGTTGATAAAGCCCGTAGGATCGTTGCTAGACTACCTGTGTTGTGATGGCGATCATACTTGTGGGAGCTGGGTATTCGGTACGCACATCCTTAAATAGTCCCTAGTCATGGGAGTATCAAGACTGGGCATCGATATTCCAGAGTAGACTAGTGTATACATTTTCTAGACCCCGACGAGGGGCGATGGTTTGGTCCCGCAACCATTGGTCTTTAGACCTAAGATCGTATACAGGTGCTCATTGGGTATGAGTACACCGGACGGACTCGCTGAGAACTTTCAGATGGTACTATACCTATCATCGGGTGGAAGTTCTCGGGTGACATTAGTACAGGTTAGTCTTTAGACCTGAGATCGGCATTTATCTCGTGTGAGTTCCCACCGTGCTTTGATCACTACCCTACCAAGGCTCTGCTGAGTCGTGCAAACAGGTTTTGGTTGGGTATATACCCGAACCACATGGAGGCAATGAGAGATTGTCAAGGATTCGTCTCTCCCGGCATAAGGAGTCGATGTCGCACTGTGTTCGATTGGTCAGTACCATAAGAACTTGGCAAAGGCAGTTGGGATTTACTGATAGACTGATCAGTAGATTCCCAGATTGGTCCTGAGCCACATTAGCATGACTTATCAGGTTATTAGGATCTGATGTTCACCACCCCCTAGACCCGGTATGCGATACTCTTTGACGAAGAGATCAGAATGTACGGATATTGTCACGGATAGGCTCAGTAGAGATCCGGATGAGTTTGCTCATCGGCCTTCCTTTCGACAGGTACCCGGGTAGCCGTTACGTACAGCTAGTGCCGCTGACGTGCTTGTGCTTATGGATTTATCCAGTAACTCACTGCCGGTGTACCGTCGATTCTTTACAGTCCCACACAGAGGGTTTCCCTGATTTAGGCGAAATGATTTAGTAGCCGTATTGGATACGTGCATGGTCTCGATCGATTGATGTACTTTGTACTCGGACTTTCGATCGAACAGTTGGTAATACTAGCCGGCTCGGGTTTGAGCCGGATTATTAAATCAAGTATTGATTTAATAATTTACATATATGTATTTCGATATATATATTCTAGTATTACGTTCTTCGTATTATTCTATCTCTTTGGGCATTCGTATTTTTATCCGAATGCAGGTATGTATATATAGTAGACTGAAATCTGTATTTATTACAGATTTCCTTCTATAAGGTGGCCACCTCATTATGTATTTTCCATTTATTTGATAAATGGAAATGAGGTGTAAAGTATGAGGTATGGGAGGAATGGAGTTGACCATGCTTCAATAGTTAACAAATGAATTTATAATTCATTTGTAGTTACTATTGAAGTATGGTTGTGGATTTTTTATTCTAGAAAATGATATACAAAACCATTGTGTTCATTTCTCTCTTTCCATGGTTGCTTCATTATTCTTGAGCTCCAATTTTTCTCTCCATCTCCTCCTTCCTCTCTAGCTTCCTCCACCTTCATCTTCTTCCTTTTCACTACCTTCTCATGTGTTGAGAATCAAGTGAAGAGGCAAGAAAGAGATAGCTTTACACTTAGATATTTAAACTACATTCTAGATCACTTGGACTAGCATCCCAAGTTTTCTAGTTGCTCTTTTTGACACTTAGCAAGGAGCTAGAGCCATGGATCAAACCCCTCGGGTGGATCATGAAGGACCAAAGAGGACCGGAGAACAAGCTCAATCCCGGAGAACCGACGGAGCAACAAAAGAAGGTCAAGCAAGTTCAAGGTGGATACAAGGAGCTAAGGATGAAGAACGAAGACCGAAGGACTTGGTTCGTTTGGTAAGAATCCTTCATTATAGTAGATAGCTCTCTTAGTATAGCTAGTTAGTTTTATGGAAAGATCCGGGTCTTTGGGTTATCATAGCGCCTTTTTGAAACCCTAGAAAATTTTTGTTCCGCAAACCGCCTCGTTAGAAGGCTCGGGCGTCAAGGTAACCCAACTTGGTATCAGAGCCACCCCATAAAACCTACACTAGCTTGTTCCAACGTGTTTAGAATAACGATTGACCGAAAATTTCAAAAACCGCATTTCCATTCATATAGTTTCTATCGTTTTTTAAAAGTGGCCTAAAAATCATTTTCTGTATATTAAAAAATCGAGCAGGCTTTTATAAGAACCCATAAGAAATTTGATCCCATGATCTCTCAGAACCACCGCAGAACCGCCGTGCAAAGCACTGTTTTGCCGCGGTTCCGCGGCGGTACTAGGGATTCTGGGGTCCAATTTTCTTCTGGGAATCATTTTCATGGAATTGTGGTTTCTGGAATAATTATTTTTGGGGCCCATATTTGTTTCAGTATTGGTTTAATACTTGGGGCCCACTTGGAAAGTTTAGTCGATCATGATTTTAAAATACGTATTTTGTTATCAGTACTTAGTTTAGCATCTCTGACCGTGAATGTCATTTGATCAGTAAACCCGTCTATCTGCTATATGTTCTTTTAGACGGATTTGCGAACGTGACATTCACGTTGAAGTTTCTGTGATTGTGCTGATATTATGGTTGGATTGTCATGGTGGATAGCATGTGGTGCAATGTTAGCAGTACAGTTTATATTCATTTGTATATTTGTTATTGCGGGGCGAGCGTCCGACATGTGGACAGCCGTCTTTGCCGGATTGTATATTATTTTGGGGAACGACCAGGTTGAAGCCAATGTCACCATTTTTATATATTATTTTCTTTTTCCATATTAGGATTACTCCACGGTGGAGTGCACGAATAGCCGGATTCTAGAAGGCAACAAGCCCGCATCTCATGGCATTGAGATGGAGGGGGCTTCATTCTAGAATTGGCGGGCTATTCGCCGCACTCGTAGGGGTATAGGTTTTCATTGCACAGGCTATCCACACGACCGGGAACGTTGGGTTTTATTTGCGGCTCAAGTGAAGCCCGGGGCTCCAAGATTATCCACCATTCTGTATTGTTGGCTGTGATTCTGTGATGTTGATTATTATCATACCTGGGACAAATGTTGTATATACTTATATATATACACCAGTAGATGTTGTATATGTTTTGCACCCGTGCTAGTCCAGCCCCCGCTCTGTCATTAGTTAAGTTACCTAACGGGTGATGACAGGGCTCCATGGCGAATGCAGATGGCATATACGTACATTTTATTTTCGTTCTTTTCTGGTGTGATAGGTTAAATTGATAGGACCACATTGATTTTGATTAATACAAGAAAATAATCCTAAAAGATGTTGTTGGAACAGATTTCAAAAAACTGACATTACAGACATTCTCTTTTAGTTTGCACAGTGGTATTTGGTTATGAATATCCATCACCTCATTCGACGAGGCAAGGGCCGAGATCCCTTCATCGGGAGTGACCCATAGTAACAGTTGGCGTCAACGTAATAACTTCACTATAGTCGATTATTTTTGCTTTGCATAATGGTATTCATTGTGGAATATCCTGCACCTCATTCGACGAGGAAAGAGCCGAGATCCCTTCACAGGGAGTGACCTCTTTATCAAAAATTTTCACCACTATATATATTTTTAAAACTGTTCAGGTTCCTTCAATGATATCAAGTTCATTACGTTAACGGGTTTTTCACCTAAAACCCAGTCGTAGCCCTCCGTCATTTCCTACAAGTAACACTTAGTATTCGTGCTGCGTTTGTTGACTCCGTCAAGGCATAGTGTACGGTAGCTGAGTGGTACTTGTTTGTAGCACTAGATGCGATTGGTCAGGACAGTCGTATAACCTTGTTGTCTCCATCAAGGGTTATTCGGGTAGGTTTGATGCAATCCAGATAATGACGGGTTGAACTTGACTAGGACCCTTTGATTTGTTGACTCCGTCAAGGTCACTAGGGTCCTAGGGGTAAAAACCACATCGGGAGTTTCAAACATACAGGAAACTTGCTGATTTAGCATAGCTTCTGGAGTATGGTGACTAGAGTGAATTCCATCTAGGTCATCATACAATGATAGTTGGATCCCGATCCCACTGATGAGTAGAATACTCTCGGGACATATTTCACTTAACAATCAATGCTATAAACTAAGTAGGTGTCTAGAACAGTGTTAGCGGGGCTACGCCTCCAGGGAAAAAAGGTTATGTAATTAAGGAACTTCGCGAAAGCGTTGGAAAACCTCCCTCGAAGTACCAACACTAGCCTGGCTGAAAGGTTAAACAAGTATTGTGACGTGCGATTAAATCCTGACTAGTTCTTCTTTTAGGGTTTGGAGAAGAATTTGAGGAAACAGTGGGAGCCATCCTGATTAGATAAACTAATAACCAATCTAATCTTGCAAGAGCGCATGCTGAGTGTTCCTTTTCTCTCTCTCCAGGTAGCAACCGTTTCACGCCCTAATCAAGATAATAAAATATATTGCTTGACCGATCCGAATTCTTATTCGGGGCTGGGGAACGACGGTTTAGCTCTAACTTACAACAACGGTCATAAGTATGAGCAAAAGAAAGAGGATTGTATGGATTCCAGGAAGACCCAGGTGAAGAAGAAGCATACTATTGCATCTACTTCAGGTGTTCTTGTAATTGAGAACTGCTTTTCGGTCAGTCCTACCTCCTGGGTACTAGATACCGGATCAGGATCTCATATCTATAATTTATTGCAGAGACTGAGAAAAAGTAGGATAGTTGAACCTGGTGATATGTCCCTCAGGGTAGGGAACGGAGCACAAGTTAATGCTGCAGCCGTCGGTGAATATCACCTAGTGTTGCCAAATGACAATACTATGATTTTGAACAATTGCTACTATGTACCTTCCATGGTTTGCAACATAATATCAGTTTCTTTACTTGATAAAGATGGATATAGCTTTGTTCTTGATAGAAATATCATGAACATTTACCTTGATAAGGTACTGGTTGCAGAAGGTACACTGTGTAATGGTATTTATGTTCTAAATCAGAATACAGTTCTCAATATACAAAACACACGCAAGAGAAAGAATTCAGATACGAACGAATCCTACTTGTGGCATTGTAAACTTGGTCATATAGGAGAGAAAAGACTAAGTAAGTTACATAAAGATGGACTCTTGAATACGTTCGAATTTTCATCTTATGAAACTTGTCAGTCTAGTCTCAAAGGAAAGATGACCAAATCTCCGTTCACCGGACATGGAGAAAGAGCAGCAGAGATCTTGGGACTCATATACAGTGATGTGTGTGGTCGGATGTCTATACATACAATGGGTGGGTTCTCATACTTCATCACATTCACTGACGATCTCTCTAGATTCGGATATGTGTATCTTATGAAACACAAATCTGAAGCCTTTGAGAAATTCAAAGAATTCAGAAACGAAGTACACAACCAGACTGGCAAAAGTATCAAGATCCTCCGATCTAATAGAGGAGGGAAGTACTTAAGCACGGTATTCCTAGAATACTTAAAAGAGAATGGAATTCTCTCTCAGCTTACTCCTCCTTACACACCACAGCACAACGGTGTATTGGAGCGGAGGAATCGTACTCTATTGGATATGGTTCGCTCCATGATGAGTAGTGCTGAGTTGCCTCTTTCATTTTGGGGACATGCACTTTTGACAGCTGCATACTTACTGAACTACGTTCTATCCAAATCTGTGCCTAAGACTCCATATGAAGTATGGAGTGGACGGAATCCATATCTTAAGCGATTTAAGATATGGGGTTGTCCGGCCTATGTGAAAACACAGAAACCAGACAAGCTAGAGGCATGGTCAGTTCTATGTAAATTTGTGGGATATCCTAAGGATTCACTGGGATATCTGTTCTACTACACTAAGGAACAGAAGGTGTTTGTATCTCACCATGCTACCTTTTTAGAAAGGGAGTTTTTTGCAAAAGAAACTAGTGGGAGTACGGTAGAACTGGGAGAAATCCATGAACCACAAAATGTAACTGATGATTTAAAGGAACCACTAGATTCAGTAATCCCAGACGAACGTGAGCCACTCCGCAGATCTGGTAGGATTTCTTATCCGCCCGAGAGATACTATGATTTTCTCATAGATGGGGATCGAGAGGATTGTATCTTGGAAGAAGATGATCCTACCAGTTTCAGGCAGGCCATTATCAGTATGGACTTTGATAAATGGCTGGATCCTATGCGATCCGAAATGGAATCCATGTACACCAATAAAGTGTGAACCTTGGATATTTGCTCCACCTGGGATAAAACCCGTTGGATGTAAATGGATCTACAAAAGGAAATTTGGTGTAGATGGGTAGGTGGAAACCTATAAGGCTAGACTCGTTGCAAAAGGTTTTCGCCAAAAACCAGGTGTGGACTTTGACGAAACCTTTTCTCCGGTGGCTATGCTCAAATCCATTCGGATCTTACTTGCCATTGCTGCCTTCCATGACTATGAGATCTGGCAGATGGACGTAAAAATGACTTTTCTAAACGGAAGTTTAGAAGAGTGTGTTTATATGGATCAGCCGGAAGGTTTCGTAGACAGTGGGAGCAGCGGGAAAGTGTGCAAGTTGCTTAAATCCATTTATGGATTTAAACAAGCATCGCGGAGCTGGAACATCTGTTTTGATGAAACAGTCAAGGATTTTGACTTCATCAAATACGAGGATGAGCCTTGTATTTATAAGAAGATTGTAGGACGAACTGTCGTGTTCCTAGTCTTGTACGTGGACTAAATTCTTTTGATAGGAAATGATATTCCTATGCTACAATCGGTCAAGCTATTCTTATCACAAAGGTTCTCCATGAAAGACCTAGGTGATGCCTCGTACATTCTGGGGATCAAGATCTACAGAGATAGATTTAAAAGATTACTGGGACTTTCACAAGTTTTGCTAATCAAACCCCTAATCCTAATTAGAGTTGTGCTTGATGATATTTAGACTTAAGATTAGTTCTTGGGGCTATGAAGTTCCTAGGTTAAATATGACCTAATCTAGGTTAAAAAGGGGTGTTTTGGTAACTAAATAGCCTTGTTAGAACACCAAGTTTCATTAAACCACCTCAATGTGGTGGTTTAGTGTTAAATATCGTTTTTAGTTAAGATTAGGGATTCTTTTCGAATCTGCTATCAACCCAGAAACCTTTTTGAGAATTTGCCATTACTAAGAACTAGTCTTAGGGCCACGATTACAACCACAAAACCTGAGCCCTCCCCCTCTTCTTTTGGCTGCAGATTTAATGCATCTGGCAGCAAATTGCGGACCATTTTAGGACTTTGGGTGTGAGTCTTTGTCGAGTGCTCTCTGAAACTCCATGTAGGCTTTTGGTATGTGCAACTTTCTCTAATTGTTTGAATAGGATAATCTGGGACCGTTTTACCATATTTTAGGCGTTTCTTTAACGTGCGATACGGATTTTTTCGACTCTCATTTAGGTGTCTTGTGTGGTTAGCAGCCCTTAGAGGTAGTCTTGGATGCTTTGCATGCGTCTAATGCGCTAAGCTCACACATGATAGCTTGTGGAAGTTGGTTCTTTCGTATTGCGTATGTGTCCGTGTCTAATCGAAAAATTTATTAGCCTCATGTGTTATGGTTTTGTGCGATGCTAGGATCAATTGCGGAGACTTCGGACGAGCCTAGGAAAGGGAAGGAGGTGGTCGGATTCGTATAGCTCGAGACTGTTTCGGTGAGTAGATTTAACATCTACGGGGAAATCGCCTGTATGGAGTTAAGCGCCGATGGCTAGATTCTAATTACAAAACCCTATACTATATGCTTATACATTTGTGATTTGTCCATGAGTATCATAGTGTGCATCCTATTACCTGTTATGCATTGACATATCCTTAGTAGGACACTGCACCATTACTAACGGTTCTAGTTGCATGAGCAATGATTTATATGCCCACACATACTATTGGTAATTGCCATGACATGCACACTATAGAATTGGTCATGAACAACTACATTATATTATATTCTTAACTGGTAGTTAGACTCTCATTTATTGTACTAGTATGCATCATGTCAGTATTATACATACAATGCTATTAGTACCATATTCTCATATAATATTTCATGAGATTTCGGTTTTTGTGGATTTGGTAAACCGCAAAGTACATTTTCGAAACCTGGATTATTCAAAATGCGTTTTTTCCCTTAATATGATATTTGGTGTCCACCATGGGTTTTCTTGGTTCTGAGTGATGAGTATACCCAATTTAAGGAGTGAGGAGACACCATCTGCAGGTACATGGTGGACCCAGTACGGTGCCCCGGGGCAAGAAGATCGTATAGAAAGGCGTTGAGCCCGGCAGGAGAACACTACCTACCGGTGATTGTATGGAAACTTGGCGGATATCTGGAGGATACCGACCGGAGTTATATGATGAGATGGATATGAGGGCCAATCAGAGTGATGGCGCTTGAAATATTGGGATTTTGAGTGTCGTTGCTTGACACCGGTTTTATGATGATTTTATCGATGGTCTCTCTGTTTTAATCCACATTCAGGACTTATTATGACATACTCGGTTCATATAGTTGTGGCCTGATATTATACTTGCTCATGATTTATACTGCATCCATGCTATTATACATATGCCATCAAAACCTCATACTTAGGGTTTTTCGCTATTTCGTTCATTCTTGCGATTACCACGTATGATGTTATTTACTACTCATGAGCTGGCAACTCACCCCCGTTGTGCCACAGCGTCTTGCAGGGCCGATCCTCAGAGTACTCGCGGCGGGACACTCTACTTTTGCTATTACTACTGCTACCGCTACTTTTGGGCATGATATATTTTATAGGTGGGTTGCGAGTATTCTTATGCTTTCTATTTGTGCTCTTGTCCTTGTATCTAGTATACTCCATCTACCACATGTATGTATTGACTTAAAGACAAGACTGGGAGCTTGATATTTGTATTATATTTGACTCTTGGTGTCGTGCTCGTGTGAGCCGTCTTTTGTGGTATGTTGCAAATGTTGTTTCATTTCTTATTTGGTTATTTCTTCACCTATGGTGTCGTATATCCGATGTGTGGTTGTGTTCCACCTTTGGGCATGAGTTTGCTCCCAAGCGGGGATAATTTTTATATATATTGTTATGTATCCGTTTTGGATCAGTTTTTACAAAGAAAATACTGCCGAAATTTTTAGCAAAAAATTGAGATTTAAAAAGGTATGATGTTTTAAAACAAATGTTTTACCTCTCCACTTTATTTCATGGTTTAGATTCTGGGTTTCGGCTCACTTGAATTACGTTACGCCTTTAGACGTTGTGTGATTTAAGTGCCGGTCGCGTTCCTATTTTGGGTTGTGACAAAGTTGGTATCAGAGCGTTAGGTTTTACCTTTCGGAGTGTAGGATTGTTGGTTATAGTGCCCTCAAGGCAATTATCAGTCTCAGGAAGGTGATTATGATGATTAAGAGAGGAGCTATACCGGTAAAACAGTCTTACTCAAGATGAGAGTATACAATCTGGTTTGTCTCTATTATCATGTATATGCTTTACGTGGTATTACAGATCACTACTACATGTTGACGGAGCCCATAGGATTCTTACTTGACTACCGGTATTATGATGGCGATCATATACATGGGAGCTGGATGGTCTATAAGCACATCCTTAAATGTCCCTAGTCGTAGGAATTTCGAGACTGGGCATCGATACTCCAGATTAGACTAGTGTATACTGATCGAGACCCTAACGAGGGGCAATGGCTGGTCTCACAAGCCATTGGTATTAGTTTGTTCACCTAAGATAGTATACAGGTGCTCATTGGGTTATGAGTACACCGGACAGACTCGCCGGGAACATGCTAGTTGGTATTATACCTAGTGTCAGATAGCAGTTCTCAGGTGACATGTGTACAAGTTAGACTATCGACCAGATATCATCATTTGTCTCATGTGAGTTCCCACTGTGTTTTGATTACTACCCTATCACGGGTCAAAGGAGTCGTGCAAACAGGTTTTAGTTGGGTACAGTCCCGAACCACATGGAGGCAGTGAGCGGATCGTCAGGGGATTCGTCTCTCCCGGTATTGGGGGTTGATGTCGCGTTGTGCATGGGTGGCCATCGCCAAAAATCCTTGGCCAAGGTAGTCGAGAATTACTGATTCGGATCAGTAGTTTCTCAGTGGGTCATGGGCTTCATACCAACACTAAATTTTGCGTTGTTAGGGGTCTGACTTTATCCACCCCTAGACTCGACATGCGATACTCATAGACGAACGGACTGGACTATACGAATATTGTCACTGTCAGGCTTAGTAGGGGTTTCAGGAAGAGTTTGCTAGTCGGCCTCCCTTTCGTTCAATACCTGGGTAGCCGTTACGTACAGCTAGTGCCGCTGACATGCTTGTGGTTAAACCCACTGCCAGCGTATTGACGAGTCTTTAGAGTTCCACACAGAGGGTTTCCCTGCTTCGGGCGAAACGATGCAGAGGCCGTATAGTTTTACGGTAGGGTTTGATCACATACGTGTACTTGTGCATGGATGATGTTCGGACGGATAATACTAGTGGGCTTTGGTTTAAGCCGGTTCCTAGTATTATATTGTTGGATTATTTTCATCTCATTGTAGTCGTATTCTTCAGAATACGATGTGGGTATGTATATACGGATGAGGGGTATTCTTGTAATTTCTTATAAGATTACTTTTAGAAGATTACGCCTCATTATGGTTTAGACCTTTTTGGATTAAAAGCTTATTGAGGTATAGGATGAGATGTTTATTGCATTTTTGGTGGCATGGCTTATTAGTGACCCATGGTTACTTTTCTAAGCATGATTAAGTTTTTGTTTGTTGTGAGATTTTGTTGACTTGAGATATTTTTGGTTGACTCTAGATATTTTGGAGCCATGGGATATTTATGTGGATGGCTTCAATTATTGAAAAGAATCAGCACAAAAAAAAATCTCACAACAAAGAAAATGACTTGGCCATTTTTCTTTCTTGAGTTACAACACTCTCATCCTCATGGCATCTTCTTCTTCCTACACCCAAACCCTCTCATGTGTTGAGAAATCTTGGGTGTCTAGAGACAAATTAATCCTTTATTAGACTCTACATCATCTTGGCTATCTAGCTTAGCAAACTAGATACCCTAGTTACTTCGGTTATGAAGTAGGAACTCGTTTCATAAATCCTCGGGTTGATCATCTTCGATGAAGGGAGACCGGAGATCAAGCTTGATTAAGGAGGACTCTAGGAGCTTGAGAAGGTGGTTGAAGACCGAAGGACACGGATCAATTCGGTATAATCACTCTAACCCTTTAGTTTAGCTTATATGCATGTTTTGTTATCTAGGGCTTATGGGTCGATCTGGGTTATCGGGTTGTTCTAGCGCCGGTTTTTGAAATTTTTTGTTCCTCAATGGCCATGGTTTGATGGCCGGGGCGCTTGCATAACCCAACAAGGATGACCTTTGGTATGATAGAGTAGGTAACTTGAGCAGAGTAGCGTAGCGTGTGTATGTTTCGCGGCATACTCACGACACGATACTCCGCCTAAGTGTCCTTAAGACATATGTCTTATGATTCTTTCCTTGATTCCACGAATCATTTTGTTCTGGCTGCTGTGTTCTTACCAAATCCTATTTCTTGTTCTAGCCATGATGACGCCAAGGACTACGAGGGCCTAGAGGGCTGCCGCTAGAGATGAGGTCAGGGCGAGCTCATCCGAGACGAGGGCCGACCAGGGCGGTATGCCTACCCCTCAGGAGTAGATTGACCCACCTTCTCCAGGCCGGATTGCTAAGCTGGAGGCTAGCATTCAGGATTTGCGCTAGATGGTTGGAACTTTGGTTGATGCCAGCCGAGCACAGAGATCGGATGATATTTCGCCTACTACAGGGACCGTGATAGTACCAACTGCTCAGAAAGTTGTACCTACCGCTACCGAGACTATCGTAGTATCTCTATCTGAGTTTATGAGACTGAAGCCTCCGGTTTTCATTGGCACAGACACATCATAGGATCCACAGTCGTTCCTCGACAGGATGGCCTGTATTTATCGTTCCTTGAGATGAACCGATGCGAGATTCGTCGAGCTTGCTAGTTTCCGTCTGGAGGGTCTTGCCCAAACTTAGTGCGAGTCTATTGAGAGAGGCCGAGCCATAGGTCTTCCTCCTATGACCTAGGATGAGTTCGTGACGGTTTTTCTGGCTCGTTTCCAACCGCAGAGTGTCAGAGATACCCAAGCCTGCAGTTTTGAGTCTTTGCGCAAGACTCCCGGTATGACAGTGGCTAAGTATGATATCCAGTTTACCTAGCTATCCATATATGCTCCTTATTTGGTGGACACCGAAAAGAAGTGCGTCAAGAGATTCGTGCAAGGTGTTGATACACAGTTGTTCCTCTTTATTGGCGCCCAGCACTTTGATACCTATGCAGCAGCGATGGACGCAGTAATACTAGTGGAGGAGCTATTGCCGAGACTATGGCTGTTTCTAGACCGAAGCGAATTCGTACTGGTGTATAAGCTCCCAGGAAGTTTGGCAGAGGTCTGGCAGGCAGAGGCCGCGGCGGATTCTTTCTAGGCTGTGGCAGCAGTAGAGGCTTGAGATGGGGCCAGTTATATAGCTCTTACCTATACGGTCAGCAGCCATCGTCAGGAAGTTTTCAGTATGGGAGTCCGCATCACCGCGTCAGGTATTGTACCGAGAGATGCCAGGACGAGGCAGCAGTTCCACGGGTCACTTTACCCCCTTCACCTCCTCCTCCGAGATCATTGCCTCAGACGCCCATCGTTACTCCATGTCAGACCGATGCTCAGAGAGGCCGTAGTCATGGCGTTCCTGTTCAGAGGGGATGAGATGACAGAGGCAGAGAACAGCAGGATACTGATAGAGGACATGCCCGAGTTTTTTCTTTGACTCCTCAGGATGCACAGGCATCGAATGCAGTTGTGACAGATACTCTTTCCATGTGTTCTTTCGATGCGTGCATATTGTTCGACCCTGGTTCTATGTACTCTTATGTATCCACACACTTCACACCGAGATTGGACCGAGACTCGTCTTTGTTGGATTAGCCGCTAGTTGTGATTACTCCCATAGGAGAGTCTTTTATCGCTCGACATGTGTTTCAGTTGTGTTCCGTTCATATTAGGGATAAAGATTCATCCGTCGATTTGATCCTTCTTGATATGTTAGACTTCGACGTTCTCTTGGCATGGACTGGTTAGCCACTTGCTATGCGTCCGTAGACTGCTGTGAGAAGGCGGTCGGGTTTTGTTTCCCGGGAGAGCCAGCTCTTGTTTAGCAGGGGGCGCAGTGCCGCCGCTCACAGTTTGATTTCTTTCCTTTGCGCTAGTTGTTTCTTGAGGAAAGGATGTCGGGGATTCTTGGCATATATTCGTGATGCTAGAGCCACAGAGTTCCCATTGGACCAGGTTCCAATTGTGAGAGAGTTTCCCGATGTATTTTCTGATGAGTTACCTGGATTGCCGGCAGAGCGCAATGTAGAGTTTTTCATCGAATAGATCCCTGACACAATGCTTATTTCTATACCGCCTTATCGGATGGCCCCGGCGGAGCTTAAAGAGCTTAAGAATCAGTTGCAAGAATTGCTTGACAAGGGACTTATTTGACCGAGTGTGTCACCTTGGTGAGCACCTGTCCTGTTCGTCAAGAAGAAGGACGGCAGTATGAGATTGTGTATCGACAATCGTCAACTAAACCGAGTCATGGTGTGGAATAGGTATCTTTTACCTCGTATTGACGATTTGTTCGATTAGCTCTACGGAGCGGGATACTTTTCAAAGATTGATTTGCAGTCAGGTTATCATCAGTTGCGGGTCCGGAATGATGACATTCCGAAGGCTTCTTTTCGGACGCGCTACGAGCATTATGAGTTCTTGGTGATGTCGTTCGGGCTCACCAATCCCCCAGCAACGTTCATGGATTTGATGAACCAGATCTTCAGGCCGTTCCTCAACCAATTTATTATTGTATTCATTGATGACATTCTGGTCTACTCCAGGAGTCGAGAGGAGCATGAGCAACACTTGAGAATTGCATTGCAGACATTGAGAGAGCACCGGCTGTTTTCTAAATTCTCGAAGTGTGCTTTCT
The DNA here is from genome assembly GCA_030015575.1 of Agapanthus africanus. Classification (NCBI taxonomy): domain Eukaryota; kingdom Viridiplantae; phylum Streptophyta; class Magnoliopsida; order Asparagales; family Amaryllidaceae; genus Agapanthus; species Agapanthus africanus. Next base: position 213,370,505 of record CM057342.1, read on the forward strand.
GGCTTGATAGTGTTGATTTCATGGGTTATGTGGTTATGAGAGGTGATATATGTGTGGACCCGAAGAAGATCAAGGCCGTACAGCATTGGCCCAGACCTGTTTCCATGACAGAGGTCCGCAGCTTCTTGGGCTTAGCCGGTTATGACCACCGTTTTGTGCAGGATTTCTTTCGTATCGCTGCACCGCTGACCGGGCTGAACTGGAAAGGAGTTCCATTTCTTTGGACTGAGGCATGTGAGCAGAGTTTTTAGCAGTTGAAGACTTGTTTGGTGACTTCACCAGCTCTATCTTTGCCTTCTGGATCAGGCGGCTATGTGGTTTATTGTGATGCTTCTCGAGTGGGTCTAATTGCATGTTGATGCAGCACGACAGAGTTATCGCTTATGAAGCACGAGCAGAACTATCCCACTCATGGTCTAGAGATGGCCGCGGTGGTCTTTACCCTCAAGATTTGGAGACATTACTTGTACGACGAGTCGTGTCAGATCTTCACGGACCACAAAAGCTTAAAGTACATCTTTCAGCAACGAGATCTAAATTTGATGCAGCGCCGTTAGATGGAGCTCATTAAGGAATATGATTGTGAGATCCTTTATCACCCGGGCAAGACGAATGTGGTAGCTGGTGCTTTGAGTCGGAGGCTCGGAGGTAGCTTATTCATTTGAGCGCGGTTCAGGGACAGTCTTCTATAGATTGGAAGATCTTATGCAACATCAGAGTATAGTTTGAGTTCACTTCCACCGGAGGAAAGCTTGCTCATGTCTGCGCCCTTGCACTTCTACTTGATCGCATCTGAGAGGCACAGTCCAACGATACTCGTTTGTTTGATATTATGGAGCAGGTTTTGCAGGGGAAAGATTCAGAGTTTGTGATTGACGGCTAGGGAGTGCTACAATTTGGGACTCATCTATGTGTACCAAATTTCGAGGGGCTAAGACATGTGATCCTAAAGGAGGCACATCTGTCAGCATATAACGTTCATCCGGGTTCAATCAAGATGTATCGTGATTTGAGAGATATCTACTGGTGTGAAGGGATGAGGAGAGATGTTTCTGATTTCATTACGAGATGCCTGACTTGCCAGCAAGTCAAGGTCGAGTATCAGAGATCGGCGGGAGAGTTGCAGCCTTTGCCAATTCTGGAGTGGAAATGGGAGTAGATCTCCATAGATTTCGTTGTGGGTCTATCTAGGTCCAGTCGAGGGTATGACTCTATTTTAGTGATTTTAGTTCGGTTGACGAAGGCGGCTCACTTCTTTCCAGTGAAGACCACTTACGGGTTTGCTCAGTATGCTCAGCTCTACATTGATGGAATTGTGCGATTGCTCGACATTTCGACTTGCATTGTTTCTGACAGAGGCACTCAGTTTACCAGCCGTCTTTGGCAGAAACTTCAGGACGCCTTGGGTACCAGTTTGAGTTTCATCACCGGTTTCCATCCGCAGACTGATGGTCAGTCAGAGTGGACTATACAGACTCTCGAGGATATACTCCTAGTGTACGTGCTAGTACGTGCTAGATTTTGGTAGCAGTTGAGATCGTCACTTGCCCTTGATAGATTTCTCCTACAACAACAGTTTTCAGGAGACAATTCAGATGTCACCTTTCAAGGTCTTGTATGGGAGAAAGTGTCGATCGCCAGTCTGTTGGACCGAGCTCAGTAAGAGCAGGATTTTGGGACCGCAGCTAGTTCAGGAGACTGCAGAAAAGATCAGTTGATCCAGGATAGGATAAGAGCAGCCCGGAATAGGCAAAAGTCTTATGCCGACCGTCGTCGTCGCAAACTTGAGTTTGCAGTGGGTGATCATGTTTTCTTACGGATCTCTCCGATGATGGGAGTGATGAGATTCGGAAAGAAAGGGAAGCTCAGTCTCAGATTTGTGGGTCCCTTCGAGATTCTTGAGCGAGTCGGTACCGTTGCCTATCGTTTGTCACTTCCGCCAAGTTTTCCGGATGTACACCCCGTATTTCATGTATCGATGCTTCGCAAGTACCTTCATGGCCCTTCTCGCGCGATTCAGCACTAGACGATCTAGCTGAAGCGCGATCTTTCTTTCACCAAGCAGCCGGTAGTTATACTGGACCGACAGGTGAAGAAACTATGGTCAAAGGTTTTACCGTCCGTGAAGGTTCTATATCGTGGCCCGAATAGAGAAGAGGTCTGTTCACACCAGAATATTGCATTTAATACTACACATTCTTCTGCTCGTTTGTTTATAGGCAGGTGCTTTTAATCCGTGTTTGCTACATATTTACAGGTTACAGGTTTCTAGTCCAAAATAACACAAATCATACAAAATCTCCACAGTTATGCAAAAATCCAGAATATCTACCGCAAACAGATAAAATCCGGGTTCCGGTCATCTATACCCGTCTAGTGCCGCTTACAGTTCAAGAGACAAGACAAATAACAGTGGTCATTCGTGTCTCGGCTAAGCACAGAGCACGAGTGGGGCAGCACAAAATTCAAGAGATGCGCGGAGCTCGAGGGAGATAAAAGTCAAATGAATTAAAAGTGAAGCCATTTTGGACTGTTGAAAATTTGAAGATATTTTGGAACCATTTTTCCATTTTAGACCTGTCAAACAGAAGAACAAAGCAACAAGAGGAAGCACAGAAAAAACGAGACCCCAATTCTACAAAACAGTGGCTGAACCGCCGTCAAATGAGGGTTTTGGCGGCGGTTCCGCGTGTTGGATAAAGTGCCCTCAAAGTCAATTATTGGATCGCAGGCTAGTGATTGCAATGATTGAGGGAGGACCTATGCCGGTAGGACAGTCTTACTCGAGATGATAGTATGATATCTGGTTTATCTTTATCATCGTGTACATGCTTTAGGTGACCTTACAGATCACTATTACACATTGATAGAGCCCTTAGGATTCTTGCTTGACTACCAGCAGTATGATGGCGATCATATACGTGAGAGTTGTGTAGTCTATAAGCACATCCTTAAAGTGTCCCTGGTCGTGGGAGTTTCGAGACTGGGAATCGATACTCCGATAGTAGACTAGTGTATACGATCGAGATCCCAACGAGGGATGGTGGCTGGTCTCACAAGCCATTGGTGTCAGTTGGTTCACCTAAGACGTATACAGGTGCTCATTGGGTTATGAGTACACCAGACGGACTTGCCGGGAACATGCTAGTTGGTATAATACCTGACGTCAGATAGCAATTCTCTGGTGACATGTGTACAGGTTAGTCTATCGACCTGAGATCGTCATTTGTCTCCTATGAGTTCCCATTATGCTTTGATTACTACCCTATCACGGCTCAAAAGAGTCGTGCAAATAGGTTTTAGTTGGGTACAGTCCCGAGCCACATGGAGGCAGTGAGCGGATCGACAGGGGATTCATCTCTCCTGGTATTGGGGGTGAGATCGCGCTATGTCTAGGAGAGACATTACACAAAGTCCTTGGCCAAGGCAAGTGAGATTTACTGGTAGGTATTCCAGTGGTGTTCTGGGCTACACTCCGACACGACTTATACCGCTTTTGGGGGTATGACGTTACCAGCCCTCTAGGCCCGATATGCGATACTCATAGACGAACGGACTGGACTATACGGATATTGTCACTGATAGACTCAGTAGGGTTTCAGGATGAGTTCGCTCATCGGCCTCCCTTTGCTTAATATCTTGGTAGACGTTACGTACAGCTAGTACCACTGACGTGCTTGTGGTTAAACCCACTGCCAGCATATTGACGAGTCTTTAGGGTCCCCCCCAAAAAGTTTCCCAAGTTTCGGGATAAAAGTTGTAGAGGCCGTATGGTATTATGGCAGAGTTCGATCATATACGTGCACATATTCACGGATCATGATCGGACGGATCATACTAGTGGGCTTTGCTTTAAGCCGGATCCTAGTATTAGATTTGTTGGATTACTTTCGTCTCATTGCATTCGCATTCAGTCGGAATGCGGATGCAGTTATGTATATATAGGTAAGGGGTATTCTTGTGATCCGTCACGAGTTTACTTTAGAAAATGCCATTCTATTTATTGTTATAAACATTTGGATTAATGTTTATTGGTGGTAATTATGAGCTCAAGTCATCATGAGGGGCATTAATTGTGGCATGTGCATGGGTGATGACTCATGATCTTTTTATTTGTGCAAATGCCACCCTTTTGATTGATTATTGTATTGAAATGATATGAGGAGAAAGAGAGGGCAGCCATGAGGCTTGGGGTTAATCTTGAGATTTTATTCTAGCACTCTCATTTTTCATTCCAACACAATAAAAAAAAGAAAGCTCTTCTTCTTCTTTCTTCTTGAGCTCACCTCTTCCTCCAATGGCTTCATCTTCAACCTCCACTCATCCCATCTCATGTGTTGAGATTCATTGAGTGTATAGAGACAAAGTTATCATACACATTCTCTACTTCACCTTGGACATGTCGGCTAGCAAACTTCATGTCCGAGTTGCTTCGGTTTGAAGCGGGAGCCCGTAAAAAGACTTCTTGACGTGGTGCCCTTTTTGATGAGGAGACCGGAGATCGAGCGAGATCGGAGATGCCGCGAGGAGCTAAAGATGGTGGCTAAAGACCGAAGGACAGGGATCGATCGGTATAGCCATTCTATCATTTTAGTAGTTAGCTAGTTTAGTGTTAATGATACGATCCGGGTAAAAGTCTGCGTTAGCGCCAGTTTCATAAAAAGTTTTTGTTCCGCAATTGGCCTCGGATTGACGGCCGGGGCGCTACCGTAGACTTACATGGTATCAGAGCCACACCATTAACCTTTACTAGCTAGATCTAACATGTTTAAAAGCTCGATCGAACAAAATTTCCAAAACCGCATTTCCATTCATGAAGTTTCTGACGAAATTTTTTTGTGGTTGAAAAATTATTTTCAGTATGTCAAAAAATCATGCAGACTTTTCTAAGACTACTGTAGAAATTTGGTAGAGTGATCCCATAGGAACGCCGCGGAACCGCGGCCTTACCCACGTTTTGGCCGCGGTTCCGCCGCAGTTCTGGGGCTTCATTGCACCATATTTCTTTAGGTGGTCTTTCACTTGGAATTGTGGTTTCTGAAATATTTTGTTTGGGCCCAGATTTGTAAGAGTAGTGGATTTGGGCTTGGGGCTCTCTTCGGGAAGTTTTGTCGATCGGAATTTTAAATATGTTAGTTTACAGTACTTACATTATTATTTTTGACCGTGAATGTCATTCGAGCGGTAAATCTTGTCTAATTGCTATAGCTTTTTTAGACGGGTTTGCAAACGTGACATTCACGTTGATGTTCTGTATTGTGTTGTGATGTTGCGGATTGTCATGGTGGATAGCTTGGTGCAATATTAGTGTAGTTTAGATTTATTTGTACATTTGATATCGCGGGGCGAGCGTCCGACATGTGGACTGCCGTCACTGCCTGTTTGTATATTATTCCTTTGGGGCACAACCGGGTTGAGGTCGATGTACCCGTTGTACATATTTTCTTTTCTGTACTAGGATTACCCCACGGTGGAGTGTACGGTTAGCCGGGTTCTAGAGGGCAATGGGCCCGCATCTCATGGCTTTGAGACGGAGGGGGCTTCACTCTAGAATTGGCGGGCTATTCGCCGCACTCGTAGGGGTACAGGTTGACCCAAGGAGGGGTGCTCAAGTTACCGGATTCCGTGAAGTGATGGGTGGTCCATTCACTTTGCTGAAGGGGGCTGTCTCGCTTCAGGTTTTGGCGGGTAATTTGCCGCACTCGTAGGGTTCTAGGTTTCATTGCACAGGCTATCCACACGACCGGTGGAACGTCGGGTTTCGCTTGCGGCTCAAAGGAAACCCGAGGCTTCTAGATATCTTTATTGTTCTGTGATGCTTATTACTTTTCTGTAATATTGCATTTATCACGCCTGGAGCGATTATTGTATATTGATATATATACTAGTAGATGTTATATATGTTTTATACCCGCCCTAGTCCAGTCCCCGCTCTGTCGTTAGTTAAGTAGCCTAACGGGTGATGACGGGACCCAGTAGCGAATGCGGATGGCATATACGTACATTATATTTTTATTCTTTTCTGGTATGATTAATTGATGGGACTGTGTTGATTCGGATCAATGCAAGAAAAACAAATCTATTCGATGTTGTTGGAACATTTTTCAAAAAGCTGTTATTATAAGGACGTTTTCATTTGCTTTGCACAGCGGTATTCAGTTTGGAATATCCAGCACCTCATTCGATGAGGCAAGGTCCGAGATCCCTTCATCGGGAGTGACCCCTTGGGTAGAAGTTTGCGTCGGGGTAATAACTTCACTATAGTCGATAACTTTTTTCTTTGCATCACGGTATTCAGTTGGAATATCCTGCACCCATTCTATGGGGAAAGAGCCGAGATCCCTGCACCGGGACTGACCTCTTTAGCGAAGGTTTTCGCCACTATATATTTGTAAAAAGCTATCCGGTTCTTTCAACGATATCAATTTCGTTACGTTAAAGGTTTTTCGCCAAAAACCATTCGTAGCCCTCCATCATTTCAGACGGGTAGCACTTAGTATTCATGCTATGTTTGTTGGCCTTAGTCAAGGCATAGTGTATGGTAGCTATTTGTTACTTTTCAGTTACATAGATAGATGCGTTGGTTTAGGACAGTCATACAGCCTTGTTGGCCCTAGTCAAGGGCATGTACGGGTAGGTTCAAATTAACTCGGACAATGAAGGGTAGAACTTGACATGTGACTTATGATTTGTTGGCCTTAGTCAAGGACATAAGAGAATGGGGTAAAAATCACATCGGGAGTTTCTAATGAAACTAAAACTTGCCAGGCTTGCGCATACCTTCTGGAGTGTGATAACGTGAGTGGATTCCATCAGGTTATCATGCGATGATAGTTGGATCCCGATACCCACTGATGAGTTGGTTTACTCCTCGGGTGATTTTAGATGATCCCGACTAATTCTTCTTTCAGGTTTGGAGGAGAATTTGAGGTTACAGTGGGAGGTTTCCTGATTAGATAAAATGATTAACCATTCTGATCTAGGTTAGAGTGCACGCAGAGTGTTTCTTTTCTCTCTCTCTTTGGCAGCGACCATGGCTCAACCCTAGACTATGACTCAGTGACCAAGTTAACCCAACCTTCTTAAAACACTGGCTTTTGGATTGTCTGAGTTGCATACGTCATTTCCACTCCTTCTTTTACCCTTTGCATTTCTCCAGAACACCCCGTATTACTATGAACATCCATTTCCATTGGATAAATCCATCGTATGGTTATATACGAACTCGAAGGAACTTGTTCCACATTCGAGGATGGATTCCGGTTCTGGAGAGATAGAATAGGATTATTCAGTTGTCTTTTCCTTTTACCTTCTCTCATGTTGTGAGGGCTCCTAGGATTAGGAGAAGGGTACACCTATTACGCTTATTGGATAGTCTTCTTCCAAACCATAGGCAGGTGCCGAAAGGTAAGGGAAGGAAGAAAACCAATCAGTTTAAGTGTGGTGTGCAGAAGGTAATAAGTAAAGACAAATAAAGGGATCAGAAAGAAGGCAAAGTAAATTGCAACTGCTATCATTCACGACCAAACCGAGTATCTCATCGCCACTCCTACTTCACCTTTGTATTTCTCCAGAACACCCCGTATCACTACGAAGGTCCACAATTATTTGGATACCCCATCGTATGGTTATATACGAACTCGAAGGAACTTGTTCCAGTTTGAGGATGGATTCTGGTTCAGGAGAAATAGGAATAAGGTTTATTCAGTTGTCTTTTATCATTACCTTCTCTCAGATTGCGAGTACTCCTAGGGTTAGGAGAGTACACCTATTATGCTTATTGGATAGCCTTCTTCCAAACCATAGGCTGGAGCCGAACGATAGGAAGGGAAGAAAACTATTTAGCCTAACGATGATGTACAGAAGGTAATAACTAAAGAAAAATAAAGGGATTTGGAGAGATGGAAAAGAAATATACGGTTACAGTTGTGAATCTGATAATGGAAGAGGTATTACTAGGAATACCCGGATACCCCTTCGAAACATTTTCATGTTTCAGTTTCACTGTACATTGTTAATAGAAAACTGATTTCCCAAATAGACCTTGCTCTGTATGTATTTACCAAGTTTGATTCTCACATCTGTATAGTTTTACAGATGATGAGTGGGAGTAAATTATTGGGAATTAGGTGATTATCCTCATTATATCGGAATTCATTGTAATTGGTGACATTTAAGGAAATCGCCTAGGTTTTTGCCGGATGGCAAATATTTGGTTTTGAATATCCGTTGTTATACATCAATTTCAAACTGATATATCTGTATGTTTATTTTTATAAAGTGAGATATAACTTTTTGAAATTATGTCCATAACATTTACCTATATCAGTTGGTGGTTAGGTAAGAGCATTAAAGAGCGGTGTAATTCTTCTTAACCGTAAGTACAGTTTTCAACTTACGACGCATAGGGTTTGAGTTATTCAACTCAGAGGACTTATATAGAGTATTGTATGTTGTCCAGTGTCTATTAGGACAGAGGGGTTGGTCCTCATACTATATTTTATTTACTTGTGACTTCTCAAGTTTTAGACAAGTGTTTCGTAGAAATACAAGGTCCAAGTTTTGAGAAGTTATAGGTAAAAGAATAAAGTAGAGAACCAGGTGTTGCAAGTATCGGGATTCTTTAAGGTGATCGAAAATGTAAATACTTGTTTATGGTATTCAGTTGATAGTAATGGTTTTTGAGAAACTTTTTTCTCTTTCAGGTTACTCATGTTTGGATGCACTCCTAAGTTGAGTAATACTGATCGGCCTCCCTCCATTTAGTTGACATGCACTGGATACAGCTGCATGATTTGAATCTGGATCCAATTAAATCAGTGCCTCTGTTTCTATATTGTATATAGAATGGTTCATATCTTAACGATGTTAAGATACGGGGAGTTGTCTGGTTTATGCTTAAAACCAGACTCTGGATACCTCAAGGCACGTTTCTGTAATGGCTGTTTGTGGGTTGACTCAGGCCATGAAGAGGGTTAACTTTCTACCATCTGGAAGATCAATAGTGATATTGTTCTTGACTCGCCACAGTTTTAGTAAAATGGATTTTTTCAGAAAACAGTAGTAGGAGTATGGTAGAACTGGAAGTGATTCCAGAACCACAAATGATTACGGAAAATTTAATAGGACCTAAAGATTCAATCTGGATTGACATTCCATTAGCCACTCTGCAGATATGGTGGGTAACCTCAGGCACCCGAGAGGTACTCCGGTAGCCTCAAGGATGGTGACAGGGAGGTTCATGTTTACCCAGACTTGCCATTGCTGCTGTTCTGGACTATGATACCTGGCAGGAGGATGAGTATAGCGTCGTTCTAAACTAGCTTTAGAAGTGCACGTGTATATGACTCTACCAGAGAGTTGTTGTGGTCAGTGAGAGCAGCGGAAGAATAGTGGACAAGTAGCTTAGGTCTGTTTATAGACTGAAGCAGATATAGCGGAGATAGATCATCTATTTTTGATGTGACAGTCATAGGTTTTGACTTCATTAGAACATGGGATGGATCTGTTAAGAAGGTAGTAGGGTGTGATGTCCTGGTACATGGATGACATACACAGAGTAGGAAGTGATATTCCTATACTACGGTCAGTTATACTGTGGTTGTCAAACAGTGATTTCTCCATATAGGATATAGATATAATATCAGGCATTCTGCTTACTAGATCTATGGTTTTAGATCTAGATTTAGGAAGTGTCCTAATATGGGTACTTATACAGTATTTTAGAGGTGTTTTAGAATGGACGACTCCTGGCATGGTGGTGTACCTGCAGGCGATGGAGTCACCCTCTCTAAAGGTGTCTTAAAGACTAAAAAGGATAGGGATGTGCATGATTGGCGCATCACTTGCTTAGGCAATTAAGTCAATCATGAGATGTCAAGTAATACACCAGATGTTGTTTTTGCACTAGATGCAATAATTTGATATATTAATCCAATCCTGGAGAAACGTTCGGAAGTAGTTTTATGAACATAAGTATATGTTCTAGGGATTTGATAACGACTGCCTCCTTCAGGAGACAGTTATTATTCCAGGCTTCCAAGGTGACCTGGATGACAGAGTGACTGTCAGAGTTATAGTTTTCCCTCTGATGAGGGGCGATAGTTTGGACAGGTGGTCCAAGCGGATACTGAGGGAGCATGGCGCAGGATACTGATTAAATTCAGTTGACGATACAGTCTAAGAAGTTTGCTGGATTTGGAGTTTATTTGTGAATTAGGTCCCATTAGATATCCAGACATATTCTAAGATAGGTATTACTCAATTCGGGAAATGGCTTTCTCCGCGAACTTGAGATAAAGAGAGATATAGAAAGAAACATCCGAGCAGATCCACTAGCTGAGGCTATTCCTCGAACACAATAGTTTCACAAACAGGCTTTGTGAGACTGATCAGTTGAGGAATTGGGTGTTCGGTATCACACAGGCTGTAAGTATGCGACATAGCAATAATTAGCCTTGAGTGCAAGTGGGAGATTGTTGGATATAGTGCCCTCAAAGTCAATTATTGGATCGCAGGCAAGTGATTGCAATGATTGAGAGAGGACCTATGCCAATAGGACAGTCTTATTCGAGATGATAGTATGCTATCTGGTTTATCTTTATCATCGTGTATATACTTTAGGTGACCATACAGATCACTATTACACATTGATAGAGCCCTTACGATTCTTGCTTGACTACCAGTAGTATGATGGCGATCATATACGTGAGAGTTGGGTAGTCTATAAGCACATCCTTAAAGTGTCCCTAATCGTCGGAGTTTCGAGACTGGGCATCGATACTCCGATAGTAGACTAGTGTATACGATCAAGACCCCGATAAGGGGCGGCGGCTGGTCTCACAAGCCATTGGTGTCAGTTGGTTCACCTAAGATGTATACAAGTGCTCATTGGGTTATAAGTACACCGGACGGACTCGCCGGGAACATGCTAGTTGGTATTATACCTGACGTTAGATAGCAGTTCCCTGGTGACATGTGTACAGGTTAGTCTATCGACCTGAGATTGTCATTTTTCTCATGTGAGTTCTCACTGTGCTTTGATTACTACCCTACCATGGCTCAAAGGAGTCGTGCGAACATGTTTTAGTTGGGTGCAGTCCCGAGCCATATGGAGGCAGTGAGCGGATCGGCAGGGGATTTGTCTCTCCCGATATGGGGGTGAGATTACGCTGTGTCTAGGAGAGCCATTACACGAAGTCCTTGGCCAAGGCAAGTGAGATTTACTGGTAGGTATTCCAGTAGTATCTCAGGGTGTTCTGGGCTACACTCCGACATGACTTATACCGTGGAGGTCTGATGTTACCAGCCACCTAGGCCCGATATGCGATACTCATAGCGAACGGACCGGACTGTACGAATATTTTCACTGACAGGCTCAGTACGGTTTCAGGATGAGTTCGCTCGTCGGCCTCCTTTTGCTCAATACCTTGGTAGGCGTTACGTACATCTAGTACCACTGACGTGCTTGTGGTTATTGTTGGATATAGTGCCCTCAGAGTCAATTATTGGATCACAGGCACGTGATTGCAATGATTGAGGGATGACCTATGTCGGTAGGACAGTCTTACTCAAGTTGATAGTATGCTATCTGGTTTATCTTTATCATCGTGTACTGCTTTAGGTGACCTTACAGGTCACTATTGGACGTTGATAGAGCCCTTAGGATTCTTGCTTGACTGCCAGCAGTATGATGGCGATCATATACGTGGGAGCTGGGGTCTATAAGCACATCCTTAAAAGGTCCCTAGTCGTGGAAGTTTTCGAGACAGGGCATCGATACTCCAGAGTAGACTAGTGTATACAGTCGAGACCCCGACGAGGGGCGGTGGCCGGTCTCACAAGCCACTGGTGTCAGTTGGTTCACCTAAGATGTATACAGGTGCTCATTGGGTTATGAGTACACCGGACAGGACTCGCCGGGAACATGCTAGTTCGGATTATACTAGACGTCAGCTAGCAGTTCCCTGGTGACATGTGTACAGGTTAGTTCATCGACCTGAGATCGTCATTTGTCTCGTGTGAGTTCCCACTGTGCTTTGAATACTACACTACCATGGTTCAAAGGAGTCGTGCAAACAGGTTTTAGTTGGGTACAGTCCCGAGCCACTTGGAGGCAGTGAGCGGATCGGCAGGTGTTTCGTCTCTCCCAGTATTGGGGTGAGATCGCGCTGTGTCTAGGAGAGCCATTACACAAACCCCTCGGCCGAGGCAGGAGATTTTTTGGTAGGTATTCCAGTAGTATCTCAGGGTGTTCTGGGCTACACTCCAACACGACTTGTACCGCTTTTGGGGGTCTGACTTTTACCAACCCCCTAGGCCCGCCATGCGATACTCATAGATGAACGGACCGGACTGTATGGATATTGTCACTGACAGACTCAGTAGGGTGTCAGGATGAGTTCGCTCATCGACGTCCCTTGTGGTCAATACCTGGTAGCCCGTTACATATGGCTAATACCTCTGACGTGCTAGTGGTTAAATCCACAGCCAAAGTATTGACGAGTCTTTAGAGTCCCCCACAGACAGTTTCTCAAGTTTCCGGCGAAACGCTGTAGAGGCCGTATAGAGATATGGCAGGGTTCGATCTTATCCGTGTGGCATTGCACGGATCATGATCGGACAGATAATACTAGCGGGCTTTGGTTTAAGCCGGATCCTAGTATTGTACAGTGTAGATTTTGTCTTATTGCATTTGTATTCAGCGGGAATACAAATGCGGGTATGTATATACGGTCGTGGGGTTTTCCTGTAATTTATTACGGGATTAGTTTTTTGAAATTGCCAGTTTGCATTCCGTTTCGGCCAGTTTTCCATTGTTCCTTCTTGGCCGGATCTTTCTGAGGGAAGGGCTAATTTGCAAATATGCAAATTAGCAATTGTGGAGGGGTTTATTTGTAAATGAGGGATTATGATGATAATAGCATCTTCGATTCTCTTGTGATCATTTCCTTGCATTAATGAGAAAGGATGAAATGAGAGTTGATTTTGATATTGATGTGAGGCTTGCTTTTTGAGTTATGGTCACCTTTTCTTTTTACTACACTCACCTCCCTTCATGTTTTTTTTATCTCTCTCATTCTTATCATGAGGCCGGCCACATTTAGAGGAGAGAGAGAATTCATTTTGTGGGGAAAATTTCTTCATCTCATATTATGCTTGCTACAAAATTCCTAAGCTCATCTCCATTATTCTTCACCTCCATTCATCATGGCAACTTCAACCCCAATAGAGACAAATGGATTCTACACTTTGCCTACAGCATCCTTGGGCACGTCGACTCGCTAACTTCGTGCTCGAGTTGCCTCGGTCCTGAGGTGGGAGCCCGTAAAAGAACCCGGCAATGTGGTGCCCGTTCCGACGAGGAGATGAAGACCGGAGATTCCGTGACGAGATCGGGACGGAGGCTGAAGACCGAAGGACATGGATCGCTCGGTATAGCTTTCTACCCATTCTCTAGTTAGCTAGCATTAGGTTAGTGGTTACGATCCGGAGTTTAAGCATACGATAGCATCGGTTTTCTAGTTTGAGAAAAATTTTCGTTTCCGCATTTTGGCCTCGGATAGACGGCCGGGGCGCTACCGTAGTCTTACAGTTAAACCCACTACCAGCGTATTGACGAGTCTTTAGAATCCCCCACAGAATGTTTCCTAAGTTTCGGGTGAAACGTTGTAGAGGCCGTATGGTACTATGGCAGGGTTCGATCATATATATGCATTTGTACATGGATCATGATCGGAAGGATCATACTAGTGGGCTTCGGTTTAAACCGGATCTTAGTATTAGATTTGTTAGATTACTTTCGTCTCATTGCATTCGCATTCAGTCGGAATCCGGATGCAGGTATGTATATACAGGTGAGGGGTATTCTTGTGATCCGTCACGAGTTTACTTTAGAAGATGCCATTCTATTTATTGTTATAAACATTTGGATTAATATTTATTGGTGGTAATTATGAGCTCAAGTCATCATGAGGAGCATTAATTGTGGCATGTGCATGGGTGATGACTCATGATCTTTTTATTTGTGCAAATGTCACCCTTTTGATTGACTATTGTGTTGAAATGATATGAGGAGAGAGAGTGGGCAGCCATGAGGCTTGGGGTTGGTCTTGAGATTTTATTCTAGCACTCTCATTTTTCATTCCAACACAATAAAAAAAAAAGAAAGCTCTTCTTCTTCTTTCTTCTTGAGCTCACCTCTTCCTCCAATGGCTTCATCTTCAACCTCCACTCATCCCATCTCATGTGTTGAGATTCATTAAGTGTATAGAGACAAAGTTATCGTACACGTTCTCAACTTCACCTTGGACATGTCGGCTAGCAAACTTCATGTCCGAATTGCTTCGATTTGAAGCGGGAGCCCGTAAAAAGACTTCTTGACGTGGTGCCCTTTTCGACGAGGAGACCGGAGATTGAGCGAGATCGGAGATGCCGCGAGGAGCTAAAGATGATGGCTAAAGACCGAAGGACAGGGATCGATCGGTATAGCCATTCTATCATTTTAGTAGTTAGCTAGTTTAGTGTTAATGGTATGATCCGGGTAAAAGTCTGCATTAGCGCCAATTTCGTAAAAAGTTTTTGTTCCGCATTTGGCCTCTGATTGACGGCCGGGGCGCTACCGTAGACTTACACCGCGGCCGTTACGTGTCATCATTTGACCGTCTATTGGGGGTAGTTGGGTAATTGTATTAGGGCTCAGAATATGACCCTAGGGTTTCAGTTCTCTGCCTATAAATAGTCCAGTTTTGAGCTATGTAAAGGATGCTTTTTCTTTAATAGAATTAGTGTAGTTTAGTTTGTATCTTCTTATTCATCTTCATCTATTCTCTATGAAAGTGTAGTGAGATCTCTTGAGTGGAAGTTAATGAAGATGAGGGTTGTTTTTCTTAACTTGTATTTTCATTTCCTAATCTTGTAATTTTAATTCCTATTGTAATTTTATTTATTTTTGTTAAGTAGCTGTTATTTCTTGTTTTATTTCTCTTCTTTTCTAAACCGTATTTTCAATCCATGATACTCTTTGGAGTCCCTAGCTTAGGTGAGGGCCTAAATAGTTAGCTTGATGCTATTTTGTAAAACCGTATTTTCTCCTTTATTTCTTTTTTTCCTTCTTGTTTTGTTTTTCCTTTTAAATGTGTGAATAATTTCCACACTTGTTAGGGCTAAGGATGGTTAGTATGAGACGGAAAACTCCCTTGTGCTTCTCTTCGCCAAACATTCTAAAATGAACCTAGACCAAATAAACACAACCCTCTCAGTTAGACGCGCTATACATGACATATAGCCGCGACCTAAGTCGAGAATTCCTTTGGGCGCACTACAACGTGACATATAGTTGTGACTTAATTGGAAACATGGTTGTGTGTGTTTGGCCTAGGGTTGGAAATAAGCGCACGTAGCTGATGGTCAAGGGGCATTAGGAATGGATTTAGCGTTGGAAAAGCTTACTTAAACTCGTAAATCCCATTCCTATGTCCTGCTAATCCCCACTACTTCCGATTATCCAAACATCACATTATGAATGGCAAAAGACAAGCAAAAAACTAATCCTAACTCTACTAACCAAGCTTAACCCTAACATGTTTACTTTAACATAAAATACGAATAGTTAGGATTGATTTGAACATACACATATACATTCTTTAATTGACTCGTCTAAGACAAGAACCCAAATACGAACCATCTCTCAGTGGACGACAAGTACTCAACTGGCTAGCTACAAGCGAAACCAACTTGATTGCGGTAAGTAGAGAACAAAGTAGAACGCATATCATAAAACATATCGTGGTGTTTCTGCTTCAATCAAATGGCGCCATAGCCGGGGATACGGTAACGTATTTCTTTCTTGTTATTCGGGTGAATAATTTTTGTATGTATATAAAAAATATATATATATATATATATATATATAATAAAAACCATTTTCTTATTTCTGATTTTTTTTGTGCAAGTGTGCAGGCAAATCTGGAGCAAGTACAATGATCTAATCAAGAAACATAGGCTTTTATACAGAAGAGAAGGACAAGGGGAGTGCACAGAGAGAAATTGAAGCCCCAATTCAACTATTCCACCGCGGAATCACGGTCAAACAGTAGGAACTGTGGCGGTTCCGCGGTCATTCCTAAGCTTCTGAGCCTAAAATTTTTTGTACTTCCTCTTCTTCTCTGGAATCCTCCGTAAACTTCACTGAATTGTATTTTTTGCAGGTTTCTTTACACAAATTGCGCCGCCACCAATGATTTTTTTTGTTTTAGATTTTGATTGTTTATCGTTTTGCATATAATAATACGGACATTAAGGGGCTTGAACACTAATTAAGATTGGGTGGGGATTTCATCACCCTTCCTAAGACCCCACAAATCACAAAAAGTATACGCATTATCTTGAGTTAATAAAAAATATCTAAACCAAATCTATAAGGACTTGTCGCGCTCATTTAGGACAAGTAAAGGTTGCGGGGAATCGGTCATTTATCTAAACGTGATTTTGTGGTGCCTAGGTTAGACAAGTGAGGAGGTAATTTTAAAAGTCTCATCTCACGATGATTCATTAGCGGAACCTTCCTTACCTCACTTGTGCTTACCTGGTCACAATTGGCAGTGAAGAGACGAATCGAGGGTTATCTTCCAACTTGTCACTTGGAAGTCTAGGAGCGGTCTAATTGGATTTTGAAGACTCTAGCTCTAGGTATTATTTGTACATATTGTGTTTGTGTTTGTTCTTGTGTAAAGTTTAGTGCCATAATTCCGTATTTTTTCTAAAACCAAACAAACAATTTCACAAACTCCAACAACAAAAAAAATCAAAAAATTCAAAAATTTAGAAAAATTCACCTACCTTCCACCCTCCCTGCCTCACTCTTTTCATAACATGGGTATCCCAAAACGACCAACTCTTGCTGAACTTTGGAACCCACAACCAAACCTTTCTTCTTACGGTTCTTGCTTTGGTCGAACTTCGAATGATCCATCCATGCCCAAAATTTCTTTGAGAGATTGGATAGACGCTTTTAGGACAAACAATTGGACTTCGCAATCCACTTCGTATCAATCGTTTTAACCTCTCCCACCTTCTTATGTGGATACCCCTTTTGAGAGTCATGTTGCAACTCCAAAACCCATGTCCATTGCTGACAGAATTCAACAATCCCGTAACCGATCTTTCATTCCTTTCACCACTCCAAATTCGTTAGGACAACAATTCCAATCACTTTCATATCAGAATGTTGATCCTAATCCTGTATATTTTTCACATCCATCTGATACCTCTCAATCCTACCCGACTTTCACACCTTTTCTAGACAATTCTTCTGAACAACTATTTGGGAGTTTCATGTATCCAGACAACTTTGAATCTTTTTCTGAAACCCCTTCACAAACCATGTCTAGTCTTGAACAGTCATTAGAAAAATTTTGGGTAGCGTCATGCCAATAGATGGTGGATTTGAATGCGTCCATGGTTGCCCTCATACAACCTAACGAGCCGTCTGCTAGTTTCTAACTCGCTCCGAATTTTCCAATGTATGATGAGGCGATAGGACAGCTTGAGAATTTGAGTAGTGAGAGTGAGCATTACACCTGTTCACCGCCAAAAACGGGGACAGACCGGGATGGATCATCCTGCTTGAATTTAGGGGGAGATACTATTTGGATTTATCCGTCCACCCCTCCGAAGTAGCCAGGTTGATTTATGTTACCCTATATAGGAGGTTTGAATGGATGCGGCCGTTGTATCAAACTTCATCAGATTCCCCCCGTTTATGAGGTTTTTTTTATTGTGCGGACGCTCTTCCTTGCAGGCGCAAGCCCCTGCAGTTAATTACGTTACCGCATCGCGATAACCACTTTCTCTTTCTCCGGATGTTCACTTCATGTCATGTGTGTTTTTTTTATTTTTCGTTGCCCATGGATTGTATACGGAGACTAATTTATGTTGTCGCCCATAGGGCGTAGATTAGTCTAAATCGGTATATCTTCGATTTAGAGTTTTTATTTAAGGACCGTTAATCTATTTTGGGATTAAGATCAACTTAAACGTATGTGAGCATTTAGGGGCTCGGTTGGTTTGTTGTTAAGGATACGTTAGTCCAATTTGAGACTAAGATCTACTTAATGAGGTTTCAGGATCATTTTTATTTTAGATCCAACAAGAGAGCATTTGGACTCCATTGTTTTAGTTTAAGGACGTTTCGGCCTATTATCGCCACTTTGGAGGCGAAGTTCTAGTTTGTGGACATTTCGGTCTGTTGATCACCATTTTGGAGGTGAGATTTTAGTTTAAGAACGTCTCGGTCCGTTGATCACTATTTAGGGGTGAGATTTTAGTTTAAGGACGTTACGGTCCGTTGTTGCCATTTTGTAGGCAACGGTTAGTTTAAGGACGTTTCGGTCCGTTGTTCCCATTTTAGAGGCAACAGTTAGTTTAAGAACGTTTCAGTCCATTGTTAGTTTAGGGACGTCTCGGTCCATTATCCATCTTGCGTGCATGCGTATTTGTTACGTGAAGGGATAAGCAACGAGGATATGTGATGCATCCAGTTTGGGATATGGTTTGATTTGGGTTGTGCACGTCGGTTTGGGAAGTGCACCAAAAAGCAGTTGGTTTTCGGGACCCACCACCTCTCTGAAGACGTTTAGAAATTACAACGACATGTATCAGAGGTGTAAAAGATAGGTACCCTTGAACCAATTCTTGTATTTGAGGGAAAATGGATTAATGGTAAACCCAGGAATCATTAGTCATATTTTGAGACGAAAATTTCCTCAGGGGAATGTGGGACGAATATCGTTTTAGGATATTATCAGTTGGAAGATCGATAGTCATATTTGGGACTAAGCACATGTGCCCGGTTGATCTGAATTAGAGAGTTTCTACTCTAAAGGGACTTAACCAACTTGAGCTTGGTCCACTCAGTTTTCTTTTTATTTGAAAAAGAGTGCTAAGCACTTGTTTGGGCTCAGTCCCCATTTTTGTGCAAAAAGTGATGAGCACTTATGTAAGTTCTGATGCTCACATATAATCTTGTGGGGTTTTCAGTCATGGGAATTGCCCAATAAGTGTTAAAAATTTTACCCCTTTTATCTTTATATGGAGTGCTAAGCACTCTTTATGGCGCCCACGTGCGAAGCACTTATGGAACTAGGCGCTGGGTGCTGCCTAGTGAGTGCCAAGCACTCTTCCATTCTGTTGCGCCCACGTGAGGGTTACGTATGGAGCTGGGCGAAGCTCATTGAGTGCTAAGCACTTTTATTCTGTGGCGCCCACGTGAGGCGCTGGGCGCCGCTTACTGAGTGCTGAGCACTCCTTTCTTTTGTAGCGCCCACGTGAGAGGCACGTGGGGCACTGAGCGCCACTCTCTGAGTTCTTTTTATTCTATAGCGCCCACGTAAGGGGCACGTGGAGCACTGGGAGCTGAGCGCCGCTCAATGAGTGCTAGGCACTCCTTTTTTTTGTGGCGCATAAGTGAGGGGCATGTGAGGCGCTAAGCGCTAGTTTTTTTCTCCTTATATGCTTTGTTTTGATAAGTTCGATTTCCTAGTTCTTTTCTGAATCTTTGATTCTCAAGAACAAGTTCTTCTCGATGAGAATTAAATTCTCAACTTATGAGAGACTTGTCTTATGGATCTCAGATCTAGAGAAAGAACTAAGTTCTTTTAAAAGGGTTAAACCCTTCGATAGGTAAATGAGATGCTTTGATCTCTCTTCTTTTTATTTACCTAGAGTTTTTTCTGAGAAGGGAGATCTTCTTCTTTCTTCCTTTTTGAAGCTTTCTGCTTTGTTTTTAGAAGCTTATGGGGGGTTCCACTCCTATATTTGGAAAGAGAGATCATTGGTCATTGGGACCCACCACCTCTCCGACGATGCTGAGAGATTACAGCGCCATTTATCGAAGGTGTGGCGGGATGTACTCTTTGAACCATGTCCCACTCATTAAGGGGAAGAACATGTTGGAGCTTAAACTCATAGCTGCTGAAAAAGGCTTCTTTTCGTTTGCGCATGCGCATTACACATGTTGGGTGCACGTGCGACACACGTGTTGGACATACGTGAGTCGCACGTGTTGCGCACTTGGCGGGCGCACGTGCGTCGCATGTGTTGCGCACTTGGCGGGCGCACGTGCGTCGCACGTGTTGCGCACTTGGCGGGCACAAGTGTGTCCCATATGTTGCGCACTTGGCGGGCGCACGTGCGTCCCACGTGTTGCGCTTGCACATATGTGCATCATGGGGGGCAGCTAAGGTCCTAACTTGGAGAACTAAGTGCATATGGAGAATTAAGCTCTTTTGAGGATTGAATCCTTGCACGGCGAGCGCACGTGTGTTGTATGTGGTGCGCAAGTGACGGGCGCACGTGTGTTGCACGTAGCGCATATGCGCATCATGGGGAGGCAGCTAAGGCCCTAACTTGGAGAACTAAGCTCTTTTGATGATTGAATCCTCACATGGTGAGCGCACGTGCATTGCACGTAGTGCGCATGTAGCGGGCGCTCGTGCATTGTACGTGGCGCACATGGCGCTTGCGCATTATGGGGGGCAGCTAATGCCCTAACTTGAAGAACTAAGATCCTTTAAGGATCGAATCCACTTATGGAGGGCGCATGTTTGTTGCACATGGTGCGCACGTGGAGGGTGCTAGTGCGTCGCATGTGGCGTACATGGCGCTTGCGCATCTGCGCATTATGGGGGGCAGCTAAGGCCCTAACTTGGAAAACTAAGCTCCTATGGAGAACTAAGCTCCTTTGAGGAGTGAATACTCTTTTTTCTAAGAAGTACTCTCTCTTATTTATATAGGAGTGGTAGAGAAGAGATTTCTCTTTTTCCCGATGAGGGACTAAAATAGTATCCCCAGGTGGTAGAGCCTTACTCAAACTATACGTGCATAGCACATTTGCTCATAACTTTTGATTTCGGAAGAGTTATGAGGCCTGTAATATATCAAATCGAAGGATTTTTTGAGACGCTTTCGATGCCATCATAATTTACTTGATTCTCATTCAGGAGTTTGGCAAAATTCAGCCCGGAAAATACTGGTTTGCATTTTCTTAAGCGTATGCTGCTATTTGATACCCTGGGCTCTTTTGCGCAGAATTTCTTTTGGCAGGAAAAATACCCCCCACTACTTTGCCCACGTAGATATGTACATGGGTTAAGTAGTGCAAAATTATGCTTTTTCTGTAGAATTGATGGCTCAGAAGACAGGTTTAGGTCCCTGTCGCCTAAGACTTTTCATTTTCATGAACCGTAAGGGTCTCAAGAAGGTTTTTTATCCATATGAGTCGTGAGGATCTCATAGGTGTGTATTCTTCCTAGAAATCGTGAGGATTCCTAAGTTTCTTTCACTTTCGTGAGTCGTAAGGATCTCACGTAAGTATTTTCTCCTTACAAGTCGAGGAGACCCGCAAGTGGTTTCTTCACTTTATTAGCGAATGCGGCCTGTAGATAGTGTATAAGAATCAGTTTGGACCTTATTGTAGGTCAGTGATGGTTTAGAAAACAGGTTTAGATCTGTCGCCTAAGAATTTTCAAGTTTATGAGTCGTGAGGGTCTCATAAAGACTTTTCTCCCGACGAGTTGTGAGGATCTCGTCGGTGTCTTTTCTCCTTAGGAGTCGTGAGGACTCCTAAGTGCATTTTTCTCTTGAGAGTCGTAAGGATCTCATAAGAGAATTTTCTCCTTACGAGTCGAGAGGACTCGCAAGTGGTTTTTCCTTCTCGTCGGTGTTCGACTTTGGAGAATATGGTCCGTGGATAGTATACAAGAGTCATTTTAGACCTACTTGTAGGGTCGCGATGACTTAGGAAAATGGTTTTAGATCTGTCATCTAAGGCTTTTCAACTTTATAAGCCGTAAGGGACTCATAAAGACTTTTCTCCTTATGAGTCGAGAGGATCTCGCAAGTGTCTTTTCTCCTTAGAAGTCGTGAGGACTCCTAAGTGCATATTCTTTTGAGTGTTGTAAGGATCTCACAAGAGAATTTTCTCCTTACGAGTCGAGAGGACTCGCAAGTGGTTTTTCCTCCTCATCGGTATGAGACTTTAGAGAATGTGGCCTGTGGATAGTATACAAAAGTCAGTTTGGACTTGCTTGCAGGGCCACAGTGCTTAGGAAACAGTTTGATATCCCCATCGCCTAAGGCTTTTCACCTTCATGAGCCGTGAGGGTTTCATGAAGATGTTTTTCCCTACGATTCGAAGTGAGTCGATAAGTTCTCGCAGGTATATCCTAACATGAAATATAGATAACCCCTGATCTTTGCGACAGAGGTCCGTTAGATTTTGTGGTACTAGGGTTTTAGTCCATGGTACCGTAGCGTTGGCCGATGCATTCCCCGATATGCAGACTTTACGCTGCTATTCGAGTAGCCCCATGACTGTCGTGTCTCTGATCCCTTCTGGGGCTGGACAAGATGTATTCAAGTAATCTTCTTAGGCAGTTTGACCATCGGAAGAGCAAGCGTTAGGAATTTTGCCATGCCGCCTTTTACTTGAGTTTAGATGTAACATCTTAGGATGTGTTTAATGGCTAATTATATTTTAATTTATGGTTTTTAATAAAATGTATACCAAATTAATTTTCAAATATTTTATCCTATTTAATGAATATTTTATTAGAATTTTCCTAGGCTTGCACACACATGTGCATGTTAACTAGGGTTTTAATATGGGGTTAAACCATGATTAGCAATCATGGTGGATTAACCCAATTGCCTTAATCTAGTTTAATAGTTTTATTAAGTGTTTTGGGTTTTAATTTTATATAGTTGTTTTTTTAAAAGAAAAATGAAAAAGGATTTGAAAATGATTTTCTTTTGTTGAAAAAGAGAGAGAGAGCATGGGGCTACATGGCATGAGCCATGCCCATTTAATGAAGAGAAAGAGAGAGAATGGGGGTTTGTTTTGGTTTCTCTCATTCTCATTCTCATTCTCACTCTCATTTCTCTCATTCTCTCACTCTCTCACACACACACACATGGCGGCAGCAGCACCATCAGCTCCAGCAGCAGCAGAAGACCAAAAGCAGCAACAACAGTAACAACAGCATCAGCATCAGCAGCCCAGCAGTAGCAGCAACACAAGAAGCAACTGCAGCAGCCTTTCTTCCTCTTCTTCTCCTTCTCCTTGTGCCTAGGGTCAAGTGAGGTATACTTCTTAGGCTTGACTTCCTAGCTTGCTTAACATGTGTAGATTTAGTTTCGATTAGTGTTAAATAGTGAGTTTTGTGCTAAATATGGTGATTTGTGTGGGGTTTTGTCCAAGTGATAATTTTATTGGTTAGCCTAGCCTAGTTAAGTGTTATTAGGGTCACTTTAACTGAGATTAACCCTAGATTTCACTAAAATACCATAGGGTTTCCTTTTTGTGCAAAATCATGGTTTTAAAGCGATATGGTAGCTTTCTGTGATCTGCTTTTGACCCGGCTCTCTCAAGGAAAAATTGAGTTAACTGGAGCATGTTTGATATGTGTTGATCCAATACCCAGAGCACGAACCCCTAATTCCCAACACTGGTCGCCAATTAATTAGTTCTGGCAGCAAATTGCGGCCAGGTAGGGGACTGGCTAGGGCAGTCTGCTACATATTACAGTGTTTTGGCATGTGCAATTTTGTGGGATTTTACCTGTATCAAAATCTGGGACCATATATCGCTTTTCTAGTACGTTTTGTTTGCGCGATACACGCGATACGTGAGTGGGTTCTGTGATCCAGCGTGTCACGACGTGTCGGGGTAGTTTTAGACGCATATAGACACGTTTCAGCGTATCGTACACATGCGCGTTTAGTTCGCGACGCAAGTTTCTCGTTTGGTTTCGATATCGCGTTTTGCGAGATATTTTGCTTATATATAGATTCTTTGTGTAATTTCCAGGTTCGCAGGTGGATACGTCGGACGCAGCAAAGAAAGGGAAGCAGGTGGTCGGCTACGTGTAGCACGCGACCAGGTGAGTAGATTTAACATCTACAGGGGAATCGCTCGCTTGGCGTTATGCATCTGGGCTAGGAATGTTAATACCTGTCGCATATTCTATGTTATATTTAGAATTGCGCATTTACCCTATTACTTAGATGTTGTTGTACTTGGACTAGTAGCCGCAGGACACTGCACATATTATTGACGATTCATGTTGCACGAGCACGGATTGTATGCTACACACACCGTCAATAATTGCCATGTCACACACAAACCACGTATAGATATTATATTGCTTGGTTAGGGACTTTGTGACATTGATTCATATTTCTTATCACATATGACATTTAGCATACCTGCATACCTATAGAGTATTGTACCAATAGCGATAGGTACATACACACTTTACGATATAACTACATGTATACCTTGCTCACATATTCCACTTATACCCAGGGGGTATACTACATCATTTCTTATAGGTAGATACCTATACCTTACTACACCTGTATGTTACACATATATCAGTTATAGCTGCATATTTACCTTTACTTGATGTTATTTAGAATTGGATAAATAGGAACCGCATAATATTTATATTAACTTGTTGCAGTTAATTATCGATTTTTCCTTTATATGCTTACATTTCAGTTATGTCGCATATATTATATTCATGGATTTTCGCATTGTTTTTTGGATTTTTCATGATGTTTTCTGGATTTGGGAACCGCGGGAGTTCATGAAATTATGCATTATTTGAAAAACCCGGTTTCCTTGATATGATATTTTAGCATCCACCATGAGTTTTATCGGTTCTGATATATATATACCCCTATGAGGAGGCGTAGAGGCCGTATGAGGGTACATGGTGGGGCCCGGAGGTACCCCGGAGCAAGAAAGGGATGTCGATGCTCCACGCCGATGAGCCCGGCAGGGGAACCATACACTCCGGTGACATTAGCTATGACTCGGCGGTTATCATGGGGATACCAACGGGAGTCATGTACGTATGGATACGTCGAAAGGCAAGGGTCAGAGCTAGGCACTCGAGCTTTCGGTATAGCGTATAATACATACCTATCAGGGTGCCGGTCTTGGTGACAACACCTGATAGATCAGTATTTCTGTGTCGATGCTTGGTACATTAGTTTCATGATATTTCTTTTTACTCATATGCATATATAACAGTGGGTTAGGACGCTGTTATATATGCGCTTACACCAATATTAGTGGAATGGCACGCTAATATATGTGTATTGACATTAATATATATACCTTATCATATTTATTCACACAAATATACCTAGGTTATAAGAGATTCACTGGATATTGGATTTAGGACATATGATATTTACTTGAGATTTGATAAAGGATATACGAGACTCACTTGATTTTGTACATTCGGGATATAGGAGATTTATTCGATATTGTATATTGAGGAGATGTGAGACTTAAATGATATGAGAGCCAATTTGGGGACTGATTTGAGGAATTGGGATTTTGATTGTCTTGATGGATTGTGATCCTACCACGATGTCAGGATTCCGTGGAAATGACATATTTCTCTCCATACCTCATATTTATTGTTTATGCACTGTTTAATGTATTAGTAGTACCTGTTAAAATACCCTTCATGATTGTTGCATATCTACATTTTCATATCATTATTGCACGATTATGGCATACTGATTGTCCTATTATTATTCTTCATGTATTAGTTTTACCTGCTAGTGTACTTTTCATTATTACTGCATTCATATGACCTGTTATTACTGTTAATTGCATATCTTAGATTCACGCTGTACGTGCATACTTGCGATTACCTGCATATGTTATTTACTATTCACGAGTTGGCAACTCATCCCCGTTGCGCCACAGTTGTTTTGCACGGTGTCTCTCCAGAGTAGTCGAGGCTGGCTATTCATTACCTGGTCATGTTTTGCTACGGATACCGCTTCAGCTCATATTGTGCAGTTTTGCTTAGGTGGGTTTTGTGGTTATCCGTAATTTTTGTATTGTATATTGTTGTATCCTTGTACTCTGCATCTACTGTTATTTTCTTGACTTAGAGACTTGGTGAGGACGATATTGTATATTATTTATGATTTGGTTGTCTTTTATACAGTTTCATTTCTATTGTCTTTTATTTCTTCGCTACGGCGTTGTATTTTTGTTGTGGTGGTTGTTTTCCACCTTTGGGCGTGTTTTTGCTCCCGTTTGGGGATGCTTCATTTATATTTATGTTGTACCCATCTTTGGGCTAGTTTTTTTTTTTTACAAAAGGGGGTGCTGCCAAAATTTTAAAGAAAGAAAATTGGACTTTTAAAGAATTTGGGTTGTGATTTCAAATGTTTCAAAAATTTCTATTATCTTTTCTTGTCTTTTTAATTGTTTAGATTTCTGGGTCTTCGCTTTCTTTTACTACGTTACGCCTTTAGACGTTGCGTAGTATTAGGGCCGTCACGTGCCAATTTCGGGTCGTGACAAAGTTGGTATCAGAGCGCTAGGTTTTACCTTTCGGAGTGTAGGATGACCTTGGTATGATGGAGTAGGTAGCTTAAGTAGAGTAACGTAGTGTGTGTATGTCTGCAGCATACTCACGATGCGGTACTTCGCCTAAAGTGACCTAAGTACAATTGCTTGAAATTCCTTCTTTGATGATTCATATCTTTGTGATTCGATTCCCGTATTCTTATCGAATCTTATCTCTTTTATAGCCTTGCCGCCGATGACTATGGGGACTTAGAGGGATGCAGCGAGGGCCGAGGTCAGAGTTGGTTCGGGTGAGACGAGCACTTACCAGGATGGCACGCTAGTTGCACAGGTGCAGACAGATCAGCCTTCGACAGATCAGCTCGTTAGGCTTGTGGCAGAGATGCAGGACTTGCGTTAGACGATGAGTTTATTGGTTGAGACCGTTCGAGCGCAGCGACAGGAGGTTGTCACCCCTGTTACTCAGTTATTCCTTGCGATCGGCATGCAGCAGTCCATCACCTACATAGCACCAGTGGATGCAGCTCCAGTTGATGAGGCACATATTCCAGAGACTTTGAGAGTTCCGGAATGGTGGAGGACCCGTACCGGTGTACCAGCCCAGAGACAGAGGCTTAGTCGTCGAAACAGATTTCATGACCATCACGGAAGTACCAGAGGCTTAGGACGAGGACAGTCATTCAGCTCTCAACCCCAGGGGGGTCAGCAGCGTTATTCTGGATGCTATCGGTGCGGGAGCCTTCATCACTATATCAGGAATTGTTTCCTAACACCGCGTCAGGGTCGTATTCAGAGAGGTCGTGGACGTGGAAGGTTCGCTCAGAGGGGTCAGTCTAGCAGAGGAGGAGTTCAGTCAGTTGCGGGTAGGGGGCAGACGTGAGAGTTTGCTTCTACTCATCAGGACGCGCGGTCGTCCAATGCAGAGTTTTCAGGTATCCTTAATTTGTATGTTCTTTGATGTATTTGTTTGTTTTTCACACTTGTGCCGTGGTTGGGATGAGAGTCGTGTTGGGTAGATCATCCGTTTGTTGTGTTAACTTCTGTCAGTGATTCTTTTGTTGCGCGACACGTATTTCAGTCGTGTACCAATCGGATAGGAGATAGAGATTCGTCTGTCATTTTGATCCTTCTGGAGATGCTGGATTTGACGTTCTCCTGGGCATGGACTAGTTAGCTACGTGCTAGGCGTCTGTGGACTACCATGAGAAAACAGTCAGGTTTTGTTTTCCCCGGCGAGTCAGTTCTTGTTGTGCAGGTGGATAGTTGTGCCGCCTCTCGCAGCTTGAATTCAGCCTTTTTCACTAGTCGGATTTTGAGGAGATGTCATGGATTCTTGGCGTTCATTCATGATACCGTAGCCACAGTTGGTTTGTTGGACCGGTTTTCTTTCGTGCGAAAGTTTTCCGACGTTGTTCCAGATGAGCCGGCAAAGCTTAGGGAGCTAAAGGATCAGCTGCAAAGTTGTTCGTTGGGAAGTTTCGTGCGTCTGAGTGTTTCGCCTTCAGGAGCTCCTATTTCTGTTCGTCAAGGAGAAAGACGGCAGTTTGAGGTTGTGTATCGACGGGCCGTCAATTGAACCGGCTTACGGTGCGGATATGTATCCTTTACCTCGCATTGACGATTTCTTCGATCAGCTCGAGAGTGCGAGACATTTTCTAAGTTGTTTGGGATCAGATCATCATTGTTGCGGGTTCGGAGTGATGGCATTTCGAAGACTGCCTTGTGCGTGCTACGGGCTTTATGTGTCTTGGTGTGTTATTGGACTCACCAATACCCTAGCAGCATTCGTAGATGTGATGAACCAGATTTCTTCATGCCGTTCCTCGAACAGTTATTGTTATGTTATTGATGACATTCTGGTCTATTTAATGTGTCTTGAGGAACAGGAGTAGCACTTGAGGATTTGTTTTGCAGATACTGGGAGAGTCCCAGGGGTTTGCTAGATTCTCGGAGTGTTCTTTCAGGCTTGTTTGTGTTGACTCCTAGGTCTTGTAGTTATGGGAGACGGTTTTGTATGGTTCCGAGGAAGATCGTGGCCGTACAGCTTTGGCCCAGACTTGTGAGCAGGACAGAGGTCCGCAGATTTTGGGCTTAGCAGGTTTTTACCACCGTTTCGTGCAGGATTGCTAGTGTAGTGCTGCACCGTTGACTGAATTGACCGGGAGGGAGGTTTCTTTTCTTTGGACTGAGGCATGTGTGCGGAGTTTTCGGCAGTTGAAGATTCGGTTAACAACTGCATCAGTTCTTTCTTTGCTTCCTGGTTCGGGCGACCTTGTTGTTAACTGTGATGTTTCACGAGTGGGCCTCGAGTATGTACTGAGGTGACACTATGGAGTTATCGCTTTTGCTTCCCTACATTTGGAAGAAGTACGAGAAGGATATCCTACTCATGATCTGGAGATGGCCCGGTGGTTTTGCGTTGGAGATTTGGAGACACTACTGGTTCGAGAGTCGTGTCAGATTTTCACGGACCACCAGAGCTTAATGTACATCTTCCTGCAGCGGATTATGATTGTTGAGATAATCTTCTGCAGATTTACAGTTCTTGTGCGATCGTTGAGTACAGCTTAAGTTCGTCTCTACTGAGGGGACAGCTTGCTCATGTCCGCGCCCGACCACTTTTCCTTAATCGCTTTCACGAGGCACTGCTCGCCGATGCTCGTTCGTCAGAGATACTTGAGCATACTCGGCTGGGTAATGATTCGGAATCCTTGATTTGTGACACGGGTGTGCTAAGTTAGGGACGCGTTTGTGTACGTGATATTATTGGGGAGAGACGTGAAATCCTAGAGCAGGCACATCGGTTAACTCTCTATATTCATTCAAGTTCCACCAACATTGACGTGACTTGTGAGATAGTTACGGGTAGGCAGAGATGTAAATAGAAGTTTCAGATTTCGTTTCAAAGTGTTTGTCTTGTTGTGTGTTTTGGTTGAGCATCTGAGACCGGCTGGAGAGTTGCAACCTTCAACCATTCCGAAGTGGGAATGGGAGCAGATCTTCACGAAATTCGTTATGGTGTCTACCCAGGTTTAGTCAAGGTGTGACTCCATTTGGATGCTTGTTGTCCTGTTTTACTCGGTTTGCTCTGTTATTCTTTGTTAAGTTGGTGTGTTGCACAGAGTTCCTTCATGGGTCATATCCAATGAGGGCACCCTATTTGCTTACCGTCTTGAGCATGAACTTCAGGAAGACTTGGGTGCTGGTTGAGCTTTAGCTCCATATTTCCATTCGCAGGATGATGGTTTTGTGAGAGCGGGCTGTACCGACTTTGGAGGATATGTTTGTGCGTACGTATTAAATGTTTTTGGCAGTTGGGATCGTCACTTGCCATCGTTAGGATACTTCTTTGATAGCAGTTATCAAGAGACGTTCCAATTGGAAACCTTTAGGTTTAGGGGTTAGGTCGTGTCGATCACCACCATGTTGTTTTTCTGACTCTGTGTAAGTAGGATTTTGGACCCCAGCTAGTCTAGAGACTTCGGAGATGATCCAGTTGTTTTAGGTCAGGATGAGAATTGTCCATTGCGGATAGAGGTCTTATGTCGACCGTGTTGGTCGTGGGCTTGAATTCGCAGTGGCAGATCATGTATTCCTACAGATTTTTCCGATAAATGACGTGTTGAGTTTTGGGAAGCTTATCCCAAAATTGTAGGTCCTTTTGAGATCCTATAAGCGAGTTAGTTTCGTTGCCTTTAATTCGGCACTTTTGCCCAGATTATTGAGTATTCACCCCATATTCCTTGTGTCGATACTTTGCAATTACCTTCATGACCTTTCTCACTTGATTCAGCACCCGACCATTTAGCTTGGACGTGATCTTTCATTCACCAGCAGCCAATTGTGTTAATGGCTCGGCAGGTGGAGAAACGTCGGTCAAGGGTCTTGCCATCTGTGAAGGGTTTTCTTGGACGTGGCCGTATAGTGAGGTAATCACTTGGGAGGCTGCGAGTGAGATTTGAGAGATTGTAATCTTCTCTTTGAAGGTACACATAGCAGTATATTTTTAAATTCGGGGACGAATTTCTTTAAGGGGGGAAGATTGTAACACCTTAGGATGTGTTTAGTGGCTAATTATATTTTAATTTATGGTTTTTAATAAAAAAAAGTTTACCAAATTAATTTTCAAATATTTTATCCTATGTAATGAATATTTTATTAGAATTTTCCTAAGCTTGCACACACATGTGCATGTTAACCAGAGTTTTAAAATGGGGTTAAACCATGATAAGCAATCATGGTGGATTAACCCAATTGCCTTAATCTAGTTTAATAGTTTTATTAAGTGTTTTGGGTTTTAATTTTGTATGGTTGTTTTTTTAGAAGAAAAATGAAAAAGGATTTGAAAATGATTTTCTTTTGTTGAAAAAGAGAGAGAGAGCATGGGGCTACATGGCATGAGCCATGCCCATTTAATGAAGAGAGAGAGAGAGAGAGAGAGAGAGAAGGGGGGGTTTGTTTTGGTTTGTCTCATTCTCATTCTCACTCTCATTTCTCTCATTCTCTCACTCACACACACACACACACATGGCGGCGGCGGCACCATCAGCTCCAGCAGCAGCAGAAGACCAGCAGCAGCAGCAACAGCAGCAACAACAGCATCAGCATCAGCAGCACAGGCAGCAGCAGCAACACAAGAAGCAACTGCAGCAGCCCTTCTTCCTCTTCTTCTCCTTCTCCTTGTGCCTAGGGTCAAGTGAGGTATACTTCTTAGGCTTGACTTCCTAGCTTGCTTAACATGTGTAGATTTAGTTTCGATTAGTGTTAAATAGTGAGTTTTGTGCTAAATATGGTGATTTGTGTGGGGTTTTGTCCAAGTGATGATTTTATTGGTTAGCCTAGCCTAGTTAAGTGTTATTAGGGTCACTTTAACTAAGATTAACCCCAGATTTCACTAAAATACCATAGGGTTTCCTTTTGGCATAATCATGGTTTTAAAGCGATATGGTAGCTTTCTGTGATCCCCTTTTGACCCGGCTCTCTCAAGGAAAAATTGAGTTAACTGGAGCATGTTGATATGTGTTGATCCAATACCCAGAGAACGAACCCCTAATTCCCAACACTGGCCGCCAATTAATTAGTTCTGGCCGCAAATTGCGGCCAGGTAGGGGACTGGGGTGTTGAGGTTTTGTCTAGGGTAGTCTGCTACATATTATAGTGTTTTGGCATGTGCAATTTTGTGAGATTTTACCTGTATCAATATCTGGGACCATATATCGCTTTTCTAGTACGTTTTGTTTGCGCGATACGCGCGATACGTGAGTGGGTTCTGTGATCCAGCGTGTCGCGACGTGTCGGGGTAGTTTTAGACGCGTATACACACGTTTCAGCGTATCGTACACACGCGCGTTTAGTTCACGACGCGAGTTTCTCGTTTGGTTTCGATATCACGTTTTGCGAGATATTTTGCTTATATATGGATTCCTTGTGTAATTTCCCAGTTCACAGGCGGATACGTCGGACGCAGCAAAAAAAGGGAAGCAGGTGGTCGGCTACGTGTAGCACGCGACTAGGTGAGTAAATTTAACATCTACAGGGGAATCGCCCGCATGGCGTTATGCGTCTGGGCTAGGAATGTTAATACATGTCGTATATTCTATGTTATATTTAGAATTGCGCATTTACCCTATTACTTAGATGTTGTTGTGCTTGGACTAGTAGCCGTAGGACACTGCACATATTATTGACGATTCATGTTGCACGAGCACGGATTTTATGCTACACACACCGTCAATAATTGCCATGTCACACACAAACCGCGTATAGATATTATATTGCTTGGTTAGGGACAGTGTGATATTGATTCATATTTCTTATCACATATGACAGTTAGCATACCTGTATACCTATAGAGTATTGTACCATTAGCGATAGATACATACACACTTTACAATATAGCTACAGGTATACCTTGCTCACATATTCCACTTATACCCAGAGGGTATACTACATCATTTCTTATAGGTAGATACCTATACCTTGCTACACTTGTATGTTACACATATATCAGTTATAGCTGCATATTTACCTTTACTTGATGTTATTTAGAATTGGATAAATAGGAACCGCATAATATTTATATTAACTTGTTGCAGTTAATTAGCGGTTTTTCCTTTATATGCTTACATTTCAGTTATGTCGCATATATTATATTCATGGATTTTCGCATTGTTATATGGATTTTTCATGATGTTTTCTGGATTTGGGAACCGCGGGAGTTCATGAAATTATGCATTATTTGAAAAACCCGATTTCCTTGATATGATATTTCAGCATCCACCATGAGTTTTATCGGTTCTGATATATATATACCCCTACGAGGAGGCGTAGAGGCCGTATGAGGGTACATGGTGGGGCCCGGAGGTACCCCGGAGCAAGAAAGGGATGTCGATGCTCCACGCCGATGAGCCCGGCAGGGGAACCATACACTCCGGTGACATTACCTATGATTCGGCGGTTATCATGGGGATACCGACGGGAGTCATGTATGTATGGATATGTCGAAAGGCGAGGGTCAGAGCTAGGCACTCGAGCTTTCGGTATAGCGTATAATATGTACCTATCAGGGTGCCAGTCTTGGTGACAGCACCTGATAGATCAGTATTTCTGTGTCGACACTTGGCACATTGGTTTCATGATTTTTTTTACTCATATGTATATATAACAATGGGTTAGGACGCTGTTATATATGCCCTTACACCAATATTAGTGGAATGGGACGCTAATATATGTGTATTGACATTAATATATATTCTTATCATATTTATTCACACAAATATACCTAGGTTATATGTGATTCACAGGATATTGGATTTAGGACATATGATATTTACTTGAGATTTGATAAAGGATATACGAGACTCACTTGATTTTGTACATTCGGGATATAGGAGATTTATTCGATATTGTACATTGAGGAGATGTGAGACTTATATGATATGAGAGCCAATTTGGAGACTGATTTGAGGAATTGGGATTTTGATTGTCTTGATGGATTGTGATCCTACTACGATATCAGGATTCCGTGGAAATGACATATTTCTCTCCATACCTCATATTTATTGTTTATGCACTATTTAATGTATTAGTAGTACTTGTTAAAGTACCCTTCATGATTGTTGCATATCTACATTTTCATATCATTATTGCACGATTATTGCTTACTGATTGTCCTATTATTATTTTTCATGTATTAGTTTTACCTGCTAGCGTACTTTTCATTATTATTGCATTCATACGACCTGTTATAACTGTTAATTGCATATCTTAGATTCACGCTGTACGTGCATACCTGCGATTATCTGCATATGTTATTTACTATTCACGAATTGGCAACTCACCTCCGTTGCGCCACAGTTGTTTTGCAGGGTGTCTCCCCAGAGCAGTTGAGGCTGGCTATTCATCTACCTGATCATGTTTTGCTACAGATACCACTTCAGCTCATAGTGTGCAGTTTTGCTTAGGTGGGTTTTGTGGTTATCCGTAATTTTTATATTGTATATTGTTGTATCCTTGTACTCTCCATCTACTGTTATTTTGTTGACTTAGAGACTTGGTGAGGACGATATTGTATATTATTTATGATTTGGTTGTCTTTTATACAGTTTCCTTTCTATTGACATTTATTTCTTCGCTACGGCGTCGTATTTTTGTTGTGGTTGTTGTTTTCCGCCTTTGGGCGTGTATTTGCTTCCGTTTAGGGATGCTTCATTTATATTTATGTCGTACCCATCTTTGGGCTAGTTTTTTTTTACAAAAGGGGGTGCTGCCAAAATTTTAAAGAAAGAAAGTTGGACTTTTAAAGAATTTGGGTTGTGATTTCAAATGTTTCAAAAATTTCTATTATCTTTTCTTGTCTTTTTAATGGTTTAGATTTCTGGGTCTTGGCTTTCTTTTACTGCGTTACGCCTTTAGACGTTGCGTAGTATTAGGGCTGTCACGTGCCAATTTCGGGTCGTGACATTAGGCTCAGTTTGGAAGCCCTGATGAGTCATAACCACTCCGCACTGGTATGGAATGATCTCCGATAGTCTTTCGGGTTTTATTTGAGTTACCGTCAAGACCCTGAAGCTAAGAATTTTTCCTTCGCTTCCTTTTGATTTGGCTATTTTAGAGTCTTTGTTGACATTGCGTCTGCTATAAAGAGAAGAATGTCGGGATAGTCTTTAGGTTGTTTTGTGAACCGTTAAGACTTGGAGCTAGGAATTTTTCTATGGCTCCGTTTTGTTTCGACCCTGTGGTCTTTTGTTGATGTCGCGTCTGCATCCTGCTGGAGTGAGAGGGAATGTCGTTGTTGATATTGCGTCTTCTGTAACGAGACGAATGTTGAGTTAGTCTTTAGGTTGTTTTGTGAATCGTCAAGACTTAAAGCTAGGAATTTTGCCATGGCTCCATTCTGTTTCGACCCTGGGGTCTTTTGTTGACGTCGCGTCTGCATCCTACTGGAGTGAGAGGGAACGTCATTGTTAACATTGCGTCTGCTGTAACGAGACGAATGTTGAGGTAGTCTTTAGGTTGTTTTGTGAACCGTCAAGACTTGGAGCTAGGAATTTTTCTATGGCTCCGTTCTGTTTCGACCCTGGGGTCTTTTGTTGACGCGGTGTCTGCATCTGCTGTAATGAGAGGGAACGCCATTGTTGACATTACGTCTGCTGTAACGAAACGAATGTTGAGGTAGTCTTTAGGTTGTTTTGTGAACCGTGAAGACTTGGAGCTAGGAATTTTTCCATGGCTCCGTTTTGTTTCGACCCTGGGGTCTTTCATTGACGTTGTGTCTGCATCCTGCTGGAGTGAGAGGGAACGCCATTGTTGACATTGCATCTGCTATAACGAAATGAATGTTGAGGTCGTCTTTAGGTTGTTTTGTGAACCGTCAAGACTTGGCTCTCCCTTTGTCGGAGCCTGGTGGGAAAATTTGGTTCCCTTTTTGTTTATGTCCATGGATTGTATACAGAGGTTGATGTGGACTCACCTGTAGGGAAAAAGTTTCATTTCTTTCCGTGATGCTCTATCATTTCAGCATTTTTATATCGCGAAAGTCACGATTGCCCAATCATTTCGGATTTTTATCGCGGTGCCCAATCATTTCGGCTATTCTTTCTTTTTTACTCGCTGCTTTTTATTTAGAGTTGCCCAAACATTTTGGCTATTTTTTTATGCATATATTTTGCTCGCTGATTTTTATTGCGAGTTGCCCCATCATTTCGGCTATTTCATATGCATTTCTTGCTCGCTGATTTTTGTTGCGGGTATGGAACTTGAGATCTGATACCAATTTTGGCATCAATATCGCTGCAACTGGAATATTGCCAGGAGCGAATCATCATTTGCCTTGAAAGGACTTGAAATTTGATATCTGTTTAGGCATCTGCATCCCTGCGACTGGAATATTTCAAGGAGCGAATCATCATCTGCCTGTGCTGATTTGAAAAAAAGGTGGCTTAGTACGTAAGGTTAAGATCCTGTCGACTAAGACTTTTCGACTTTATGAGCCGTAAGGGTCTTATAAAGTTATTTCTCCTTACAGGTCGTGAGGATCTCGTAAGCGTATTTTCTCCTTAGAAATCGTGGGGATTCCTAAGTGTGTATTCTCTTATAAGTCGTAAGAATTTTACAAGAGCTTTTTCTCCTTATAAGTCGAGAGGACTTACAAGTGTCGTTCTCCATATGAGGACATTCCTCGTTATTGGTGGAACTTAGTGGGGGAAATCATTTATTTGTGCCCATGTATTGTGTACAAGGGCCGATATTGGACCGCCTGTAGGGCAAAAGGGGAATATGATGGCTTAAGAACAGGGCCAAGTTCTTGTGGCTTAAGACTTTCGAATTCTATGAGCCTTGAGGGTCTCATAAGGGAAGTTCTCCTTCCGAATTGAGAGGATCTAGTTAGTGAAAATTTTACGAGATTGCGCCCTTCGGGTTTTCACATGCTCTCCGGTTGCCCTGCTGTTTTTACTCCCGGCGCCCTTTCGGGTTTTCATCCGTACCCATCTTGCTTTTGGACATACTGTTTTTTTAACAACGAGATTGCACCCTTTCAGGTTTTCACAAGCTCGCCAGTAGCCCTGCTATTTTTACTCACGGTGCACTTTCGGGTTTTCATCCATGCCTCTCTTGCTTTTGGACATACCATTTTTTTAACAACAAGATTGCGCCCTTTCGGGTTTTCATTAGCTCGCCGGTTGCCCTGCTGTTTTTACCCACGGTGCCCTTTCGGGTTTTCATCCGCGCTCATCTTGCTTTTGGAGATACCGTTTTTTTTAACAATGGGACATGAGTTGCAGTCTTCGCCGTTGGAGCTTTGATTGTAATATAGATCCCAAGAGAAGATATCGCTGTATTTGGGGAGATACGCCATGTTCGAGGTGGAGTACTAGGTTATAAACATTTTGGTGCATTGCCAGTTTAAGGTTGTAGTGGTCCATTATCACCATTTTCGAGGTGAAACTTTAGTTTAAGGACATTACGGTCCGTTGCCAGTTTAAGGACGTAGTGGTCCATTAGTACCATTTTTGGGGTGAAGTTTTTCCGAATACCACTTAGAGTTTTGAATCAGGAAGATAGCGAGTGGACACGAGCGTCATCATCTATCATTGACCTAAGTCGTGACTCGGCAAGCATGGTATTTCTTGAGGAATCGGCCGTTTATTGGCCAGAAAGGTCTTTCGCCATGCATATCCATGAGCAAATAGGCCCCACCTTGGTAGAACTTGTTTATAATGTACGAGCCTTCATAGTTCGGCTCAAATTTCCTCCGTTTTGCACGATTGGGGATCATAGGTCTTTTGACGACTAACACGAGTTCTCCTTAGCAGAATGATCTCGGCCTAGTCAGTTTTTCGTATGAGCGCGTCATCCTTGTCTTGTAAGCTTCTAGGTTTTGTTGCGCCATGAGGTGAGTTTCATCGAAGGCGTCAAGCTCCTCAAGCCAAAGATGGGCATTTTCGTCATCTGTTAGCTCCTATCGAACCGCTACTCGGAGAGAAGGGAGTTCTATTTCCAAAGGAAGTACCGCTTTAGTGCCGAATACCAACGCGTATGGTGTTGTATTCGTAGCTGTTTTGAATGTCGTTCGGTACGGCCAAAGAGCTTCGTACAGCCTTTCGTACCGGTCCTTTTTATTTCTGGACACCTTTTCTTTATAATCTTGGTCAAGGTCTTGTTGAAAACTTCAACTAAACCGTTGGCTCAGGAATTATAGACAGAGGAGTATCTCCAATCTATATTATGCTGCTCTGCAAAGCGGCTGATTTTATGGCTCCTGTAGGCTGGCCCATTATCCGAGATTATCCGTCGTGGAATGCCGAACCGGTAGATGACATGCATCTTGAAGAAATGGAGGATGTTCTCCTTCTTCACTTCCCATAGCGGTACTGCTTCTGCCCACTTAGAGAAGTAATCGGTCGTCGTCAGTATGAACCGGTGTCCTTTAGATGATGCTCGCTCAATAGGACCGATTATATCGGTTCCCCACATTTCGAACGGCCAGCTAACTACTATTGGGTGTAGCGGATTTGGATGCTAGTGGATTAAGTCCCCATGAATTTGGCACGAGTGACACTGCTTCGCATATTCGAGACAGTCCTGAATCATTGTGGGCTAGTAATAACACATTATTTTGATCTTCACGTTCTTCTTTGGTCCGGCTTGATGAGAACTGCAGAGTCCGTCGTAGGTTTCTTGGACGTCTCTCTTTGCTTCTTCTGGTCCCAGGGATCTCAGCCACATACAGTCGAATGATCTCTTGTATAGAGTATCATTGACGAAGGCGAAAGACAAAGCTCGTTTCATGAGCTGATATCTTGATGACGCATCTTTGGGCGTTCGATGGGATTTGAAGTAGTTTATGAAGACTTCTCTCCAATCCTCAGCCTTTTCTTCGTCCTCTATTTGGAAGACTGCTTCTTTAGTCACTTCCTTTCCTTCAGATGACTCTGTTAAATCTTCCGAAGATATTTCTGCAGGCGTGAGAACCCGGCGACTTTGCACAACAATCCTTACGTCATCGAGGTTTTCGTCAGCCGGTTCCTTAGCAAGCTTGGCTAATGCATCCGCCTTGCTATTTTCCGCATGCGTTTTGCTTTCCAAGATGTAGAAGGGGATTTTTGTCAGCAGTTGCTGCACCCTCCTTCCATACTCTATCAACTCCGGTTTGCATGTCTGATAGTCGCCATTAATTTGACTAATTACCAGCTGGGAGTCTCCATTTATGAGGAGGTTTTTGACTCCCATATCGGTAGCGATCTCAAGACCCGCTATCAAAGATTTATATTCAGCCTCGTTGTTTGTTTTTGGTTCCGTTAAGGAAAGGGCGAAACGCATTATCCCTCCTTGTGGAGTTACAGAGATGAGTCCCACCCCGGCTTTTATTATAGGGGTGTTATGCTTTCTCTTCTTCATGGAAGATGCTCCATCGAAGTAGAGTTCCCATTGGACATTATTTCCTTCCTCCTCCCCTTTGATTGTGTCGAACGTGCCTTCGTCTGGGAATTCGCAATTTAAGGGAGAATCGGCTGGTATCGGACGCTCAGCGAGAAAGTCGGCGATGGCCTAACCTTTCACTGCCTTGAGGGATCGATACGTTATCGAGAAATCCATCAAGAGGAGGGCCCATTTGGCAAGCCTTCCTGTTAGTATGGCCCTTGACATCTGATATTTGACAGGATCCACCTTTGATATGAGATGGACCTCATGTGCCAAGTCATAGTGCCTGAGCTTCGTTATCGCGAAGATGAGTGCCAGACAATGCTTTTCGATGGGGGAGTAGTAATTTTCTGCCCCCAGGAGAACTCGACTCAAATAGTAGAGGTCTCTCTTCTTTCCCTGATCGTTCTCATCTGCCCATAACGCTCCTAGAGAACCATCTAGGGCTGTTGTGTATTGGATGAGGGTCTTTCCCTTAACCAGAGTGGTCAGTACTGGCGGGTTCTGCAGGTATTGCTTTATTTCGTCCTGTGCACTTTGGCATTTACGATCCCAAACGAACGGGGCCCCCTTCTTCATTAGATGGCTATAGGGGCGGCATTTGCCGGAGAGGTTGGCTATGAACCGCCGGATATACGCGAGCTTTTATTAGAGAGACCGCAGTTGTTTGAGAGTTCTTGGTATGAGCATTTCCATAATCGCCTTGATCTTTGATGGATCTATTTCGATGCCTCGGTGTCGTATGATGAATCCTAGGAATTTGCCTGAGGAGACTCCAAACGTGCATTTCAGAGGATTCATATTTAGATTGTATTTCCGAAGACGTTGGAACTCTATGTTCAGATGTTCTCAATGTTCCTCATACGATTTGCTTTTCACCAAAAGGTCGTCAATATATCATTCGACAATCTCATGTATGAGGTCATCGAGGATCTTCGTCATGGCCCTATGGTAGGTAGCGCCTGCGTTCTTCAAACCAAAGGGCATCACCTGATAGCAGAATATGCCCAGCAGAGTTCGGAAGGCGGTGTGCTTTTGGTCTTCAGGATGCATTTTTATTTGATTGTAGCCTGAAGATCCATCCATGAAGGAGAAGACCTCATGAGTGGACGTGTTATCGATCATCAGCTTGGTAACAGGTACTGGGAAGTCATCCTTTAGACAAGCTTTGTTGAGGTCCCGAAAGTCCACGCAGATGCGCACTGTCCCATTTTTCTTCATCACTGGAACAATGTTGGCAATCCAATTGGGATACTGAACTTCTTGGATAAAGCTGGAGTCAACTATTTTCTTGACTTTGGCATTGATACTCATCTCGAGCTCGAGCCACATTCTTCTTGACGCATGTTTGACTGGCTTGACGTTCGGCGATATAGCCAATTTATATACTACTATTTCTGGATCTAGTCCTGACATTTCAGAATAATTCCATGCGAAGCAGTCTTTATATTTCATAAGCATGTTCTTTAGTGTGGCCACCTATTTTTTAGACAACAGCTCACAGACGAACGTGGGTCTCGGTTCATTTCCCGTCCCCAAGTCGATTTTTCTCAGGTTGTCCGCCGTAGTGTGTATCCCATCCTACAACTCTTTTGGCGCCGGTGGAAACTCTAAGATCACCACCTCCTCGTCCTCATTTACGAAGCACTTGAAGGAGTCATCCATATTCTTATGCTCTTCCTCCTTTGAGAGTGTTATCATGTGGCAAGTACGAGTTTGCTTCCATTCTTAGTGTTGACCTGGTCCTACTTTCGCGATATAGGTTCTCTTTGGCTCATGCTTTTGCGGTGGGGCCACCCTCCAGCTATTGAATAATGCGAACCTACCCTGTTGATATTGGTCTTCAACCTAGTCTTTAAAGGTGAAGCAGTCTTCAAGAAGATATCCTATTGCTCGATGATAGGAGCAATAATCTGGGTGATGAACTTCATTTACCTGTTCGGGGTACCGAGGCTCCGGGAGCATCATCATCTAATGCTTGATGAAAAGGTTGAATATTTCCCTTGTCTTGTCTTTAGAGAAAGAGTATTCCCATCTTCTTGATGAAAAATGGATTCCAGCGGACTTTTTCTTGATTGCGTGGCTTCTTAAATCTGCTTCGCTGTTTTCGAATGTCATTTTCGTTCCTCACCTTATTTTGCCTCTGCGTCGGGCTTTTTTCTTGTTGCGAGAACGTATAGCGGGCTGAGAATGAAGGGCATTATAATCTTCTCTTTCCGCAGACTGCTGAGTGAGACGCTGCGTCCTGGCCTTTTCGTAAATGGCCATTTCGCGGCTGTGGTCATCCGAACCTTTTGACTGGCTTCTAATGCTTGTCAATTTGTTCTTCGAATGACAGACTTGGCATTCTTACGGCGGGATCTCGCTCTGGTTCAATATCAACGCTATCTGGAAAAGCATTCCCTTGTCCACCGGAGTTATTTATGACACGGCAGCCATGGATTCGCTTCCGTTTCTTAGACCAAACGTATCCAAGCCCAGTCGTTTCCATCCTTCCATTGGGCATCTTTCACTGAGTCCTGGGAACGTCCCAAATCTTGTTGTAGAACTGGGCTTATCGAGCGGTTTGTTCGAAGGGTACGCCTTGGCATCTTAGTATCCTTTTCAATCCCTCTGCATAATATCTGGGCAGACGGATTGGTTGAAACCTGTCAAGCGCAAGATCGGCACCATTCCAGACTTCTTTCTCCACTTTGGTCTCCGTAGATCGATAGAAGAGGATCGTCTTTTCACCTCTTCGCCTGGGAGGGACGTAGAAAGTTTACAGCTCTTCTACGCTGTATGTATCAAGCGCGTCAAGTTCTTTATAATGTCGTGGCGGAACCATGGTGATTAGTAAACTCTGATCGGCTCCAATAATGGTTTGTGCTGGCGGGAAAGTAGAGAACACGGCGTTGATCTCGTCCTAAGAGTCACAGCCAAAGACCAAAATAGGAGCAGATGGTCCGGGCCTGTTGCCTTGGAGTTGCCCCGAGTAGACTATCTCTTCATCCTCCTCGGTATCGCTCCCAAAGATCGGATTAGGGGCGACGACTTTTTGTTGGTTCTCCGGTTTATGACATCTTTCCGTGTCTTTGAAGTTTGGTATAAAGTACTTTGCGTCTTCATATTTTCGGACTTCGTTTATGGAGAACGGGTTTAGCTCACCCGTAACGGTGTGCTCGAGGTCGTCTTTGAAATACTTCATACACTGATGATGTGTAGAAGGGATGACGTTGTACTCATGTAACCAAGGCCTGCCGAGCAGAGCGTTGTAGCAAGACTTGGCATCGATGACATGAAATTTGATATCAGTGATGAGTAGCCCGAAGCGTAACGTCAATATTACGGACCCAAGCGTCCGTGATGATTGTGAGTCGAACCCGGAGATAGTGATTTTGTCCCGAGCCAGGTGCTGAATGTTCATGCAAATCTTCTTCAGCACCTTCACGTTAAGAAGGTTGACGGAGGACCTGTTGTCAACCAGAATCTTCCCTATCTTGATGTCATGGCAGTACCCGGTGACATAAAGAGGACGGTTGTGCTCGCACGTTCTGAGGAGAAGATCTTCATCTCCGAATGTGATGTTAGCTGCATGAACCTCTGCCAGCTTGTTCTTCATCTTTTTATCTACAAGGAAACCTTGAAACTGATCGGACTCCTATAACGCCCTAATCAGAGAATCTCTAGGTTCTTTAGACAGTAGGAGAGCATCCAATATGCTCAGTTATGCGGGTATCTTCCTCAATTGTGCTAGGATATTGTAATCCGCCTTGTTTTTCTTAGGCGGGTTCTTGGCCGCGAGCCTTCGACGACTCTATCATCGAGGGAAATTTCCTCAGGGATTTTTTCCTTCCCCTTGTCTCTTTTGCTCGAACCATTGTTTGTAGGTCCAAGGTTCTTTTCAGGCAGCGTGCGATTATGCAGCTGAATATTCTCGCAGTTCTTCTCTTCTTCTTCTTTTCCGGAGGTGGAATCTTTAAAGAGGGGGCCGAGGGTTATTTCTTCCTCAGAATCACTCCCGAATGAAGAACAGGATTTTCCTTCTGTCGAACTAGTATCAACCATATGACAGTTGCCAGCTGTTCCTTCATACTCATCTGTCGCACTTCTTTGTTGCCGACGAGCTTTACGCTTCATCTTCTTGAAGTATTGTTGGTGGGAAACGTATCCTTGCCACCACTTCTTGAAGGCATTGCACTCTTCAATGGGGTGGATGACCCTCCGATGATATAGGCAGTAGTTTGGATGTGAAACTTCTCCATTGAGGCATGTGTCCCCGGGAATATTTCCCTTGATAGGTGGCAACTTCATTCTTACTGATAGGGCTTTGGCGAACCGCTTTTCTGTCTTGATTCTGCTCTTGTTTTCCGCAGGTTTTCTTTGGTCTGGTCGAAGTACTTTATGACTCCTCCTTCCCGCAGCTTGTTCATCCTGACTCTGACACTTAGCCTTTTCGTATATGGTTATTTCGCGTTCTCGGTCAGCTTTTCTCTTTTGAAAGGCTTCGTTTAGCAGCCTTTCAATTTGATCTTCTGACAGTTCCAGGGATTTTTGCACCGATCCTGGCCCCAGTTTCTCTGCGTTTCTTTCCAAAGCCGAGGGAGTTTCTTCGTTATTTAACGACGAATGAGAAACCATGTGGCAACTTGCTACATAATCTTCGGTTTCTCCCGATGAGCCATTTCCTTCATCATCGTCACTATCTCCGTTCTTAAGTATATGGTTGAGAAACTCTTCGAGGGTGACTGGGTTCAGCGCCTTCTGGTTGTATTCTTCGAGCGCGTCGATATACTTTTGCAGGTCCGTGCGCTTGTCGTC
Organism: Agapanthus africanus; assembly: GCA_030015575.1. Classification (NCBI taxonomy): domain Eukaryota; kingdom Viridiplantae; phylum Streptophyta; class Magnoliopsida; order Asparagales; family Amaryllidaceae; genus Agapanthus; species Agapanthus africanus. The sequence continues at coordinate 213,414,129 of CM057342.1, forward strand.
AGGCTGTACGGGCTTCTTGGTCTTCTTCTTTCCTTTCAAAGACTTTGAAGTCTTGACCTGGGTGTTTTGCCCATCGTTAGCAGTTTTCGATGTGGAACATGGTTTCAGCATCTCTTCAATGATCTCGGGCGCCAGCGGGCTTTTCTACCTGATCGCCGGACATGCTTGAAGATCCTTCAGCATTCTTTTGGTTTTAGCTATCACGCCCTGCTTCCCAGTATACGGCGAAGGGGACACGACTGGTCCGCTACGTATATACTCAGAAGTACATACGCTAAGCGTATCTAAGCAATATAAAAGTAGATAAACAAGAGACAAGATATAATAAAAACAGCAATTTTTATTTATTAACATTCTTTTGTACAATGCATGAAAAGGAAATACAACTGAAATAAAACGATGCCTAAACAATGGCATAACAGGAAATGAAAAGTACTGGGTGTTTTTCCCATCGTTAGCAGTTTTCGATCTGGAACATGGTTTCAGCATCTCTTCAATGATCTCGGGCTCCAGCGGGCTTTTCTACCTGATCGCCGGACATGCTTGAAGATCCTTCAGCATTCTTTTGGTTTTAGCTATCACGCCCTGCTTCCCAATATACGGCGAAAGGGACGCGACTGGTCCTCTACGTATATACTCAGAAGTACATACGCTAAGCGTATCTAAGCAATATAAAAGTAGATAAACAAGAGACAAGATATAATAAAAACAGCAATTTTTATTTATTAACATTCTTTTGTACAATGCATGAAAAGGAAATACAACTGAAATAAAACGATGCCTAAACAATGGCATAACAGGAAATGAAAAGTACTGAATGGAAAATGTACAATGAAACTAGAGCTCTGATTCTTCAGCAAACTGCTCCAAGACTTCTGCAGATGGCTCGATCTCTGCCGGGTCCAAACCACCTGACGACATTCAAAGAAGAAAGAAATAGAATGTTGTCAGTGAACAGGTCGCTCGGTAAGTCCCAAAGATTAGAGGAAAGTATAGCAGATAGAATAAGAAGGTATCTTTTAAAGTTGTATTATCTTATTGTAATGTTGTGTTACCGCTGTTGTTTGTAGCTTGGTACAGAAGGATTCCAGTGTATACGAGAGGGGTCTCTATATGATAGAGACCAGGGCAAACGGAATGTACAAGGAACCGTTAAGCCACGGTACAACAGCAACGGAATATAGGTTAGGTGTCTTAATCTTACCGCCTCGTGCCAATTTTAACACCTTCCGTACCAATCTACCCCTTAAACCCCGTAGTGTTTTATTTGTATTGTTTTGTACTGTAAATTGAATTGAGTGTATAATTGAAAGACTGACCGAAACCATGATATCAGTAAACGGATATAACCGTAGAATCATGTAAGTGGAATAACTGGAGAACCATGTAAATAGAATATATATCCATGGTTCGGTTCAGTCAAGTCGTATAGATTGATAATTGGATTCATGATGAAGTTTGTAGATTGTAGATTAACTTGAATCATATTCAAGTCAGATTAATCAGACTCAAACCCGAGTCAGATAATTAGAAATGTAAATCGAAGTCTTGATTATTTCTTAAACCTATAATTGTTAGGGTCCTTAGGGTAATTATAAAACTTGAGGGGGTTTTATGTAAAAATACTTTTATATACTTTTCAAAATACATCTCAAGTACTCGTTATTCGTCTTTATAGTTGTAATGAAAGTTGATTTTTGTATTGTGATATTTATAGTGAAAATATCCTAGTTTCAGAAATAAATATATTTTATTTGTAATATTGATTTATGCGGAATTTATGGTATTTTAGTGTAAAATTGATTCTTGTGATTTTTAGAAAAAGGTGGAATATTTATTTCATAACAAAATAGATATTTTAATGATAAATATACATATATTTATACAAAAATAATTTTAATAAATATTTTATATTCTAAAAAATCTCATTTTCTTAAGATGTCGTATTTTAAATCTTTCGAGACCGAATGCTCCTTGCGGGGGTCTGAATCTCGCACTACTAAGCCCGAAAATGTGCGATGATCTGCACCATCCCGAACGAGTTCCCCAAAGTGGGTTGTAGCAGCGCTTTGTAAAGATTGTTAAATACTTAATCTTTTAGAAAACGGTTTTATGAAGTAATTGGTATTTATTTATAAAGATGTATATTTTCCGTATTGTATGTTCTAGTTTCTCCTAAATTAACTAGTCTATTCCTAACTGGTCCAGACGACAAGTTATGAGATCCCTCAAATCGCCTCTTCACCGCCAATTGTGGCTAGGTAAATACAAGTGATGAAAGGAGGGATCCGCTCACGAATCATCGTGAGACGGGCCTTTTAAAGTTATCTTTCTCACTTGTCTAGCCTAGACACCACAAAATCAGGTTTAGATAAACGATCAATGTCCACAACTTATCGTATTTTCATAATAAGTGGTACTTTTTTAAAAGTGTATCAAAACTAAATCTTTTAGAATTGATTTTATTAAGTATGTGGTATTTAAATGAAAATGTTTTTTTCTCGTATTCTAGGTTCTCGGGGGTGTTGCATACGAGTATGTGAGGAGGTAGGTCGTTATTTCGTGATCTACTTTAAATGTATATCAAGTTTGATGGGGTTAAATGAAGGATTGAAAAAATGTGGTATTTAAGTGAAAAATACGATAAATTGAAAAAGTTATCATTTCATGTGACGAACTTGATCAAATTGCTTTATTAGTGTTTAATAGTGAACATGAAGAAGTTTAGGTATGATTGTATTAGTGAGAAGTGGAATTTTATAGAAAGACCGAATCCGAAATCAGATTTGTTCCGATTACGTCGGGTTTTGTAATTTCGTATTTTGAGAATAAAAAAGAGAGATAGAAAGGGACTTACGGGTTCTAGATTAAACAAGGGAGTGAGAGGGAACTACAGGGATCGCCGATGTATTGCTTCGTCGCCGGTAGTTCCTTAAAACGGTCGCCGAAAGTTCCGCCAGGAATTCGTCGGAGCTTCGTCTCGAGCTTGTTTTCAAAGTACACGACTCTTGGAAAATTTTTTGAGAGAGTGGGCTCAGGATTTTGGGGTGAGAAGGTAGAGGGTAGGGGGTGTATTTATAGGGTTAGTCTAGGGTTAGGGTAGATGAAAAGTTTAAAATAAAAATGTGATAAAATGTAATAAAAATGTATTAAAAGTGGAGTAATTGGGGTTTAAAAAGAGCTCTGGAAGTGTTCTGAGGTTGAAATTTTGCAGGTGCATAGGGAATATGAAAAGACACAACTTTCATGTTGGGGTCGTCGCCGGAATCGGCCGACTCGGCCGTGACTCGGTCTGAGGACTGTGTCAGACCGAGTCAAGGTCGATTTGGCCGATTCCCGTCTGAGTCAGGTGGCCGGGATCCCCCCCCCCGACGGTTCATCTAACTCCTGGAAATTTTACATCTTTGGGTGTAGTAGGGTTTTTGTGAGATATGCACGTGTAAACTCTTGGTATTCTAAAAAAATCAATATTAAAAATAATGTAGGGTATGGGATTTGAACTCTGGTGGCTTGGTTCAGCAGTACAAGGTATTACCAATGAGCTACAAGCTCCTTCTTGTAATTATTGTGTGAAACAAATACTTAAAGTGGTAACAGCAACATTAAATACCCCAAGTATACTTCAAATTTAAATCAAATTTATGTACGCTAAAAAATGGAGTTGTTACAGTCTACCCTCCTTACAAAAATTTCGTCCTCGAAATTTACAAATTTTATTTGAGGACTTGTTTACAAAGAGATGAGGATATTTTGCACGCATTTCATCTTCCCTTTCTCAAGTGGATTCTCCTGGAGTATCTTTCTTCCACATTACTCGGACCAAGTTAACTTCCTTGTTCCGAAGTGTCTTCACTTTCCTGTCCAGGATCTCTACAGGCTGTTGCTCACAAGACAAGTCGGGCTGTATAGTGAGCTCGGAATGATCAAGAACATGGCTGGGGTCACTCACATACTTTCTGAGTTGGGATATGTGGAACACATTATGCACTCCTTCCAATGAGGGTGGAAGCGCTAAGCGGTATGCCACTTCACCGACTTTTGTTCGAGTATATCGAACGGTCCAATGTATCTCGGACTTAATTTACCCTGTCGTCCAAATTGGATCACTCCGTGGTTTGGAGATATCTTCAAGAATACATGATCTCCTGGCTGGAACTCCAAGTGTCGTCTCTTCGCATCAGCCCAGTGTTTCTGTCGATCTTGGGCTATGCGCATTCTTTCCCTAATAGTACGAACCACATCAATGGTCGCTACTATCATCTTTGGTCCAAGGAGTTCCCTATCCCCGATATCGTCCCAACTTAATGGTGATCGACACTTCCTTCCATACAATGCTGCAAAAGGTGCCATTCCTATACTTGCTTGGTAGCTGTTATTGTACGCGAACTCCACAAGATGCAGGTGATCTTCCCACGATCCTTTGAAGTCTAGCATACACGCTCTGAGCATATCCTCCAAGATCTGAATAGTACGTTCCGACTGACCATCTGTTTGTGGATGATAAGCCGTGCTGAAGTTCAGACTTGTTCCTAAGGTTGCTTGCAGACTCTGCCAAAATTGCGATCGAAACCTGGTGTCACGATCGGAGACAATGCAGACCGGTACTCCATGAAGTCTCACAATTTCCTCCATGTACTTTTTTGCTAGTGTCTCAGTTGATTGGCCAACCCGAAATGGGATGAAGTGAGCCGACTTCGTGAGTCGATCCATAATGACCCATATAGCATCGTTACCCTTTGTGCTGCGAGGGAGAGCAGTCACAAAATCCATCGTGATGTGTTGCCTCTTCCATTCTAGGATTGGTAATGGTTGAAGTAGTCCAGCTGTCTTATGATGTTCAGCCTTTACTTGCTGACACACCAAATATTTTGCGACGCTTCTGGCTACTTCACGCTTCATTCCATACCACCAATAATTCTGACGTAGATCTTTGTACATTTTGGTACCTCCAGGATGTACTGAGTTGGGAGAGCTGTGAGCTTCTTTCATTAACTCTTTCCAAACAGGACCTTTTGGTACACACAATCTGCTGCCGTATCTCAAAGATCCGTCTTCATGAATGATGAAGTCTGTTCTGAGTCCATGCTCCACTTGTTCTCTGATCCTTTGCAACTTAGCATCACTTGCTTGAGCTGCTTTGATCTGATTGACAATGGTTGATTGAACCTGTAAATTTATCAAACTTGAAGCGTTACCTGGCATGACTACTTCAATCTCCATCTGATGCAAGTCTTGTTGAAGCTTCCACTGAGCGGTGAGATTCATTGCTAATGGTTGGCGACTAAGAGTATCAGGTACTACGTTCACCTTCCCTAAGTGATATTGCAAGTTGATGTCAAGTCCTCCATGAGTTCTAACCATCTTCTCTGCCGCATATTCAACTCCTTCTGAGTAAACACGTACTTCAGACTTTTATGATCTGTGTAGATGTTCACTCGTCCACTAAGGAGATAATGGCGCCAAATCTTGAGAGCAAAGATGACGACTGCCAACTCCAGATCATGCGTCGGATAATTGCGCTCATGAGTCTTCAGTTGTCTTGAAGCATAAGCCACAACCTTACCGTGCTGATGTAGAGCACATCCTAATCCCTTACTGGATGCATCACAATGCACTTCGAATCCTCCAGATTGATCCGGTATTACGAGAATAGGTGCTGATGTCAATCTTGACTTGAGTTCTACGAAATCTTGTTCGCATGCTTCTGACCACACAAATTCCTCATCTTTATGTGTGAGCTTGGTCAGGGGTGTTGCTATCTTTGAAAAGCCTTCAATGAACCTTCTGTAATATCCATCTAAACCCAAGAAATTTTGAATGTCCTTCGCTGACTTTGGTGTAGACCATTCGCTAACTGCTGAAACTTTTGCTGGATCCACAGAAATTCCTTCTCTTAATATGATATGTCCAAGAAAACCAACTTTCTTTAGCTAAAACTCGCACTTGCTGTACTTGGCATAGAGCTTATGTTGTCGAAGAGTTTCCAAGACAATTCGTAGGTGCTCTGCATGCTCTTTTTGACTCTTAAAATACACCAGGATGTCGTCGATGAAGATGACAACAAACCTGTCTAAGCACTCTCGGAAAACTTGATTCATTAGGTTCATGAATATTGCTGGTGCATTGGTCACTCCAAATGGCATCACTACAAATTTGTAATGTCCATAGCGAGTTCTGAAAGCTGTTTTGTGAATATCAGCTTTCTTGACCTTCACTTGATGATAACCTGAATGAAGATCCAATTTAGACAAAACATAAGATCCACTTAGCTGATCGAATAAATCATCGATGTGCGGGAGTGGATACTTGTTCTTTATAGTGACTTCGTTCAATGCTCTATAATCGATACACATTCTATATGAACCTTCCTTCTTCTTCACAAGTAGTACAGGTGCTCCCCAACTTGAAGTGTTGGGACGAATCCATCCTTTCGCCAATAATTCGTCCAACTGTGTTCGGACTTCCTTCAAACCTTCCGGACTTAATCTATAAGGTGCTTTGATCACCAATTGTGCACTTGGTACTAAATCAATACTGAATTCAAGAGCTCGATCGGGAGGCAAACCTGATATATCGTCAGGAAATACATCATCGAACTCTCGAACTAACTCTGGTCTTGATTCTCCCTCCGCTTGAGCTGCTGCAACTATTGCTTCTCTTGGCTTTGCTTTGTAGGTACTTGGCTCCAGGGTACGGTCTCCGCTCTTGAAATAGAAGACCGGATAGTCTGGAATCTCGAATACTACCCTCCTTTGACGACAGTCGATGGTAGCATAAAAAGTTCCAAGCCAATCCATTCCTAGAACCACATCGAAGTTCGGTATGTCCAGTACTTTCAAGTAAGCATAAAACTCTCTGCTGCAAACGACGACTGGACACAGGATGTATCCCATGGTTGCCTTTAGAACGCCATTTCTTGAACTGACATTCCAGCTAGATACAAGCGGTGAGACTGGAATCACATGGGTTCGGACGAACCGTTGCGACATAAAGCAGTGCGATGCTTCAGTATCAAACAGTGCTAGTGCAGGTAGTAAGGTACTAAGATTGTACCTAAGGTATGTGGGATATATTTTAGGTATAGGGAAAGTGTGTAGATAAACAAGGCTAAAAGAAAAGTTTGAGAATAAAAGTTTACCGGTGATGACTTGGCCAGTGGCCTTAGCTTCTTCCGCGGACATCGTGAAAGCCTGGCGCCTTGGTACATTCCTCCTGGCCTGAGGAGCATTCCTCAGAATGTTCCTTTGAGCTTGATGGAACTGACGAGGAGGTGGTGCAGCTTGTGGTCCTCTGGGTGGTGCAGGTAGTGCAGGTCTTGGAGCAGGGGCTTGGATGGCTGGGCGCTGTAGGTAATTATTTGCTGGCCTGGGTGCAGCAACTGGGTTTTGCCTTTGGGGACAAGACCCAATATCATGAGTAGCTGAGTCGCAGACTAAGCAAAGACGGTTGGGTCGCCGGCAGTCTTTCATCATATGTCCGGCTCTCTTGCAGTAGGTATAAAAGGCTGGGCTGGGACGATGGTTCGGTACTCCGGGTCGCCTTGGCACAAACAGTAGCCTGGACGAGGCTCCTCCTGCCATCTGGTTGGCAAGACGCTTAACTCCTGCAGACTGAGATCTGCCCCTTGCTTTTATCACTGCCTCATAACTGCGGGCTGCTTCCAGAGCTTCCTCATGAGTCGGAAATTTCCCTGTGGCTAGTGCAGACTGAATTTCCGTGTCCAAATCTTGTTGAAAGCGATGGGCTCTGATCTCGTCCGTCGGTATCAAGTGTGCCGCGAATCTGTTTAAAGGATTGTGTTAGTTGTGTATTATGTGATATTTAAAAATTGAACTATTGTGACATATCTTACCGGCTTAGCATGGTGAATTCAGCGTCATATTCATCCACTGACTTGTCCCACATTGAACCTTGTTGTAGATGAATGAACTGCTGCTCCATGGCAAACCTGGCAGTCACAGGGAAGTACTTCGCGTCGAACTTCTCGCGAAAAGTATTCCATTCAATAGGCTGTACAAGACGGATTTCTTTCTCCTTCCACCAGTTGTGAGCATGGCCCGTGCGCTGCAGTTTCGCCACACGGACCCAAGCTATATCTGGCACTTGTGCTGCCGCCAGATCATCCTTTATACTCTGTGCCCATTCCTCAGCTTCAAGTGGGCTTCCCTTTCCGGAGAACTGCTTAGGATGTAAAGCCCTGAATTTCTTTACCCCAGGTGCGTCAGTCTCGGAACGGTTCAGGAGTTGTTGCTGTCCCTCAAGAAGGCTGCGGATCGCTTCAAGTAGTACTGTTTGCTCGGTGGGTGGCGCAGGAACAGCAGGAACAATTAGTAATGGAGGTGGAGGTGTGTTGTTGACGTTGGTGTTGGTGTTGTTCGGGGAATCCATAACCTTGAAGAAAATTTAGGTTAGGACAGATTCAAGTACATGAAATGATAACATTCAAGGAATATGAAATTATAAGATTCAAGGAACATGAATTGTAAAGAATGTTTTAGTTACTGGTTCTTATGTTATATTGCTTAGGTTGTTCACGCAGAACAGAACTGCATGATAGAGTTTCACACAGCTCTGACCTGCATGGGCCACCAACAAAACCTGTCACGCCCCGCTTCCCAGTATACGGCGAAGGGGACGTGACTGGTCCGCTACGTATATACTCAGAAGTACATACGCCAAGCGTATCTAAGCAATATAAAAGTAGATACATAAGAGACAAGATATAATAAAAAAACAACTTTTATTTATTAACATTCTTTTGTACAATGCATGAAAAGGAAATACAACTGAAATAAAACGATGCCTAAACAATGGCATAACAGGAAATGAAAAGTACTGAATGGAGAATGTACAATGAAACTAAAGCTCTGATTCTTCAGCAAACTGCTCAAAGTCTTCTGCAGATGGCTCGATCTCTGCAGGGTCCAAACCACCTGATGACATTCAAAGAAGAAAGAATTAGAATGTCGTCAGCGAACAGGTCGCTCGTTAAGTCCCAAAGATAAGAGGAAAGTATAGTAGACAGGATAAGAAGGTATCTTTTAAAGTTGTATTATCTTATTGTAATATTGTGTTACCGCTGTTGTTTGTAGCTTGGTACAGAAAGATGCCAGTGTATACGAGAGGGGTCTCTATATGCTAGAGACCAGGGCAAACGGAATATACAAGGAACCATTAAGCCACGGTACAACAGCAACGGAATATAGGTTAGGTGTCTTAATCTTACCGTCTCGTGCCACTTTTAACACCTTCCGTACCAATCTGCCCCTTAAACCCCGTAGTGTTTTATTTGTATTGTTTTGTACTGTAAATTGAATTAAGTGTATAATTGAAAGACTGACCGAAACCATGATATCAGTAAATGGATATAACCGTAGAATCATGTAAGTGGAATAACTGGAGAACCATGTAAATGGAATGTATATCCATGGTTCGGTTCAGTCAAGTCGTATAGATTGATAATTGGATTCATGTTGAAGTTTGTAAATTGTAGATTAACTTGAATCATATTCAAGTCAGATTAATCAGACTCAAACCCGAGTCAGACAATTAGAAATGTAAATCGAAATCTTGATTATTTCTTAAACCTATAATTATTAGGGTCCTTAGGGTAATTATAAAACTTGAGGGTTTTTTTTGTAAAAATACTTTTATATACTTTTCAAAATACACCTCAAGTATTCGTTATTCGTCTTTAGAGTTGTAATGAAGGTGGATTTTTGTATTGTGATATTTCTAGTGAAAATATTCTAGTTTTAGAAATAAATATATTTTATTTGTAATATTGATTTATGTGGAATTTATGGTATTTTAGTATAAAATTGATTCTTGTGATTTTTAGAAAAAGGTGGAATATTTATTTCATAACAAAATAGATATTTTAATGATAAATATACATATATTTATACAAAAATATTTTTAATAAATATTTTATATTCTAAAAAATCTCATTTTCTTAAGATATCGTATTTTAAATGTTTCGAGACCGAATGCTCCTTACGGATGTCTGAATCTCGCACTACTAAGCCCGAGAATGTGCGATAATCCGCACCATCCCGAACGGGTTCCCCAAACTGGGTTGTAGCGGCGCTTTGCAAAGATTGTAAAATACTAAATCTTTTAGAAAACGGTTTTCTGAAGTAATTGGTATTTATTTGTAAAGATGTATATTTTCCGTATTGTATGTTCTAATTTCTCCTAAATTAACTAGTCTAATCCTAACTGGTCCAGACGACAAGTTGTGAGATATCTCAAATCGCCTCTTCACCGCCAATTGTGGCCAGGTAAGTACAAGTGAAGAAAGGAGGGATCCGCTCACCAATCATCGTGAGACGGGCCTTTTAAAGTTACCTTTCTCGCTTGCCTAGCCTAGACACCACAAAGTCAGGTTTAGATAGACGATCGATATCCACAACTTATCGTATTTTCATAATAAGTGGTACTTCTTTAAAAGTGTATCAAAACTAAATCTTTTAGAATTGATTTTATTAAGTATGTGGTATTTAAATGAAAATGTTTGTTTTCTCGTATTCTAAGTTCTCGGGGGTGTTGCATACGGGTGTATGAGGAGGTAGGTTGTTACCTCGTGATCTACTTTAAATGTATAACAAATTTGATGGGGTTAAATGAAGAATTGAAACATTGTGGTATTTAAGTGAAAAATACGATAAATTGAAAAAACTATCATTTCATGTGACGAAACTTGATCAAATTGCTTGATTAGTGTTTAATAGTCAACATGAAGAAGTTTAGATATGATTATATTAGTGAGAAGTGGAATTTTATAGAAAAACCGAATCGGAAATCAGATTTGTTCCGATTCCGTCGGGTTTTGTAATTTCGTATTTTGAGAATGGAAAAGAGAGATAGAAAGGGACTTACGGGTTTTAGATTAAATAAGGGAGTGAGAGGGAACTAGAGGGATCACCGATGTATTGCGTCGTCGCCGGTAGTTCCTTAAAATGGTTGCCGGAAGTTTCGCCGGGAATTCGTCGGTGCTTCGCCTCGAGCTTGTTTTCAAAGTACACGACTCTTGGAATATTTTTTGAGAGAGTGTGCTCAGGATTTTAGGGTGAGAAGGTAGAGGGTAGGGGGTGTATTTATAGGGTTAGGCTAGAGTTAGGGTAGATGAAAAGTTTAAAATAAAAAATGTGATAAAATGTAATAAAAATTTATTAAAAGTGGAGTAATTGGGGTTTTAAAAGAGCTCTGGAAGTGGTCTGAGGCTGAAATTTTGCAGGTGCATAGGGAATATGAAAAGACACAACTTTCATGTTGGGGTCGTCGCCGGACTCGGCCGTAACTCGGTCTGAGGACTGAGTAAGACCGAGTCAAGGCCGATTTGGCCGATTCCCGGCCGAGTCAGGCGGCCGGGATCCCCCCGACAGTTCATCTAACTCCTGGAAATGTTAAATCTTTGGGTGTAGTGGCGTTTTTGTCAGATATGAACGTGTAAACTCTTGGTATTCTAAAAAAATCAATATTAAAAATAATGTGGGGTATGGGATTTGAACTCTGGTGGCTTGGTTCAGCAGTGCAAGGTATTACCAATGAGCTACAAGCTCCTTCTTGCAATTATTGTTTGAAACAAATACTTAAAGTGGTAACAGCAACATTAAATACCCCAAGTATATTTCAAATTTAAATCAAATTTATGTACACTAAAAAAATGAAGTTACATTAGCTGAAAGGAAAACTTTCCATGGAGCTTCTTCCACAAACGAACATGATGCCCCCGGCGTATCCACTTTTTTGGGAGCGTGCCTCTGTGGCGGGTTCACCCTCTAGTTCTCTGACAGCGCGAATTTCCCTTGACGGTACTGGTCCTCGACCCAGTTCTTGAAGATGTAGCAATCCTTAATGGGGTGGCTCACTATTCTATGATAGGAGCAGTAGTTGGGGTTCTTGACATCGCCGGGCTGCGGTGTACGTTTTGGGTCCGGCAGACCGATGAGGTTGTTGCGCATTGCCAATTCGAACAATCTCCTCGTTTTATCATGCGGGAACGAGTAATCATGTCTTAACTTCTCTTTGAGGGATTGGCGCGGGCGCGCGTTGTTTTGGCGAGCAACTGGTTTCGAGTCACTCGGTTGCTTTTGAGTGTTGACAATGAAGGCCACTTTCCCTTTACCCTTTGCATTCCGAGGGTCCATTTTTGAAGAGGAAGGCCCATGGCCCATCTGGTCCAATTAGGCTAACTTGTCGATCAGAGCCTGGAAGGTAGTCGGCTTAAAGAACGTCATAAACTGATACATGGTCTCTTAAGGATCTAGAATCCCTATGAACATGCCTACGGCCGGAGCTTCTTCGATGCGTTGTTTGCATTTTGACCATAGGTTCCGCCACTGGATTGCGTATTGAACCTAGGTCTCTCCTGGCTACACCCTGGCGTTGATCAACTCCGTGATTGGGGTGCGCTCACTTGCTCTGGCGAACCGCTGCATGAATAGCAATTCCATTTCCGTGAATGTTTTGATGGAGTCATTACGGAGCTCCGAGTACCATTCAAACGCTGTTTCTGACAAGCTGCCAACGAACTGGCGAAGCAGTAATTTGTTGTCACCTCTAGTATTGCCGCATAAAGCTATAAACTGAGCGACGTGCTGATGCGGATTGCCTGTTCCTTTGTACACATCGAACTTGGGGATTGTATAACCTGGCGGGTACTTGATTTGATCGTACCAGCCTGGGTAAGGTCGCCCGGTTTTGACAACTTGGCCAACCTCTTCATTGGCTTGACGAGCTTGTATTTATTGAGTTATGTAATCATCAAGGGCAGCTTTCGAGATTGTTTTTTCCCTGGCCACTGATAGAGCCGGAAGAGGGTTCGATGTTTCTCCAATGTCGTCCTCGATGATTATCGGCTGGTCTTCAGCTGGAGGTTCTGGCTGGATCATCATTCCAACCATGTCTCGGAACAGGAGCGCCATCTATTTTATGTTAGCAGATTGTTCCGAGGCTTCCTTATCCTTTAATTCCTGCACCCCTCGCAGGAACTCTGTATCGGTCTCCTGCTTCTGGCGCTTTTCAGAGGCCACTTCTGGGATTTCTTTCTGCCCGGTGAGTGCTAACATTTTGATCAGCATTTCATGGAGCTTTTTTTGTTACTCCTGAGATTTTGTCAACGACCGAGTTTGCAGCCGATGACCCATGGAAGCACGGCTTTCCTCTTTCCCAGAAGCCATGTAGACCATGTATACAACCATGCCCCCGGAGTTAGGATATTTGGGTTCAACGCTTTTGGAATTTTCCGCAGGCAATGTGATTTTCTCCGGCCTCCTCCTTTTGTGGGAGGTCGAGGTTAAAGGAGCCGTTGTAACAGTCGCCTGTGTGAAAGAAGTCCCTCGCTGTATAGTGGAGGGATGATTTTCCTCTTGTCGAACTTTCATTTTCTCTAGTTGACAAGCGTGGTCTTTGTTGATCATAGAGTGCTGGACTTTCCGCCAGACCCTGTGATTTGGGAGGAGAGCCATTGAGGGGGATGCTCCGGCTTTTCCTGCATCATGTTTTCAGCAGGTGGAAGATATTTCTTCAGCATTGCAGTCGGAGAGTTCTTTCGCATCATCCTAGGAAGATCAATGTTGTTCCCGGTTGGAAGAGCAGCGTCAACATCCACCATTGGAACTGGTGGAGTAAGTCCAGAGGGGGAGTTGCCCCCGGCTCTTCTCACTCGGCACCAGTGGCGACATCGAGCGTGCCTTGCAGATGGGACCACCTTAGTTGTAGAAGCGGCTCCATCGTGCTCCCTGCTTTAGTTAAGGGCTGCTGCTGGTGTCTGCCTGTTGAAGACTGACGTCCGTTAAGAGAGAACAGCCAATCTGTCGAAGGCTGACTTTCTGGTAGGGGAAGCACTTTTTATGGCTTCATCCATAGCAGGAGTTGGGAGGACTATCCGTTTTTCGATAGCCCCTTCAGGTATTGCGAGCCTCTTTGCGGGCCCACTTGAGCTTCGACTCAGCCTGTTGAAGACTGAGGTGGCAGACTTGGACGACCCGTTGAGAGGGGTCGTGGTGGTTGCAAGTCGATCGAAGACCAACTTCTTAGGAGCTTCCTCTGGTGGCACTGGGGCATTGAAACTCGCTGGCGGGAGCATGGTCCCAAAGAACAATCCAGTGGTGGCTTGAGTCACCTGCCTAACCGGCTTTGAAAAGATGAAGGCTGCATTTGGTCCATATGTCACTCCTCTAGTTAGGGCGGAGCGGGAGTTGCTGTTGCAGTTTATGTAGCTGGAAGCTACTGGTGTTCACTTCTTCTTTCTGCACAGGAACAAGAAACCAAATCTTAGTACCTCGAATCCAAGGGCAACCCTAGCAAACCGTGAGTTTTGTTCGCAAAACATGACACACGAAGTGTGGAGTGGAAAGAGGAAAAGGTCCCACCGGGCATGCCAGAATCTATTCACCGCCAAGAACGGGGACGAACCGGGATGGATCGTCCTGCTTGAATTCGGGGGCAAATGCTATTTTGATTTATCCGTCCCCCTCTCCGAATATGCCAAGTTGATTTATGGAACCGTATATCGGAGGTTTGGACGGATGCGGCCGTTTTAGCAGACTTCGTCAGATTCCCTCCCGTTTATGAAGGGTTTTTGATTGTGGGGACGCTCTTCCCTACAGGCGCAAGCTCCTACAGTTAATTACGTTACCGCGTCGTAATAACCACTTTCTCCTTCTCCGGAAGTTCACTTCGTGTCGTGTGTGTTTGTTATATTTTTGGTTGCCCGTGGATTGTATACGGAGACTAATTTATGTTGTCGCCCGTAGGGCGTGGTTTGTCCAAATCCGTATATCTTAGATTTGGGGTTTTTATTTAAGGACCGTTAATCTATTTTGGGATTATGATCGACTTAAACGTATATGAGCATTTGGGGGCTCGGTTGGTTTGTTGTTAAGGATACGTTAGTCCAATTTGAGACTAAGATCTACTTAATGGGGTTCCATGATCATTTTTATTTCAAATCCAACAGGAGAGCATTTGGAGTCCATTGTTTTAGTTTAAGGACGTTTCGTTCCATTATAGCCATTTTGGAGGCGAAGTTCTAATTTGAGGACATCTCGGTCTGTTGATCACCATTTTGAAGGTGAGATTTTAGTTTAAGAACGTCTCGGTCCGTTGATCACCATTTAGGGGTGAAATTTTAGTTTAAGCACGTTACGGTCCATTGTAGCCATTTTGTAGGTAACGGTTAGTTTAAGGACGTTTCGGTCTGTTGTTGCCATTTTGGAGGCAACAGTTAGTTTAAGGACGTTTCGGTCCGTTGTTAGTTTAGGGATGTCTCGGTCCATTATCCATCTTGTGTGCACGTGTATTTGTTACGTGACGGGATGAGCAACGAGGATATGTGATGCATCCAGTTTGGGATGTGGTTTGATTTGGGTTGTGCACGTCAGTTTGGGAAGTGCACCAAAAAGCAGATGGTTATCGGGACCCGCCACCTCTCTGAAGACGTTGAGGAATTACAACGACATGTATCAGAGTTGTAGAGAGATGTACCCTTGAACCAATTCCCGTATTTGAGGGAAAAGGGATTAATGGTAAACCCAGGAATTATTAATCGTATTTTGAGATTAAGATTTCCTCAGGGGAATGTGGGACGAATATCGTTTTGGGATATCATCAGTTGGAAGATCGATAGTCGTATTTGGGACTAAGCACATGGGCTCGGTTGATCTGAATTAGGGAGTTTCTACTCTAAAGGGACCTAACCAACTTGGGCATGGTCCACTCAGTTTTCTTTTTATTTGAAAAAGAGTGCTAAGCACTTGTTTGGGCTCAGTCCCCTTTTTTGTGCAAAAAGTGCTGAGCACTTATGTAAGTTCTGATGCTCATATATAATCATGTGGTGTTTTCAGTCATGGGAATTGCCCAATAAGTGTTAAACACATTACACATTTTGTCTTTATTTGGAGTGCTAAGCACTCTTTATTGCGCCCATGTGCGAACCACGTGAGGAACTAAGCGCTAGGCGCTGCCTAGTGAGTGCCAAGCACTCTTCCATTCTGTAGCGCCCACGTAAGGGTCATGTGAGGAGCTGGGCGCAGCTCATTGAGTGCTAAGCACTTTTATTCTGTAGCGCCCATGTGAGAGACACATGAGGCGCTGGACACTGAGCGCCGCTTATTGGGTGCTGAGCACTCCTTTCTATTGTAGCGCCCACGTGAGAGGCACGTGGGGCGCGGGGCGCTAAGTGCCACTCCCTGAGTTCTTTTATTCTGTGGCGCCCACATGAGAGGCACGTGGGGCACTGGGCGCTGAGCGCCGCTCAATGATTGCTCGGCACTCCTTTTTTGTGGCGCCCATATGAGGGGCACGTGAGGTGCTAGGCGCTAGGTTTTTTCCTGATACGCTTTGTTTTGAGGAGTTCGATTTCCTAGTTCTCTTCTGAATCTTTGATTCTCAAGAACAAGTTCTTCTCGATGATAATTAAATTCTCAACTTATGAGAGACTTGTCTTGTGGATCTCAGATCGAGAGAAAGAACTATGTTTTTTTAAAAGGGTTAAACCCTTCGATAGGTAAATGAGATACTTTGATCGCTCTTCTTTTTATTTACCTAGAGTTTTTTTTCTAAGAAGGGAGATCTTCTTCTTTCTTCTTTTTTGAAGCTTTCTGCTTTGTTTTTAGAAGCTTATGGGAAAGCTCATCTCCTATACTTAGAAAGAAGGATCATTGGTCGTTGGGACCCACCACCACTTCGACGACGTTGAGAGATTACAGCGCCATTTATCGAAGGTGTGGATGGATGTACCCTTTGAACCATGTCCCACTCATTAGGGGGAAGAACAAGTTGGAGCTTAAACTCCTAGCTGCTGAAAAAGGCTTCTTTGTGTTCGCGCACGTGCGTCGCACGTGTTGGGCGCACGTGCGTCACACTTGGCGGGCGCACGTGCGTCATACGTGGTGCGCACTTGGCGGGCGCACGTGCGTTGCTCATATGTGCATCATAGGGGGAAGCTAAGGCCCTAGCTTGGAGAACTAAACTCTTATGGAAAACTAAGCTCCTTTGAGGATTGAATCCTCGCACGGCGGGCGCACGTGCATTGCACGTGGTGGGCGCACGTGCGTTGCACGTGTCGCATATGCGCATTATAGGAGGGTAGCTAAGGCCCTAACTTGGAGAACTAAGCTCATATGGAGAACTAAGATCTTTTGAGGATTGAATCCTCGCATGGCGGCCGCACATGCGTTGTACGTGGTGTGCACATGGCGGGCGCTCGTACGTTGCACATGGCGCACATGGCGCTTGCGTATATGCGCATTATGGGGGGAAATTAAGGCCCTAACTTGGGGAATTAAGCTCCTATGGATAGCTAAGCTCCTTTGAGAATTGAATCCTCATACAGTGGGCGCACGTGCATTGCACGTGGTGCGCACATGGCGGGCGCTCCCGCGTTGCACGTGGCGCACATAGCGCTTGCGCATATACGCATTATGGGGGGCAGCTAAGGCCCTAACTTGGAGAACTAAGCTCGTATGGAGAACTAAACTCCTTTGAGGATTGAATCCACTTTTTTCTAAGAAGTATCCCCTCTTATTTATATGGGAGTGGTAGAGAAGGGATTTCTTTTTTTCCCGATGTGAGACTAAAAAAGTATCTCCCATATGGTAGAGCATTACTTAGACTATACGTGCATAGCACATTTGCTAATAACTTTTGATTCTGGAAGAGTTATGAGGCCTGTAATATATCAAATCGAAGGATTTTTGGAGACTCTTTCGATTACATCATAATTTACTTGATTATCATTCAAGAGTTTGGCAAAATACAGCCTGGAAAATACTGGTTTGCATTTTCTTAAGCATATTACTGCTATTTGATACCTTAGGCTCTTTTGTGCAGAATTTTTTTTGGCGGGAACAACAACCTTCAAAATCAAACCTACCCGTTCCAAATTGAATTCCACAACTCCAGTTTTGAAAGTCTATCGAGTGTCACATATAAATCACCAACTGACGATAGAACGTTTGATGAGTTGTGCGACTTTGTAATGTTTGATTTATCCGATTGTGAAGGGTCCATTTCTAGTGAAACCACACCTAATCCCGTTGATCTCTACAACTCCACTCTATAACCACAAGTGATTGAAATCCATGCTTTTGATGAGGTGTATGAGAAATTTGACTTTCATTTGATTGAGAATATTGATGCTGGGAATATTTTGGATGATGGACCCATAATTTTGGATGAGTTTTTATCACCAATTCATCATAACCTTTCACTTCCGTGTGGGTATCATCCCGAGCCATTAACTGTTTTTCCCAAACCCCATATGCGTCTGGGAATTGATGATGAATGCATGGATGAGCTGAATTTTGAGAAAAATTTTGAGGACGTTATTGAGGATGAACTAGTTTTATTATATGAGTCTGATTTTCCAATTCATCATGTCTTTTCCATTGACTGTGCACACCTTCCTGAATATTTAACCGATACCATTCATCATTCACTTCCCTCCATCCTTTCCGTTGTTCCCACTTCGCAAGACACCGTATCACCATCACTTCCTACATCTGGTTCACCAAATCCGGTCGACGTATGTTTTCTTATAAATCTTGAGAGGTTTGATCCCATTGCTCGACATGTTGATAGATTAGTACAATCCATTTTTTTACTTCGATCATTACAAATTGTACTAATTTATTCACTCCATTTCCACCCTCAAGTTCATATTCCATTTCTTTTTCCCCTTCGCCATTCATCTCCTCTACCGAGACCATATCCCGCTTCCATCCATACTCGGTCTCGTGTATTCTTGATCTCGTTTCTCTATGCATTCTTTCTTCAACCACTGCATTATCATGATAAAATTTTTGAATGGTTGGTGTTAACTTTTGGCCTATGTAAGACCTTATATAGATTGAAAATGTTCTCTCCCCCCTAACTCTGACCTTAACGCTTAAACAGTGGTAACATTGTTTCACTTAAGTTTGGGGGGCCTTTATGTGTACATATATTTTTTGTTTGCGTATTCTTTTATATATATATATATAATAATAATAATAATAATAATAATAATAATAATAATAATAATAATAATAATAATAATAATAATAATAATAAAAACAGGAGAGCTCCGACAGATTTTGACCCCTCAATAATTTTGAATCTCTTGGTGTAGCATGACAGTGAGGACACTGTCAAATTTAAGTTTGGGGTGTGATCGGTAAGCTTTCTATCTTTTCATTTCAAGTGTATATTTTACATTTGCATACTTATTCAAAAACCTACAAAAATCGAAAATTTTTACAAAAATATAAAAACTTTATCGTCAAGTTGGCTAGTAGGGCAACATAGACTTTTATTCCGAAAATTTAGCTTGATACGTTAGAAATAACTAAATCCTAGACTTAAGAATTGAAAACCCCAAAAATAACCCTCTTTCTATTTAACCTTGGCATATATACGTCCTTACAGTTTTTTTTAAAAGTAGGTAATCTTGAGTTCAGTTCTGGAGTTAAGTCGAGATGAAGGGAAAGTATTGAAATCTTTATTGAAGGATAAGTCTGAAAAATAGTTTCTATTCTTGAGTCCAAATTCAGAAAGTATATACCCTACAAATCGCACTTACACGCACCTTGAAATTTGGGATAGTAGAGAATACCTAGAAATACTCTTGCCTGATAGCGTAGTATGAAAGAAAAAAAAGGTATTTAAAGCTAACCACCAAAAGAGTATCATTGAAAAATATATCCGGTCTTGAAAAGAAAAAGAAAAAAAGAAAAGAAAAAATAAATTACAAGACTTGGAAACTGCTATTTACGCTTTAAGCTCATGTATTCAGTAATCAGCTGATTAGTGCCTTAAGAAGCAGTAATAGTCGCATGAAAGGTGTGTGAGCAAAACCGTCCACAATTAAGGAAAAGAAGTAGTATTAGGTATTAGGGCAAGGGTATATAGCTTCAATTGAAATCTTAAGTGTAGGGGTGAAAATTTATACACACGTAAGGTTATACGATCGATATTTGAAGAAAAGATAGGGATAAAGAATAAGACTTTTGTTTTCCGTAAAAATGATAAAAATTCCGGATTTAAGGCTGCGCTTTAGAAAGAAAACTCAAGAGAAACCGAGATCTTTCCAAACCGTCAAAACGTATAAGATCTTAGGTTGAATAAATAGGAGGTGTGAAACATAAGGGAAGGATATTTCTAATATAGGATGATAGAATTTCTAACTTTGATAATAAACCGTAGGATGAGAATCAAGGTTATCTTATGAAACTAGCTTGATGGGATTTTGTGGGTAATATCCGCTGAAAACCTTCAGGAGACAACACTCCTCCTATTAGGGACACCTTCAGGTTTAACGGTTTGTTGCACACGCTAAGTGCAACCGTAATGCCTACGAAAATGAGCTTAGAAATTTTTGAAAATAAATGGTTTTTCTCAGGACGAGCAAAACATAAGTTTGGGGGTATTTGTTCACACCAGAATATTGCATTTAATACCTCCCATTCTTCTGCTCGTTTGTTTATAGGCAGGTGCTTTTAATCTGTGTTTGCTACATATTTACAGGTTATAGGTTTCTAGTCCAAAATAATGCAAATCATACAAAATCTCCACAGTTATGCCAAAATCTAGAACATCTGCCACAAACAGATAAAATCCGGGTTCCGATCATCTACACCCATCCAGTGCCGCTTACCAGTTCAAAAGACAAGACAAATAATAATGGTCATTCGTGTCTCGGTCAAGCACGGTGCACGAGAGGGGCATCACAAAATTCAAGCGATGCGCAGAGCTCGAGGGAGATAAATGTCAAATGAATTAAAAGTGAAACCATTTTGGACGGTTGAAAATCTGGAGATATTTTGGAACCATTTTGCAATTTTGGACCTGTCAAACAGAAGAACAAAGCAACAGGAGGAAGAACAAAAAAAACGAGACCCCAATTCCAAAAAATAGCGGTGGAACCACCGCCAAATGTGTGCTTTGGCGGCGATTCGACTGCCATTACGTGTCATCATTTGGCCGTCTTTTGTGGGTAGTTAGGTCATTGTATTAGGGATCAGAATATGACTCTAGGATTTCAGTTCTCTGCCTATAAATAGTCCAGTTTTGAGCCACGTAAAGGCTGCTTTTTCCTTTAATAGAATTAGTGTAGTTTAGTTTGTATCTTTTTCTTCTTCTTCTTCATCTTTTCTCCATGAAAGTGTAGTGAGAGCTCTTGAGTGGAAGTTAATGAAGATAAGGGTTGTTTTTCTTAATTTGTATTTTCATTTTCTTGTCTTGTAATTTTAATTCCTATTACAATTTTATTTATTGTTGTTAAGTAGTTGTTGGTACTTCTTGTTTTATTTTCCTTCTTTTCAAAACCGTATTTTCAAGCCATGATATTATATAGAGTCTCTTGCTTAGCTGAGAATCCAAATAGTTAGCTTGCTACCATTTTGTAAAACTGTTTTTTCACCTTTCTTTCTTTTCTTCCTTCTTGTTTTGTTTTTCCTTTTAAATATGTGAATAATTTCCACACTTGTTAGGGCTAAGGAAAGTTAGTATGAGGAACGGAAAACTCACTTGTACTTCTCTTCGCCAAACATCCTAAAATGAATTTTGACCAAATAAACACAACCCTCTCACTTAGGCGCTCTATATGTGACATATAACCCTAACCTAAGTCGAGAATTCCTTTGGGCGTACTACAACATGACATGTAGTTATGATTTAATTGGATACATGGTTGTGGGTGTTTGGCTTAGGGCTGGAAATAACCGCACATAGCGGAAGGACAAGGGGCATTAGGAATGGATTTAGTATTGGAAAGTTGCTTAAACTCGCAAATCCCATTCCAATGTCCTCCTAATCCCCGCTACTTCTGATCATCCCAACATCACTTTAAGAATGGCAAAAGACAAGCACAAGACTAATCCTAACTCTACTAACCAACCTTAACCCTAACAAGTTTACTTGAACATAAAATACAAACACTTAGGATAGATTTGAACATACACATATAAATCTTTCATTGACTCGTCTAAGACAAGAACATTAATACGAACCATCTCTCAGTGGACGACTCGTACTCAACCGGTTAGCTACAAGCGAAACCGACTTGATTGCAGTAAGTAGACAACAAAGTAGAACGCATACCAGAAAACATATCGCGGTTTTTCTGCTTCAATCAAGGTCACATGGGAAGACGAGAGCGAGATGCGGAAGAAATTTCCCCATCTCTTTGAAGGTACGCGTAATTAGATTTTAAATTCGGGGACCGAATTTCTTTAAGGAGAGAAGATTGTAACACCTTAAAAACGCGATTAGAGTTAATTAAGCGATATAACATGGGTTTTTGACAAGTTTAATTAATAATTATTTTTTACATGTTTTATTTAATTAATTAATATTTTATTTAATTATTTATGTTGTTATGTTTATGCACACACATGTGTATGCTAATCTAGTTTTTAAAATATACTAATTTAAGTTAAAACATGTTTTTTCTAGCCATGGCAAACTAATTATAATTATTATGTTTCTTATTTATTTTAAGAAAATAAAAAGGGTTTTTAAAAGAAAAGAAATGATGTGTAGGAGACAAGGATGTGAGAGGCATTTAATGAGGAGAGAAGAGATGGGCATGCTTCTCATGAGCCATCCCTCTTCCCTCATTTCTCTCATTCTTCTTCCTCTCTTCTTCTTCTTCTTCTTTCTTCCACTAAAATCCTTCCCTTGAAAATTTTCCCACCTCAATAATTAAACTTTAATCACCACAAAACCTTATTAAACCCTCATCTAATCATGGTTAGTCTCTCTTGAGAGTCTTGGAGCTTGCATGCTTAGGGTTTCCTTGAAGTTTTGGTAAGGTAAGGGTTTAAACTCTTATGTAGGCTTTAGAAAAAGCTTTTATGTTAACAAGTTTTGCTAATAAAACCCCTAATCCTAATTAGAGTTTTCCTTGATGATATTTAGACTTGAGATTAGTTCTTGGGGCTATGAAGTTCCTAGGTTAATTATGACCTAATCTAGGTTAAAAAGGGGTGTTTTGGCAACTAAATAGCCTTGTTAGAACACCAAGCATTAAACCACCTCAATGTTTTGGTTTAGTGTTAAATATCATTTTTAGTTAAGATTAGGAATTCTTTTCGAATCTGCTATCAACCCAGAAACCTTTTTGGGAAGTTGCCATTACTGGGAGCTAGTTTTAGGGCTACGATTACAACTCCAAAACCTGAGCCCTCCTCTCTTCTTTTGGCTCCAGATTTAATGCATCTGGCCGCAAATTGCGGCCTATTTTGGGACTATAGGTGTGATTCTTTGTCGGGTGCTCTCTGGAACTCCATGTAGGCCTTTGTTATGTGCAAGTTTCTCTAATTGTTTGAATAGGATAATCAAGGACCGTTTTACCATATTTTAGGCGTTTTCTTAACGTGCGATACAGATTTTTTCGACACTTGTTTAGGTGTCTTGTGTGGTTAGCAGCCCTTAGGGTTAGTCTTGGATGTTGTTGCACGTGTTTAATGCACTAAGCTCACACATGATAGCTTGTGGAAGTTGGTTCGTTCGTATTGCGTATGTTTCCGTGTCTTATCGGAAAATTTATTAGCTTCATGTATTATGGTTTTGTGCGATGCTGGGATCGTGTAACATTTCAGAAAAAAATAAAATATTATTTTTGGGAATTTTTATAATTAAATAATATTATAATGAATATTTTAATAAGGCGGTATAATTAAAAACCGATAAATTGGAAAAAATTTGGAAAATTATGAAAATTACTGAAATGAAGTTGCTTTATGTGAATTATGCAAATTATAAGTTTTTATGATTAATTATACACTATTTAGTGCTAATCGCGATTAAATATTGCTAATCGCGCATTAAGCTTGTTTTGTGCAAAACATGCACCATGTCACATTTTGACACTTATTTCATTTTGTCATGACTTTTTCCTTCTCTTGCATGGTTTTGTTTTAGAAAAAGAAAAGAAAACAAAAGATAAAGATAAGAAAAGAAAAAGAAAAGTCAAAGAGGTATCATGATCACAAGAGGGATGGGCATGAGAGAGAGAGAGGGTGAGGGGTCAAACCTAGGCATGGCTCATTGTCTCTCTTCATCTCTTCACCATTTCTTCTCTCTCTTCACCTATGGCACCCCCCATCTCTCTCCTCCACTTCAAGCCTCAAAACACCCTAAAAAAAACCCAAAACCCCATCTCCATTTCACAAAAAGCATGCACAAGCTCAAGGGAAGCACATTGGACCAAGAAAAATCAAATTTTGAGGACTTTGGACAACTCAAGAAAATTCTTGAGTTGCCAATTGAGGTAATTTCTGTACCTTTAGAATAGTATTTAAATTATTTAGGCATCCATATATGTTTATTATTGATATCGAGTGGTTTTGTGAACCTAGAAATTTCTAGATGAGGGTTTTGAAAAATTTTGAATTGTGAAGTGTAATTGAGATTAGTAGAGACCTTATGACCCCTGTAAGGATTGTATCTTGGAATGAAACCATAGAATAAAACCTGGAATACGAACTTAGAAACCTCGACATCGGAAAACTGTGAAAATATGATGGTAATTGGAAATCTGCTAACACTCGGAGAACTGAAAAATTATTTAGCAAAGACAGTGATACATGCTAGCAACTTAAGACCCCTCACTGAAACCCTAGCCCCTAACCCTCTACCCAGGCCGCAGAAAAATCCCTTCTGGCCGCAATTTGCGGCCAGACCTGGAGCAATTTCCTTCGTGCTTCTCTGCAGCTCCATCTCCAGTAAAATAGACCCTTTACATATGCAAAATTAACTAATTTGGCCTAGGGTAAAATTTGGAACCATTTCTTTGTGTTGCGGTTTTGATTCGGGGTTTTGTTTTACGTATTTTGAATTCTGGATTTTAGGAATTTGGTTTTAACTCGATGGTTTTACGTTTGTGCGACGATATCGAGAGTTGTTTGGTGGTTATGAAGGCGTAGTCCGTAGGTTCGAACCTATAGGCTTTTAGCGTGTCGTTTTGGCTTTGATTTGGATTTTAATGCGACACGATACATTATGATGTGTAGGTAGCTCATGTGGACTTCGAGATGACGAGGATGAGCATGGCGTCATCGACTCCAGAGAGCGAAGATCAAGGTGAGTAGATTATATCTACGGGGGAAGTCGGGTGGATGGCGTATAGCACCCCCGCAAAGTTGTAAGAAATGATGGGATGTGATATATATATACTTTTATATGTTAGTATATGATATGAACCTTACCAAGAAAAGCTTTAGGAGATTAGGGGTTAGTGTTAGCGAGAATTGAAGAAAGGACTTTAGTCGATCTCTTAGTCAAGAAACCCTAGAGTAAAGATTTGCATAAATGCACATACACCTACTCGCATACTTTTACTTCCTTGTGCGTATTGGGGACACATATATATATTGGTATTCATATGCTTGGATGATGAGAATGTTATATGATACTTGGGAATGAGTCGATATGATCGGACATGATGCCGTGAGATATTTAATATGTGACCGAGATATGTCATGATGTTATAGCGGATCATTGGACGACGATACCATGTGGATGATATATATATATATATATATATATATATATATATATATGATAGTTGACATATGATCGAGATATGAGATGAGATATGTTATGATATTTATAATGGATCACTTGGGCGATGTATACTTCTTTATGATAATATGTATGGATGGCATCGGATTGTAGGAGACTTTAGATCAGTAGCCAGATCATGATATTGTTGATGATATTAGTAGTGTACTAGACTTAGATCAGTACCCCTGCTCTCGATATGTGATGATGTGGATATCAGATGAATAATTAGATAAATGTGATATTTGAACCGTACCCAGATTTGGGATGTCGTACGATAGATTTACCATACGAGATATAGTTATGAGGATAGATCCGCACTCTTGACTCGAGGATGTCATATTAACTATTGTATCGTACGTGATACTATTGAGACGAGTTCACCATCTACTAGATATGTATATAGATCGACTCAGACTTAGGTGGAATCCCTTACCCTTTTGACTGGGCTCGAGTCATACTCATTTTCAAAAGTGGAGAATCGTGAGTATTTTAAATACCAAACTGTATGACTCGTATATTGGGAAGGTATATTTTTCAGTGTTGTTGTTAGTACATCACTTTCTGTATATTCATGATGTTTCATCGCATTAAATGCTTGTACATATGTTATCTGTAATTATTATGAAACCATGCTGTCAGAACACCAGCACCATTACCAATGATGCGTATGTTCCACGTACCCCTGCTTGCCGGCTCACACACATCATCATCGGTAATTGCCATGTCACGTACGCTTTAGAAAATACTATTTCATTGACATAGCTTGCTAACTGATGGTTGCTATATGTTATACCTTTCATATGCTAGTTTAATTATTGCATGATATCAGATGCATCCATATATTCATTGGTTATGCAGTATTATGGAGATTTATGCCGGTTTTCATTGTTATTGACATGGTGACTTGATGATTTCGGATTATTCTTGATATTTTCTGGATTTGGAAACCGCATGAGAAAGTTTTGTAAACCGATGAATTATTTTAAAGAGAAAAATGCGGTTTTCCTTAATATGTTGAGTATTGTCCACCATGATGTTTTCTCGGTTCTGTGATGTTTTCGAGACCCAATTCGAGGAGTTGGATGAACCGTCTCGGGTATATGGTGGGTCCGGTAAGGTACCCCTGGGCAAGAAGCTCGAGTTGTAGATGATGAGCCCGGCAGGAGCAGACTGTCTACCGGTGATTTTACCTGGCACGGCGGATATCCAGAGGATACCGTTCGTGGTCGTGCGATTGATGATATGGGCCGATCTGGACTGACGGAGCCCAAGGTATTGAGATATTGAGATATTGAGATTTGAGACACTAAAATATTGGGATTTGATGATACAGGCCAGTCCGGATAGCCGGAGCCTGAGATATTAAGATATTGAGATTTATGTTTTTGGTCGATACTTGACACTGATTTATCTGTTGATTTCATTGATGATACTCGATTTATATACATACAGAAATCTGATTAAAGAAAGAAAACAGTTGTCTCATTCATGATGTATTCTGTTTCCATTAGTAATGCATTCATACATTCTGATATGTTGCTATCTGAGGTACTGACATGAGCACGTGGTATTGCACTTATGTGTGGATGGATCATAATTTTATTTGAGGATGTTACTTGATATGACCTAGGATAGAGTCATACATGCGATTTCTACTCGTAGATATTTTCTACTCACGAGTTGGCAACTCACCTCCGTTGTGCCAAAGTTCCTTGCAGGTTTTGCCGTACAGGTTTTATTGCGGCTTTGCTGGCACATTTTTCCTTTCGGGTGATTGCCTTGGTAGGTGGTTTCTTTTGCATAAGGACCACCATTGTGCATTTGTTATTTCAGTTGTATTTAGTAAAACTCCATTAACCAGACTTGTTTATTTGATAGAAGTAGAAGACCAGTGTATATTCTTTCGACCTTAGAGTCGCGCTTGTATTATTATGGTTTTCTGGTGGATATGGGCTTTCTTTTGAGTTTTGATCCTCGCCCTTCGTCGTTGTATATTATATTACTGTAACAACTTTAATTTTCCTATACACTTTTCTATACAAATTTTTTAAATTAAATTTTTTCAAAATCCATAAAGGAGTATTTTAACCTGAGCATAATATATAAGTAATTATTTTGTTTTTAAATAACTCCATTTTTAGTGTACATAAAATTGTTTTAAAATTAATGTGTACTTGGGGTATTTAATGTTGCTGTTACCACTTTAAGTAATTATTTCATACCATAATTACAAGAAGGAGCTTGTAGCTCATTGGTAATACCTTGCACTGCTGAACCAAGCCACCAGAGTTCAAATCCCATACCCCACATTATTTTTAATATTGATTTTTTTAAAACCTTTAGAATACCAAGAGTTTACACGTGCATATCTTACAAAAACCCCACTACACCCAAAGATGTAACACTTTCAGGAGTTGCATGAACCATCGGGGGGGATCCTGGCCGCCGGACTCGGCCGGGAATCGGCCAACTCGGCCGACTCAGTGCTCCGACCGAGTCACGGCCGAGTCACCTCCGAGTCGGCCAATTCCGGCGATGACCCCAACATGAAAGTTGTGTCTTTTCATATTCGCTATGCACATGCAAAATTTCAGCCTTAGACCACTTCCAGAGCTCTTTCAAAACCCCAATTACTCCACTTTTAATACATTTTTATTACATTTTATCACATTTTTATTTTTAACTTTTCATCTACCTAACCCTAGCCTAACCCTATAAATACCAACCCTACACACTACCATCTCACCCCCAAAATCTTGAGACACTCTCTCAAAAATTTTCCAAGAGTTGTGTACTTTGAAAACGAGCGAATGGCGAAGCGCTGACGAAATCGACGGCGAAATTCCGATGATCGAGCTAGGATCTCTCAACGACGATTCGACACACCCTCTACCTCCCTCTCACTCTCTAGCGTTGTCCAAACCCGTAAGTCCCATTTTTCTACCTTTCTTTTCCTTCATAAAATACGAACTTATAAACCCGACGGAAATCGGAACAAACCGATTTCCGATTCGGTTTTCTATAAAATCTCACTTATCACAAATTCCATAATGCTTAAATATCTTCATGTTGACTACTAATCACTTAAAAATTAATTTGAATAAGTTTTCACACATGAAATGATAGCTTTTGCAATATATCGTATTCTTTCACTTAAATACCACCATGTTTAGTTTTCACATTTAACCCTTTAACATTATTATACCTTAACGTAGATCACGAGGTAATGACCTACCTCCTCACACTCATATGCAATCAAAACACGCTACCTTGAAAATTTAGAATACGATAAAACAAAATTTTACATTAAAATACCATTTTCTTAATAAAACCTTTTCTAGAAGTTCTAAGTTATATACAATTTTAAAACAATATTTTTTAATAGGAAATACGATAAGTTATGGACATCGATCGTTTATCTAAACCTGACTTTGTGGTGTCTAGGCAAGTGTGTCTAAGGCGAGTGGTTACTTAATTAGGGCCACTACTTGTAGTGGAGAGCCTCCCACCCACCTGGCACTTATCTGGCCACAATTGGCGGTGAAGAGGCGATTTGAGGCTTTTAATGACTTGTCGTTTAGACCATTTAGAAATAGACTAGTTAGCTTAGGAAACTCTAGAATCTAAAATACGGAAATTTACACCTTTTACAAATAAATACCTTGTCTTTATAAAACCGTTTTCTAAATCTTTGCAAAGTGCCACTACAACCCACCTTTGGGGAACTCGTTAGGGATAGTACGGTTTATCATGCACCATCGGGCTTAGTAATGCGAGATTCAGACCTCCGCAAGGAGCATTCGGTCTCGAAAGGTTTAAAATACGACATTTAAGAAAAATGAGATTTTTAGAAAATAAAATATTTATTAAAAATTATTCTTGTATAAACATATGTATATTTATCATTTAAACACCTATTTTATTATAAGATAAAGTTTCCACCTTTTCCTAAAAATCACAAGACTAAATGTTACATTAAAATACCATGAATTTCAAATAAATCAATATTACAAATTAATACCTTTATTTATGTAATTAGGTTATTTTCACTAGAAATAACACAAAAATAAAATCACACTCATTATAACTATAAAGACAAATAATAAATACTTGAGGTGTATCTTGAAAACTATATAAAAGTATTTTTACATAAAACCCCATCAAGTTTTATAAATTACAATAATGACCCTAACAAATATAGAACTTCGATTTACATTTCTTTTAGTTTAACTCGGGTTTGAGTCTGATTATTTCTGACTTGAATATGATTCAAGTCAATCTATATTCTTTAATATTCCAACTCAATATGAACACATGAATCCCAGAATCCAGTTAACAATTTATACAACTTGACTGAATCGAACCATGGATATACATTCCATTTACATGGTTCTCCAGTTATTCCATTTACATGATTCTACGGTTACAACCGTTTACTGATATCATGGTTTCGGTCAGTCTTTCAATTATACATTCAATACAATTTACAGTACAAAACAATACAAATAAAACACTACAGGGTTTAAGGGGTAGATTGGTACGGAAGGTGTTAAAAGTGGCACGAGACGGTCAGACTTAAGACACCTAACATGAATCTAATTGCCGTTGTTCCGGACCTTCTAACGGAGCCTTGTACTCTATATTCCATTTGCCCTGATCTCTAGCATATAGAGACCCCTTTCGTATACACTGCCATTCTTCTGTACCAAGCTACAAACAACAGCGTTAATACAATATTACAATATTATAATACAACATTAAAAGCTACTCTCTCTCTCTCTTACTCTCTGTCTATTTCTCCCTTATCTTTGGGACTTACCGAGCGACCTGTTCGCTGACGACATTCTATTCGCTAACGACATTCTATTTCTTTCTTCTTTGAATATCGTCAGGTGGTTTGGACCCGGCGGAGATCGAGCTATCTCAAGAAGACTTGGAGCAGTTTGCCGAAGACCCTGCACTTTAGTTTCATTGTACACTTTTCTTTTCTGTATTTTTCATTTCCTGTTATGCCACTGTTTAGGCATCATTTTATTTCAGTTGTATTTCATTTTCATGTATTGTACAAAATAATGTTAATAAATAAAAGTTGCTGTTCCTTTTATATCTTGTCTCTTGTGTATTTATTTTATATTGCTTGGATACGCTTAGCGTATGTACTTCTGAGTATATACGTAGCGGGCCTCGTCGCGTCCCCTTCGCCGTATACCGGGAAGCGGGGCATGACAATTACTTGCGTGGTTGTGACCGTCAATTGACGAAGAGCTAGCTCTTGCTTGGGGATGCCTTCATTCATTATATATGCTTTATCAGGTTTGTACCCGTTTGGGGTCAGTTTTTACAAAGGAAACTCTGCCGAAATTTTTAGAAAAGACTTGAGATTTTAAAAAATGCATATTTCGTCTTATGTTGTTAAACTTCTTGCTTTAAAAATTAGTTTTCCTTCACTTTACTGCTTTACTTGGTTTGGATTTCTGGGTTTTGGCTTACTTAGATTACGTACGCCTCGAGACGTTTCGTAGTTTAAGTGTCGGTCATGTTCCGTACTTTTCGGGTCGTGACAAAGTTGGTATCAGAGCATTAGGTTTTACCTTCGGAGTGTAGGATGACCCTTGGTTGATGGAGTAGGTGACTCAAGTAGAGTGATGTACCTTATGTATGTTCCGCGGCATACTTACGATACGATACTCCGCTTAAGAAGACTTAGCATGTACATTTCCTTGCACAGTATTATATTCCTTCCTATGATCTAGCCTCTTTAGTACCAGCTTATGGTTTTGTTACCACGGTTGTACGGGCATGGAGAGCTACGGCTAGAGTTGCGGTCAGCATGAGCTCGTCACGGACGAGGACTGAACATGACGTGATTCCAGGGACATACGATTGCATAGAGGCATCGTTTTATTGTGTTTTCGCGCCATGAGCGTTTGATGGACCGCTTTTACGAGATTTTTTGGACGTGCAGATCAGCACCAGAGGATGGGGCCATTGATAGAGGCCAGCCAGAATGTGATGACCGTTAATGCACCGTATTTTGATGATTTAGTCACTGTTCAGCGTGCGGACGAATGAGCCGGTTGTTGCTGCGATTGAGGAGAGATCGCCCCAGATGTTTGGAGCTAATACCGCACGAGTTATATTTCGAGATATGATAGGAGATCGCTAGTCACCAAAGATGAAAGATTAGGATATGTGATTCATTGCCTACCCCGATGCGAGGTCATCTGATTGATTGGTTCCAGCTAGAGACGACTTCATGCTGATACGTTGAGAGTCGATATAGACGATCGAATATCAAGAACCCATTTTACAAGTTTAAAGTATTCGGAAAACAATGCAAGTAATCCTACGGACGCTCTAGAAGAATAAAACCCTAACTCGACATAATGACCATGGAACGCCGGTGAACTTTAGGGTTTTGCGGCAGTTCAGCGGTGCCATTAGTGAGGCTTGGGTTTGCCCTTCTACGGTTGGTCCATAGGTGCTGTGGCATATATTCGATACTATTAAACTGTGTCCAAGATGTTGAGCTCTTGGGGGATTATAGTGCCTTGACGAATCGATCGTAAAGTTCGACATCATTCGGATATCATGTGATGGGATACATTGCTTGGGAGACTCCAGATATGGGTATAGCCGTTGGAGCGCAGTCCATGCAGCCATGAGGAGACGAGTCCGAATCAGTCGACATTGGAGGAAAGTGGAGTAAGAGGTTCGTACGAAATCGTGACGAGAGGATGTACCACTTCACTGACATCAGAGATATGATACACAAGCAGAGGCGTTGATTATGGGTATATCTTCCAGGAGGAGTCGTGATGAGTATGCAGCCGTTCCGGAACAAGAAATTGATATAGTAAAGGGTGATAACCTCCAGACAGTTCGGCAGAGATGAGATTTGGGAGAGACCTCGACAGGAACATTCTGGAATAATTTACGAGCAGACTTAGACCCAAGAGCGGTCCTATTACGCACACCCAGCAGGCCAGAGTTCGGTATCGTCGACGAGACATGTTATGAGTGACTACGTCAGTTGGCCAGAGACTCTTGGAGGATGTGCTTGAGCAGGACTATTCCGCCATACTTGATTTCGGTAATTTGGGCGATCTATTCGCATGATTGAGTTTTGATGACTGAGTTTCACGATATTTGTTTTCGTGCACCATGGCTGCACCTACTGAGTATTTACGTTTTGTGCATGGTTATTGGACTTGAGATATGCTTTATACACCATTGTGTTGATTTTACGATTTGTGCAGGTTTATTACACTTGATTCAGTTTTGGGCCATGGCTACACATGTCTATGATTTCATGGATTGCATACAACTGATTTGATTTTTGTGCAGGTGGTATGCACCCGATTTGTATGTTGTGCAGTTGTTGCACTAGGTTTTTACGCTGTGCATTGTTGCACCATATTGTATTTCGTGCACTGGATGCATTGTATTTGATATTTCGTGCACTGGATGCACTAGAGTTGGTATTTTGTGCACTTGATGCACCATATTTGTATTTTTGTGCGATTGTTGCACTGTATTGTATTTCGTGCACTGGATGCACCGGATTCATATTTCGAGCATTTGTTGCACCAGCTAGGTATTTTGTGCATTGGTTGCACCGGAATTATACTCCGTACCTTGGTTGCACCCGATTTATGTCTTTGAGCATTTGTGTTACCAAATTTGTGTTTGGTGCGCGTCTGCACTTGATGTTCGTTTTCATGCATGCTACTGCACTAGATACTTTTCACAGACTGATGCACTTGGGTTGGATTTTTGCGCATATTAGGCGCTTAATATTGGATTTGTGTGCATCGGATGCACTTGATATAGATTTTATTCATGCATGTTCGATGCCCTTGATTTAGCCTTCATTCGTGCTTGACGGATGTACTTGATTTGGATTTTCGCGCATGTTGAGCGCATGATGTGAGATATGGTTTTGTGCACACCGGATGCACTCGATTGGGATTTCCATTCGTGCATGTTAGTTGCACTGGATTGAGATTTTGTGCACCACAGTAGCACTTGACTTTGACTAGATATCATTCGAGATGTTGATTTTGATTTCATGCCTATGGTATGCATGTAATTTGACTTATGCTTTCGGCATAGTTTTCATACACTCTTAGTATTTTGATTCGATTTTATGCACGCTGATGCACATGGTTGTGAGATTATATACCACGGTATACCTGAATTGGATTTGGATTGAGATATGTTGTATACCGTCGATTTCGATTGCGATATTTGATATTGTTTTCGTGCACCTTATGCACTGGATTTGGATTCTTGCGCATATTTGGGCGCTTGATACGATTTCGGTGCACACCAGATGCACTAGATTGAGATTTTCGTGCATATTTGATGCATCTGGTATTGCTGTCCGGCACACACCGTTGCCCTTGGCAGGTATTTTCATACACACCTGTTGCACTTAGATTTTGTTCTGTGCACATGTATGGTACATTCATTGATTTCGATTTCCGTGCGCACCAGACGCACGTAGCAGTCTTATATACCTTTTGGGATTGATTTTCTTTGAGCAGTATATTTTATGATATTTACTATTTGATATAGTAGCGGAGCAGAACTAGTCCGAGAATAGTTCCTGATTATGTTTTTGCATGTATTTCCTTCAGATGTTTACATGTATAGTTTTGATGTAAATCATATTGATTTTCATATTAGATTTGAGATTGGTGTCTTCACCATGACTCCGATGATTGCGGGATACTTGACTGAGTTTTGATTTCGAGTTATATGCTCACTGTTCATGCGCATGCTTTGCGCTATGGTATGTTTTATGTATTTATGATTTCGGAGGCCTGACAACATGATCTTTTATTGAAATGTTCTAGAATTTAGGGGTTTAAATTTAAATTCGGGGACCAAATTTCTTTAAGGGGGAAGACTATAACATTTCAGAAAAAAATAAAATATTATTTTTAGCAATTTTTATAATTAAATAATATTATAATGAATATTTTAATAAGGCGGTATAATTAAATACCGATAAATTGGGAAAAACTTGGAAAATTATGGAAATTACTGAAATGAAGGTGCTTTATGTGAATTATGCAAATTATAAGTTTTTATGATTAATTATACACTATTTAGTGCAAATCGCGATTAAATATCGCTAATCGCGCATTAAGCTTGTTTTGTGCAAAACATGCACCATGTCACATTTTGACACTTGTTTCATTTTGTCATGGCTTTTTCCTTCTCTTGCATGGTTTTGTTTTAGAAAAATAAAAGAAAACAAAAGATAAATATAAGAAAAGAAAAAGAAAAGTCAAAAAGGTATCATGATGACAAGAGGGATGGGCATGAGAGAGAGAGGGTGAGGGGTCAAACCTAGGCATGGCTCATTGTTTCTCTCTTCATCTCTTCACCCATGGCAGCCCCCATCTCCCTCCTCCACTTCAAACCTCAAAACACCCCCAAAACAAACCCAAAACCCCATCTCCATTTCACAAAAAGCATGCACAAGGTCATGGGAAGCACATTGGACCAAGAAAAATCAAATTTTGAGGACTTTGGGCAACTCAAGAAAATTCTTGAGTTGCCAATTGAGGTAATTTCTGCACCTTTAGAATAGTATTTAAATTATTTAGGCATCCATATATATTTAGTATCGATATCGAGTGGTTTTGTGAACCTAGAAATTTCTAGATGAGGGTTTTGAAAAATTTTGAATTGTGAAGTGTAATTGAGGTTAGTAAAGACCTTATTACCCCTGTAGGGATTGTATCTTAGAATGAAACCATAGAATAAACCCCGAAATACAAACATAGAAACCCCGACATCGGAAAACTGTAAAAATATGATGGTAATTGGAAATCTGCTAACACTCGGGGACTTGAAAAATTATTTAGCAAAGACAGTGATAGATGCAGGCAACCTCGGACCCCTCACTGAAACCCTAGCCCCTAACCCTCTACCCAGGCCGCAGAAAAATCCCTTCTGGTCGCAATTTGCGGCCAGACTTGGAGCAATTGCCTTCGTGCTTCTCCTGCAGCTCCATCTCGAGTAAAATAGACCATTTACATATGCAAAATTGACTAATTTGTCCTAGGGTAAAATCTGGGACTATTTCCTTGTATTGCTGTTTTGATTCGGGGTTTTGTTTTGCGTATTTTGAATTCTAGATTTTAGGAATTTTGTTTTAACTCGATGGTTTGACGTTTGTACGACGATATCGAGAGTTGTTTTGTGGTTTTGAAGGCGCAGTCCGTTGGTTTGAACCTATAGGCTTTTAGCGTGTCGTTTTGGTTTTGATTTGGATTTTAATGCGATACGATACGTTATGATGTGTAGGTACCTCACATGGAATTCGATACGACGAGGATAAGCGTGGCGTCATCGACTACAGAGAGCGAAGATCAAGGTGAGTAGATTATATCTACGGGGGAAGTCGGGTGGATGGTGTATAGCACCCCACAAAGTTGTGAGAAATGATAGGATGTGATATATATACTTTTATATGTTAGTGTGTGATATTAACCTTAGCAAGAAAAGCTTTAGGAGAATAGGGGTTAGTGTTAGCGAGAATTGAAGAAAGGACTTTAGTCGATCTCTTAGTCACGAAACCCTAGAGTAAAGATTTGCATACACGCATATACACCTACTCGCATACTTTTACTTCCTTGCATGTACGTATTGGGGACACACACACACATACACACACACACACACACACACACATATATATATATTGGTATTCATATGCTTAGATGATGAGAATGTTATATGATACTTTGGAATGAGTCGATATGATCGGGCATGATGCCGTGAGATATTTAATATGTGACCGAGATATGTCATGATGTTATAGCGGATCGTTGGATGATGATACCTTGTGGATGATA
This sequence comes from Agapanthus africanus, assembly GCA_030015575.1. Taxonomy (NCBI): domain Eukaryota; kingdom Viridiplantae; phylum Streptophyta; class Magnoliopsida; order Asparagales; family Amaryllidaceae; genus Agapanthus; species Agapanthus africanus. Next base: position 213,450,557 of record CM057342.1, read on the forward strand.
TATATATATATATATATATATATATATATATATATATATATATGATAGTTGACATATAATCGAGATATGAGATGAGATATGTTATGATATTTATAATGGATCGCTTGGGCGATGTATACTTCTATATGATAATATGTGTGGATGACATCGGATTGTAGGAGAATTTAGATCAATAGCCAGATCATGATATTGCAGATGATATTAGTAGTGTACTAGACTTAGATCAGTACCCCCTGCTCTCGATATGTGATGATGTTACCTCCTGCTCTCGATATGTGATGATGTGGATACCAGATGAATAATTAGATAAATGTGATATTTGAACCGTACCCAGATTTGGGATGCCGTACGATAGATTTACCGTACGAGATATAGTTATGAGGATAGATCCTCACTCTTGACTCGAGGATTTCATATTAACTATTGTATCATACGTGATACTATTGAGGTGAGATCACCGACTACTAGATATGTATATAGATCGACTCAGACTTAGGTGGATTCCCTTACCCTTTTGATTGGGCTCGAGTCATACTCATTTTCAAAAATAGAGAATCGTGAGTATTTTAAATACCAAACCGTATGACTCGTATATTGGGTAGGTATATTTTTCAGTGTTACTGTTACTATATCACTTTCTGTATATTCATGATGTTTCATCGCATTGCATACTTGTACATATGTTATCTGTAATTATCATGAAACCCTGCTGTCAGGACACCAGCACCATTACCGATGATGCGTATGTTCCACGTACACCTTCTTGCCGGCTCACACACATTATCATCGGTAATTGCCATATCACGTACACTTTAGAAAATACTATTTCATTAACATAGCTTGCTAACTGATGGTTGTTGTTCATACTAGAATATTGCATTTTATACCGCCCATTCTTACGCTCGTTTGTTTATAGGCAGGTGCTTTTATTCAGTGTTTGCTACATATTTGCAGGATACTGGTTCTCAGCTCTAAACAGTGAAATTCATGGAAAAATACGACAAATTTCGAATTACTGCCAACCACAGATAAAACACGGGTCTCCGCTCTCTATCCGTATGTTGCCACACACCAGTTTAAGGGACAAAATGGCAAATCAATGTCATTTTCATGCACAAAGCTCAATGTCAACACAAGATCCAACATATCTACACGGATCTCAAGGAAATCATGGCAAAAGATCCACATCACATCACTTTTTCATCTACTGAAATTCTGAAAGAAATGTGAAGAGCTTCTGAGAAACAACATATACCACACTTAAGAGTACTAAAAACCAGGAAAACCCACTAAAGAAAATGACCCAATTCCTCTTTATGGCCGCGATTCCGCGGCATAAGCATGCTTAGGCTGCGGATCCGCGGCTATGTGAGTCCCGCAATTGATTATTTTTCAGGGGTAGTTTGGGAACTTCATCTTGGGTCAGAATTTGGCCCTAGGGTTTCAGCACGCTGCCTATAAATATCCCCGAACTTGCCAAGCCAAGGGTATTCTTTTTCATGCCCACTTTTTGTTAGTTTTTAGTTTAACTTCTTCTTCTTCATCATCTTTCCTCCATTAAATTGTTGTGAGAGCTTTTGAGTGGATGTTAAATGAAGATGATGGTTGTTTTGTATCATTCTTTTTTCTTAGCTTCCCCCTTGAGCTCTCTACCTTAACTTGATCTTGCAACCTCTTAAGTGTGCTTGCAAGTTTAAGCTTTGGTCATTGATCTCAAGGGGTTATATCATTTTGGAATCAATAATGTTCTCTCTTTTGTGCTTCATTCTCCATGAGTTCTTTGCCTTTTCTTGATCTTGCAACCTCTTAATTGAGCTTGCAAGTTTAAGATTTGGTTATTGAACCCATGTCTTGTTTTGGGTTCTATGGTCCTTAGTTTCATTTCTTGCTCATTTACTTTCTTGCACTTTAATACTTGCTTTACTTTCATGCACTTAAATTCCATGCACTTTTAATTACTTGCTTGTAATCTTTTCTTTTCTTTGTTTATCTTTTCTTTTGCTCTTTTTGGTTCGTTTGGTGAATGGTTACTAATATGTGTTGTTAAGAATAAATACAATATTGTAAGTTAAGGTTTCATTCCTCATTTCCTTTTCCCATTATTTTCCTTTGAACTCCACCCAAACGTTACGCAAGCGCTCCGTTAGGCACCTTACCCTACCAAGGCAACGGTGATTCCTAACCGCGACCGGTTGCGTTCGGTTTGGCCGGAGGCGAAAGCAAGAGACAAGAACGGAAGGACAAGGGTAAATAAGCCGGATTCCACGAATACCGTGCTTAAATCTCCTAATCCACGTTATTGCCGATTGCTCTAGCTTCAATTGGTCAAGACTCGGCTCAAAGGTTTTGAGTGTGGATTTCCTTAGCTTACACTTTCGTATCTTTTTCTTAACAACTTTATACTTGCATATAACACTTAGGATAGAACTGAATAAACATATATAAATTCTTTATTGACTCGTCTAAAACACGAACGGACATACAACCATCTCCCTGTGGATCGACCCGTGCTCAACCGGCTAGCTGCATAGCGACACCGTCCTGATTGCGGTTATAATTTTAGAATTTTGAACTCCGACACGCCAAAAGCGTGCGATCAGTTGTTATATGTTATAGCTTTCATATGCTAGTTTAATTATTGCATCATATCAGATGCATCCATATATTCATTGGTTATGCAGTATTATGGAGATTTATGCCGGTTTTCATTGTTATTGACATGATGACTTGATGATTTTGGATTATTCTTGATATTTTCTGGATTTGGAAACCACATGTGAAAGTTTTGTAAACTGATGAATTATTTTAAAGAGAAAAATGCAGTTTTCCTTGATATGTTGAGTATTGTCCAACATAATGTTTTCTCGGTTCTGAGATGTTTTTGAGACCCGATTCGAGGAGTTGGATGAACGTCTCGGGTACATGGTAGGCCCGGTAAGGTACCCCGGGGCAAGAAGCTCGAGTTGTAGGCAATGAGCCATGTTCCCCTCCGAAAGACGGCGCACAGGACCGCGATGTCTTGACGCTGAGATTCGGGGCAGATGCTATTTGGTTTTATCCGTCCACCTTTCCGAAGATGCCACATTGATTTATGGCACTGTGTATCGGAGGTTTAGACGGATGCAGCCGATGTAGCAGACTTCGTCAGATTCCCCCTCAGGGTGAGGGGTTTTTGATTGTGGGGACGCTCTTCCCTGCAGGCGTGAGCCCCTGCAGTTAATTACGCTACCGCATCGCGGTAACAACTTTCTCCTTCTCCAGAATTTCACTTCGTGTCGTGGGTGTTTGTTTTGTTTGTGGTTGCCCGTGGATTGTATACGGAGACTGAATAATGCCGTCGCCCGTAGGACGTGGATTAGTCCAAATCCGTATTTACTTAGATTTGGGTTTGGTGTTTTTAGTCTAAGGATACGTTAGTCGCGTTGCGGCTAAGATCAACTTAAACGTTCGTTAAGGATACGTTAGTCCTGTTTGGGACTAAGATCAACTTAACGTGATAATCCATTTAATCTCTGGCTATCGGGACTCATCACCTCTCTAACGTCGTTGAAAGATTACAACGGCAAATGTCAGAGGAGTTCAAAGATGTGCCTTTGAACCAAAGTCGATTTGGAGTTTTATAGTCCATTTAAATGTTTAAGGATACGTTAGCCGTATTTGGGGCTAAGATCAACTTAAACGGGACCGTTTAGATCCGGCAAAAGAGCATTTGGAAGCTCTATTGTTCCAGTTTAGAGACGTAGTGGTCCATGTTCCAGTTTAGGGACGTGGTGGTCCACCATTAGTTTAAGGACGTTTCGGTCCAATATTATTTTAGGGACGTTTCGGTCCAACATTAGTTTAGGAACGTTTCGGTCCATGAGTTTAAGGACCCCGCAGTCCCATATCCATGTGTGATTGTTGGGATCCGTCGCCTCTCTGACGTCGTTGAAGGATTACAACGACAGTCGTCAAAGGAGTTCAGAGATGTACCCTCGAACCGGATATAAATTAATTTAAGAGAGAGTTGTGCTCAGTCAATTTTATTTAAGGACTTACGGCCAAAATTGGGCTAAGTCCAGTGGAGAATGTTCAACACCTTTATTTGTTTCCGGTCTATTAAGCCTGTGCTAGGGCTTTGCCCACACTTAAATAATGCATTGCATTACTTCAGGCCATTTGTGCCCATTATGACTGGGCTCTGCCCTTTTTATTATGATGCAGATCATTTGTTTTGGTCCGCTGGACCTTTCAATTGGGCTCTGCCCTTTTAAATAATGCATAGCATTTTATTTATTAGGCCTGTTAAGCCTTTTAATTGGGCCTGGCCCTTCAGGAAAGAAATGCATTGCATTTGTCAGGCGCTTTGCGCCAATTACTGAGCGCAAGCGCTTGTGGTGAGGACACGTGTCATGCTCTGGTGAGCGCAAGCGCAACAGCGCAGTGCGCTGCGCTGTTGCGCTGCTGACACGTGGCGCGCTCTGGTGAGTTGCGCCAATTCCAGATAGCGAAGCTCTTTTTCAAGAGCGCGTAGCGCAAGTGGTTCTATAGCTGACACGTGGCGCTCTCTTAAGAGCGCAACAGCGCAGTTTGGAAGTGCAGAGCACTAAGAATCTTTTAGATTCAAGAACAGAAGTGCAAAGCACTATTTGATCTCTTGATCTAAATTAGATCAAAGAAAAATAAAAATTTTCTCTTTGTTTCAAGAACCAGAGGTTCATAAAGGTGCAAAGCACCATTTTTATTTTATTGTTTTCTTGTCTTTTAAAGAACCAGAGGTTCATGAGAAGTGCAAAGCACTGTTTATTATGTGAAGAACATTGATCTGCTTTTTTTTTAGATCAAGGATTTATTAAAAGAGATTTTTTTTCTCTCTTGAAGGTCTTTACCTTTTTTTTTTTGAGGAGTTCTTCAGAGTTCTCTTTCTCTATTTTTTTTATAGAAAATGTTCATTCCTTTTAATTGAGGCCTAGGGTCCTTTTTATAGTGCACATAAATTAGTTAAATTTGTTAAAGAGATCTTTCTCTGAGTGATTTGGGGAATTTTCCCCACCGTTGGATCTTTGATCCAACGGCTTCTGCTTTGCAGAAGAAAATCTTCTTGTTTTAACAAGAACAGAAAAGATTTTTTAAAATTTTAATTCTGTTTGGCGCAGATGCCCCAGCGCGTGACACGTGTCGCGCAGCGCAACTGCGCTAGCGCATCTGCGCCGACACGTGTCGCGCAGCGCACAGCGCAGCTGCGCTAGCGCATCTGCCCCGACACGTGTCGCGCAGCGCAGCGCCTGCGCAACTGAAGCGTTGCTTCCTTTAATAGAGCTTTGCTCTGATTGGGCGCGCCTTCTTGGGCGCTGCGCTAACGTATCAGCGCCTGACATGTGGCGCGTTGCGCCCGAGATTTGAAGCGTTGCTTCAGAATTTTTGAATTTTGAATTTCAACAGAGCTTTGCTCTGATTGGGCGAAACAAATGCCCCCCCACCGTTGCGCTCACGTGGCGCACACGTGAGTGCAGCAGTGACAAACTCCTGATCGTTGGATCAAGGGGTGAGCTCAAGGGGCGCAAGCGCCTTATAAATAGGACCTCTGGCCCTTAGAAAAATCTCACAATTTTCTAAATTTTGATTTCCAGAGCTTTGCTCTCGTTTCCAGAACTTTAGAGCTTTGCTCTCATTTTCCAAGTTAGAAAATTTTAGGTAAAATTAATCTTAAGTTAAATATTTTAATTAACTAATAGAGCTTTGCTCTTACAGATCTTTTGATCTAAAGAGATCCCCATTGGGATTTCATAAACAGAGCTTCGCTCTCAAAAACTTGCAGATCTACAGGGATCTTGTTCATAGGTTTTAACCCATGAACAGAGCTTTGCTCATAGATCATCTGTGGATCTTTTAGATCTGATAAATGAAAAAATTTCACAAGTTTTTCGTGGATTTACCAAGATTTCAAAAATTTTAATTCTTTTAGGTGTAGACATTTTCTGATGGACCTTTCCATTATTACCATAGAGCTGTGCTCTTTTTAAGGAATCTTATTTCCCTGGGACCAGAGTTTGACAAGTGTCACTCTGTGACAGAGCTTTGCTCTGAAAGAGGAGATTTTCTTCTTGCCTCTAGGGATTCTCACCACCCCCACTTTTTATAAATGGGAATGTTTTCCTGGGGACCAACTGACAATCTCATCCAATGATGAGGTTGTCTGACGTATTGAGAATCCGGATTTTGTGGGTCCCCTTTTGGTCTCCCACTCACTGCGCTGCTGTATGGTGTAATTAATTAATTTTAATTTAATTAATGCATTTTCTTTTTTAGATGCCGAACGTTGGAATTAAAATACTAAAGGCTAAATTGTTCTTTTTGCAGCGATCATGTCTCTAGACACTTCATTCCCGTTCGTCCGCTCGGAGGAGGGATTTCCCGAGGCGCCCTTGGACCGTGAAGTCCTGGCCATAATTAAGGAGTACGACCCAGAATACAAGAGTCTCCATCTTTGGGGGTCGTGGTATAATCAGATCATCATGGGCCGCCGGAGCTTCACATGCGCGGTGCCGTCGGAACCCATAACGGCGATTCATTACGCCAGCCCACCCCCGGTGCAGTATGCTGTGGAGATGGTTGATTAGACATCAAAGGGCTTCCTACATCCCGCCATAGATGCGATTCCGGTTCAGCGTCCCATGGTTTTGGATATCCTGGGGCGCCGCATCTGTCAAGGCGAGGCGCGACCTTGGAGGCAATCATATAATATCGGTTTGATCCCCCGCCACCCAATCGGCTATCTGCCGTGGGCCCGGTATATCCTGTCGACGAAGAAGTCGCAGTTGATAAGGTTAGGATTGTATACTGCAGTCTATGTTTCCCTCTTCCAGTATCCCACGCTTCCCACCTGGTGGTTCAAGGCCTTCCTGGAGCAGTGGAACATTCCTACCCACACTTTCCTTGCCATGGATCGGGAAGTGTCAATCTCTTTGGAAGAGTTTACGGAGGTATCCGGTCTACCGGTCATGGGGGAACATTATGAAGAATTGCTCCCACCGGATGAGTACGTCTTTGGTGCTAAGCCGGTGATAAGAGGGCTCATGCCGGAGAACGCTGTTCAACATCAATTTCCAAGTCTGATCAAGGTGTTGAACATCTACGAGGCCCTTTTCATTGAGCGTGGGAGCCGCGGAGTTAATTTTGAGGATTTCATTGCTCGGTTCCTTCATCCAAACGTCCTCTCGGCGGAAGCTGCCAAGTTTGCCAACCTTGAGGACCCTTTTGGTTTAGGTTTGGATAACCTGCCAGCAAAAGACATAGACCAAAAGAACTTTTTTCTTCCTAACTCTCCGACCATGTCTTTTGCAGAAGTCGCAGCCCCCGAGATGGACGAGGAGGCCTTCTTTTTAGGATTTCATGGGCTTTGGCTGAGTTGGTTTGCGCTCCCAATGCACTCTCACCGCATGCGGCCCTCTGTTTTTTACCCGGCCCACCGAATGACTATCGGGGTAAAGGTGGCCGTTGGGATCGCCGGTTTGGCGCACTTATATCATGGCCTCAGTCGAGCAGCGGATTCTAATGAGCCTGGGGTGTTGCACGTGGTCTTCCCGATGCACTACTTTATGTCGTGGCTCGAGCTACATACAGCGGGTGTCTTCGGCATGCATAAAAGGCCCTCGTTCTACGAAAGGTGCAGTTTTCCTCGCATTCTACAGTTGATCGGCGCATCAATTGTAAATCCATCGCAACGAGATGCTAGGTGTTTACTCCTTCGCTCCCACACCGTTGGAACCGGTGTGTCTTTTATTGACAAGGTGTTGACTATTGGAAAAACGTCCACCACCGCAGTGCGGCCATTGCAAGACACTTTCAAGGATGGAGCTTCAGTTTTAACGGCCCGGGAGACCCTTCACCTATATTCCATCAGACCGGGCTTCTTGGTGTTTAGGCAGGACGGGGCAGCGATCTTCATGAGATATAACCCGCATCGTTTCGCCCAACAGCTGAGCTATAATCAAGGGGTACCGCTGGAGGCTTTTTTATCGGAACCTGCCGCGACTGAAGAAGGGATGGAGAGGGCACTGCATCACTTCATGCATCTAAACACGGGCTCTCACTTCTTTATCAGTGAGCCGGCTTGCGCCCCCCGACTTCTTAGGGTATACACAGAATGGTATAGTCATTCGACGGGAGCGGTCATAAAGGAGGAAAGGAGGTTGCTGATCAATCGTAAGGGTGCACCTCCAGGTAGCGATCGCAACGCTCCTCTGGTGCCAAGGACTCCGGTAATCCCCCCTTTAAAAGATGCCAAAGCCGGACCCTCGCGTGCACAAAGTCCTCCACGTGAGTCGCCGCTCCCTGATATCACAGATGCACCCCCCGCACCCTGTGCTCCAGTGGAGACAGTGGTTGTACCCTCGCCAGAGTCTGGCGTGGGTGCGGACATCGGGACCCGTCGTCCCAAAGTGGCTGCTAAACGGAAGTCGATCCCCCGTGAGCCTAGGGTCGGAGGGCAAAAGAAAAGAAGTGGCTCTTCGCTGCGGACGTCGTGTTCGGTCAGGAACCCCATGCTCCTTATGCCGAGGGTCTGCTCGAATACGGGACTAACGAAGGATTAGTGATGCCGCCGCCAGACGATACAGACTTGGAGGCTGCTCTCGAAGCTTCAGCATGGTTGGCGAGACGTGACGCGTGGCTAGCTAAGCTTGCGCAATCAGGTAACTATTAGTCGCCTTTTCTTTATTGCAACATATCTTCTTCATTGCCTTTGACTAACGCTTTTCTTTCTTTCCTTTCAACAGGCATCACTGATGAAGAAGCTATTGCCGCTTCTCTGAAGACTTTCCAGGAGGAGGAACGTCTTAGAGCATCTATGGGCCTTAGTAAGTTTTAATCCATGAAGTCTCCATCTCCCTCGTGTTATGGTCGATCTAACCTCTCCCCTTTTATTGCAGAAACCTCAATGCCGTTCCCACCAAGCGACGCAGATGTTTTACCAGCTGCCGATGTTCCCGCTTTCTCTGGGCCACCGCAGGAGGTTCGTCTTGAAGAGCCGATGAAGGATGCCTTAAAGGCTCTGGAGGCATCCCTGAACGAGGATGACGACGCCTTGAAGGAGGCGTCACAAAGGTCCATCGCGACAGCCCAGGAGGAAAGGAAGCGGCTGAGGCGTGAGGCGAAAGCGCGCAGGGCTGCCTTGGCTATGGGAGCGGGTCCCAGCACCGTCCCTCGTGCTGATACTCCATCCGAAGAGGCCCCTGTCGCCCTATCCACTGCCCGCAGAGAGGTGGCGCGCGCAGTTCGGAGTGCAAACGGTAAATCCGCTTCAGGTAATATTTCTCTCAGAGTTTTTGTTATAAGGGTTTTTAATGTCATTGGTCCTTATATCCCTTATCTTGCAGGGCCAAGTCCGATCGAGGGGGAGGCGGAAACCGTTGATCCCAAAGAAACAGAGGAGGCGGTACCTGCCGAACTCGAGCCGACGGTGGGCAACGTCGTTGTGGCTTTAGAGCCTGAGGTGGGCAACGTCGTTGGGCAAGGTCGAGGGGCCTGCAGCCGAGAAGGTCATTGATGCCGAACCTGAAGCGGTGGCAGATGATATGATCCTTATAACTGAACCGAGAGTGGTGGTGGACGAGGCGCTTGAGGCCAGCGACCTCGTGGTGATGGTAGACGATACAACCGCGACTACTGAACCTGAGAGAGTAGTGGGTGAGGTAGCCATGATTCCCGAGGACGAGTCAACCGCTCCTTCTCTGGAATCTGGCAATACTCCAGTTATAGCTCTCCCCGTCTATGGTCCTCCGCCGTCTCCAGGTCTCGCGATCACCACGACGGTTCCTATTGAGTCAGGTGATGAGGCCACGGGCGGTGGTCTCATGTCAATAGAGGAGGGAATCGCCTCCGTTTCAGCCGGCAGCTCATCAGGTAAATCCCAAGTTGCTACCCTTTTTTTATCTTACAATCCTTTCTGACAAATTCGCATTTGTTGTAATGCAGGTGCAGCCAGTGCCGATGCCCCACTGCTCGAGGGAGCGCCTTCAACGACTGCCTTGGCGGTGGTCACCTCTCAACCCTCTCTCATACCCTCGAAGATGTTGGAAGGTATGGGTTTGTAATTTATTAATCTTGTCTTCCAGACGCATAATTTGTGTACTAAAGTTATACTATTTTGTCTTTCAGGAGTGCTTTTTGACCATCTTTACCAGATGTTGCTCCCACACTTCTCCTTCCCATCCGAACTCGCTTCTTCCTCTGGTGGCGTTGGTGAGCACGATTTCCATTGATATCCTTCTTTCTTTATTGAAGGAATTACTTCTAAACCCTTTTTTTTTCATTTCGACTGCAGTGTTACAAATCGAAGGAAGGGGATGAAAGATCGGCTGCGCTGCCGACCCTTCCGGCCCTGCCGTCTGCCTCAGCTGGTACAGCGACTATCACATTGATAAATCCCCCTTTTTATTTTTTGAACTGTTATCTGATCACATCTTGTTTCTTTTCAGCCGTCGTTCCGGTCTCGGCGCCCTTCGAATCTCGCATCATAATGCCAGCAGGTCCTTACCTGAGACGTCCATCTTCGAAAGGCGCCGTGAACAGCTTACGTATGTTGAGCGATTACATTGAGGAGCTCGACGTTGAGACCCCTACCTCTGCTACGGATTTTGCTATAGCGGTTAACCCGATGCTGGTGATACTCGTGAACTTTCATGACGAGGGTATCATCGCATCTTGGGTTAACCATTGCACGGAGATCGAGGCTCGCCTACATCGGTTGGAATCGCTGCGTCCCGCTCCCGAGGCCTTGGCTGCCAGTAATCAAAGAATAGCGTAGATTGAGCAGAGCACTGCTTACTTCCATCACCTCAAACAAGAAGTCATTTCAAGGTGTAAGGAGCGAGGTGAGACTTCGAGCAAGTCTGCCCAACTGCATGCTCGGGTGGATGCCAACGCCGCACGGCTGAAGGTTGTCTTTGAGGGCCTTCTGCAATGTCTTTCTGAAGGGTTATCATTGAGGCAACACCTTGATGTTGTCGAGCGAGATGCACCCAGCCAGGAAGCAGCCCAGAAGGCGGCGGAGGAGCAACTTTTATCTTTCTTGCAGCAGCGAGTCCGGGTGGAAGCGGAGGTGGCCGCGGCAGCCGCTCAGGAGGAGGCGCTGAAGGAAGTGCGAGAGCAACTTGTGGATTTACTAAAGACACTTCCTCCTCAGTAGCTATCCTTCTTTGTATCGTTTGTAATTGTAGATACAAGAATGTATATATATATTTTTTATTCTTTGACATAATGTATCCTGTACCTAATCAGGTTTATGAATAAAAGATACAGCTTTTTTTTGTAATGTGTCATTTTCTCCGTCTTTTCTTTCTTTTACTATCAGCATATCACTTTAGCAAACATGGTTGACGTATGATTAGAACGAGTATCCTGACTTTCTTAAGAAATAGCGATGGCTTAAGCCGCAGGTTCGGATCTGCTGCCTAAGACTTTTCAACTCCATGAGCCGTGAGGGTCTCATAGAGATTCTTCTCCCTACGGATCGAGAGGATCTCGTAGGTGGGCTTTCTCCCTAGGAATCATGAGGATTCCTAAGTGTTGTTTTCTCTTACAAGTCGTAAGGATCCTATAAGAGAATTTTTCCCTCTTACGAGTCGAGAGGACCCACAAGCGGTTGTTTCCCTCCTCGTCGAAATTCGACTTTAGAGAGTAAGACCCATGAATAGTATGCAAGAGACCATTTTGGATTGACTTGCAGGGTCCCATTGTTCAGGAAGCAAGTTTTTTAGTCCCTGCTGCCTGAGGCTTTATTTGCATGTTGAGACGAATCGGGAATTTCCCGCGGAGACACAGTTTCTCTGCGAGCCGACGCGAATCAGGGGGGCTCTCGTCAAGGAGTGTTTGTATCCGTGAGTTGAGAAATTTGCTAGGGATTATTTATTTCCCAAGCGCCAAGGATTATTTATTTCCTTGGGGTTTGAAACGAGTCGAGAATTTCCCACGGAGGCACTGGTGGTTCTGCGAGTCGACGCGGATCAGGAGGCTCTCGTCAAGGAGTGTTTGTATCCGTGAGTCGAGGAATTTGCTAGGGATTATTTGTTTCCCAAGCGCCAAGGATTATTTGTTTCCTTGGGGTTTGAAACGAGTAGAGGATTTCCCACGGAGGCACTGGTAGCTCTGCGAGTCGATGCGGATCAGGAGGCTCTTGTCAAGGAGTGTTTGTATCCGTGAGTCGAGGAATCTGCTAGGGATTATTTGTTTCCCAAGCGCCAAGGATTATTTGTTTCCTTGGGGTTTGAAACGAGTCGAGGATTTCCCACGGAGGCACTGGTGGCTCTACGAGTCGACGCGGATCAGGAGGCTCTCGTCAAGAAGTGTTTGTATCCGTGAGTCGAGGAATCTGCTAGGGATTATTTGTTTCCCAAGCGCCAAGGATTATTTGTTTCCTTAGGGTTTTAAACGAGTCGAGGATTTCCCACGGAGGCACTGGTGGCTCTGCGAGTCGACGCGGATCAGGAGGCTCTCGTCAAGGAGTGTTTGTATCCGTGAGTCAAGGAATTTGCTAAGGATTATTTGTTTCCCTAGCGCCAAGGATTATTTGTTTCCTTGGGGTTTGAAACGAGTCGAGAATTTCCCACGAAGGCACTGGTTGCTCTACGAGTCGACGCGAATCAGGAGGCTCTCGTCAAGGAGTGTTTGTTTCCGTGAGTCGAGGAATCTGCTAGGGATTATTTGTTTCCCAAGCGCCAAGGATTATTTGTTTCCTTGGGGTTTGAAATGAGTCGAGGATTTCCCACGGAGGCACTGGTGGCTCTGCGAGTCGACGCGGATCAGGAGGCTCTCGTCAAGGAGTGTTTGTATCCGTGAGTCGAGGAATTTGCTAGGGATTATTTGTTTCCCAAGCGCCAAGGATTATTTGTTTCCTTGGGGTTTGAAACGAGTCGAGGATTTCCCACGGAGGCACTGGTGGCTCTGCGAGTCGACGCGGATCAGGAGGCTCTCGTCAAGGAGTGTTTGTATCCGTGAGTCGAGGAATTTGCTGAAGACACTGGTTTCTTCGGAATTGGACTGAACCGTCGAGATTTGGCTTCGTCTTCTGGCGGAGCCTGTTGGGAAAGTATAGTTCCCTCTTTGTTTACGCCCTTGGATTGTATACAGGGATCGATGTGATCTTAACTGTAGGGCCAAAGTTTTATCATCATTTTTTGTTTTATCTCCGCGATGCTCTATCATTTCAGCTTTTATATCGCGAAGGTCGCAATTGCCCAATCATTTCGGCTATTTTCCGCGGTGCCCAATCATTTCGGCTATTTATTTTATTTTTACTCGCTGCTTTTTATTGTGAGTTGCCCAATCATTTCGGCTATTTTGTATGCATGTGCGGCTTACTGGCTTTCCGCCGTAAACCTGGAATTAGACACCGATTTCGGCATCAGCACCGCTACAACTGGGATATTGCCAGGAGCGAATCATCATCTGCCTCTGTCGATGTTGAACAAAGGTGGATTAGCGACCAGGGTTAGGGTCCTGTCGTCTAAGGCTTTTAACTTCATGAGCCGTAAGGGTCTCACAAAGGTATTTCTCCCTACAAGTCGTGAGGGTCTTGTAGGTGTATTTTCTCCTTAGGGATCGTGAGGATTCCTAAGTGTTTTGTTCCTCTGTAAGTCGTAAGGATCCTACAAGAGGATTTTCTCCTCATAAATCGAGAGGATTTACAAGGGTTGTTCACCATGTAAACATATCCCCAGTCACGGATGGGACTTGGTCAGGGAAATGTTTATTCGCGCTCGTGGATTGTATACAAGAGCCCATGTTGGACCACTTGTAGGGCAATATTGAAAGTTGTGGGGGTTGCTTAAGCACAGGTTTAGGTTTCTTTAACTTAAGACTTTCAACTCTTATGAGCCGTGAGGGTCCCATAAGAGAGTTCTCCTTACGAGTCGTGAGGATCTCGCAAGTGTATTTTCTTCTTAGGAATCGTGGGGATCCCTAAGTGTGTTGCTCTGTTGTAAGTCGTAAGGATCTCACGCGGGTGGTTTCTCCTTACAAGGTCGAGAGGATCTTGTAAGTGTTCTTTAACGAGGTTGCGCCCTTTCGGGTTTTCACAAACACTCGCCGGTAGCCCTGCTGTTTTTACTCACGGAGCCCTTTCGGGTTTTCATCCGTGCCCATTTTGCTTATGGACATACCGTTTTTTTTATTCTTTTTATTTTTATATATTTTTTGCGAGGTCGCGCCCTCTCGGATTTTCACGAACACTCGTCGGTAGCCCTGCTGTTTTTACTCACGGAGCCCTTTCGGGTTTTCATCTGTGCCCTTTTTGCTTATGGACATACCGTTTTTTTTTATTTTTATATGTTTTTTTTATATCTTGTCAGCCTAAAGATGCTGCGGTAGTATTTTAAAGACGTTTCGGTCTGCTATTAGTTTAAGGACATTTCGGTCCGTCGTTGAGAGGCGGGTTACTGCTTATAAAGCTTGAGCTTAGGAAGATAGCGAGCGGACGCAGTCGTCGTCATCTATCATTGACCTAGGCTGTGGCTCATCAAGCATAGTATTTCTTTAGGAAGCGACCGTTTATCGGCCTGAAAGGCCTTTCACCGTGCATATCTATGAGTAGATAGGCCCCGCCCTAGTAGACCTTATCTATGACGTACGGGCCTTCATAGTTTGGCTCGAATTTTCCCCGCTTGGCGCGATTGGGGATCATAGACCTTTTGACCACTAGCATAAGCTCATCTTGGCGGAATGTCCTTGGTCGGGTCAGTCTTTCATATGAGCGCGTCATCTTTGCTTTATAGGCCTCCAGATTTTATTGCGCTATGAGTCGTGTTTCTTCAAGGGCGTCAAGCTCCTCAAGCCGAAGGTAAGCATTTTCTTCGTCCGTCAGCTCGTAATGGACTGCCACTCGTAGAGAGGGTAACTCTATCTCGAGGGGGAGTACTGCTTCTGTCCCGAATACTAACGCATATGGTGTTGCGTTCGTGGCCGTTTTAAACGTAGTTCGATATGCCCAGAGAGCCTCTTGCAGTCTTTCGTGCCAGTCTTTCTTATTTCGCGACACTGTTTTCTTCATGATCTTCGTCAAGGTCTTGTTGAAGGCCTCAGCTAGACCATTAGCTCGCGGATTATAAACCGAGGAATATCTCCAATCTATATTGTGTTGTTGCGCGAAGCGACTGATCTTGTGGCTTCTGTAGGCTGGCCCGTTATCGGAGATGATCCGTCTTGGCGTTCCAAACCGATATATGATGTGCGTCTTGAAGAAGTGGAGGATATTTTCCGTCTTCACTTCTCTTAATGGTACTGCTTCTGCCCATTTGGAGAAGTAGTCAGTCGTCGCCAGGATGAAACGATGTCCTCTAGACGATGCTGGTTCGATGGGGCCGACTATGTCAGTTCCTCACATTTCGAACGGCCAGCTAGCCACCGTTGGATGTAATGGGTTTGGATGCTGATGGATGAAGTCCCCATGAATTTGGCATGAGTGACATTGCTTCGCATATTCGAGGCAGTCATGAATCATCGTGGGCCAGTAGTAGCCCATCCATTTTATCTTCAACTTCATCTTTGGGCCCGCTTGGTGAGAACCGCAGAGTCCGTCATGAACTTCCTGAATGACTCTTTTCGCTTCATCAGGTCCTAAACATCTCAGCCACAGAGAATCAAACGACCTCCTGTATAGAGTATCATTGACGAAGGCGAAATACAGAGCTCGTTTCATGAGTTGATGTCTTGCGGACGCATCTTCGGGCATTTGGTGGGATTTAAAGTAGTCTATGAAGACTTCTCTCCAATCCTCAGTCTTTTCCCGGTCTTTTACTTGCAGGGTCGTTTGCTCGCTCGCTCCTTTTTCCTCGGGTGATTCCGGAGATATTTCTGCTGGGGAAAGCACCCGACGGCTTTGTACTACGATTCTAACGTATTCGAGGTTCTCGTCAGCCAATTCTTTAGCAAGTTTGGCCAATGCGTCTGCTTTGCTGTTTTCCGCGCGCGGTATGTTCTCCAAAGTATAGGAAGGAATTCGGGTCAACAGTTGTTGCACTTTTTCGCCGTACTTTACCAATTCTGGTTTGCATGTTTGGTAGTCGCCGTTTACTTGACTAACGACCAGTTGAGAATCCCCGTATATGAGGAGGTTTTCAATTCCCATGTCAATGGCGATCTCGAGGCCTGCTATCAGAGCTTCGTATTCGGCTTCATTGTTTGTCCTCGGTTCTGTTAGGGAGAAAGCAAAGCGCATTATCCCTCCTTGTGGAGTTACAAAGATGAGCCCTACACCCGATTTAATTATAGGGGTGCTTTGTTTGCGCTTCTTCATAGAAGATGCGCCATCGAAATAAAGCTCCCATCGAGTATCATCACCGTTGACGGTATCAAATGCATGTTCGTCTGGAAGATCGCAGTTTAAAGGAGAATCGGCCGGTATCGGATGCTCAGCGAGGAAGTCGGCGATGGCCTGGCCTTTTACTGCCTTGAGAGGTTGATATATTATCGAGAACTCCATCAAGAGCAGGGTCCATTTAGCGAGTCATCCCGTCAATATAGCCTTTGACATTAGATAGTTGAGAGGGTCCACCTTTGAAATAAGACGGACTTCATGCGCCAACGCGTAATGTCTAAGCTTTGTTATTGCGAAGATCAACGCCAGGCAGTGTTTTTCAATGGGGGAGTAGTTGCTTTCTGCCCCCAGTAGAACTCGACTTAAGTAGTAGAGTGCTCTTTCTTTCCCTTGGTCATTTTCTTGTGCCCATAACGCGCCTAAAGAACCTTCAAGGGCGGTTGTGTAAAGAATGAGAGGCTTTCCCTTAACCGGAGCAGCCAAAACTGGAGGGTTCTGCAGGTACTGCTTGATCTCGTCCAGTGCGCCTTGGCACTTGTGATCCCAAACAAATGGAGTTCCTTTCCTCATCAGGTGACTGTAAGGGCGACACTTGCCTGAGAGATTGGCTATAAATCGCCGTATGTATGCGAGTTTCCCTTGGAGAGACCGCAACTGTTTAAGATTCCTCGGCGGAGGCATTTCAATGATCGCCTTGATCTTGGACGGATCTATTTCGATACCCCGGTGTCGGACGATGAATCCTAAAAATTTGCCCGAGGAAACTCTAAATGCACACTTAAGAGGGTTCACCTTCAAGTTGTATTGCCGAAGGCGTTGAAATACGGTCTTCAAATGCTCGAGATGTTCTTCTTATGATTTACTTTTAACCACGAGATCGTCGATATAGCATTCGACGATTTCGTGTATAAGGTCATCAAATATCTGCGTCATGGCTCTCTGGTAAGTAGCACCGGCGTTCTTTAAACCGAAGGGCATCACCTTGTAGCAGAATATGCCCAAAGGAGTCCTGAAGGCGGTGTGCTTCTGGTCTTCGGGATGCATCTTTATTTGATTATACCCTGATGAGCCGTCCATAAAGGAGAAAACTTCATGAGTGGACGTGTTGTCTATCATTAGCTCGGTGACTGGCACTGGGAAATCGTCCTTCGGACAAGCTTTATTAAGATCCCGGAAGTCTACGCATATACGCACTGTCCCGTTTTTCTTCATCACCGGGATGATGTTAGCGAGTCATTCAGGGTATTGAACCTCCTGGATGAAGCCAGAGTCGATCAGCTTCTTGACCTCGGCATTGATGCTCTTCTCAAGCTCGAGTCGCATTCTTCTCGGCGCCTGTTTGACTGGCTTGGTGTTCGGGGATATCGCCAATTTGTGTACAGCAATTTCTGGATCTAGTCCCGGCATTTCAGAATAGTTCCACGCGAAGCAATCTCTATGCTGCAGAAGCACATCCTTTAACGCAGCTACCCTTTCTTCAGATAGTAGCTCGCTGATGAATGTCGGTCGCGGATCGTCTGCCGATCCCAACTCAATTTTCTCAAGGTTATCTGCAGTGGTATGGATTCCATCTTCCAGTTCTTTCGGCGCTGGTGGGAAATCTGAGATTATCTCGTCGCTGCTGTTTTCGAAGCACCAAGGGAGCTCCTCTATGTCCTCGGGCTCTTCTTTTAATATTGTAATCATGTGACGGGTGCGAATTCGTTTCCAATCCCAATGTGGAACCGGTTCCCTTTTCGTGGCCTTGGGCTCGTGCTTCTGTGGCGGTGCTACCCTCCAGTTGTCGGATAGAGCGAACTTGCCAAGCTGATACTGATCTTCGACCCAATTCTTGAAGGTGAAACAATCTTCAAGAGGATGCCCCATAACTCGGTGATAAGAGCAATAGTTTGGGCCAGAGACCTCACTTGCTTGCTCGGGGTGCTTGGATTCCGGCAGTGTGAGCATCTGATGTTTTAGAGCAAGCTCAAGTATCTTCTTCGTCTTGTCCCGAGGAAACGAGTATGCTCGACCCATTTTCTTCATGAGGGATAGATCAATAACGCTCAACTCCCATTTGCGTGGCTTCATAGCCCTGTTTTGTTGTTGTTGAGCGCCTTTTTGGGTTTTCAACTTATTTCTACTTTTGCGCCGAGCTTTTTTTATAACAGGTTGACAAGGAGCGGCATTTTCATCCTTTATGGTCTGTTGGAGAAGGCGTTGCGTCTTGGCTTTCTCATAAATGGCCGTCTCGCGGTTGTATTCATCTCGGACTTTTTGACCAGCTTTCTTTATAAGTCTGTCCATTTGTTCCTCGAACGACGGACTGGGCTCCTTTGCATCTGGAACTTTCACTGGTTTAGGATTAGCGTCCTCCCATTGGGCATCCGCTTCTTCATCGAGGTCATACACGACGTAACAGCTGGGCAATAACTCTCGTTTCTTTGACTGGATGTATCCAAGCCTTTTTGTTTCCATTCTCCCGTTAGGCAGTTTGCGTTGAGTCCCGGGAACGTTCCAGACCCTGTCATAGAATTTGGCCTTTCTAACGGTCTGTTTGAAGGATATCCCCTGGCGTTTTAGTAGCTTTTTCAAACCTTCCGTATAATATCTGGGGAGACGGATAGGCTGAAGCCTGTCGAGCGTAGAATCCGCGCCATGCCAGATTTCTTTTTCTACCTTGGTTTCTTCAGAGCGGTAAAACAGAATTGCTTTCTCGCTCTCTCTCCTGGGAGGGATATAGAATGTCCGCAACTCTTCTACACTGTAGATATTAAGTGCATCCAGTTCTTTATGGTGTTTAAGCGGCACTATGGCGACTTGTAGACTTTGCTCTTCGTCAGCGGACGTTTGTATTGAAGGTCGAGCAGAGAATACAGCATGGACTTCATCTTCCGAATCGCTACCAAAGATCAATGCAGGAGTCGATGGTCCCGGCTTGGCGTATTGGGGAGGACCCGAATAAACTCTCTCCTCTTCCTCCTCGGTATCACTGCTGAAGATAGGGATGGTGGCATTAGCTTTATTCTCCGGCTTGTGACACTTCTCTGTATCTTCGAAATTCGGTAAGAAGTATTTGGCGTCTTCATATTTGCGGACCTCGTTTACAGAGAACGGGTTCAATTCTCCCGTCACGGTATACTCGAAACCATCCTTAAAATATTTCATACACTGATGCTGTGTAGAAGGGATGATATTGTACTCGTGTAACCATGGTCGGCCGAGCAAAGCGTTGTAGCATGTCTTGGCGTCTATGACGTGGAACTTAATGTCCGTGACGAGTAGCCCAAAGCGTAGCGTCAGTATCACAGATCCAAGAGTCTTTGACGATTGGGAATCGAACCCGGAGATGGTGATCTTGTCCCGAGCAAAGTGCTGGACGCTCATGCAGATTTCCTTCAACATCCGCACGTTGAGTAGGTTAACAGATGACCCGTTATCGATCAGGATTTTGCCTATCTTTATATCATGGCAGTATCCCGAGACATAGAGAGGGCGATTGTGTTCGCACGTCCCAAGTAGAAGGTCTTCATCGCCAAAAGTAACATCGGCCGTGTGCACTTCCTCCAATTCATCCTTCATCTTTTCCTCGGCCAGGCATGCTTGGAATTGTTCTGGGTCTTGGAGCGCCTTAATCAACGAATCTCTCGCCTCTTTTGATAGCAAAAAGGCGTCAAGAATGCTGAGCTGTGAGGGTAGCTTCCTTAGATGTGCTAAGACGTTATAATCCACCTTATTCTTCTTTGGTGGGTCTTTGGCAGCTAGCTCTTCCACCACTTGGTCATCTAAGACGATATCTTCAGTGGCCTTTCCTTTCCCTTTATCTTTTTTGTTCGATGGTCCGAGGTTCTTTTCGGGTAGCGTGCGATTACGTAGCCGGATATTTTCGCAAACCTTCGGTTCTTCTTCTTTTCTCGAAGCGGACTCTTTAAAGAGAGGGGCAAGTTCTAGCTCTTCATCAGAATCACTCCCGAATGTGGGCACTTGTGATCTACCGGTGTTAACCATGCAACAATCGCCAGCAGTTCTTTTAAGCCCTTCGGTCATATTTCTTTGCTCTTGACGAGTTTTACGCTTTTCCCAGTTAAAGCGTTGTCGATGAGCAACGTATCCTTGCCACCATCTATCAAAAGCTTTGCACTCCTGAGTAGGGTGCGAAACCTTCTGATGATATAAGCAATAAGACGGTTGCATTTTCGCCTCACCGGTAATTTCTTCTTCGGAGGATGGTAGCTTCATGCCCATGGACATGGCCTTAGCAAACTTCTTTTTTATCTTGAATTGGCTTTTGTCGGTAGCGGAGGTGTTCGGCTCCAACGGGATCGTCTCAGTTCCTTCATCAAGTCGCTGGCGTTTGGCCCTTTCAAATATAGCCGCCCCGCGCTCCCGATCAGCTTTACCTTTCAACCGAGCTTCATTAAGGAGTGCGTCAATTACTTCATCTGATGGCCCCAGAACTTTTGGTTCAGGATCTACCCCCGGCTTTTCAGTGCAAGGAGTCTCCTCCTCGTTTGTGACCGAATGGGAAATCATATGACAGCTCGCCACATATCCCTCAGATTCATCCGATGAACTTCCTTCCTCATCTTCTTCTTGAAAAACGTGATTGAGGAATTCTTGGAGCGTAATGGGAGTCCGTGCCTTTTGGTTGTATTCTTCCAACGCGTCAATTTGCCTTTGTAAGTCCGTGTGTTTGCCGCCAGGCTTCACGGGCTTCTTAGATTTCTTCTTCTTCTTTTTTGAAGATTTTGACGGCTGGCTGCAAGTGCTTGAACCGCCACCATCGGTCTTTGGAGTTGGACGTGGCTTCAACATCCCTTCAATGACCTGCGGTTCCAACGGATTCTTCCACTTGATCGCTGGACATGTCTGAAGATCGTTTTGCATCCTCTTTGTCTTGGCTGATAATACAACCTCCCAAGGAGCTTCTTCAATGACGGAGCATGTTGCCCCCGGCGTATTCGTCCCCTTAGAGGTGTGGGGCTGCGGGGGATTCACTTTCCATTTGTCAGATAACGCGAACTTGCCCTGTCGGTACTGGTTTTCAAGCCAATTTTTAAAAACGTAGCAATCTTCGATTGGATGGCCTAGTACTCGATGATAAGGACAGTAGTTGGGCTCGCTGACGTCACTTGGTTGCAACGGACGTTTTGGATCCGGCAGATTTATGAGTCTGTTGCGCAACGCCAGCTCGAATAACCTCTTCGTTTTATCGCGGGGAAAGGAATAAGGACGTCCCATCCTATCCTCAAGGGGCACGTACGGTCGCATATTATTTTGACGAGCAACCGGCTTCGAGTCGCTCGGTTGTTGTTGAGCATTAGCGACGACGATCGCTTTTCCCTTCCCTTTGTCATTTCGGGTGTCTGGCCTTGGAAGAGGGGGTTTATGGCCCATTTGATCCATTTGCGCTAGTTTGTCAATCAAGGCCTGGAAGGTAGTCGGCTTGAAAAACATCATAAACTGCGAGATGGTTGCTTATGGATCGAGGGTTCCCACAAACATACCTACCGCGGGAGCTTCTTCAATGCGCTGCTCACACTTTGACCATAAGTTCCGCCATCGTATAGCGTACTGAACCCACGTCTCGCCTGGCTGTACCCTGGTGTTAATCAGTGCTGTCATCGGGGTACGTTCACTGGCGCTTGCAAAACGTTGAGTAAACAACAGCTCCATCTCCGCGAAGGTTTTAATAGAGTCGTTCGGGAGCTCAGAGTACCACTCGAACGCCGTATCTGATAAACTTCCAACAAACTGGCGAAGTAAAAGCTTGTCATCTCTACCGGTATTGCCGCAGAGTGCCCTGAACTGGGCAACATGCTGATGAGGATTGCCCGTCCCCTTGTAGACATGGAACTTGGGAATCGTATAACCTGGCGGGTATTTGATTTGATCGTACCAACTCGGATATGGTCTCCCCGTTTTCACGACCTGGCCGGCTGTTTCGGTTGCATGATGAACCCGTATTTGCTGGACAATGTATTCATCCAAATCAGCTTTGGAGATTGTATCCTCTTTAGCTGTGGACAGGACTGGTGGAGGATTCGACGTCTCTCCCCTATCGTCTTCAAGAATGATTGGGTCAGCAGGTGGATCTTGTTGAATCATCATACCCACCATATCCTGGAACAGGAGGGCCATTTTCTTTATGTTGGCTGCCTGCTCTGCAGCTTCTTTATCCTTCTTCTCCAGTACGCGACGAAGGAATTCTGCATCCGTTTCTTGTTCTTGACGCTCGTCCGAGGATGTTTCAGGGGTTTCTTTTGGCCCTGTAAGTGCGGCCATAGCGTTCATCATCTCTTGGAGCTTCTGCTGTTGTTCCTGAGCCTTGGTCACTGACCTCGTGTGCGGTCTATGACCTGTTGATATGCGGCTATCTTCTTTTCCCGATGCCATGTAAACCATATGAACTGTTATGCCCCCTGACTTGGGGCGTTTAGGTTCACCATTTTTAACTTTTGCCGCTGACGCGGGAGTTTTCTCGGGCCTCCTTCTTTTGTGGGCCGTTGAGGTTGAAGGAACCGTTGAAGGGGGCCGCCTTGCAGCTGCTGCCCCCTGCTGTTTAATAGGATGGTCTTTTTCTTTTTGCACTTTCGCCTTCTTTTGTTGACGAGAGTGATCTGGGTTGATCACTGAGTCTTGAACCCTTCGCCAAACCTTGTATATTCTTGAGGACAGCCGTTGAGGGGGCTGTTCTTGCTTTGTTTCTGGGACTCTCTCCGCAGGCGGAGGAGATCTTTTCAGTGTAGCGGTTGGAGCATTCTTCCGTACCCTCCTCAGCAGTTCAAAGCTGTTCCCAGTTGGAACAGCAGCGTTGACTTCCACCACTGGATTCGCTGGAGTTAGCCTTGAGGTGGAATTGCCCCCTGCCTTCCTCACTCGTCGCCAATGGCGACGTCGAGCATGACGAGCCGTTGGGACTGGCTCGGAGATAGAGACAGCTTCTTTTTGCCCCCTGCCTGAGTGAGGCGTCGCTGGTGTTAACCTCTCAAAGACTGAGGTTGTCTTTTGAGGGGTGATATTCAATCTATCGAAGATGGATCCTTGAGCAAGGGCAGGAGCAGGAATCGTCAGTCTTGAAAAGACTGACTCTCTCACAGGGGAAGCCGCCTTGACGACTTCTGTAGCAGCGGCTATTGCCTTCCTTGGGACAGCTATCTTGGGATTTAGATTTAGCCTGGTGAAAACAGAGGCTATCGGTTTGGTAGCGGGTGACCCGTTGACAGGGGCCGTCGTAGCAGTGAGCCGGTCGAAGACCGACTTCTTGTTCATTTCCGGTGCAGGTATTGGCATAGGGAAGCTTGTAGGGGGATTATGGTCCCGAAAAACAGGCCGGTGGTGGCCTGAGTCACCTGGTCTACTGGCAGAGTGAGGAAGGAAGCCGCTTGGGGCCCATATGCTACACCTCCGGAGGAGGTGGAGCGTCCATTGCAGTGGCACTTCGAGCAGTTGGTGCAGTTAGAGGCCATTGAATCTTGAGTTCTGCGCCAGGCAAGAGACCAAATCATAGTAACTTGAAATTCGAAGGCAACCATTTAACAAACCGTGATTGGTTCGCGAAGACGACACACG
Source organism: Agapanthus africanus (assembly GCA_030015575.1). NCBI lineage: Eukaryota > Viridiplantae > Streptophyta > Magnoliopsida > Asparagales > Amaryllidaceae > Agapanthus > Agapanthus africanus. The sequence goes on from CM057342.1 coordinate 213,474,399, forward strand.
AAGTGTGGAGTGGAAAGAGGAAAAGGTCCTACCGGGCATGCCAGAATCTGTTCCCCTCCGAAAGATGGCACACAGGACCGCGATGTCCTGACGCTGAGATTCGGGGTAGATGCTATTTGGTTTTATCCGTCCACCTCTCCGAAGATGCCACATTGATTTATGGCACTGTGTATCGGAGGTTTAGACGGATGCGGCCGATGTAGCAGACTTCGTCAGATTCCCCCTCAGTGTGAGGGTTTTTTGATTGTGGGGACGCTCTTCCCTGCAGGCGCGAGCCCCTGCAGTTAATTACGCTACCACATCGCGGTAACAACTTTCTCCTTCTCCAGAATTTCACTTCGTGTCGTGGGTGTTTGTTTTGTTTGTGGTTGCCCGTGGATTGTATATGGAGACTGAGTAATGCCGTCGCCCGTAGGACGTGGATTAGTCCAAATCCGTATTTACTTAGATTTGGGTTTGGTGTTTTTAGTTTAAGGATACATTAGTCGCGTTGCGGCTAAGATCAACTTAAACGTTCGTTAAGGATACGTTAGTCCTGTTTGGGACTAAGATCAACTTAACGTGATAATCCATTTAATCTCTGGCTATCGGGACTCGTCACCTCTCTAACGTCGTTGAAAGATTACAACGACAAATGTCAGAGGAGTTCAGAGATGTGCCCTTGAACCAAAGTCGATTTGGAGTTTTATAGTCCATTTAAATGTTTAAGGATACGTTAGCCGTATTTGGGGCTAAGATCAACTTAAATGGGACCGTTTAGATCCGGCAAAAGAGCATTTGGGAGCTCTATTGTTCTAGTTTAGAGACGTAGTGGTCCATGTTCCAGTTTAGGGACGTGGTGGTCCACCATTAGTTTAGGGACGTTTCGGTCCAATATTAGTTTAGGGACGTTTCGGTCCAACATTAGTTTAGGGACGTTTCGGTCCACGAGTTTAAGGACCCCGCAGTCCGATATCCATGTGTGATTGTTGGGACCCGTCGCCTCTCTGACGTCGTTGAAGGATTACAACGACAGTCGTCAAAGGAGTTCAGAGATGTACCCTCGAACCGGATATAAATTAATTTAAGAGAGAGTTGTGCTTAGTCAATTTTATTTAAGGACTTACGGCCAAAATTGGGCTAAGTCCAGTGGAGAATGTTCAACACCTTTATTTGTTTCCGGTCTATTAAGCCTGTGCTAGGGCTTTGCCCAGACTTAAATAATGCATTGCATTACTTCAGGCCATTTGTGCCCATTTTGACTGGGCTTTGCCCTTTTTATTATGATGCAGATCATTTGTTTTGGTCCACTGGACCTTTCAATTGGGCTCTGCCCTTTTAAATAATGCATAGCATTTTATTTATTAGGCCTGTTAAGCCTTTTAATTGGGCCTGGCCCTTCAGGAAAGAAATGCATTGCATTTGTCAGGCGCTTTGCGCCAATTACTGAGCGCAAGCGCTTGTGGTGAGGACACGTGTCATGCTCTAGTGAGCGCAAGCGTAACAGCGCAGTGCGCTGCGCTGTTGCGCTGCTGACACGTGGCGCGCTCTGGTGAGTTGCGCCAATTCCGGAGAGCAAAGCTCTCTTTCAAGAGCGCGTAGCGCAAGTGGTTCTATAGCTGACACGTGGCGCTCTCTTAAGAGCGCAACAGCGCAGTTTGGAAGTGCAGAGCACTAAGAATCTTTTAGATTCAAGAACAGAAGTGCAAAGCACTATTTGATCTCTTGATCTAAATTAAATCAAAGAAAAATAAAAAATATCTCTTTGTTTCAAGAACCAGAGGTTCATAAAGGTGCAAAGCACCATTTTTATTTTGTTGTTTTCTTGTCTTTTAAAGAACCAGAGGTTCATGAGAAGTGCAAAGCACTGTTTATTATTTGAAGAACATTGATCTGATTTTTTTTTTAGATCAAGGATTTATTAAAAGAGATTTCTTTTCTCTCTTGAAGTTCTTTACCTTTTTTTTTTGAGGAGTTCTTCAGAGTTCTCTTTCTCTCTTTTTTTTTAGAAAATGTTCATTCCTTTTAATTGAGGCCTAGGGTCCTTTTTATAGTGCCCATAAATTAGTTAAATTTGTTAAAGAGATCTTTCTCTGAGTGATTTGGGGAATTTTCCCCACCGTTGGATCTTTGATCCAAGGGCTTCTGCTTTGTAGAAGAAAATCTTCTTATTTTAACAAGAACAGAAAAGATTTCTTAAAATTTTATTTCTGTTTGGCGCAGATGCCCCAGCGCGTGACACGTGTCGCGCAGCGCACAGCGCACCTGCGCTAGCGCATCTGCGCTCGTGCATCTGCGCCGACACGTGTCGCGCAGCGCACAGCGCAGCGCAACTGCGCTAGCGCATCTGCGCCGACACGTATCGCGCAGCGCAGCGCCTGCGCAACTGAAGCGTTGCTTCCTTTAATAGAGCTTTGCTCTGATTGGGCGCGCCTTCTTGGGCGCTGCGCTGACGTATCAGCGCCTGACATGTGGCGCGTTGCGCCCGAGATTTGAAGCATTGCTTCAGAATTTTTGAATTTCAACAGAGCTTTGCTTTGATTGGGCGAAACAAGCCCGGCAGGGGCAGACTGCCTACCGGTGATTTTACCTGGCGCGTCGGATATCCGGAGGATACCGTTCGTGGTCGTGTGATTGATGATATAGGCTGATCCGGACTGGCGGAGCCCGAGGGATTGAGATATTGAGATTTGAGACACTAAGATTTTGGGATTTGATGATACAGGCCAGTCCGGATAGCCGGAGCCTGAGATATTGAGATATTGAGATTTATGTTTTGTGTCGATGCTTGACATTGATTTCTATGTTGATTTCATTGATGATACTCGATTTATATACATACAGAAATCTCATTAAAGAAAGAAAATAGTTGTCTCATTCATGATGTATTCTGTTTCCATTAGTAATGCATTCATACATCATATATCTGATATGTTGCTCTCTGAGGCACTGACACGAGCACGTGGTATTGCACTTATGTGTGGATGGATCATGATTTTATTTGAAGATGTTACTTGATATGACCTAGGATAACGTCATACATGCGATTTCTACTCGTAGATGTTTTCTACTCACGAGTTGGCAACTCACCCCCGTTGTCCCACAGTTTCTTGCAGGTTTTGCCGTACAGGTTTCGTTGCGGTTTTGTTGGCACATTGTTCCTTCCGGGTGATTGCCTTGGTAAGTGGTTTCTTTTGCATCAGGACCACATTGTGTATTTGTTATTTCAGTTGTATCTAGTAAAACTCCATCAACCAGACTTGTTTATTTGATAAAACTAGAAGACCAGTATATATTCGTTTGACCTTAGAGTCGCGCTTGTATTATTATAGTTTTCTGGTGGATATGGACTTTCTTTTGAGTTTTGATCCTCTCCCTTCGGCGTTGTATATTATATTGCTTGCGTGGTTGTGACCGTCAATTGACGAAGAGCTAGCTCTCGTTTGGGGATGCCTTCATTCATTATATATGTTTTATCAAGTTTGTACCCGTTTGGGGTCAGTTTTTACAAAGGAAACTCTGCCGAAATTTTTAGAAAATACTTGAGATTTTAAAAAATGCATATTTCGGCTTATGTTGTTAAACTTCTTGCTTTAAAAATTGGTTTTCCTTCACTCTACTGCTTTACTTGGTTTGGATTTCTGGGTTTTGGCTTACTTAGATTACGTACGCCTCGAGACGTTTCGTAGTTTAAGTGTCGGTCATGTTCCGTACTTTTCGGGTCGTGACAGATCGATTGTGGAGACTTCGGACGCGGCTAGGAAAGAGAAAGAGGTGGTCAAATTCATATAGCTCGAGACTGTTTCGGTGAGTAGATTTAACATCTACGGGGGAATCGCCTGTATGGCATTAAGCGGCAATGGCTAGATTCTAATTACAAAACCGTAATACTATATGCTTAAACATTTGTGATTTGTGCATGAGTATCATAGTGTGCATCCTATTACCTGTTATGCATTGACATATCCTCAGTAGGACACTGCACCATTAATAACGGTTCATGTCGCACGAGCACTGATTCATATGCCTACACAAACCGTTGGTAATTGCCATGACACACACACTATAGAATTAGCCATGAACAACTACATTGTATTACATTCTTAACTGGTAGTTAGATTCTCGTTTATTGTACTAGTACGCATCATGTAAGCATCATACATACATTGCTATTAGTACCGTATTCTCATATGATATTTCATGAGATTTCAGTTTTCGTGGATTTGGGAGACCGCAAAGTACATTTTCAAAACTTGGATTATTCGAAATGAGGTTTTTCCTTTGATATGATATTTGGTGTCCAGTATAGGTTTATTGGTTCTAAGTGATGAGTATACCCGATTCGAGGAATGAGAAGGCACCGTCTGCGGGTACATGGTGGACCCGGTACGGTATCCCGGGGCAAGAAGATCGTATAGAAAGGCGTAGAGCCCGGCTAGGGAACACTACCTACCGGTGATTGTATGGAAACTCGGCAGATATCCATAGGATACTAACCGAAGTTATATGATGAGATGGATTTGAGGGCCGATCAGAGTGACGGTGCCTGAGATATTGGGATTTTGAGTGTCGTTGCTTGACACCGGTTTTATGATGATTTTATCGATGGTAACTCTGTTTTAATCCACATTCAGGAATTGTTATGACATGCTCGGTTCATATAGTTGTTGCACCTTGATGTTATACATGCTCATGATTTATGCTGCATCCATACTGTTATACATATGCCATCATAACCTCATACTTAGAATTTGTCGCTATTTCGTTTATGCTTGCGATTACCACGTATGATGTTATTTACTACTCATGAGCTGGAAACTCACCCCCGTTGTGCCACAGTGTCTTGCATGGCCGATCCTCAATATAGTTACGGTGGGACACTCTACTTTTGGTACTACTACTGCTATCGCTACTTTTGAGCATGATATATTTTGTATGTGGGTTGCGAGCATTCTTGTTCTTTCTACTAGTATTCTTATCCTTATATCTAGTATACTCCATCTACCACATGTATGTATTGACTTAGAGACGAGATTGGGAGCTTGATATTTGTATTATATTTGACTCTGGGTGTCGTGCTTGTGTAAGTCGACTTTTGTGCTATGTTGCGAATGTTGTTTCATTTCTTATTTGCTTATTTCTTCGCCTATGGCATCGTATATCTGCTGTGTAGTCGTATTCCACCTTTGGGCATGAGTTTTCTCCCAAGAGGGGATGCTTTTTATATATATTGTTATGTATCTGTTTTGGATCAGTTTTTACAAAGAAAATGCTGCCGAAATTTTTAGCAACAACTTGAGATTTAAAAAGGTGTGTTGTTTTAAAACAAATGTTTTACCACTCTACTTTATTTCGCGGTGTAGTTTCTCGGTTTCGGCTTACTTGAATTACGTTACGCCTTTAGACGTTGTATGATTTAAGTGCCGGTCGCGTTCCGGTTTTTGGTCGTGACACCTACTTTTCGGCACCAGTCTGAGGTTTAGAAGAAGACTATCTAATAAGCGTAATGCGTGTACACTCCTAATGCAAGGAGCTCTCGTAACCTGAGAGAAGGTAAAGGGAAGAGACAACCGAATAATCCTATTCAATTTTTTCAGAACCTGTGGTCATTCTCGGCTGAAGTAACTTCTTCGAGTTCGTATATAACTATACGATGGCCGTTCCAAGCAATGTGGATCATCATAGTGATACGATGTATTCTGAAGAAATGCAAAAGGTAGAGTAGGAGTGGCAGGGATATGTGCCACTTTGTCGCGAATCAAGAGAAGCCAAAGCCAAAGGTGTAAGAAGATTCGGTTAACTTGGCTCATGAGTTTTTAAGGTAATTCATGGGTCATTGTACCAAAGAGAGAGAGAGAAGAAACACTCATCGTGCACTCTATCAAGATTAGATTGGTTTTCACTTTATCTAATCTGGATGGCTCCCACTCTTTCCTCGAATTCTCCTTCAAACCCTAAATGGAGAACTGGTCGAGATCATTTACACTTTTACAAGTTCGCTAACCGTTCAGCCAGGACAGTGTTGGTACTCCGAGGGAGGTCCCCCGTGCTTTCGTACGGACCCAATTAATAACCCCGTTTTCGCAAAGGTATAACCTCGTTAACACTTTCTAGACACCTAATAGCTTAGCTAATTATGAAGTGGAAAATCTCCCAAGGTGTAATACATACTCATCAACGGGAATCGGGACCCAGCTATCATTGTGTGATAATTTTGACGGAAGCCGACCAAAATTACCACACTCCAGAAGGTATGCGCATACCTGGAAACTTTCCTGTATGTTTGAAACTCCCGATATGGTTTTTGCCCCTATGACCTAAGGACCTTGACGCTTGCCAACAAATCAAGGGTCCTAGTCAAGTGCAACCCGTCATTATCTTGATTGCATCGAACCCACCCGCACTAGTCCTTGACGCTTGCCAACAGACCAGTGTGGCTGTCCCGATCAATCGCATATCCATGCAACAGATAAGTAGCACTCAGCTACCGTACACTATGCCTTGACGCTTGCCAACAAACATAGCATGAATACTAGGCACCACCTATCTAAAATGACGGAGGGCTACGGCTCGGTTTTGGCGAAAACCTTTAACATAATGAACTTGATATCATTGAAGGAACTCGAGTGGCTTTGAAATGGAGTGGTTTAACCTCCATATTTTAAAACCAGTAACATAAACTTTTGCTTAAGAGCGAACTCCCAATGAAGGGATCAAGGCTCTTCCCTCATAGAATGAGGTGTGGGATATTCCTAACCGAATACCTCTATGCAAAGCAAAAGAATACGACCATGAGTTTTGAAGAAAACTGAGTAGTTTTAAAATTGGTTCCGACAACAACATTTAGGTTTATTTTGCTTGAATTATTCAGATAATTTGTTCCTATCATTTTAAGTTTCCAAGACACAAAAGAAACAACCAAAATAACATGATTTTTATATGCTATCCGCATTTGCCAAGGGGCCCCGTCATGCACCGTTAGGTTACTTAACTAACGGCAAAGCGGGGGCAGGACTAGCGCCGATGCAAACCATATAGAAGCATATACTAAATATAATATATATATATATATATATATCAACATCGCAGGCAGATAATAGTCATCACAGGAATATAAAAATCATCACAAGCATGCGAACAACAATATGGAATAGCGGATAATCTAGGAGCCCCGCATTTCATTTGAGCCAAAAATGATATGCGACGTTCCCTAGTCATGTGGATAGCCAGTGCAATAATGATCCTAGACCTCTACGAGTGCGGCAAGTTACTCGCCAATCCCCAAAGTGAGGAAATCCCAATCAACAAAATGAATGGGCCACCCAACGCTTCATGGAATCTGCTAACTTGAGAACCCCTCCGTGGGTTAACCTATACCCCCTACGAATGTGGCGAATAGCCTGCCAATTCTAAAGTAAGGTCGTCCGGTCCCAACGCCATGAGATGCTGGCCCGTTGCCCTCTAGAACCCGGTTATTCGAGCACTCCTCCACGGGCTAATCTTAGTATAGAAAAGAAAATATATATACAATGGTGACATCGACCTAAACCCGATCGTGCCCCAATAAAAGAATATACAGACTGGCAGAAACGGCAGTCCACATGTCGGACGCTCATCCCGCAATAATCAATATACAAATAAATATGAACTGTACATCTAACATTGCACATAAGTTATCCATCAAGACAATCCATCTATAACACCAGTGCAACACAGAACATCAACATGAGTATCATGTTCGTAAACCCGTCTGACTGTATATATAGCAACCAGTCGGATTGTACCGCTCTATGATATTCATGGTCGCAGAAACTAACATATGCACTGATAAACATGAATTCAAAATTTCGATCGATCAAAACATTCCGCATTGGCCCCAAGTATAAACCCGTACTCAAACAAATTTGGGCCAAAACCAAGTATCCCAAAAATCACATTTCCATATTATAGAGCACTTGAAGAAAATTGGGACACAACGGCCACAAGAAGACCGCGAAACCACAACCAAATGCTATGATAGGCGGCGGTTCTGCAGCCAAAAGTTGGGCATTTGTGCTCCAATTTCTTCTTGGTCTCTATAATTGCCTGCACGTAATTTTAAGGTAACCAGAATAATTTTTTGAACAACTTTAAAATTCAAACAGTAAGCATATAATCGGAAACACAATTCGGAAAATTTCGTCGATCGAGACTTTAAAATTGTGCAAACTAGTTAGTTAAGGTTTTTAGTGCCTCTGATACCATGTTGGGATCCGGTGCCCGTGCCGCGGAAACTGCAGCCGAGGTGGAAGAAAAAACAAAAATTCTAGCGAGCACCAGACGCCCGTAAAACCCAGGATACGGTCTATAAACCTAAACTAGCAAGCTAGGAGTGCAATAATTGAGAAAATACAATCTTTGTCGCATGTCCACCCAATTGTGGAAGACCCTTACAAGCTCATAGCTGCCGGGGTCACGCTTGAGAATCGACCATCCTTGTCGAAGACGATCCACCCAAGGGAATCTGAAGGAGGCTCTAACCGACGATCTTGACTTGGTAGGTTTGGATGGTCGATGATGTAGGAATACTTCACTAAATTTTTCTCTCTAAAATTTATGCTCAAAATGAGAGCAAGAAGAAGAAGGAGAAGGAGAGGGAATGGAGCAACCATAGAGCATTAAGCTCAAGTGAATAATGAAAAACCATCAAGTGTTGAAAGTGAGGATGCCTTGCTCTTTTTCAACCATGCATCGATAGTGCACCCAAATGGATTTATCATTTTAAAAGAATCAAGCCATACATATTTATATGCATGCACCATGCTTCATAACTCTCCACTTTCCACCTCATTTCTATTTAATTTTCTAAAAAGAAAATCAAATATGAGGTGTCCTTCTTCTAGAAACATTTCCGTATAAATACGGAATACTTCACCCGGTATATGTACCGCTACATATACGCGTATCCGTATAAAAATACGGATAACACCAAAGAGAGAAAATAAATACTGAACAATAATACTAAAATATATGTATCTAAATATATACACAATTTATTAAATCAAAACCTAATTTCATAATCCGGCTTAATCCTAAGCCAGCTAGTATTACCAACCGTCCGATTAAAGTACGTGTATCGCGTACACGTATTTAATCGAACCCCTCCACGTACCAATGTACGGCGCCTACATCTGTCACCTGAACCAGGAAAACCCTTTGTGTGGGACTCTAAAGACTCGACAATATGCTGGCAGTGGGTTTAACCACAAGCATATCGGCGACACTAGCTGTACGTAATGGCTACCCAGGTACTTATCGAATGGGGGGTTGAAAATCAAGTACGTCCTTACCCTATTAATCCTGAATGTGACAATCTCCGGACAGTCCGGTCCCTTCATCAAAAAGTATCGCATATCGGGTCTAGGGGTTGGATACCGTCAGACCCCTAATAACCCGATAAGTCGTGTCTGAGTCAAGCTCATCACCAATAGAGATACTACTGATCAACTATCAGTAATTTCATCCACCATGGCCATAGATTTCTTGTGATAGCCAACTGAACATAGCGTGGCATCGACTCCTAATAACAGGAGTGACGAATCCCTGACAGTCAACCACTGCCTCCATGTGGCTCGGGACGGTACCCAACTAAAACCTGTTTGCACGCCTCCTTTGAGCCGTGGTAGGATAGTAATCAAAGCACAGTGGGAACTCACACGAGAAAAATGATGGCTTCAGGTCAAAAGACTAACTTGTACTCATTCCACCTAAGAACTTCCATCTGACGATAGATATAATACCATCTATAAGTTCTCGGCGAGTCCATCCGGTGTACTCACCTCCAGTGAGCACCTATATACTATCTTAGGTGACACAACACTAATGACTTGTGAGACCGGTCACCGCCCCTCGTCGGGGTCTAGAAGCGTATACACTAATCTACTCTGGAATATCGATACCCAGTTTTGATACTCCCACGACAAGGGACATTTAAGGATGTGCTTATGGACAACCAAGCTCCTACATATATGATCGCCATCATAATGCTGGTTGTCAAGCAACAATCCTATGGGCTTCATCAATGATGAAGATAAACCAGATAGCATACTATCAAGTAAGATTGTTATACCTGTATTGGTCCTCCCTTATTATCATAATCATATACTTGCGATCATAATAATTGCCTTGAAGGCACTATATCCAACAGAACAAATTCAAACTTCAACTTCATCCATGAAATAACTAAAGATCCTAGGATGCTTAGTGATGTGTGTGAGTGTTCTAATGATTTTTTCTCTCTCTTAATCCTCTTGAATCTCAACTCATGAGAAGGTAGAGGAAGAAGGAGGAGGAGGAGGAGCCATGGAGGAGAGAGAAAACCAAAATGGTAGAATGAAATGAAATCCTTCAGAAATTCAAGCATGCTTCAACTCTTTTGTAAAATGAATTTTCCATTTTAAAACTACAACCATACTTGAATAGTATTTGCAAATGAACCATACCCTCCACCATTTCCCTTTTCCATCTTATTTTTTTATTTCTTAAAAAGAAAAACTTTGAAATGAGTTGTCCTTCTTCAAGAAATATTCTTGTATAAATACAAGAATACGTCCTTGCAAATACATGCCCGTATTCGTATTAAAATATAAATACCTAAGAGATAGAAAAATACAGTAAACATAATACTAGAATATACATATCGAAATATATATATATATATATATGTAAATTATTAAATCAAGTTGATTTAATAATCCGGCTTAATCCTAAGCCGGTTAGTATTATCATCTGCCCAATTGAAGACCGCCTGTCTAGCACACATACCTAATCGGAACCCTGCGCGTATCAATATACGGCTACTACATCTCTTTGCCTAAACCGGGAAAAACCCTCTGCGTAGGACCTTAAAGACTCATCAATATGCTGGCAGTGGGTTTAACCACAAGTATGTCAGCGACACTAGCTGTACGTAACAGCTACCCAGATATTGAGCGAAAGAAAGGCCAATGAGCAAACTCATCCGTACCCCTACTGAGCCTGTCTGTGACAATATCTATATTCCTGTCTCTTCGTATGAGATAATTGCATATCGGGTCTAGGGTGTATAACGTCAGACCCCTACTAACCTGATAAGTCATGCCAGTCTGAAACTCATCACCTGCTAAGAAACTACTGATATCACACAAGTAAATATCATCCGCATTGGCCAAGAATTTCTGATGAATACCCCTAAACTTAATTTTGATCGTCCCAAGCAAACTAGTTATTCAAGAGAAGGAGAAAGAGAAAAAGAAAAACCTAAGTAGCACACTTTCGTAGGCAACACGATTGCACTAAGCACGTGCAACAAGCCGTTAAACCTCTAGGTGTCCCTAGTAGGAGGAGTGTTGTCTCCTGAGAGTTTTCAGTGGATTACACCAACAAAATCCTATAATAAAAGATGGTGAAATTTACATATAAAGATAAGAACTTATAAAAGAAAGAATTTGAAAATAAGAGTTTCCAACTATACCAGCTTTTCGGTTGCTATGAGCCCTATCTTAATGGTCGTGAAAAAAATGTTAGAAATCACATCATTCCTCAATAAAATATCGCCTTTAGTCTTCTTCCCTATCTTTCATCCCAGCATTGATCATGTTCCCCTCCGAACGGCGGCCAAGACATGGGCGTCTTGCCTGAAATTCGGGGCAGATGCTAATTGGTGTTATCCGTCCACCTCTCCGAAGATGACAAGTTGATTTATGGCACCGTGTATCGGAGGTTTAGACGGATGCAGCCAATGTAGCAGACTTTGTCAGATTCCCCCTCGTCTGAGGGGTTTTTGATTGTGGGGACGCTCTTCCCTGCAGGCGCAAGCCCCTGCAGTTAATTACGCTACCGCATCGTGGTAACAACTTTCTCCTTCTTCAGCTGGTCACTTCGTGTCGTGGGTGTTTGTTTTGTTTGTGGTTGCCCGTGGATTGCATACGGAGACTAATTTATGTCGTCGCCCGAAGGACGCGGATTAGTCCAAATCCGTATTTACTTAGATTTGGGTTTGGTGTTTTAGTTTAAGGATACGTTAGCCATATTTGAGGCTAAGATCGACTTAAACGTTTGTTAAGGATACGTTAGTCCGATTTGAGACTAAGATCGACTTAACTGGATTGTTTAGATCCGACAATAGAGCATTTGGGCTCTATTGTTCCAGTTTAGGGACATAGTGGTCCATAGCATGTATGGCCATCGGGACCCGTCATATCTCTGACGTCGTTGAAGGATTACAACGATAGGTGTCAGAGGAGTTCAGAGATGTACCCTTGAACCAATGTTGATTAGGAGATTTATAGTCCGATTTGGGACTAAAGTCTGTTTGAAAGTTTAAGGATATGTTAGCCATTTTTGAGGCTAAGATCAACTTAAACGGTTGTTAAGGATATGTTAGTCCAGTTTGGGACTAAGATCGACTTAACGGGATCGTTTAGATCCGACAAAAGAGCATTTGGGGGCTCTATTGTTCCAGTTTAGGGACATGGTGTTCCATTGCCAGTTTAGGGACATGGCGGTCCATTGCCAGTTTAAGGACATAGTGGTCCATTACCAGTTTAAGGACATGGTGATCCATTGAATATATGGTCGTCAGGACCCATCACCTCTCTGACGACGTTGAAGGATTACAACGACAGGTGTCAGAGGAGTTCAGAGATGTACCCTTGAACCAATGAGTTGGTTGAAAGAGCAGATGTGCTCAGTTCAAGATGATTTGAGGACTTATGGCCCGTTTGGGATAAGTCTAATTATGTTTGAAATATTGGCCCTTTGGGCCATTAGACATTTGTCTGGGTTCAGCCCCTCATCATTCAGCAATGCTAAACAGAGGTTTGGGGGCTCTGACAACATTTTGTTTTTGATTTCCTCAGTTTTGAGATTCATTTAGAGGAGGGACTTTTGCCTCTGGAAAATTAGCCAATTTGGCTAAAAGTAGTGTTAAACACTTAGAGAACAACAGTGTTAAACACTGGAGATAGAACTCTCAAATTAGTGTTAAATACTAAAAGACAATCAGTGTTAAACACTGGAAATATAATCTTCAATTTAGTGCTAAACACTAGAAACAATCAGTGTTAAACACCAGCAAACAACAGTGTTAAACACTGGAGAAATAATCCCCAAATTAGTATTAAATACTAAAGAAAGAGGGGTCACGTGTGGACACGTGAGAGCGCCCAAAGGTGGGATCAGATCCCTTTTCTTCGTTCTGCAATTAAGTGTTAAACACTTTTCATTTTCTGGCCATCACGTGTGGGCACGTGATAGGCATCCATCCATTGGATATTAAAGGGATTTATTAGGGGTCACGTGGGGACACATGAGAGCGCCCTAAATATGGAGCCAGATCTCCTTTGTTTTATCCTCAAATCTGCGAATAAGTGTTAAACACTTTTATTTTTATTTTAGAGCATCACGTGTTGGCACGTGATGGAGATCTGTACGCCAATTGTTAAAGCATTTGCTGAGGGGTCATGTGATAACACGTGAGAGCGCCCAAAACTTAGATTTCCCTTGCTTTTATTCCCTTTGTCTTGGAGGTCACGTGAGAGCACGTGAGGCATTGCTTCAAAGTCTTTTCCATCTTGTTTTTTGGGGATCTTTTCAAGGGTCACGTGGGAATACGTGACCTTGGTTCTTTTGCATGCATGGAGATCTTTCGAGTTTCTTTTTTTAAGAATTAAATTCTCTGTAGGGTTAAACCCTAATTTTGTTTTGGAGGAATTAAATTCCTATTATGAAAGAATTAAATTCTTAAGTAGGGTTAAACCCCAATTATGATTCTGTAGGAATTAAATTCCAATTAGTTTGGGAGAATTAAATTCTCAAAACTCAATTCCCCTTCTAAGTTTAGGATCTGCATGGCAGGATCTCGACCCGATGAGAATTAAATTCTCAACTTATGGGGAGATGTGCTCTGTGCAGATCTTCAACCAGAAGAAGAACTAAGTTCTTTTTTGTATAAGAGTTAAACTCTTAGATCTTGAGAATTAAATTCTCTTTTTTTGAAGTTTTAATCCCTTTCTTTTCTCACCTAGGGTTTTCTTTCTTGAGAAATAAATTCTCCTTTCTCTGTTCTTCTCTCCAAAAAGGTCGACCTCTCTTTTCTTCTTGGCTCCTATTTATAGCAGAAAGAAAAGAATCAATTTATTTTGCACATCTTTCATTGAAAGATTTTGCTTGTTTTCATAATTAATATGATCCTTTAGATCATTCAGTGAATTTTATTCACCGTTGGATTTTAAATCCAAAGATATTATGTTTGTTATTTCTGGTGAGATTTTAGGGAAATCTTTCCTTGTATCAAATGTTTCCATAAATTGGTGATCTTTAATCACTATTGGATTTTTAATCCAACGGTCCCCATAATCCTTTTCCATTTGGAAAGATTTAGAGAAATTTAGAATTTTAATTGTATTTCGAAAGATTTTAGAGAAATTTAGAATTTTAATTCTATTAAACTGTAAGGCTTTCAAAGCCAGTCACGTGCTGACACGTGACCCTTGGTCACGTGTGAGAACGTGACCCCCAAATGAGTCCTTTTCTCAGCGTTTATTTATACTTCAGTTTTAACCATCAAGTGTCAACACGTGACCATTGGTCACGTGTGAGCACGTGATACCTCATTGAGTCATTTCTTTCATCCATTTGTTTTTTTATTTCTGTATTAACTATCACGTGTCAGCACGTGACCATTGGTCACGTGTGAGCACGTGACCATTCATTGAGGTAATTCCTGATTTTTAATCAGGGAACAGTGCATAGCATATTTGCTCATAACTTTTGATCCCGGATGAATTGTAAAGCCCATAATATATCAAATCGAAGGGTTTTTCGAGATGCTTCCAATACCATCAGAATTTAATAGTTTCTCCTTCGGGAGTTTATCAAAATACAGGCCGAAAGATACTGATTCGCATTTCCTTAAGCGTATCGCTGCCATTTGATACCTTGGACTCTTCTGCGCAGAAATTTTCGGCGGGAACAAATGCCCCCCACTACTTTGCCCATGTAAGTATATAAGTGGGTGAAGTAGTGCAAAGTAATGAGTAGCCATGGAATTGAGGGCTTAGGAGACAAGTTTAGGGTCCTTGTAGCCTAAGACTTTTCAACTTCATGAGCCGTGAGGGTCTCACAAAGACTTTTCTCCCTACGAATCGAGAGGATCTCGTAGGTGTATTTTCTCCTTAGGGGTCGTGAGGACTTCTAAATGTGTTTTCTCTTATAAGTCGTAAGGATCTTATAAGAGAATTTTTCCCTCTTACTAGTCGAAAGGACCCGTAAGTGGTTGTTTCCCTCTTTGTCGAGATTCGACTTTGGAGAGTGTGACCCGTGGATAGTATGCAAGAGACCATTTTGGATCGACTTGCAGGGTCCCAATGCTTAGGAAACAGGCTTTTTAATCCCCGCTGCCTAAGGCTTTTCCTCACGAGTCGAGACGAATCGAGCAGTTCTCGCAAAAACATCAATTTCTTCACGAGTCGAGACGAATCGAGCATTTCTCGCAAGAATATCCTAACGTCACAATTAACCTCTGCTCTTTACGACAGAAGTCCGTTAGGGTCTGTGGTACTTAGGGTTTTGGCCGTCGTACCGTCGCATCAGCTGATATATTCCTCGATAGGCAATCGTGCTGTTCGAGTAGCCCTGCGACTGCCGTGTCTCTGATCCCTTCGGGGGCTAGACAAGACGTCTTCAAGCAATCCTCCTTGGCAGTTTGACCGTCGGAAGAGCAAGCGTTAGGAATTTTTCCATGCCGCTTTTTACTTGAGGTTAGGCTCATTTTGGAGAGCCCCGATGAGTCATAACCACTCCGCGCTGGTGTGGGATGATCTCCGATAGTCTTTCAGGCTTTATATGACTTGCCGTTAAGACCCTGAAGCTAGGAATTTAGCCTTTGCTTCGTTTGCTGGCATCGCGTCTGGTGTATCGAGACGAATGTTGCGGTTGTCTCTAGGTTGCTGGTGAACCGTCGAGGTTTGGAACTAGGGATTTTGCCATGGCTCCATTTGGTGATGTTGCGTCTGCTGTGTCGAGACGAACGTCGAGGTGGTGACCGCTCTGCACTGTGGCGAGATGATCTCCAATTGTCTTTCAGGCTTTATATGACTTGCCGTTAAGACCCTGAAGCTAGGAATTTGGCCTTTGCTTCGTTTGCTGGCATCGCATCTGCTGTATCGAGACGAATGTCGTTGTTGTCTCTAGGTTGCTAGTGAACCGTCGAGGTTTGGAACTAGGGATTTTGCCGTGGCTCCTTTTGGTGATGTTGCGTCTGAGTCCTGTTGGAGGAAGAACGCTGGGGTGACATCGCGTCTACTGTATCGAGACGAACGTCGAGGTGGTGACCACTCCGCATTGGTGTGAGATGATCTCCGAATGTCTTTCAGGCTTTATATGACTTGCCGTCAAGACCCTGAATCTAGGACTTTGGCCTTTTGCTTCATTTGCTTTGGCGCGTCCGAATCCTGCTGGGGGAAGAATGCCGGGGTGACATCTCGTCTACTGTATCGAGACAAATGCCGAGGTGGTGACCACTCCGCGCTGGTGCGAGATGATCTCCGATTGTCTTTCAGGCTTTATATGACTTGCCGTCAAGACCCTGAAGCTAGGAATTTGGCCTTTTGCTTCATTTGCTTTAGCGCGTCCAAATCCTGCTGTGGGAAGAACACTGGGGTGACATTTCACCTGCTGTATCGAGACGAATGCCGAGGTGGTGACCACTCCGCGCTGGTGCGAGATGATCTCCGATTGTCTTTCAGGCTTTATATGACTTGCCGTCAAGACCTTGAAGCTAGGAATTTGGCCTTTTGCTTCATTTGCTTTAGCGCGTCCGAATCCTGCTGGGGGAAGAACACTGGGGTGACATTTCATCTGCTGTATCGAGATGATCGTCGAGGTGGTGACCACTCCACGCTGGTGTGAGATGATCTCTTATTGTCTTTCCGGTTTTATATGACTTACCGTCAAGATCCTGAAGCTAGGAATTTGGCCTTTGCTTCTTTTGTTTGCATTGCGTCCGCTGTATCGAGACGAACGTTGAGGTGGTGACCACTCCATGTGTGATGACCTCTGATTGTCTTTCCGGTTTTATATGACTTACCGTCAAGACGTTGAAGCTAAGAATTTGGCCTTCGCTTCGTTTGCTTTGGTGTGTCCAAATCCTGTTGGAAGAAGGACGTTGTAGTGATATCTCGTCTGCTGTATCGAGACGAATGTCGTGGTGGTGACCACTCCATGTGGGATGATCTCTGATTGTCTTTCCGGTTTTATATGACTTACCATCAAGACGTTGAAGCTAGGAATTTGTCCTTCGCTTCGTTTGCTTTGGTGTGTCCGGATCCTGTTGGAGGAAGGACACTGTAGTTGACATTGCGCCTGCTGTATCGAGACGAATGCTGAGGTGGAGCTGAGATTTTTCCGTCACTCCGGTTTACTGACCATGGGGTCTTTTGTTGACATTGCATCTACATCCTGCTGGACTGCGAAGGAACGCCATTATTGACATTGCGTCTGCTGTAACGAGACGAATGCTGAGATGGAGTTGGGATTTTGCCGTCACTCCGCATTGTTTCGACCAAGGGGTCTCTTGTTGACGTTGCATCTGCATCCTGATGGACCGCGAAGGAATGCCGTTGTTGACATTTCGTCTTCTGTATCGAGACGAATGCTGAGGTGGAGTTGGGATTTTGCCGTCACTCCGCATTGTTTCGACCATGGGGTCTTTCGCTGACGTTGCATCTGCATCATGATAGACTGCGAAGGAACGCCGTTGTTGACATTTTGTCTTCTGTATCGAGACGAATGCTGAGGTGGAGCTGGGATTTTGCCATCACTCCGCTTTGTTTTGACCATGGGGTCTCTTGTTGACGTTGCATCTGCATCCTGATGGACCGCGAAGGAACGCCGTTGTTGACATCTCGTCTGCTGTAACGAGACGAATGCTGAGATGATCTCTAGGTTGTCTGTGAACCGTCGAGATCTGGAACTAGGGACTATGCTATGGTTCCGTTTGATGGTGTAACATCTGTGTCCTGCTGGAATGAGGAGGCCCATCGTTGTTGGTCTCCAGGCTGTAGATGTGGCCATTGAGATTTGGAACTAGGGACTTTGTCATGGTTCCGTTTCGTTGCGACTCTGAGGTCGATTGTTGATGCCATGTCTGCATATGGTTGGAATGCGGAGAAATGCCGTTGGTGATCTCTAAGTTGTCGATGTTGACGTCGAGACCCTAAAACTAGGGATCTTCCTTTGCTTCATTTGTTGACGTTGTGTCTGCAATATTGCGACAAATGTCGAGATTGCTTCCAGGTTGTCTATGAACCATCGAGATTTGGCTTCGCTTTTTGATGGAGCCTGTTGGGAAGGTATGGTTCCCTCTCTGTTTGTGCCCCTGGATTGTATACAGGGATCGGTGTGATCTCACCTGTAGGGCAAAAATTTCATTCTTTCATCATTCATTTTTTTATTCTTTCCGCGATGCTCTATCATTTCAGCTTTTTATATCGTGAACGCGATTGCCCAATCATTTCGGCTATTTTTCGTGGTGCCCAATCATTTCGGCTATTTATTTTATTTTTACTCGCTGCTTTTTATTGCGAGTTGCCCAATCATTTCGGCTGTTTTTTTTTATTTTACTCGCTGCTTTTTATTGCGAGTTGCCTAATCATTTTGGCTGTTTTTGTATGCATACATTTTTACTTGCTAATTTCGTTGCAAGTTGCCCCATCATTTCGGCTATTTCATATGCATTTTTGGCTCGCTGATTTTTTTTTATCGCGAGTATGGAACTTGGAATCTGATGCCAATCTTAGCATCAGTATCGCTACGACTGGAATATTGCCAGGAGCGAATCATCATTTACCGTAAAAGGACTTGGAATTTGATACCGTTTTAGGCATCAGCATCGCTACCACTGGGATATTACCAGGAGCGAATTATCATTTGCCTCTGTCGATGTCGAACAAAGGTAGCTTAGCAAACAGGGTTAGGGTCCTGTCGACTAAGGCTTTTTATTTCATGAGCTGTAAGGGTCTCATAAAGGTGTTTCTCCCTACAAGTCGTGAGGATCTCGTAGGTGTGTTTTCTCCTTAGGAATCGTGGGGACTCCTAAGTGTATGGCTTCTTGTAAGTCGTAAGGATCTTACAAGAGAGTTTTCTCCTTGCAAGTCGAGAGGACCTACAAGTGTTTGTTCACCATGCAAACATATCCCTAGTCACGGATGGGACTTGGTTAGGGAAATCTGTGACTGCTCTGCTCCCGAAAAGATTATTCGCGCCCGTGGATTGTATACAAGGGTCAGTGTTGCGCCGCTTGTAGGGCAATATCGAAGGTTGTGGGAGTTGCTTAAGAACAGGTTCAGGTCTCTGTAACTTAAGACTTTCAAATCTTATGAGCCGTGCGGGTCTCATAAGAGAATTCTCCTTACGAGTCGTGAGGATCTCGCAAGTGTAATTTCTCCTTAGGAATCGTGAGGACTCCTTAGTGTGTTGCTCCCTTGTGAGTCGTAAGGATCTCACGCGGGTGGTTTCTCCTTACAAGGTCGTGAGGACCCTGTAAGTGTCTTTTAACGAGGTTGTGCCCTTTCGGGTTTTCACAAACATTCGCCGGTAGTCCTGCTGTTTTTACTCACGGAGCCCTTTCGGGTTTTCATCCGTGTCCATTTTGCTTATGTACATACCGTTTTTTTTTTTGGACGAGGTTGCGCCCTTTCGGGTTTTCACAAGACTCGCCGGTAGCCCTGCTGTTTTTACTCACGGAGCCCTTTCTGGTTTCCATCCGTGCCCATTTTGCTTATGGATATACCGTTTTTTTTATTCTTTTTATTTATCTCGTCAGCCTGAGGATGCTGTGGTAGTAGTTTAAAGACGTTTCGGTCGTTTGCAAGTTTTAGGACATTGCGGTCCATCATTAGTTTAAGGACGTTTCGGTCCGCCGTCGCTGTATTTGAGGCGAATCTCTAGTTTACTGACTTTTCGGTCTATGGGGCTTTCCCTATGAATGAGCATGATGCCCCCGGCATATTCATCTTTCTCGGAGCATGTGGTTGTGGCGGGCTCACCTTCCAGTTTTCGGACAACGCAAATTTGCCCTGTTGGTATTGGTCCTCAATCCAGCCTTTGAAAATGAAGCAATCTTCGATTGGATGGCTTACTACTTGATGGTAAGGGCAGTAATTAGGATTGTTGAGATCGCCTGGCTGCAACGGACGTTTTGGACTCGGCAGATTGATGAGCCTGTTGCGCATAGCCAGCTCGAACAATCTCCTCGTTTTATCCTGGGGAAACGAGTAAGGACGTCCCAGTCTCTCCTCGAGGGATGGGCGTGGACGCACATTGTTTTGGCGAACGACCGGCTTTAAGTTGTTCGGCCGTTGTTGAGTATTGGCAACGAAGGTTGCTATCCCTTTGCCCTTTTCATTCCAAGGCTCTGTCTTTGAAGTGGAAGGCCTATGGCCCATCTGGTCAATTTGGGCTAGCTTGTCAATCAAGGTCTGGAAGGTGATCGGCTTGAAGAACATCATGAATTGCGAGATGGTAGCTTGCGGATCAAGAGTGCCCACGAACATTCCTACTGCAGGTGCTTCTTCAATGCGTTGTTCGCACTTCGACCATAGATTCCGCCATCGTCTTGCGTATTGAACCCACGTCTCGCCTGGCCTTACCCTGGCATTAATCAGTGTTGTTATCGGGGTCAGTTCACTAGCGCTTATGAATCTTTGTGTAAACAGTAGCTCCATCTCCGTAAATATTTTAACAGAGTCGTTAGGTAGCTCCGAATACCATTCAAAGGCTGTTTCTGCTAAGCTGCCGACGAATTGGCGAAGCAATAGTTTGTCGTCGCCTCCATTGTTGCCGCATAAGGCCCTGAACTGGGTGACATGCTGATGTGGATTCCCTGTCCCTTTATATACGTGGAACTTAGGGATCGTATATCCCGGCGGATAACTGATTTGGTCATACCAGCTTGGGTAGGGTCGTCCGGTTCTAACAATTTGCACAGCCGCTTCATTCGCCTGATGAGCCCGTATTTGCTGAGCTATATAGTCATCCAGTGCGACCTTGGAAAGGGTTTCTTCCTTGGCTGCTGAAAGAGCCGGAGGAGGATTAGATGTCTCCCTTCTATCGTCTTCAACAATGATTGGAGGGTCATTAGCTGGAGGGTCCGGCTGTAACATCATCCCTACCATATCTTGGAAAAGGAGCGCCATTTGTTTTGTGTTAGCCGCTTGTTCTGCGGCTTCTTTGTCCTTCTTTTCGAGGACTCTGCGTAAGAAATCAACATCAGTCTCTTGTTCATGACGCTGTTCTGATGGCGCCTCCGAGCTTTCTTTTGGCCCGGTAAGTGCAGCCATTGCAGTCATCATTTCCTAAAGCTTCTGTTGCTGCTCCTGGGCTTTTGTCACGGATCGGGTGAGCGGTCGGTGGCCCGTCGAAGCACGGTTTTCCTCCTTTCCGGCAGCCATATAAACAGTGTGCACCACCATGCCCCCAGACTTGGGGCGTTTAGATTTAGCACTTTTACGGTTCGCCATGTTCACAGGGGCTTTTTGCGGCCTCCTTTTCTTTTGAGTGATTGACATTGAGGGAGCCGTTGCAGTGGGCACCCATCCAGCTGTTGCTTTTTTCGGCTTGACAGAGTAGTTCTTCTCCTGCCGAACCTTCATCTTTTTCTGTCGGCGGAGATAGTCTTGATCTATTACGGAGTCTTGGACTTGACGCCAGACCTTGTAAATTTTAGAGGACGGCCGTTGAGGGGGCTGGGCTTGCTTCTTTTCCGTATCATTCTCCACGGGTGGAGGAGATCTCTTCAGCACTGCAGTAAGAGAGTTTCTGCGCACCCTGTTCAGCAGCTCAAAGCTGTTCTCGGTTGGAACAGCAACATTGATCCCCACCGTTGGAGCTGGTGGAGTAAATTCAGAGGGGGATTTACCCCCAGCCTTCCTTACTCGGCACCAGTGGGGACGTCGAGCGTGTTGTGCAGATGGAGTTGTTTCGGCCGTAGGGGAGATTTCGTCATGCCCCCTGCTTTGAGGAGAGACTGTTATTGGTGCTAGCCTGTCGAAGACTGACACCCGTTGAGGAGCAATGACTAATCTGTCAAAGACAGACCTCTGGACAGGGGAAGCAGCTTTGAGGACCTCGCCTGGAGCAGCAACCGGAATGGCCAGCCTTGTAAAAACCGACTTCTTGGAAGGAACAGCCTTTCCAATGATTTCATCCGCTTGAGCCGGGATGGATATCCGCTTTGGGATGGCAGCTTCGGGTATCGCGGGCTTGTAGACGTTCTGGCCCAGTCTGTTGAAAACTGAGGTATTGAAGTTGGGCGACCCGTTGAGAGGGGTCATGGCAGTGGTAAGTCGATCAAAGACCGGCTTTTTTGGAGCTTCTTGCGAAGTCATTAGGGCATTGAAGCTCATCAGTGGGAGCATGGTCCCGAAGAATAGTCCAGCGGTGGCTTGAGTTACCTGCTCCACTGGCATCTTGAAAAGGGAGGCCACTTAGGGCCCATAAGTCACTCCTCCAGCAAGGACGGAGCGAGAGTTGCAGTTGCAGGTAGTGCAGTTTGAAGCCTTTGATCTTCTGTTTTCTGCACGGAGCAAGACACCAAATCTTAGTATCTCGTGTAGGGTTACTAGGCACACTAACAAGGCTCTACAAGGCATCGACCATGCCAAAATTAAATTTTTATGTGCCGAACAACCCTAAGTAAGATCGTATACTAGAGTTTAGGCGAAACTAAAAGCAAGTAAACAACTTTACTCTAAAGGGATACGAAATACAACCTTTGTAGATCGGTCCTTCACTTCTTTAGCTCCTTGATGAAGTCCCTTCACTGCGATCGTGGTTCTCCCGGACCCTTGCATGGCTTCACGAGGCGAAAAGTGCGACCTTGCTTGAAGTCTCCGAGGCCGAAGATGATCTACGTCGAGGGAATTCCGATTCAAGCTTCTACTTCACTAACTTGAGAATTAGTGAAGCAAACACCCTATACTAAAGTGCTAGTCTAGTAGAGGATGGAGAAATAGGAGGTGGGTTCTCTTTAGAATTTGTTTTCTCACAAGCTATCTCACTTTGGATCAAACCCTAGCTAGCTTTTCTTTTGGACAAATGAAGAAGATGAACAAAAGAAAGAGGAGAGGATAATGATCAAGTGTGTGAGCTAACCATGGTGAGTGAGTATCATATACTAACTCATGTAGAGACATTACCATGGCTAAGTTTAAATGGTTAGGTTAATAAAAATCTAAGGTAAAACAAATCTAGTGGACTTTGTCAAAGTATCCACAAGCTTCGACAAGCTTCAAGCTTATGACAAAATGTCCACTAATTTGTAATTACCTTGAATAATTATTAACCACCATTTAAATATAGAATGGTGTAAGTCTTACACACCCAAGTCATGTGTATCATCAACCATGATACAATAAGAAAAAACACATTTTAATATATATCATATATACATTAAAATTGTGTTCATGTGAGAAAAACCATAAAGTGAACAAGTGTTAGTAAATGTAAATTAGTATATCTAATATACAATTATACACTTAATTATAAAATCAACATTTGACTTAATAATCCGGTCATATCTCATATAACCGACTAACAACCAATGTATCGACTTATCGAATCAACACTTGATTCGATAACCCGGTAATAACATATATAACCGACCGATACTAAAAGTCACGAGAATAGAATACGGTATCACATACAGGCATTATTCTCGGTCCCGCACATATCACATATGCGCTCCTATTTCATTTTTCCTGAGCCAGTAAAACCTCTTTGTAGGACTCTAAAGACTCGTCAATACGCCGGCAGTAGGTGATGATCACATCACGCACCCACAAGCCGTCAGCGGTACTAGCTGGACGTAACGGCTACCCGGGTATTGAGCGATCAGAAGATCAGCAAGCAAGCCCGCTCCAACTCCTGTAAAAGCCTGCCGGTAACACTTCCCGTACAGTCCGGTCTCCTCTTCTGATATGTCGCATATCAAGTCTAGGGGTGGTAAACGTCAGACCCCAATAACCGATAAGTCGTGTCGATGAACGGGTCGAGAAACTACTGGTAACACTTACCAGCAAATCTCTAAATCATTCCTGGCCAGGGACTTCCCTGTTACGGCTAATCGAGCACAGCGCAACATCAACCCCCAATACCGGGAGAGACGAAACCCCTCCTATCGCTCATTGCCTCCATGTGACTCGGGACTGTACCCAAAAACCACCGTTTTGCATGCCCTCATGGACATGGTATGGTGGAAATCAAAGCACAGTGGGAATCACACAAGACTCTATGACGATCTCGGGTCTACAGATTAACCTGCACAAGTGTCACCAGAGAACTACCATCTGACGTGAGGTATAATACCATCTGGGAGTTCTCGGCGAGTCCGTCCAGTGTACCCAGTCTCCACTGAGCACCCGCATATCATCTTTGATGTCAAACACCAATGGATATGGGATCATCCATCGCCCATCTCATGGGTCGAGAAGCGTATGTGCTAGTCTACTCTGGTATATCGATGCCCTGTCTTGATACACCCACGACTAGAGACCTTGAAGGATGTACTTATGGACTACCATGTCCCCACTAGTATGATCCGCATCATAGTCCAGGTTGTCAAGTACACATCCTAAGGGCTTTACCAACATGTAACTATAAAACAGTATCAAGAGACAAGTATACATGTTAAGATAAAGAGCAACCAGATAGCATACTATCATATCGAGCAAGAAAGTCCTCTCTATATATGTCCAAGCATCCAATATAATATACATCATCTGTACAATACTGGCCTCTAGGGCATACATACAACTAACAATCTCCCACTTGCACTAGGGCCAGCTGCTGTAGTATCGCATACCGAGCATCCCAAAGAGTCTCTCAAACTGTATCTGGGGAATGGCCTTTGTGAGTGGATCCGCTGTGTTGTTCTTCGTGTCAACCCTCCTGACCTCGATCTCTCGGCGATCAACTATCTCCCGGATCAGGTGATACCGCCTCAGAATATGCCTGGATCGCTGATGGGACCTGGGTTCCTTGGCCAAAGCCACTGCTCCATTGTTATCGCAATACAAAGGTATTGGATGCTCAATGGATGGAACCACACCAAGTTCGGTAATGAACTTCTTGATCCAGACAGCCTCTTTGGCAGCATCATTGGCAGCGATGCATTTAGCCTCCATCATCGAGTCTGCCACGGTTTCCTGCTTGGAACTCTTCCAGCTAACCGCCCCTCCGTAAAGGGTAAAGACAAATCCCGATTGCGACTTAGAGTCGTCCTTATCACTCTGGAAGCTCGAATCGGTAAAGGACTCCACTTGGAGTTCTCCGTTACCATACACCAAGAGCATCTCTTTTGTCCTTCGTAAGTACTTGAGAATGCTCTTCAAAGCTGTCCAGTGACTCTCTCCAGGATCAGCTTGATACCTACTCACTACACTTAGTGAGTATGCTACATCGGGTCTGGTACATAGCATCGCGTACATGATAGAGCCTACAGCTGAAGCATAGGATATCCCTTGCATGCGAGCTCTCTCCAAATCAGTCTTGGGAGACATCTCTTTGGAGAGAGTGAGCCCTGAGATCGTGGGTAAAAACCCACGTTTGGACTCTTCCATACTAAACCTCTTTAGTATGGTGTCAATGTACCTGGATTGGGACAATCCCAATATCCTTTTAGATCTATCTCTATAGATCCTAATTCCCAATATGCAGGAGGCATCACCAAGATCTTTCATTGAGAATCTTTGTGATAAGAAGAGCTTGACCGATTGCAGCATAGGAATGTCATTTCCTATCAAGAGTATGTCGTCTACGTACAATACGAGGAAGACAACCTTACTCTTTGCCTCCTTCTTGTAGATACAAGGTTCATCTACGTTTTTGACGAAATCAAACTCTTTGATAACGACGTCAAAGCAGATGTTCCAACTCCGCGATGCTTGCTTTAATCCATAAATGGATTTAAGTATCTTGCACACCTTCCCGCTGCTCCCACTGTCTACGAAGCCCTCTGGCTGAGTCATGTACATGCACTCTTCTAAATCACCGTTTAGAAAGGCGGTCTTAACATCCATTTGCCAGATTTCGTAATCATGATATCCAGCGATGGAAAGCATGATCCCGATGGATTTAAGCATAGCCACTGGAGAAAAGGTTTCATCATAGTCCGCACCTGGTCTTTGACGAAAACCCTTTGCAACAAGTCTAGCTTTGAAAGTCTCCACTTTCCCATCTACACCAAGTTTTTTCTTGAAGATCCACTTGCTCCCAATGGGTTTTACCCCTTCAGGAGCATCTTCCAAAGTCCATACTTTGTTGGTGTACATGGATTCCATCTCGGATGCATTGCATCCAGCCATTTCACTGAGTCCCCACTCATGATGGCCTGCTCGAAGCTAGTTGGGTCATCATCAACCATGATGCAATCCTCGCTCCTACCATCCATGAGAAAACCGTAGTATCTCTCAGGTGAGCGAGGAACCCTACTAGATCGACGGAGTGGCTGGGGTTCATTAGGAACTACTGAATGCCCTGGTTCCACTAAATCTTCAGTTGTAGTTTGTGTATCTGGAACCTCTTCCAGCTCTACCACTTTGCCACTAATTTCTTTTACAAGATATTCCTTTTCCAAAAAGGTGGCATGTTGAGCAACAAACACCTTTTGTTCCTCACTGTGGTAGAAAAAATACCCATATGAATTCTTTGGATATCCCACAAACTTGCAAAGAACTGACCGTGCCTCGAGTTTGTCTAGATTTTTTCTTTTGACATATGCCGGACAACCCCATATCTTAACTCGTTTAAGATATGGCCTCTTCCTACTCCATATCTCATATGGTGTGGTAGGTACAGATTTAGATGGAACTTGATTCAATAGGTATGCTGCTGTCTCCAGTGCATACCCCCAGAAGGAAATAGGTAACTCAGCTGTGCTCATCATAGAGCACACCATATCTAATAGGGTGCGGTTCCTCCGTTCCGATACACCGTTGTGCTGTGGTGTATATGGAGGAGTCAGCTGAGAGAGAATCCCATTCTCTTTTAGGAAGTCCAGGAATTCATTGCTCAAGTATTCACCTCCTCGATCAGATCGAAGGATTTTAATACTTTTTCCGGTTTGGTTCTCGACTTCTTGTTTATATTCTCTAAATTTCTCAAAAGCTTCTGATTTATGTTTCATCAGGAACACATATCCGAATCTAGAGAGATCGTCAGTGAATGTAATGAAGTACGAAGAACCATCCCTGGCATGTGTAGACATGGGACCGCATACATCACTATGTACCAGTCCCAAAAGTTCGTTAACTCTTTCTCCGTGTCCCGTAAACAGAGTTTTGGTCATCTTGCCTTTGAGACATGACTGGAAAGTATCATAAGATGAAAATTCAAACGGATTTAAATATCCATCCTTATGCTACTTAGCTAGTCGTGTCGCATTGATGTGACCCAGTCTGCAATGCCATAAGAAGGATTCGTTCAGTTCTGAACTCTTCCTCTTGTGTGTGTTTGTTATGCTCAAAACTGTTGATTGATTTAGAACATAAATGCCATTGCACAATGTGCCTGATCCAACCAACTTTTGGTTAAGGAAAATGTTCATAACATTATCCTGTAATACAAAATTATATCCCTCTTTACTTAGTAAAGAAACCGATATAATGTTGCATATCAGGTTCGGCATGTAATAGCATTCGTTCAGAACCAATGTATTACCAGTTGGCAATACATGGTGATATTCCCCGACGGTTTTAGCTGTAACAATTGCACCATTTCGAACCCTTATGTCTTTATCACCTTCTCCAAGTTCTCTACCTTTCCTAAGCCCATGTAACTGATTACATATATGGGATCCTGACCCGGTATCTAATACCCAGGATGTAGAGCAAATGGAAAAACAATTCTCTGTAACGAACACACCCGAAGAAAATGCATCAACATGTACTTTCTTCATTCGGGTGGCATGGGAATCCTGGTATTCCCCTATATCCTGTTCAGTCCTATAACTCTTATAAGAATGAACGGAACCAACGTTCCCCAGCACAGTATAACATGAGGGTTCGGTCAATACATCCATATTATTATCTTGATTAAGGCATGAAATGGTCGCTACCTGGAGAGAGAGAGAGAAGAAAACACTTTAGCGTATGCTCTTGCAAGATCAGATTGGTTATTTATTTTATCTAATCAGGATGGCTCCCACTGTTTTTATCAAATCTTCCTTCAAACCCTAAAAGGAAAGACTAGCCGGGATTAATTACACCCTACAATTTCGCCAATCTTTCAGCCAGGCCAGTGTCGGTACTTTGAGGGAGGTTCCCCGTGCTTTCGCACGGACCTAATTAAAGTAAACCTTGTTTTCCCAGAGGCGTAACCCCGTTGACACCTTTCTAGACACCTACTTGATCGGCTAATTGTCCTGTGTAAAACTCTCCCAGGAGTAACAATTACTCGCAATGGGTATCGGGATCCAACTATCTCATAGAAGGTATGCAATCTCATTGCAAATTTCAACACTTGAAATTCCCGATAATATTTTTCCCCAAACGATCTATGACCTTGACAAGGTCAACAACCATAGACCGTAAGTCAAGTTCAACCTGTCATTTCTTGATTGAATTAAACCCACCCGCACGACCCTTGACAAGGTCAACAAGGCCGTACGACTACCCTAATCCAATCTGCATCATATGCATAAGCAGATAAATACTGGTCAGCTACCGCACACTGCGCCTTGACAAGGTCAACAAACGCAGCACGAATACTAAGCAGGACTTATCTAAATTGACAGAGGGCTACGACAGGTTTTTATGAAAACCTATTGCGTAATGAACTTGATATCGTTGTAGAATCGAGTGAATTTTGAAATGGAGTGATTTTGAGGCTTTCATTAGTTTTGCTAAAGAGGTCACTCCCGGTGAAGGGATCTAGGCTCTTTCCTTATGGAATAAGGTGCAGGATATATCATATACATCACTATGCAAAGAAAAACTCCAAAAGCAATCAAAAGCAAACCGAGTGTTGTAGCATCTGCCAGTTTTGCTAAAGAGGTCACTCCCGGTGAAGGGATCTCGGCTCTTTCCTCATCGAATAAGGTGTGGGATATATCATATATATCGCTGTGCAAAGCAAAACTGTAGCTACCCTTTTTATTAAAATTTGATTCTACAACATCTTTTAGGTTTCTTTTCTTTCATTAATCATATTAATGAAGTCCCATCATTTAAGTCACCTAAACATCACAGATAAATACGACGTACACTTATGCCATCCGCATTCGCCTTGATGTCCCCTCATGCACCGTTAGGTTAGGTAACTAACGGCAGAGCAGGGCAGGGCTAGCGCGGGTGTAAAACATAAGTAACGTCTATATAATATATCATATATACTATATATAGTATCTATCACAGCACATCACATGATCACATCACAGATATCGCAGCAGAAGAAACATATGAAATATTGGATATACTAGGACGTCCGTGTTTTATTTTGAGCCTCTATAAAACACGGATTCCACGGTCGCGACGAATAGCCAAACCCACACCCCTAGACCCCTACGACAGCGATAAGCAACCCTACCAATTCTCGAGTTAGGAGACCCGGACTCGACTCCTCGATTTGGTCTCCCACTGGACTCTAGAACCCGGTTACTTGTGCTCTCCTCCTTGGGTCTATCCTAATGCGGAAAAGTAAATAATATACAAATGGTGACATCGACCTCATCCCGGAAGTGCCCCAATAAAAGAATATTACATACATTTAAATTTTACATGAATGAAAATAAAAAAAACTCATCTCACATAAAAAACCCCGGCTATTCAGAACGCGACGATCCAATATAACATATCCAGCAACACAGAACATCACATGTCATCAACGTAAGTAAATATGCACATCCCAATTGTCGTTGACATATAGCAACGAAATCGGCGATATCACATATTACACTTACGGTCGCAGAAAAGAAAGTGTAAAACTACAAAATTTGGAATCCACAATCTCTTTAGACATCGTAAATCCGAAATATCACATATTTCGTATTTCATGCCTAACTGTATGAATTCCACATATTGTATCGCATTCCAGATAAATAGACAGTATTAAACTTTCCGATCGAATAATCAAACACCCAAGATTTCCATAATAGCTCAACACTTGAGCGGAGTTCAAAAATTCCAGAATACGTCACAGTAGCAACGGTCCAGCCGTAGAAGGGTCAAGCCAACGCCTCACATGTGGCACGCCGTACTGCCCCAAACCCTAAGGTTCAAAGGGCAGTTCAAGACGGTCACATAATCGAGTTAAGGTTTGTTGTCTTCTAGAGGGTCCATCGCGTCACATGCACATTTTTCCGAAAGATTTAAACCCAAGAAAAATTCAACACTTGAATGTTTTTCGTGCCGGGAAAAATTGAGCTAATGATATCCGTTCGATCATTTTAATACTTTCTAAATTATCCGGAATAACAATACGAAATTAAATCTTCTGATCGAATTAACGAATACAAAAGAATCCCCAGAATACTCAACAATTTAGTCATTTTAAAAATACCCATAACATAGCAATATCATATAAAAGTATTACTGTGCAAACCCTAAGTCAAACACTCACTTTACGGCCGCGGTTCCGTGGCATAAGCAGGGTATTGCCGCGGAACCGCGGCGGTCCGTACTGATTACGTCATAAAATTTGCACCGTAATTCTTAGAAAACCCTGCTGAATTTTTTAGGTATTTTTAATACTGAAAAATCACAGATTTTGAAAAAAGTCCAGAGAGGGGGTCGTTTTGAGGTTTACGGGTTCGATCGGGGTTTTACCTTCGTTAACACATCGCCTAATGCTCTAGCTAGGCTCTGATACCACTGTAGGGTTACTAGGCACACTAACAAGGCTCTACAAGGCATCGACCATGCCAAAATTAAATTTTTATGTGCCGAACAACCCTAAGTAAGATCGTATACTAGAGTTTAGGCGAAACTAAAAGCAAGTAAACAACTTTACTCTAAAGGGATACGAAATACAACCTTTGTAGATCGGTCCTTCACTTCTTTAGCTCCTTGATGAAGTCCCTTCGCTGCGATCGTGGTTCTCCCGGACCCTTGCATGGCTTCACGAGGCGAAAGGTGCGATCTTGCTTGAAGTCTCCGAGGCCGAAGATGATCTACGTCGAGGGAATTCCGACTCAAGCTTCTACTTCACTAACTTGAGAATTAGTGATGCAAACACCATATACTAAAGTGCTAGTCTAGTAGAGAATGGAGAAATAGGAAGTGGGTTCTCTTTAGAATTTGTTTTCTCACAAGCTATCTCACTTTGGATCAAACCCTAGCTAGCTTTTCTTTTGGACAAATAAAGAAGATGAACAAAAGAAAGAGGAGAGGATAATGATCAAGTGTGTGAGCTAACCATGGTGAGTGAGTATCATATACTAACTCATGTAGAGACATTACCATGGCTAAGTTTAAATGGTTAGGTTAATAAAAATCTAAGGTAAAACAAATCTAATGGACTTTGTCAAAGTATCCACAAGCTTCCACAAGCTTCAAGCTTATGACAAAATGTCCACTAATTTGTAATTACCTTAAATAATTATTAACCATCATTTAAATATAGAATGGTGTAAGTCTTACACACCCATGTCATGTGTATCATCAACCATGATATAATAAGAAAAAACACATTTTAATATATATCATATATACATTAAAATTGTGTTCATGTGAGAAAAACCCTAAAGCGAACAAGTGTTAGTAAATGTAAATTAGTATATCTAATATACAATTATACACTTAATTATTAAATCAACATTTGACTTAATAATCCGGTCATATCTCATATAACTGACTAACAACCAATGTATCGACTTATCGAATCAACACTTGATTCGATAACCCGGTCATATCATATATAACCGACCAATACTAAAAGTCGCAAGAATAGAATACGGTATCACATACACGCATTATTCTCAGTCCCGCACATATCACATATGCGCTCCTATTTCGTTTTGCCTGAGCCAGTAAAACCTCTTTGTAGGACTCTAAAGACTCGTCAATACGCCGGCAGTAGGTGATGATCACATTACGCACCCACAAGCCGTCAGCGGTACTAGCTGGACGTAACGGCTACCCGGGTATTGAGCGATCAGAAGATCAGCAAGCAAGCCCGCTCCAACTCCTGTAAAAGCCTGTCGGTAATACTTCCCGTACAGTCCGGTCGCCTCGTCTGATATGTCGCATATCAAATCTAGGGGTGGTAAACGTTAGACCCCAATAACCGATAAGTCATGCCGATGTGAGGCTCATAACGGGTCGAGAAACTACTGGTAACACTTACCAGCAAATCTCTAAATCAGCCCTGGCCAGGGACTTCCCTGTTACAGCCAATTGAGCACAGCGCAACATCAACCCCCAATACGGGGAGAAACGAAACCCCTCCTATCGCTCATTGCCCTCCATGTGACTCGAGACTGTACCCAAAAACCACCGTTTTGCACGCCCTCATGGACATGGTAAGGTGGAAATCAAAGCACAGTGGGAATCACACAAGACTCTATAACGATCTCGGGTCTACAGACTAACCTGCACAAGTGTCACCAGAGAACTGCCATCTGACGTGAGGTATAATACCATCTGGGAGTTATCGGAAAGTCCGTCCAGTGTACCCAGTCTCCACTGAGCACCCGCATACCATCTTTGATGTCAAACACCAATGGATATGGGATCATCCATCGCCCATCTCATAGGTCGAGAAGCGTATACGCTAGTCTACTCTGGTATATCGATGCCCTGTCTCGATACACCCATGACTAGGGACCTTGAAGGATGTACTTATGGAATACCATGTCCCTACTAGTATGATCCGCATCATAGTCCAGGTAGTCAAGTACACATCCTAAGGGCTTTACCAACATGTAACTATAAAATAGTATCAAGAGACAAGTATACATGTTAAGATAAAGAGAAACCAGATAGCATACTATCATATCGAGCAAGAAAGTCCACTCTATATATGTCCAAGCATCCAATATAATATACATCATCTGTACAATACTAGCCTCTAGGGAATACATACAACTAACATCTCGAATCCACAGGCAACCACAGCAAACCGCGATTTGTTCGCGAACACGATACACGAAGTGTGGAGTGGAAAGAGGAAAAGGTTCCAATGGGCGTGCCAGAATCTGTTCCCTTCCGAACGGCGGCCAAGACATGGGCGTCTTGCCTGAAATTCAGGGCAGATGCTAATTGGTGCTATCCGTCCACCTCTCCGAAGATGACAAGTTGATTTATGGCACCGTGTGTCGGATGTTTAGACGGATGCGGCCGATGTAACAGACTTCGTCAGATTCCCCCTCGTCTGAGGGATTTTTGATTGTGAGGACGCTCTTCCCTGCAAGCGCAAGCTCCTGCAGTTAATTACGCTACCGCATCGCAGAAACAACTTTCTCCTTCTCCAGCTGGTCACTTCGTGTCGTGGGTGTTTGTTTTGTTTGTGGTTGCCCGTGGATTGTATACGGAGACTAATTTATGCTGTCGTTCGTAGGACGCGGATTAGTCCAAATCCGTATTTACTTAGATTTGGGTTTGGTGTTTTAGTTTAAGGATACGTTAGCCATATTTAAGGCTAAGATCGACTTAAACGTTTGTTAAGGATACGTTAGTCCGATTTGAGATTAAGATCGACTTAACTAGATCGTTTAGATCCGACAAAAGAGCATTTGGACTCTATTGTTCCAGTTTAGGGACATAGTGGTCCATAGCATGTATGGCCGTCGGGACCCGTCACCTCTCTGACGTTGTTGAAGGATAACAACGATAGGTGTCAGAGGAGTTCAGAGATGTACCCTTGAACCAAAGTTGATTAGGGGATTTATAGTCCGATTTGGGACTAAAATCTGTTTGAAAGTTTAAGGATATGTTAGCCATTTTTGAGGCTAAGATCAATTTGAACGGTTGTTAAGGATACGTTAGTCCAGTTTGGGACTAAGATCGACTTAACGGGATCGTTTAGATCCGACAAAAGAGCATTTGGGGGCTCTATTGTTCCAGTTTAGGGACATGGTGGTTCATTGCCAGTTTAGGGACATGGCGGTCCAATACCAGTTTAAGGACATAGTGGTCCATTACCAGTTTAAGGACATGGTGGTCCATTGAATGTATGGTCGTCGGGACCCATCACCTCTCTGACGACGTTGAAGGATTACAACGACAGGTGTCAGAGGAGTTCAGAGATGTACCCTTGAACCAATGAGTTGGTTGAAAGAGCAGATGTGCTCAGTTCAAGATGATTTGAGGACTTATGGCCAGTTTGGGCTAAGTCTAATTATGTTTGAAATATTGGCCCTTTGGGCCATTAGACATTTGTCTGGGTTCAGCCCCTCATCATTCAGCAATGCTAAATAGAGGTTTGGGGGATCTGACAACATTTTGTCTTTGATTTCCTTAGTTTTGGGATTCATTTGGAGGATGGACTTTTGCCTCTGGAAAATTAGCTAATTTGGCTAAAAGTAGTGTTAAACACTTAGAGAACAACAATGTTAAACACTGGAAATAGAACTCTCGAATTAGTGTTAAACACTAAAAGACAATCAGTGTTAAACACTGGAAATATAATCTTCAATTTAGTGTTAAACACTAGAAACAATCAGTGTTAAACACCAGCAAACAACAGTGTTAAACACTGGAGATATAATCCCCAAATTAGTGTTAAACACTAAAGAAAGAGGAGTCACGTGTGGACACGTGAGAGCGCCCAAAGGTGGGACCAGATCCCTTTTCTTCGTTCTGCAATTAAGTGTTAAACACTTTTCATTTCCTGGCCATCACGTGTGGGCACGTGATAGGCATCCATCCATTGGATATTAAAGGGATTTGTTAGGGGTCACATGGGGACACGTGAGAGCGCCCTAAATGTGGAGCCAGATCTCCTTTGTTTTATCCTCAAATCTGCGAATAAGTGTTAAACACTTTTATTTTTATTTTAGAGCATCACGTGTTGGCACGTGATGGGGATCCGTATGCCAATTGTTAAAGCATTTGCTGAGGGGTCACGTGGTAACACGTGAGAGCGCCCAAAGCTTAGATTTCCCTTGCTTTTATTCCCTTTGTCTTGGAGGTCACGTGAGAGCACGTGAGGCATTGCCTCAAAGCCTTTTCCTTCTTATTTTTTGGGGATCTTTTCAGGGGTCACGTAGGGATACGTGACCTTGGATCTTTTGCATGCATGGAGATCTTTCGAGTCTCTTTTTTTAAGAATTAAATTCTCTGTAGGGTTAAACCCTAATTTTGTTTTGGAGGAATTAAATTCCTATTGTGAAAGAATTAAATTCTTAAGTAGGGTTAAACCCCAATTATGATTATGTAGGAATTAAATTCCAATTAGTTTGGGAGAATTAAATTCTCAAAACTCAATTCCCCTTCTAAGTTTAGGATCTGCATGGCAGGATCTCGACCCGATGAGAATTAAATTCTCAACTTATGGGGAGATGTGCTCTGTGCAGATCTTCAACCAGAAGAAGAACTAAGTTCTTTTTTGTATAAAAATTAAACTCTTAAATTTTGAGAATTAAATTCTCCTTTTTTGAAGTTTTGATCCCTTTCTTTTCTCACCTAGGGTTTTCTTTCTTGAGAATTAAATTCTCCTTTCTCTGTTCTTCTCTCCAAAAAGGTCGACCTCTCTTTTCTTCTTGGCTCTTATTTATAGGAGAAAGAAAAGAATCAATTTGTTTTGCAAATCTTTCATTGAAAGATTTTGCTTGTTTTCATAATTAATAGGATCCTTTAGATCATTCAATGAATTTTATTCACCGTTGGATTTTAAATCCAAACATATTATGTTTGTTATTTCTGGTGAGATTTTAGGGAAATCTTTCATTGTATCAAATCTTTCCATAAATTGGTGATCTTTAATCACTATTGGATTTTTAATCCAACGGTCCTCATAATCCTTTTCTATTTGGAAAGATTTAGAGAAATTTAGAATTTTAATTCTATTTCGAAAGATTTTAAAGAAATTTAGAATTTTAATTCTATTAAACTGTAAGGCTTTCAAAGCTAGTCATGTGCTGACACGTGACCCTTGGTCACGTGTGAGCACGTGACCCCCAAATGAGTCCTTTTCTCAGCGTTTATTTATGCTTCAGTTTTAACCATCACGTGCCATCACGTGACTATTGGTCACGTGTGAGCACGTGATACCTCATTAAGGCATTTCCTTCAGCCATTTATTTTTTTATTTCTTTATTAAATATCACGTGTCAGCACGTGACCATTGGTCACGTGTGAGCACGTGACACCTCATTGAGGTAATTCCTGATTTTTAATCAGGAAACAATGCATAGCATATTTGCTCATAACTTTTGATCCCGGATGAATTATGAAGCCCATAATATATCAAATCGAAGGGTTTTTTTGAGATGTTTCCAATACCATCAGAATTTAATAGTTCCTCCTTCGGGAGTTTATCAAAATACAGGCCAGAAGATACTGGTTTGCATTTCCTTAAGCGTATCGCTGCCATTTGATACCTTGGACTCTTCTGCGCATAAATTTTCGGCGGGAACAGATCATATACCCCTACGTGTGTGTAAAAGATATCCCTACACTTAGAGAATTCAATTCAAGCTACCATACTCTTGTCCATCTTCCAAAGTACTTTATAGTTGGTCAATATTTTATGAAATTGCTCACACATCCTTCATGCGACCGTTAATACTTCTTGAGATACTAACCGACCGATTACAAAATGTGCTTTCGTATTAAGGTTTAATTTCTCGTCTTGCAACTCCTAAGGCTTAGCAGTGGCTCCCAAACCAGTTGGTCTAAGGCACTAGGTGATAAAGCACCCTCGCTATATTTTTTTAAACTGCCTTGGTAATTACAAAACCAGTGTTCATTTTTTTCTTCACCACTTATATTTTATTTTATTTTCCTTCATACTAAGAATTTTAGACAAGAGCATTTCAAGGTATCCTCTACTATCCCAAGTTTCAAGATGTGTGTAAGTGCGTATAGTAGGGTATCAACATTGGCCTCAAGAATAGAGACTATTTTTCAAACTTATTTTTATTCTCATATTAGCAATTTTCTTCATCTCACCAACCCTTGAGACAACAGCTCATAACTACTTATTACCAGTTTCATTTAAGAAAACATCTAATTTTCTTGCTTTTCTTACACTTTTTCTATCTTTCATATGTAATTTTTCACTTTCTACTCTTTTATTATAAAAAAACTCGTATAGTTCCAAGTGCCAAAAGATAGTGAATGCAAACCTCCCCCCCAAACCTGTTTTCAGCAGTGTCCTCACTGATGTTATCTTTGAATGCATAGACCTGTAGACTTTAGGAGAGAAATTAAGAGGGGTAAAATAATAGTCAAATGAAAACTACCTTCAAACTTGTTCTTTGGCACGCACAGATATTCAGTTAAGTCCTTTTTTTTCACTCACCTCCATTCTTAAGATGATACAATGTTACCGAAACATGGAGGTGGGGCGGAGGAATTTAGTTATGATAAAGTGGCTCCTGTAAAAACAGGAGTTCCTCCGCTGGGTCAGCAGAGAAATACGGTTTTAATCTATGCCCATTTACTTGAAAATTGAACCGTTTTTTATATTTTCAACTTCTACTGCCCCGTGCGGGTGTACATACCTCACCACAAAAGGTCCTTTCCAACGAGATTTAAGCTTACCCGGATGAAGATGGAGACGGGAATCATAAAGAAGGACATGTTGTCCCGGTGTGAAAGTTTTTCTAAAAAGGTTTTTATCGTGGAATACTTTAGTACGGTTCTTTACCATTACAGCATTATCGTAAGCTTCATCGCGGAGTTCGCTTATTTCATTCAATTGCAGCTTCCGATAGCTGCTAGCTTGATCAAAATCGAAATTTAGCTCTTTGATAGCCCACATTGCCTTATGTTCGATCTCGACAGGAAGGTGGCATGCCTTCCCAAACACAAGGCGGTATGGAAACATACCAAGATCGGTCTTATAAGCGGTGCGAAATTCCCAAAGAGCATCCGTCAATTTGGTTGACCAATCTTTACGGTTTTTCTCCAAAATTTGTTTGATTTGCTTATTCGAGATCTCAGCTTGCCCACTTGTTTAGGGATGATAGGGCGTAGAAAGTTTGTGGTTGATAACATATTTCCGCATCAAAGCCTCAAAAGACTGATTACAGAAATGCGTCCCGTTGTCGCTAATTATAGCGCGAGGATGTCCGAATCGCGAAAAGATATTTTCTTTAAGGAACTTAATGATAACTTTTTTGTCATTAGTGCGACACGGTATTGCTTCCACCCATTTCGAGAAGTAATCAACCGCTAACAAGATATATAAATTCCCAAAAGAGTTGGGAAAGGGCCCATAAAATCAATACCCCAAACATCGAATATTTCCACAATCAAGATAAGTTGGAGCGGCATCTCATTTCTTCGTTAAATCTGACCCATGTGTTGACACCACAGACAAGTTTTGCAATAATCATATGCATCTTTAAATAGCGTTGTCCAATAAAAGCCATATTGCAAAACTTTCTCCGCCGTTTTTCGAGAACCAAAATGACCGCCGTATGCCTGATCATGACAAAATGACAACACACTCTTGAATTCATCGTTAGGGACACATCCGTGAATTATTTGATCGGAACAATACTTAAACAAATAAGGTTCATCTCAGTAAAAGTATTTTACTTGGGATAGAAATCGAATTTTATCTTATTTCGACCAATTGCTGGGAACGAGTCCCATCGCTAGATAATTCACAATATCCATGAACTAAGGTTCGCAGGATATGGTCAAGAGCTGTTTATCAGGAAATGAGTCATTTATCGGCACGGTCAACGTTGGTGAAGAAGAGATGCGTGAAAGATGGTCGGCTACTACGTTTTCACTTCCACTCTTGTCTCGGATGACAAGATCAAAATATTTCAACAACAGGATCCAACGTATTAGCCTGACCTTCACATCCTTCTTAGATAAAAGGTGTCGTAGGGCGGAGTGATCAGTGTAAACCACTGTTGGCGAGCCCATCAAGTAGGGCCTGAACTTTTCTAATGCAAATACAACTGCCAAGAGTTCTTTCTCGGTAGTTGTGTAATTAATTTGTGCGTCGTTCAAGGTCCTACTTGCATAGTAAATTACATGTGGCATCTTATCAATGTGATGTCTTAAGACTACACCAATAACAAAATCTGATGCATCACACATAAGATCGAACGGGTGGTTCCAATCCGGAAATGATAGAACGGGAGCTGTAGTGAAAGATCTTTTAAGCGATTCAAAAGCAGCCTCACAATCCAAATCATAGTGAAATGTAGTATCTTTGGCCAAAAGAAGAGTTAAGGGTCTAGCAATTTTGCTAAAGTCCGTAATGAATCTCCTAAAAAATCCTGCATGACCAAGGAAGGATCGTATATCTTTGACGCATTTGGGAGGAAGAAGGTTATGGATGACATCAATTTTAGCTCTGTCAATCTCAATACCTTTTTTTGAAATGCTATGTCCAAGGACAATACCTTCTTGGACGATGAAATTACATTTTTCCCAATTCAAAGTAAGGTTCTTATCCTTACACTGGGTAAGAACCGCATCAAGATGACGAAGGCAATTCTCAAAAGAGTCCCCAAATATGGAGAAATCGTCCATAAATATCTCCAGGAAATTCTTAACCATGTCTGAGAATATCCCTATCATACACCGCTGAAATGTAGCGGGAGCGTTGCATAACCCAAAGGGCATGCGTCTATAAGAAAATATACCGAAAGGACAAGTAAATGTTATTTTATCTTGATCCTTTTCGGTGATGGGGACCTGGTTATGGCCAGAGTATCCGTCCAAGAAACAATAGTATTCGTGTCCAGCTAATCGTTCCAACATCTGGTCAATGAAAGGTAGAGGGAAGTGATCTTTTCTCGTTGCGGCATTGAGTTTCCTATAATCAATACATATGCGCCACCTAGTTTGGGTGCATATTTGGATCAACTCATTAGCCTCATTAGTTATGACCATGATGCTAGACTTTTTAGGGACCACGTGAATAGGACTTACCCATTGGCTATCAGATATCGGGTAAATTATACCACTATCAAGGCACTTAACGATTTCTTTCTTTACCGCTTCCTTCATAACGGGATCTAACTATCTTTGTAGGTCTCTGGTTGGTTTGGCTTCATTCATCAGATGTATATAATGTTCAACAATTAAGGGACTAATCCTTTTGATGTCAGCCATTGTCTAACTAAATACTTGCCGATTTGATCTCAATACCGCCAAAAGTGCGTTCTCTTGCTCTAAAGCTAGAGAAGCGGATATGATCATAGGTAAAGACTCATTATCGCCTAAAGATGCATATTTAAGATGAGAAGGTAGCGGTTTGAGATCTAGTATTGGTGGGGAGACAATAGAAGGTGGGGTAAGGAAATGATGCTCGGACTCCCTAAGAGGTTCATAAGTTGTATAGGATATTGACTTAGAAAGTGCTACTGACTTTTGCGACAAGTCAATGGATTCAAACTCGAAGATGGACTCATCGAAGATATCCTCACTATAAGAATTTTCCAAATCAAACAATGTCGCACTAGTGTTGTCGAGATCATCATAGCAAAGTGCTTCCACTTCGCAGCTGTCGGAAGCTATCTAGTTGATGGAACAGACATCAAGAAAATGAGCAGAAAGTTCAGATGGTTGACTTCATAGATTGTAAATATTAAGCTCAATTGTCATCTTCCCGAAAGATAAGTTCATAAAACCGTTACGACAAGTAATTACAACGTTGGAAGTTGCTAGGAAAGGTCGACCGAGTATCACCGGGATTTGGTTGCGTGGGTTAGCCACAGGTTG
Organism: Agapanthus africanus; assembly: GCA_030015575.1. Lineage (NCBI taxonomy): Eukaryota > Viridiplantae > Streptophyta > Magnoliopsida > Asparagales > Amaryllidaceae > Agapanthus > Agapanthus africanus. Next base: position 213,515,246 of record CM057342.1, read on the forward strand.
TGTATCCAAAACAATAAAGTCCATAGGGAATATTAATTCCCCGATTTTAATTAACACATCCTCTAGTTCATCCCTAGGTTTGGTGATTGATTGGGCTGCCATCTGGAGACTACAATGTGCGGGTTTCAACTCTCCAATACCTAACTGCTCATAAACAGAATATGGAAGAAAATTAACGCTAGCGCCAAGGTCGAGTAAAGCACGATTAATATTTTTACCTCAATATAAATAGAGATGGTAGGACAGCCAGGGTCCTTACGTTTCTTTGGTATTTGCTGGGTAAAAGCTGTGCTAACATTACTCGTCATGAAAACTTTTTTTGGCACTTGAGTTTTTCTCTTCCTAGTGCACAAAGAATTCTTGCATAAGATGGGACTTGTTGAATAGCAATTAGGAGATGAATATTCACGTTAACTTGCTTAAATATTTCCACAATCTTCTCTATTTGTGGGTTAGGTTTGTTGGCCCTCAATCTGTTTGGAAACGGAGCTTTATCAATAAGTTTTGGGTCCAACATTTGTGGGGAAGATTGTGGGGAAGGATTCGATCCCAGAATTAGAGTGGGAATCATTTTAGGTAGATTCGAGGAAGTGGGCAGAGTGTTCGAGCCTCGGGGAAAATGGAGAATAGGCTCGGAAGTAGGTGGGAGACTAGACGAATTAGGGGAAGAAGTAGCAGTCGGGGTATCGTTGGTATCACTAACGCCATCAAATTGTTTACCCACTCGGTTATCCAGCACTCTTCCCGATCTCAACGTAGTAACGACACTCACATTATGATGTTATGAGTGGCCAGGATTTGGTAGGGGTTGAGATGGGAGCTTCCCTTTTTCTCTCGCACTCATCGCGGCATTCAACTATGCAATTTGGGTTTCTATTAATTTAATACTCTAACCGTGGGAGACGGAGTCTTTCTTTATGGTATCAATAGAAGACCTCATATCAGCCGACATTTGGATGGAATGTTTCATAAACAAATCCAAAGTTTGTGCGAGTGAGGAGGAGTTATCGGTACCGGTCATTTGGAAAGAATTATTAGAAGGTACAAAATTGTTGATAAGATTTTGAAAATTTTGTGACTGAAAGGGGTGTTGAGTCTGTTGTGGTGGTTGCTGTTGCTGTGGAGGAGGTCTTTGGTAATTGCTTTGGAACTGGTTTTGATTTTGGTTTTGGTTTTGGTTCCAAGCAAAGTTAGGATGATTCCTCCATCCCTGATTGTACGTGGAAGAATAAGGATCGTTTATAGGTCGCTGCTAAAAAGTAGCATTAGTTTGCTCGTGACCTTGAAACATTGCATTCATAGGACATTCTTTCGTCAAGTATGATGGATCAGAACAGCAACCACACACGGTCTTGGGGGGCGTTACCTGGTTTAGGGAGACTGGTGAGAATTTGTTCTCAATAGCATCGAGTTTCTTTTGCATCGCTGCCATTTCGGCTTTTACTGTGATGGAAACATCGAGATGATGAATACCACCCCTAGATGAAGGTGATCTAACGCTTTCCCACTGCAAAGTGTTTTCAGCGAGATCTTCCAGATATTTTCAGGCTTCACCATCGTCTTTAGACATGAAATTGCATTAACACATGGTTTCAAGCATCTGCTTTGTCGCTGGATTAATGCCTTCATATATAATTCGGCACAGATCCCATTTATGTATTCCATGATGAGGACATTGGACAAGCAGATCCTTAAACCGTTCAAAACACTTCCAAAATGGTTCATTGGGAAGCTGGGTAAACTGGTTGATTTCGCTCCGAACACGGGCGGTCTTATGATTGGGGTAATTTTTTTTAAGGAATGCTATCACGAATTTATCCCAATTGGTAATAGAGTGTGCGGCAGTATTATAAAGCCATTTTTCTGCTAAGTCGCACAAAGTGAACGGGAGAAGACGCAAGCGCATAGCATCCACAGACAGTTGTGAAGTACCCATCATTGCACATACATTTTCGAATTTGGCGATAAAAACATATGCGTCTTCAGACTCGAGCCCGTGAAATTTAGGCAACAGGTTGATGTAGTGGGGTTTAATTTCAAAATTATCCCCGTTAGCTGTTGGAATGGATAGACAGGTGAGAAGTGGACCGCGTATAGGATAGCATCTCTCTTGGAGAGAAATGCATGGTGGATTCTGCGCACCTACGGGCGGTGGCAGGATGGTCTTATAATCTGACAGAGTACCGTCCATCTCGATCGATGTGGTGGGTGGTGGGGGAAAAGAAGATGAAGAAGCACCGACTTCGGAGTCGATAGCCGAAACGAGGACAAGACGGGCACTAAAATCCCATGTCCAGCCGAGCATGCACTAAGCGGGTTTAGCCCAAGTGGCAACGTGTGTGTGAATTAAAATTGGTTTGTTTTAAAAAGTGTCGGACGTGAGACAAACCACACAAAAATGCACAATCAACCGTAGAACTAAGGTTACCTAGGTCAAGTCTCTAGACCGCTCCTAGACTTCCAAAGGACAAGCCACAGGATCAATCCTCTACCACCTCTTTACTACTCTTGCGGCCAGGTAAGTGCCAGGTAAGTGGGAGGTATCCGCTATACGAATCACTAAAATAGCGGGCCTAATTAAGTAACCACTTGCCTTAGACACACTTGGCTAGACACCACAAAAGTTATGCGGATAAGTGATAGATTACCCACGACCTTCCTCTGTCCTATTTGAGCGCGACAGTCCTTAGAGTCTGGTCTAGATATTTTTTAACTAACGTAGGGTTGATGCGGATGCTTGTTTTGTGATTTGTGGGCCTTAGGAAGGGTGATAAAATCCCCACCTAATCTGAATTTTGGTCTTGCCCCTTAAAATCCGTATTAAAATATGAATAAACAAACCAAGTACAAAACTTTGCAAAAAGATTTTTGAGCGGCGATATTTTGCAAAGAATCCTGTAAGAAAGATATTTTATTCGATTTCAGAGAAGAGAGAAAGAGTTGAGAAATTTACCAGAGAAGTCTGGAACCCTAATACCTCAAATCCGCCGCGCTTCCACCGCACTTTTGCTTATTTTCCGTGGTTCTTCCACGAAGTGGAGGGATCTCGTGATGATTTTTGCTACGTGGCCTCTTGTGCTCCTGTGGATCTTGATGAATGTCTATGTCTCTCTGTTTCCTCAATTATGTGACTCCAGATCCCCTTGCAAAATTCACATAATAATCGTTAAATATTCAATTTGCAGTTTTGTTTTCTTTATGATATGGATCGAATAAGAATTCAACATGAATAGTAAGAAAAATAAATTACGCATGTATCCCCGGTAACGGTGCCATTTGATTGGTTGATGTTTTAGAGTTGTGTTTGTAGAAACCGCAATCAATAATGGTGTCGCGTGTCGCTAGACCGGGATGAGTACGGGTCATCCTCAGGGAAACGTTGAATCTTTTAATCTTACTTTAGGCGTGTTGATTAGGAAAGGAGGAAGAATAAAGAATGGTGAAGAATGGTTGTAGATTCTAGATCTACGTCAAACACGGATGCAGGATATAGATCTAGATTAACTACGGATGTAGGTTTTGTATTAGAAGGGAGCTTATAGGGTTCGTTAAGATTTAGTAGTCATGGATGATTAATTAAAGATTACTCATTTTATCCTTTAATAGATTTAAACTAGATCGACAGTGATGCATACGGATTAGGGTTTCTGGAGGGAAAAAAGGTTCCCACTCTTAACCCCTACCTTGACATGGATCTCCGTTCATGTCTAGTCTTTACCAAAACAATTGTTAATCTAATCTCTAATCGTGGTCGTGAATATCAATGAATTGATATCGCGCCCGATTAGGATGTTAACTATTCTTTTGATAAAGTTTATAAACTTTATAGGAAGTAAAAAGAGTTTAAGGATCATCATCATCTATTAATCTACCCTAATTCTACGACCCTAACAAGCGGAGAATTACTTGCGCATGTTGGGAAAACAAAAGATAGAAAGGGAAATCATATTGAAAACTATAGAAAATAAAATGATATAAGAAAACAACTATCTTTATTAATCAACAAGATCAAGTACACTTTGTTCCTTTAGAAAATGATTATAAAACCCTAGTTTGCTTCTCGATCTCTTCTAAGGAGGTAGATGAACTGTCGATGATCAACCACGATTCTTGAGCCGTTGTGGATTTCGTAATCGCGTCGGTTTGATGATTTTTCCAAGAGCCTCTCGGTCCTTATTTATAGTCACAGAGTCAGAACCCTAGATTCCTAATATGGTAACTAGTTGTTAGGATCCCAACCAGAAAATCCAGAGCCCTAACTCCTCAATATTGCGGCGGAACCGCGACCATTTGGTGGGTTTGGCCGTGGATCCGCGATGGGTTAGGGGGTTCGTTGCTTCAAAAATCTTGTGGCCTCTTCTGGTGACACATGTAGACTATTTTGATATATGGAATCTGAAAATCTTCTCTAAGTCTCTGCCAGAATTGATTTCTTTGATTCACATGAATATTTCGGTAGATTTGATCTCGCCAACTCGGATATTCTTGATTTCAGTCCTGATATAATTTCTGCACAATAACTCAATAAATAATGTTAGTAGAATTTTGTTTTTATTGAGATATTATCTTAACCATTTGACATGATATTATAGTTTTAGAAGAACTGGTCAAAGATATTTGATAAGCTAAGCATATTTAAATGGACTAAATATTATATAGATATTATATGCTTACATTTTCCTTCATAATGTTAATTATAATATATAAACATATGAAAATAGTATTTTTACAGATAAACTCTCATATGTGTCATATTTATAATAAACCCCTTTTATTATATAAAAATAGTAAGGAAAATGTCATATCAAATGCACAATATTTTCGACTGAATAATGACTGACCTAACACAGCGTGACATCGACTCCCAATACCAGGAAAGACGAATCCCTGATGATTGTTCACTGCCTCTATGTGGCTCGGGACTGTACCCAACTAAAACCTATTTTCATAACTCTTTTGAGCCGTGGTAGAATAGTAATCTAAGTACAGTGGGAACTCACATGAGACAAATGAAAATCTCAGGTCAAAAGACTAACCTGTACTTATGTTACAAGAGAACTTCCATTTGACTATAGGTATAATACCATTTAGAAGTTCTCGGCGAGTCTGTCCGGTATACTCACTCTAGTGAGCACCTATATACTATTTTAAGTGACTCAACACCAATAGCTTGTGAGACCGGCCAACGCCTCTCGTCAGGGTCTCAAAAAGTACACACTAGTCTACTCCAGAGTATCGATGCCCAGTCTCGATACTTTCTCAACTAATGACATTTAAGGATGTGCTTATGGACCACCTAGCTCCCACGTATATGATTACCATCATAATACTGGTAGTCAAGTAATAATCTTATGGGTTTTATCAAAACGTATACACATAATGATAAAGACAAACCAGATAGCATACTATCATCTTGAGTAAGACTATTCTACCTGTATAGGTCCTTGTTCAATTATCATAATCACTTACTTGCAATTACAATAATTGCCTTGAGGACACTATATCCAACAACCTCCCACTTGCACTTAACGCTAATTATTGCGGTATCCCATACTCACAGCTCGTGTGCTACCAAAAACCCAATTTCTCTACTAGTCAGTTCCTCAAAAATCGTTTTGAAAAACTTACATCTTCGAGAAATAAGCTCACTGAGTGGATCCGCTCCAATGATTCTATCTTTATCTCTCATATCTCAACTTCGCGGAGAATGACTATCACCCAAAATGAGCGATACATGTCTTAGAACTTGTCTGGATATTTGATGGGACCTTGTTCATAACATGAACACTAAATCCAACAAACTTCTTTAGACTGTATCCATTGCTGATATAATCCGCACACAGTGCCATGACCACCTCAGTATCCTACTTGAAACCTATCCTACATTTTGCACCTCAAAAGAGGGAAAGCTATTAACTCTGACAGCCACTCTATCATCCTTGTCACCTTGGAAGTCTAAACCGGTAACCGCCTCCTGCAGGAGGCTGCCATTACTATACACAAAGAGCATGCTCTTATGTTCTTTACCGCTTCCTCCAGGATTGGATTAATATATGCTTATTGCATCTAATGCAAAAGGGAAGCATCCAGTCTGGTACATGACATTACATGATAGACTCAATTGCCTAAGCAAATGATATGTCATTCATGCCAGTCCCATTCTTCATCGGTGTAGAAGACTTCTCTTTAGAGAGGGAGACTCCATCACCTGCGGGTAGACTACCATGTTAGAAGTCATCCATTCTAAACAGTTTAGAATGGTGTCCAAGTTCTCCGATTGGGACACTACCAAAATCTAGATCTAAAACCATAGATCTAGTTAACAGAATCCTTGATATATTGTCCATATCCTATATGGAGAAACACCTTGTGACAACTAAAGTTTGACCGATCATAGATAGGAACTTCACTTCCTATCTGGAGCTTGCCATCCAAATATCAGGGCATCACTCTCTACTGCCTTCTTACCAGGTCCATTCCGATGAAGTCAAAATCTTTGACTTTCACATCAAACTAGATGACTAATCTCCTCTATACTTGCTTTAGTCTATAAATAGACATCAGCTACTTGCCCACCATGCTTCCGCTGCTCCCTACTGATTACTACAACCATCTGGCAAAGTCATATACACGTGCACTTCTAAATTCAATTTAGAATGATGTTATGGTCATCCACCTTCCAGATCTCATAGTCAAGGACAACAGTAGTGACATGTTTAGGTTATCAAAACCTTCCCGTCACTATTTTTGAGGAAACCGAAGTACCTGCGGAGTGGCTAACTGATTGTTGAACTCAATTGAATCTCCAGGATCTACTAAATTTTCTATAACCGTCTGTGGTTCTGGAATCACTTCCAGTTCTACCATACTCCAACTTATTTCTTTTGAAAAAATATTCCTTTTATAAAAAGGTGGCGATTCAAGAACAAAATAACTTTTGATCCTGCAAATGATAGAATGTTAAACCCTTGCTAAAAAGCCTGGAATAACCTACAAACTGCCATTACAGAAATGTGCCTTGAGTCCGTCCGAATTCAGCGTTTAAACAGAAAGCGGATAACTCCATATCTTAACATCTTCAAGATATGCAACCATTCTATGTCCACATATAAACAAAGGCACTAATTTAGATGGAACTATATTCAATTGTTATGCAACTGTGTCCAGTAATATCCTATATGGAAAAGGACCATACAACATCACTCATCAAGGAGCACACCCACGGATGAGTAACTTGTGAGAGAATCATGTTCTCAATATTACTATGATGCAATACCTAGCATAAATATCTATATCTTCGATCATCTTAAAGAATCCTGATACTTTCAATGCATGGTTCTCTACTTTATCCCTATACCTATAACTTCTCAAAATTTGGATCTTGCATTACAACGAATGCGTGTCTAAAATCAGAGAACTCATAAGTAAACTGAATGAAGTAAGATTACTAACCCCTTATCCCGAAAGATACCAGACAACATAAATTTCCATGTATAAGTCCCTGGAGTATATTAACTTAAATTTCGTGTGTGTGTTGTAAGTTGAAAACTGTATTTCGGTTATGAATGTCTATACCGTTAATCAATGCATCTTACCTTATCCTAAACTGATATAAGTAAATGTTTAGAACACAATTTTCAAAATTTATATCTCACTTTATAAAATAAAGATACAGATATTCAATTTTAAAAATTTGGTGCATAACAACGGTTATTCAAAATCAAATATTTACTGTAGGGCAAAACCCAAGTGATTTCCGCAAATATCACCAATTACAAAGAATTCTGATACTGAGAATTTAATCACCCAATTCCCAATATTCTACTCCAACTCAGCATCTGTAATACCATACAGATGTGAGAATCAAGTCTGGTAAATACATACCCTAGATTCAGAATTTAATTGGGAAAGCAGTTTTCAATTAACAACGCACAGTAAAACTGAAACATGAAAATGTTTCATGGGGGTGGCCGGGTATTCTTAGTAATGCCTCTTCCACTATCCAGATTCATGATAGTAGTCGCATATTTCCTTGCCCATACTCCAATCTCTTTATATGTCTTTACTTCTTACCTTCTGTACACAACACTTTGGCTAATTGATTTACTTCTTTCCCTACCATTCGGCACTAGCCTAAGGTTTGGAAGATGACTATCTAATAAGCGCAATAGGTGTACTTTCTTAATACCAAGAGCCCACACAACCTGACAGAAGGTAAAGATAAAAGACAACTGAATAATCTTATTCAATTTCTCAAGAACCCATGGCCATCCTCGAACTGAAACAAGTTTCTTCGAGTTCATATGTAACTATACGAGATGGTCTTTCCAAACAATATAGATCTCTGTATTGATACAGAGTGTTTTGGAGAAAAGCAAATGGAAAGTGGGAGTAGCAAGGATACATGCGACTTTGTCATGAATCATGACAATCCAAAGCCAGACGTAAAGGGTTCGGTTAACTTGGTTCATGATTTTTAGTTTAAGGTAAATCATGGTCGTAAACTAGTGAGAGAAAAGAAACACTTAGCGTGCACTCTAACCTAGATTAGATTGGTTATTCATTTTATCTAATCTGGATGGCTCCCGCTATTTCCTCAAATTCTCCTTCAAATCCTAAAAAGAGAATTAGTCGGGATAACCCGAGAAGTAAACTATTAATCAGTGGGAATCGAGACCAAATATCATTGCGTAATAACTTAATGGAAGCCACTCAAGTTACCACACTCCAGAATGTATGCGCATACCTGGCAAGTTTCCCTTATATTTGAAACTCCCGATATGGTTTTTGTCCGTAGGGCCCAAGGACCTTGACGCTTGCCATCAAATTAAAGGTCCTAGTCAAGTTCAACCCATCATTATCTTGATTGCATCGAATCCACCGGCACTAGCCCTTGACGCTTGCCAACAAAGTAGTGTGACTGTCTCAATCAATCACATCTCTATGTAACAAATAAACAGCACTCAGCTACCGTACACTTTGCCTTGACGCTTGCCAACAAATATAGAATGAATACAAGGCACTATTTATCTGAAATGACGGAGGGCTATAGCTGGTTTTTGGCGAAAAACCTTTAACGCAATGAACTTGATATCGTTGAAGGAACTCGGGCAGTTTTGAGAATGAGTGCTTTAGGCTCCGCTTTTAAAACTAGTAACATAAATTTTTGCTTAAGAGTGAACTCCTCGTGAAGGGATCAAGGCTCTTTCCTCATAGAATGAAGTGCAGGATATTCCTAACCGAATATTTCTATGCAAAGCAAAAGAATACGACTATGGTTTCGAAGAAAACCAAGTAGTTTTAAAATTGGTTCCAACAACATCATTTAGGTTTATTTTCCTTGCATTAATCAGAATTAATGCAGTCCCATCAATTAATCGTATCATGGCAGAAAAGAAACGAAAATAGGCACACACAGATATGCCATCCGCATTCGCCACAGGGTCCCGGGTCTTCACCGTAAGGTTATTTAACTTACAGCAGAATGGGGATAGGACTAGCATGGATGCAAAACATATATAACGTCTACTATATATATATATATATATAATATAAACATTCATCTCATGCATGATTTCAAGTAACATCACAGAAGTATCATAGCAGAAGCAAACACGGTATGGAAATGTGGATAATAAGGGAAAAGTACATTTCAATGGAGCCAAATATGAAATGTAGTTTTCCTGGTCATGTGGATAGCCCGTAGTATCAGATCCTAAACCCCTATGAGTGTAGCAAGACACTCGCCAATCTCAGAAGTGAAGCAATCCCAATCAACGAAATGAGTGAGCCACCCAGCACTTCCAAGATCCGTTTACTTGGGCACCCCTCCGTGGGTCAATCTTATACCCCTATGAGTGCGCCGAATAGCCCGCCAATTCTACAGTAAGGCACTCCTGTCTCAACGCCATGAGATGGAGGCCCATTTCTCTCTAGAATCCAGCTACTCGAGCACTCCACTGCAGGGTAATCCTAATGCATGTAATGAAAAAACTGAATATACAATGGGCAGTTTCGGGTCTGCCCACCTCTATGGCCACCTTAGGGTGGTCTAGAGGGTGTGGACTCTCCTTAGTTCCCCCCGGGATGTATCCGGAGTCCCTGCGCACCTTCCTACGGCTTCTCGGTCCAAACCGAAAGTCTGCGGAGAGTCAAAATATCAATGCAACATAGAATTGCTCACTGGTTTAAGTGCAGTTTTTACAGAGAAAAAACCGGCGGAATTCGGAAGTCGTATCTATCAGTTTATGGTCTTTAGGTGGCTCTGATACCATTAGAAGTTCCCAGCGCTCTCGTGGCTAATCCGCGGCCAATGCTGAATCCGAAAACAAAAATTTCAAGGCACTAAAAACATATACCCAAGAATCTAAACTAAACACCTAAATTAGCACTACAACAAGATAGAAATTACAACCTTTGTAGCATCTTCATTTGCGCCAATTGGGTTGGACTCTAGCATTCTCCCAAGAGCTCCGGATCATGCTTGCAAGACGGTCTTCTTTCGCCGAAGATGATCCGCCCGAGAGAACCAAGTTCAAGTTTCAACTTCATCCATGAAGTAACTAAAGATCTTAGGACGCTAATCTAGGATGCTTGGTGATGTATGTGAGTGTTCTAATGATTTTTATTTCCCTAAATCCTCTTGAATCTCAACTCATGAGAAGGTAGAGGAAGAAGAATAAGAGGAGCCATGGAAAAGAGAGAAAACCAAAATGGTAGAATGAAATGAAATTCTTCACAAATGAATTTTTCCATTTTAAAACTACAGCCATGCTTGAATAGTATTTGCAAATGAATTATAAATTCATTTGCCCATACCCTCTACCATTTCTCTTTTCCATCTCATTTCTTTATTTCTTAAAAAGAAAAACCTTGAAATGAGTTCTTATTCTTCTAGAAGTATTCTTGTATAAATACAAGAATACGTCCTCGCAAATATATGCCCATATTCGTATCAAAATATGAATACCTAAGTGATAGAAAAATAAAATGAACATAATACTAGAATATACATAGCGAAATATATATATGTAAATTATTAAATCAAACCTTGATTTAATAATTAGGCCTAATTCTAAACCGACTAGTATTATCATTCACCCGATTGAAATCCGTATGGCTAGCACAGATACCTAATCGGAACCCTGCACGTATTAATATATGGTCAGTACATCATTTTTCCTGAACCAGGAAAAACCCTCTATATGGAACTCTGATGATTCGTCAATATGCTGGCAGTGGGTTTAACCGCAAGCACGTTAGCGGCCCTACTTGTACATAACGACTACCCAACTATTGAGCAAAAGAAAGGCCGACGAGAAAACTCATCTGTACCCTTACTGAGCCTGTCTGTGACAATCTTCATACAGTACGGTCTCTTTGTCTAAGATAATCGTATATCAGGTCTAGGGGTGGATAACGTAAGACCCCTACTAACCCGATAAGTCGTGCCGGTCTGAAGCTCATCACCTACTGAGAAACTACTGATATCATACCTGTAATTCTCATCCATCTTTGCTAATGATTTATGGTGATGACTGAGCCAACACAGCGCGACATCGTCTCCCAATACCAGGAGCGATGAATCCCTGACAATTGTTCACTGCCTCCATATAGCTCGGGACTGTACCCACATAAAACCTGTTTGTACGACTCCTTTGAGCCGTGGTAGGGTAGTAATCTAAGTACAATAGGAACTCACACGAGACAAATGAAAATCTCAGGTCAAAGGACTAACCTGTACTCATGCCACAAAAGAACTTCCATCTGACGATAGGTATAATACCATTTAGAATTTCTCGGTAAGTTCATCTGGTGTACTCACCTATAGTGAGCACCTATATACTATCTTAGGTGACTCAACACCGATGGCTTGTGAAACCGACGATCGCCCCTCGTCAGGGTCTCGAAAAGTATACACTAGTCTACTCTGGAGTATCGATGCCCGGTCTCAATACTCTCTCGACTAGAAACATTTAAGGATGTGCTTATGGACCATCCAGCTCCTACATATATGATCACCATCATAATTCTGGTAGTCAAACAATAATCCTACGGGCATTATCAAAATGTATACACATAATGATAAAAAAAACCAGATAGCATACTAGCATCTTGAGTAAGACTGTTCTACCTGAATAGATCGTCATTCAATTATCATAATCGCCAATTTGCAATTACAATAATTACCTTAAGGGCATGATATCCAATACATAAAAACTGAAAAGCCTTAGGTGACAGGGACCTAAACCTGTCTCCTAAGCCATTGCTCTCCAATAGGAAATGGCAAATGATGGATCGCTTTTGGCATTGCGCTTCAGTGTTAGCATTGCTAATGCGGTACAAAAATCCAAATTCCATGCTTCCCCAGGCAGATGATGAATTGCTCTTGGCATACGTGCTTCAATGTTAGCAACACTGATGTCAACCAAAAGTGCAAAATCTCAACCCCTAAGTCATTAAACTGAAAAAGAAATTAAAAAAAATCCGAAATGATAGGGCTGCTCGCAATAAAAATCAGCGAGTAAAATGAAAATAAATAGCCGAAATGATGGAGCAGCTTGCAATAAAAATCATCGAGTAAAATGAAAATAAATAGCCTAAATAATGGAGTGACCGTGAATAAATAGCCAAAATGATAGGGCAATCGCAACCTTCACGATAAGAAAAGCTGAAACGATAGAGCAATCACGGTAAAAATAAAAATAAAAAAATCGCCCAACAAGCAGTTTGATCTTGACACTTATATACAATCTACGGGCATAAATAAATAGAAGTGAGTAACATGTTCTGATATGTTCTCCTGGCCAAAGAATCAAATCTTAACGGCAATACATACAGCCTAGAGACTATTTGGACGTCCCTTTTACTCCAGCAAAATACAGATGCGGCGTCAGCAAAGCTCAACGAGCCAAAACAAAGGGAAGTGACGACAATTTTCTAGCTCCTGGTCTCAATAGCAATACATACATTCCTAAAAACCATTAGATGTCATCTCACTTTAAAAGGGTGTAGTCGTGACTTCTCTGGGACTCAAAGAGTCTGACCCAAATGTAAAGTGCCATGGTGGAACTTAACACTAAATCTCTGATGGCAATCTACATATTCGCTTAGGAAGATTACTTGGGATATTGTACCCCGCCTCAGAAGGGATTGGAGATGCAGGAAGTTCGTGGCTACTCGAACAGAGTTTTGAATGGATGCAAATCGAGAAAAAATAAGCTAACGCTATGGTGCCACGGACTACTCCCAAAACCGCAAACCTGACAGCCCCCTAAATTAAAATGTCATGATGAGTTTATTCATGCCTAAAATGAGAATAAACTGAACGCTCCAAGACGAGTACATAAATTAAGCTAGTTCATTACAGCACAAAAAAAAGGTGAAAAGCGCAATTTGCAGAAGCAAAATATTAAGCGCACAAAAAGTTTCCAGTCATACGTCAAAATATGGAAGAAAGACTACTGATCTGAGAAAATTGTAGGGAAATAAACGAAAAATATTATTTCATCGTTGAAAGCTCAGAGAGGAAATATGCCATGGTACAAAGGTTGACAAACTCAAAAATAAACCCGGACAAGGACTCCCGGACATTTTCTTCCATCGTCCTGTGCACCCGTTCGTGAAGATAAGTATCGTGGTCGCCACTGATATCTTCCACCCTAGCATATGAGGATATGATTACACTCTGCTGATAAATATGGTATAAGAGAGTAGTCGCATGGTCCATCCGACTTTTTGAGATCAAGCACATCAGGTAAACCGAGTGCACTTTACCTTCAGCTTGATCAAGTGTTTGGAGCGGTATCGCCTCAGAGTTATCAGGCAAAGCATCCGATATTGCTTTTAATATCATATGCAGCAAAAAGGAGCGGCAATGAAGCAATCACCCATAGTGATCCTCAAAATGACGTAGCACGACTTCACACTGGGCGTCAGTATAAGCCTGTCCATAAAATCGAATGTCATCAAGAGAGATGATATCCCTAATGGAGTACAGGTGATCATCCATGAGGTCTAAAAAAGAAAGCAAAAAGATCATCAGCTCAAAAGTATGGGAGAGCATTGTAAATTTAAAATGTGGGGTCTCTAGCTTCAAAGCTATGCGCCTCAACTGGGTCGAAAGTGACCCACTAAAGATTCAGACTTTGACCTATAAAGGGTATAAAGCACCTGCGCATTAGAAAATCAATGGACTTTCAAAGAGCTAAGCCTAGGCTCTAAATTCCCAAAATGGAGGTGCGCTAAATAGCGCCAAAGCTTAAGCTCCAGAGAAATCTGGGTTCTTACCAAGATTTAACAAAAAAAATTCCTTAGTTAAAGATTCTTTAAAAGAAGTTTAAGCTTCAAATTAGAGCGTAAGCTCTATGTGAATGAGAACTTAAGTTCTCAAAAGTTTAAGAGGAGAAAATGAGAGGAGCATCCCCCTCCCCTAAAGCTTAAGCTCTATTTATAGGAATGTGGGGTCGATTCAACTTCTCCGGATCACGAGACAGATCCGATGGCTCCAGGCTTGACACCGATGCCCCCATGTGAAAGGCATATGGATGCAGTGGAGGGGGCATTTGTTCCCGCCCAATTTGGGGCTCAAGAACTAAAGCTCAACACTAGCGCAAGCTGTGCCGATGCCAACAATGGCGCAGGCTGTGCCAATGCCAATACTGACGCAAGCTGAGCCGATGCTATCCTTAGCATTGGCTTTGCCAATGCCAACCTTGGCGTAGATGACACTCGTGCAATGCACGTGGCGCCAGTGCCAATTCCTTGTGCCTACGCCATACATTCAATGCATATGACGCCAGTGTCAATTCTTTGGGCTGGGTCACATGTGCAAGGCATGTGGTGCCAGTGTCAAGTTTGGTTGAAGCGTTTGCTTATTTTTGGAAAAATAATTTCGCCTTTATCTTTCTAAAACATAAATATATCTCTTGTTAATAAGAAATTTTTCCTGTATCTTTCTAAAACAAGAAAGATATTTTTTCTGTTAACAGAGAGCACTTAGATAAAAAAATCCAACGATACTTAAGCATCATTGATTGATCTTAAGATCAACTGAGAGCTCTCAAATGAGAGAATGTCTCAACTTGATTAATTTTCTCTTCTCCTATAAATAAGAGCCTGGGATATTAATCTGGAGAGACAGAATACCATTCATAAGGTGAAGAAAAAGAAACTTAAGTCTCGGCCAAATACTTTCATCTTCCCAAAAACCTTAGGTAAAAAGCTAAGAAGAAAATTCTCCTCTTTTTCCTCTGTTCCACCATCAAAGAAGCTTAAGTTTCATAAGAACTCAGAGTTCTTTCTTTGGATCAAAGACCCGAGGGTAAAATTCCCATAAGTAGAAAGCTTAAGCTCTCATAGGGATTTTTATCTTGAGATCTAAGACCTCAAAGGAAAACTTGTTATTTCCCTATCAAAAGACAAAAAGATCGTCTAAAAATATGAAGGATCGAAGCGTAATCTTCATGAAATCCAGGTTCTCACCATGAAACATGAACAAGAACCCAAGATCATAAAAAAATTGGATCTTGATGAATTTTAATGATAAAAAGATCATTTTGTGGTAGAAAAATTAAGTCTTTTAATGGTTAACCAGTATGTGGAGATTAATCTCCCAAAACCCGAGCGCCACGCCAAAGTTCATCAAGTGTGCCAGTGCCAAAGCGAAGTAGACAAAGCTTAAGCTCTAAAATCCTGACGCTAGGCCAAACATGGCGCCAGCGCCAAAGTTACCCCCTCTTCAGGATGCGCAAGAACTTAACTTATTAAGATTGGGTTGCGCCGGGCGCCAATGTCCTACCGAGCGCCGGTTGATTGAATGAATTCTCGGTGCGTATGTAGAAAATGTATAGAAATAACAACCAAAGAAATTTTTTAATCGCAATTATTAACGATGTCGATTGTAGCGCGTTAGCGAGTGCGGATCGTCCACAGGGAAAGGGAGATCCGTTCGTAATTTGAATTAGATGAATTGAAAATTAAAGAAAAGAAAAGAAAAGACAATTCAATTCAAGATTTGAAAGTGAATTTCAAGAATTATTAAAATCTAGATCTAATAACAAGAAAACATTAAAATCAAGAATTGAAAATTGATGATATCCAATCCAATAATCAAGAATCGAAATGAGGCTTGTAGGAATCGATCGAATCTACAGATGTGATAAAATCTATTGATTACGTTTTCTTATCCATCGATGATTTGATACTAGATCGATGACGATCAACGAGAATTAGGGATTTCTTGCGGAAACTAAGGTTTCATCGTCTATCCCTTGTCCTTTCGTTGATCTTATTCACATTCTAGCTTCTAGTAAATTCAAGAATCGATCGTGGATCCCTAATTAAGAGCGAACACAATCAAGAAAGCATCGCTCGGAACTAGGTTGTTGATTCTTCAATTTACTAAAATTTACAAAACTCATAGGACTTAAGAATCGTTTCAAGATTTGTAACATCAACATCTATTGATTCTCTCGACTCCTTCACGAGCGGAGTTTTACTCAAACATCATAACAAGAAAAACAATCAAGAATTGAGATCGAATCATGATGCAAGAATGTAAAGAAAGCAAGATAAAAGAATTTCACATTTTATTTATCAACAAATTTCGTTACAATTCTTTCAAGAAATACAATGAGGAAAGAACTTGACCGTCAATTTGGCTTCGCTCGTCTTCGTGAGTCGCGGATCATCTTGGATCACTTGCTCGGATGAAGATCGGCTTCTCTCCTAAAAGGTTGAAGGGTTCTTTCTTGAATTGTACTCGGTGTTCTTGATTTTTGGCTTTGGATTTTGAATTGGGGATTAGGGTTTACAAGTTGTGTCACTCAACTTGTATTAGGAATTGATGAGTATTCATCCAAAACCCTAAATCTAGATCTTCTTTTATAAGATCTAGAATTCAAATTTCCCTCCAAAAGTTTGTTAGAGAGAGGCTTCTAGAAGAAGTTAGTTGGAGGGAATATTCTAGAGCTAGGTTGTTAGGCCGAGCCTTCTGGATGAAGCCACGTGGTGTTTCTGGAGTGTTCTGGAAGCTTTTCTTTTACAAGGAAGCACATGGGAAAAATCCGTCATGCTGACGTCATCAAGGCGCCGCGGATCCACGGCGGGAAGGGCCTATTGGCCGCGGATCCGCGGCTTTTTAGAGCCCTCTGTGCATGTAATTTCTTGTGCTTCTTTGTTCTGACATTTTGGTTCTTTTCTGATGTGTTGAATATCATTTTGCTTTCTCGATTTCTGCCAGATCTTAAATCTTGGACTTGGTGTAATTTTCTCAGCACTTTTGACAATTTCGGCTTTTCTCCTGGAATTTCCTGCACAGATTCTCGAGACAAGTGTTGCGCTACACAAAGATTATGCTATGCAATGCAATGATAAACACTCAATTTCCCTCAGAAATGCCAGTTTTAATATATAACACAAGTAATTTGGTATTTTACAGTCAATTTGCTAATATGTGCTATATTAATACCGAACACCTCTAGATGAGTGCAAATGGTAGGGAAATTGACGTGTTAAAAATGAAATATTTTCGACTGATCAAATTCCCCCAAACTTATTTTCGGTCGTCTCGAGCAAACTGTTTTATTAAAAAGAGAAGGAGAAAATAAAGAAAGAGAAAAACTAACTACCGCACTTTCGTAGGCAACACGATTGCACTGAGCACGTGCAACAAGCCTTTAAACCTCTAGGTGTCTCTAGTAGGAGTGTTGTCTCCTGAGGGTTTTCAGTGGATTGCACCCACAAAATCCAATAATAAAAGGAAGACCGTGAAAGTTACATATAAAGATAAGAATTGTAAAAGAAAAGCTTTGAAAATTAGGGTTTCCAACTATGCTAGCTTTTCGGTTGTCATGAGCCCTATCTTAATAGTCATGAAAAGATGTTAGAAATCACATCATCCCTCAATAAAACATCGTCTTTATTCTTCATTCCTATCTTTCTTCCAAACATCGATCATATAACCCTACGTGTGTGTGAAGAACATCCTTACACCCGGAGAATTCAATTCAAGTTATCATACTCTTATCCATCTGCCTCAGTACTTTTTAATTAATGAATATTTAGATGAATTTGCTCACACACTTTCATGCGACCGTTAATACTTCTTGAGGTACTAACCGACCAATTACTTATGTGCTTGCTTATACGATGTATTTTCCTCGTCTTGCACCACCTAAGGCTTAGCAGTGACTCTCAGACTAGTTGTTCTAAGGAACTAGGTGAAGAGGCACCCTCGCTATATTTTTTTATTGCTGCCTTGGCGATAAAAAAACCAGTGTTTATTTTTTTCTTCACCATTTTATATTTTATTCATTTTTTTTATTTCCTTCATACATCGACTTTTAGACAAGAGCATTTCAAGGTATCCTCTACTATCCCGAGTTTCAAGACGTGTGTAAGTGCGAATAGCAGGTATCAACGTTCAAAATGTTTGGCTTCCAGAATATGAACTATTTTTCAGACTTATTTTTATCCTCAGATTAGTGACTTCCTTCATCTTACTAACCCTTGGGACAACGACTCATAACTATTTATTACTAGTTCGTATTAGAAAACTTCTAATTTTCTTGGTTTTCTTAAATTTTTTCAATCTTTTGGATGTAAGTTTTCACTATATAATCTTTTATTATCTTATTTATGTACAAAATATTTTTATTTTTTTGAAATTTTTTAAATTTTTATAGGTTTTTAAAATGTTTTGTGCTAATGCAAAGTATGATGCAAATGATGCGAAAATAAGCACAAACCTCCCCCCAAACTTGTTTTCAATAGTGTCCTCACTGTTACCATCTGCTAAACCTCAAAAAACCTGTAAGTCTGGGAGGAAATTTATTAATGGGGGCAAAATATTTAAGTGAAAATCCTCCCCCAAATTTATTTTTGGCTCACCATTTTTGTGTAAAAATTTTCTTATCAAGAGCTAGATTGTACCCCCCAAACTTGAGTTAAGCAATGTTAATCTTTGAAAATCACATTAGGGGGTCAAAAATTATTGGTCGATACCAAGCTTTGCAAAGACCGAAGGTCAATACCAACCATTCAAAAATTTTATCAATGTAGTGCTCTGGTTAGTGGAAGAAGAAGTGGGGAAAAGGTAAGTGGTGGAATAGAATGTGTGTGCGTCTCGTATTGGAGAGACGATGCAGTGAATGTGATGGATTACTCGCATCCTTTTTACAGTCCAGAAGAAGGGGTGGAGGTTCAATTTCTTTATTTTGGAGATGATTCATTTCAACACCCGTATTTGCTAAGAGTGCGAGTCTATCAGCGAAGATTTCCTCAAAAGTCTCATCAATACCCCGAAGAATAATGTCATCACAAAGCGCAGAGTGATCTTCAGACTCCAAAAATGGTTCATAATCAGTGTTAGATGTTGACCCGGACAACTCGGTGGAAGAGTCCATATGTGTATGATACATAGTTGGGTCAAACAACAACGTATGAAAAGAGTCAAGATCAGTATCATAAGGATCATCAAATTCGCTGCTGTCGACATCCATTAATTCGACAGAACAGACCTGAGCAGTAGGTTCGGAGGGTACACTTCCCAACTTGTAAATGTTCAGCTCAATTGACCTATTCCCGAAAGATAGGGTCATAAAGCCATTACGACAGTTGATTATAGTGTTGGAAGTGGCCAAAACGGGATGACCTAAAATCACCGGAATTTGATTCCGTGGGTTTGCTACAGGCTGTGTATCAAGTACAATAAAGTCTACAGGGAATATAAATTCCCCGATTTTTATTAACACGTCCTCCAGTTCACCCCTAGGTTTGGTGATTGATCGGTCAGCCATCTGGAGAGTTATGCTCGAGGGCTTTAACACTCCGATACCTAACTGCTCGTAAACCGAGTATGGAAGCAAGTTAACACTAGCGCCAAGGTCAAGTAGAGCACGGTTAATGTGTTTTTCCCCGATAGAAATGGAAATAGTAGGACAGCCAGGGTCCTTACGTTTCCGTGGTAATTGTTGGGGGAAAGCCGTGTCTACAGTCTTTGCCATGAATATCTTCCTGGGCACTTGAGTCTTCCTCTTCCTAGTGCATAAGTTCTTAAAAGTTTTCGCATAGGACGGAACTTGTTGGATAGTATCTAGGAGAGGGATGTTGATGTTAACTTCCTTAAACATGTCCAGAAGCTTCTCCTTTTGTGCATCATGTTTGTTGGGCCTCAACCTTTCAGGAAATAGAGCTCTATCAATAAGTGTTGGGTCCAACATTTATGGAGAAGTTTGTAGGGGTGGAAAAGGTGAGGTGGCTGGAAGGTTCGAGCCTTTAGGAAAACGGAGGATAGGCTCAGAAGAAGAAGGTACATTAGACGAAATAGGACAAGGGGTAGAAGTGGGAATGGAAGTGGAAGTGGAAGCCGGGGTGTTAATGATCAATTCATCATTATCAATTTGTTCACCCACATGATTGTCTAGCACTCTTCCAGATCTCAACGTTGTAAAAGCATCCACATTAGTGCAATGTGAAGGTCCAGGATGAGGTTGGGGTTGAGATGGAAGATTCCCTTTTTCTCTAGCACTTATTTTGGCTATTATTCGTTCAATTTGTGCTTCCATCGATTTAATATTCTCATTTTGAGTGAGAATGATCTTCATCATATTATCGACGGAAGATTGAAAACTTGCCGACCCTTGGATGGATTGTTTCATGAAAGTAACCAAGGTTTGTACTGGTGCAGAGGTATTATCAGTACCGGTCAATTTCAAAGAGTTTTCATGTGGTACAAAAGTGTTGGCCGGATTTTGGAAATTTTGTGATTGGTAGGGGTGCTGACTCAATTGAAGTGGTTGCTGTTGTGGTGGAAGAGCCCTTTGGAAAGTGTTCTGGTTTAGATCCGTGTATTGAGGTTGGTGTTGGATCCAAGAAAAATCAGGGTGATTCTTCCAATCTTGATTATATGAGGAAGAAGAAGGATCGTTTCCAGGTCTTTGCTGAAATGCAGCATTAGTGTGACCTTGAAACTGTACATTCAAAGGACAATCTTCCGTCAAATGTGAAGGGTTTAAACAGCAGCCACACACGGTTTTGGGAAGTGTGTATTGGTTTAGGGAGGCTGAAGAGATTTTGTTTTCTATAGCGTTGAGTTTCCTTTGTATTGCGACCATTTCGGCTTTCATTATGACGGAAACATCGAGCTGATTGACATCTTCCCTAGACGGTGGTGGTCTAACACTCTCCCATTGTAATGTGTTTTGAGCTAAATCTTCTAAGTATTTCCAAGCTTCACCATCCTCTTTAGATAGGAATTGGCAATGACACATGGTTTCAAGCATCTGTCTGGTAGTGAGATCAATACCCTCATAGATAATTCGACACAAATCCCATCTGGAGATTCCGTGATGAGGACATTGGATAAGAAGATCCTTGAACCGTTCAAAGCATTTCCAAAATGGTTCATTGGGAAGTTGGGTAAATTTGAAGATTTCGCTCCGAACACAGCTGGTCTTGTGATTGGGATAAAATTTCTTAAGGAATGCTGCAACGAATTCATCCCATGTTGAAATAGAATGTGCGGGTGTGTTGTAAAGCCACTTCTCGGCTAAATCGCACAAAGTGAATGGGAGAAGACGTAAACGCAGAGCATCCAAAGACAGTTGTGAATTTCCCAACAAAGCACATACATTTTCGAATTTGGAAATAAACATGTATGCGTTTTCAGAATCAAGACCGTGAAATTTGGGTAACAGTTTGATGAATTGGGGGTTGATTTCAAAATTTTCCCCGTTGGCAGGTGGTATAGAAAGACAGGTGGGAAGGAGAACACGTGTAGGATAGTATCTCTCTTGGAGAGAAATGCGTGGAGGATTCTGCGCACCTGCGGGCGGTGGCAGAGTGGTGTTAAAGTTTGATGGAAATCCGTCCATCGCGGTCGTGGTGGATGGTGGGGAAGAAGACGAAGAATTACCGACTCTCGGGTCGATAAAAGAAACGCGGACAAGATGGGAAATGGAATCCCGTGTCCAGCCTAACATGTGCTAAATGGTTGTAGCACAAGTGGCAGCGTTGGTAATAATTAGGGGAAAGATTGGTTGGTGTTTGTTTTGAAAAAGATACGGATTTTTTTTTGAAAAAAAATGATGCAAATCACAACAAATGCACAAGCAAAACCCTAAGTCTAATGGTCACCTAGGTCAAGGCTCTAGACCGCTTCTAACTGCCAGAAGACAAGTCGCGGGATCAATCCTCTACTGCCTCTTTGTCCCTCCTGTGGCTAGGTAAGTGCCAGATAAGTGGGAGGTTCTCCACTACGTAAGTAGTGGGCCTAATTAAGTAACCACTTACCTTAGACACACTTGCCTTAGACACCACAAAAGAAACGCGGATAAGCAATAGATTACCCACGGCCTTCTTCTGTCTTAAGTGAGCGCGACGGTCCTTAGAGTCGTGTCTAGATCTTTTTTAGTTAATGAGGGTAATGCGGATGCAAGTTTGTGATTTTCGGGGCTTAGGAAGGGTAATGAACTCCCCACCTAATCTGAATTTGGCTGTGCCCCTTAAATTCCGTATTAATATGCAAACAACCAAGAATCAAAACACGCACAATTTTTATTACTTTTTGCGGCGCTGCGAATTATTTGCAAAGAAACCTGTAGCAAATTTGTTATTGGAGCAGATTGAGAAAGAGATAAGAAAGTCAGAGAGGACCTGAGAAGTTTTGGAACAGTGATGCCTTAAGCCCACCGCGGATCCGCAGCAAGAAGTGCCCTAGAGCCGCGAAAACACGGTCATGTATCAAGATCACTGCAAAAATAACTTACAGAATGCCTCTGTTCACTTCCTGAGATCTCTGGAATGTTCTGAAATTTTTTTTCTCTCGCTCAACAGATTCCAGATTTCCTCGCAACAAATCACAACGAATCGTTTAGTGTTTGTGCGAATTTAGATCTAAAATTTTGATGGAATAAATTTTTCAACTCAAATTTCAAAAACGAACAAATTAGCACACTACCCCCGACAACGGCGCCATTTGATTGAATGAATTCTCGGTGTGTATGTAGAAAATGTATAGAAATCACAACCAAAGAAATTTTTTGACCGCAATCAATAACAGTATCGATTGTAGCGCGTTAGAGAGTGCGGATCGTCCACAGAGAAAGTGAGATCCGTTCGTAATTTGAATTAGATGAATTGAAAATTAAAGAAAAGAAAAGAAAAGACAATTCAATTCAAGATTTAAAAGTGAATTTCAAGAATTATTAAAATCTAGATCTAATAACAAGAAAACATTAAAATCAAGAATTAAGAATTGATGATATCCAATCCAATAATCGAGAATCGAAATGAGGCTCGTAGGAATCGATCGAATCTATAGATGTGATGAAATCTATTGATTATGTTTTCTTATCCATCGATGATTTGATATTAGATCGATGTCGATCAACGAGAATTAGGGATTTCTTGCGGAAACTAGGGTTTCATCATCTATCACTTGTCCTTTCGTTGATCTCATTCACATTCTAGCCTCTAGTAAATTCAAGAATCGATCGTGGATCCCTAATTAAGAGCGAACACAATCAAGAAAGCATCGATCGGGACTACATTGTCGATTCTTCAATTTACTAAAGTTTACAAAACTCATAAGACTTAAGAATCGTTTCAAGATTTGTAACATCAACATCTATTGATTCTCTCGACTTCTTCACGAGCGGAGTTTTACTCAAACATCATAACAAGAAACACAATCAAGAATTGAGATCGAATCATGATGCAAGAATGTAAAGAAAGCAAGATAAAAGAATTTCTCCTTTTATTTATCAACAATTTCATAACAATTCTCTCAAGAAATACAATGAGGAAAGAACTCGATCGTCGATTTGGCTTCACTCGTCTTCGTGAGTCGCGGATCATCTTGGATCACTTGCTCGGATGAAGATCAGTTTCGCTCCTAAAAGGTTGAAGGCTTCTTGCTTGAATTGTACTCAGTGTTCTTGATTTTTGGCTTTGGATTTTGAATTGGGGATTAGGGTTTACAAGTTGTGTCACTCAACTTGTATTAGGAATTGATGAGTATTCATCCAAAACCCTAGATCTAGATCTCCTTTTATAAGCATCTAAACCTTAGATCTAGAATTCAAATTTTAAATTTCCCTCCAAAAGTTTGTTAGAGAGAGGCTTCTAGAAGAAGTTAGTTGGAGAGAATATTCTAGAGCTAGGTTGCTAGGCCGAGCCTTCTGGATGAAGTCACGTGGTGTTTCTGGAGTGTTCTGGAAGCTTTTCTGTTACAAGGAAGCACATGGGAAAAATCCGTCATGCTGACGTCATCAAGGCACCACGGATCCGCGGCGGGAAGGGCCTATTGGCCACGGATCTGTGGCTTTTTAGAGCCCTCTATGCATGTAATTTCTTGTGCTGCTTTGTTCTGACATTTTGGTTCTTTTCTGATGTGTTGAATATCATTTTGCTTTCTCGATTTCTGCCAGATCTCAAATCTTGGACTTGGTGTAATTTTCTCAGCACTTTTGACAATTTCGGCTTTTCTCCTGGAATTTCCTGCACAGATCTCGAGACAAGTGTTGCGCTCTACAAAGATTATGCGATGCAATGATAAACACTCAATTTCCCTCAGAAATGCCAGTTTTAATATATAACACAAGTAATTTGGTATTTTACAGTCAATTTGCTAATATGTGCTATATTAATACCGAACACCTCTAGATGAGTGCAAATGGTAGGGAAATTGACGTGTTAAAAATGCAATATTTTCGACTGATCACCGGTGCCCAGCAAGAAAAGTAGAGCGAAACAGAGACTATACTTAGCTCAAATTGGCTAAGTCTTGAAGCTTAAGCTTCTTTGATTTTAAGATCAGCTGAGATTAATATTTGTTTACCGCCGAAAACATAGACGAAACAGCGTAGGATCGTCTTGCCTGAATTTGGGAGCAGATGCTATTTAGGTTTATCTATCCACCTATCTGAAGATACCAAGTTGATTTATGGCGCCATGTATCGAAGATTTGGACGGATGTGGCCGTTGTAGCAGACTTCGTCAGATTCCCCCTCGTTGTGAGAGGTTTTTGATTATGGGGACGCTCTTCCCTGCAGGCGCAAGTCGCTGCAGTTAATTACGTTACCGTATTGTGGTAACCACTTTCTCCTGCTCCAGAAGGTCACTTCGTGTCGTGTGTGTTGGTGTTATTTTCGGTCGCCCGTGGATTGTATATGTAGACTAATTTATGTTGTCGCCCGTAAGGCGTGGATTAGTCCAAATCCGTATATTCTTAGATTTGGGTTTAGGTTGATTTAAGGATCGTTAATCTCTTTTCAGATTAAGATCAACTTAAATGTTTGTTGAGGATACATTAGTCTAATTTTAGGCTAAGATCTACTCAACAGCATTTTGGGATCATTCAGACCCAACAAAAGAGTATTTCGGGCTCCATTGTGTTAGTTTAAGTACGTTGCAGTTCGTTGCTAGTTTAAGGACGTTGCGGTCCGTTGTGGGATGTGCCCGTCAATTTGAGAGTGCAACAATGAGTTGTCGTTTATCGGGGCCCACCACCTCTCCAAAGACGCTGAAGAATTACAATGACATTTATCAGAGGTGTAAGGAGATGTACCCTTAAACCAATGTCCGTTGGGAGATCTGTAATCGTGTTTGGGACTAAGACCAATTTGGAAAATGATGAGCTCATGGGCTCGGTTGATCTGAATTAGGGATTTGGTCAACTTAGACTCAACCCACTCAGTCTTTGAATAAAGTGTTAAACACTTGCTTGGGCTCAGTCCCTTTTCTGTGCAAATAATGCTGAGCATTCATATGGGTTTTGACACTCAAACTTTGCTTTACTTTCCCATCTCCTTTTTTGGTTATTTTATTTTTATGGAGTGTTAAACACTCTTTATGGCGCCCACGTGCGGAGCACGTGAGGCGCTTGGCGCTGAACGCCAACCACTGAGTGCTAGGCACTCCTTATTGAGCAGCGCCCACGTGAGGGACACGTGAGGAGCTTGGCGTTGAGGGGCAACCATTGAGTGCTAAGCAATCTTTATTGAGCAGCGCCCACGTGAGGGACACGTGAGGCGCTTAGCGCTGAGCGCCAACCATTGAGTGCTAAGCACTCTTTATTGAGCAGCGCCTATGTGAGGGACCCGTAAGGCGCTTGGCGCTAGGTTTTCTTTATGTATTCTGTTCTGAAGAGTTCAATTCTCTGTTATTTTCTGGATCTTTGATTCCTAAGAACAAGTTCATCCCTATAAGAACTAAATTCTCATTTGTGGGAGACTTGTCTCATGGATCTCAGATCCAGGGAAAAAACTAAGTTCTTTTATGAGGGTTAAACCCTTGAATATACAGATGAGATGCTCTGATCTCTATTATTATTTTTATTTACCTCGAAAAGAGGTATTCTTCTTTCTTCCCTCTTAAAGCTTTCTTCTTGCTTGCTCTTAAGCTTATGGGGGGTTTCTCTGTACAAGACTTAAAGTCTTGGGTCCTTTATATAGTAGAGGCGCGTCTGTTGATTTAGTTAAAGAAATCTCTCATTGAGAAATCCTTATTGATTTGGGGATTTACCCACCATTGGATCTTTGATCCAAGGACTTCTGTTTCACAGAATATATTTTTCTTGTTTTTAACAAGATTAGGAAAATATTTTCCCATACAGAATTTTTTCTGTAAATAGGTAATTTTTAATCACCATTGGATTTTTTAATCCAACGGCACTCTGTTTTACAGAGAGTAATTTTTCTTGTTTAGAAAGATTTGAGAAATATTTGCTCAACAGAATTTAATTCTATATTTTGATGATTTATCATCTCTGTTGGATCTTTGATCTAATGGCTCTGTTTAACAGAGAGCTTTTAGTTCTGGCGCTGGCACGCTCGTGCGAGGCACGTGAGGCGCTTTCTCGGAGTTTTTAACTCTTGGCGCCGGTGCCCTCGTGCAAGGCACGTGAGGTGCTGCCTCAGAGTTTTTAACTCTTGGCGCCGGTGCCCTCGGGCAAGGCACGTGAGGTGCTGCCTCAGAGTTTTTAACTCTTGGCGCTGGCGCCCTCGTGCAAGGCACGTGAGGCGCTGCTTCAGAGTTTTTAACTCTTGGCGCTGCCTTTGAAATTTTGAACAGAGTTTTGCTCTTTCATTGGTGAAACAAATGCCCCCCACCGTTGTGCTCACATGGCTCACACATGAGTGCAGCGGTGCCAGCTTTTCCACCATTGGATTTTCTTGGAAGTTGAATCGAATTCCTGTGCCTATAAGTAGGGCCTTTGTCCCATGACATGACTGCTGTTCATCTTCTCTTGTTCTTCTTTTTTCTGAGAATTTAATTCTCCTTTTAGAGCTTAGATCTTTGCCTGTAGAAATCCTTTCTAGAGTTAGAACTCTGCCCAAAATTTGGTAAGGATCATAATCGAACCCTTTAACAAAGCTTTGCTCTTCTTAGATCGTAAATCTTAAGATATATTTTAAGGTTGCTTAACCCATTAATTAGAACACTGTTCATCTTCCATGAAGAACTCTTAGAGTTTATTTTGCAGATCTTAAAGATCTTGGGGTTTTACCCTGTTAAAAAGCTTTGATTTTGAAGGTTCTGGTAGATTATCCATTTGTTTTTTTTACATAGGTTAGCTCTTAGAAATTTTTGGGGAAATTTTATTCCCCTCTTAATTAAAATTGACAGATGTGAAATCTGTTTGCAGACTACAACTCTCGAGGGAGTTTAACTACTTAATCCAATGAGGCTTCTCATTAAATGAGAATCCTTTTAGGATTCCATCCTTAATGAGTGACTGCCCTATCAATGATGGGACGCCACATTAATATTGTGGGTCCCCCTTTTGTCCCATTATTCTGCATCTCAGTGCGGTAGAATTTTTAAGTACCAAGTGTCAGAGTTCAGAACATAGCATTGATAACTAACCCTCGTCTCTTTTTGTGTAGGTATTATGGCTTCCGACTCTTCTTTCCCTTTTGTACGTTCAAAGAGCGCCTTTTCCGACGCACCCATGGATCGGGAAGTCTTCGCGCTTATTAAAGATCATGACCCGGAGCAGAAATCTCTTCACCTATGGGGGTCGTGGTACAATCAGATTATACAGGATCGGCACAGTTTTTCTTGTGCAGTGCCCTCAGAGTCCATTTCAGCACTTCATTACGCCGATTCGCCTTAAGTGAATTATGTTGTAGAAGAGGTCAACTGGATTTCGGAGGGTCGCCTTCAGCCTTCTATGGCATCAATACCCGTACAGCTGCCGATAGCTTTAGATATTTTGGGGCGATGCATATGTCAAGACGAGTCGCGCCCTTAGGGACAAGTCTATATGATAGGGTTAACTCCTTGCCAATCCGCCGGTTGCCTGCACTGGGCCCGGTATAACTTATCGGCCAAGAAGTCGCTGCTGCTAAAGCTTGGGCTATATCCTGCTATATTTGCTTCCCTCTTCCAATATCCCGCACCTCATGTGTGGTAGGTTAAGGCTTTTCTAGAACAGTGGAACATCCCAACCCATACATTTCTTCTGTCGGACCGGGAAGTCTCTATTTCCTTGGAGGAGTTTGCGAAAATTCCAGGCCTACTCGTTAGAGAGGAACATTATGAGGAGACACTTCCCCCTGATGGGTACATCTTTGCCACCAAATCAGTGGTAATGGGCCTCACTCCGGAGAATGCCATTCAACACCGGTTCCCGAGCCTAGTCAAAGTGTTGAACATTTATAGGAGTCTGTTTTTAGAGTCTGGAGGGCACGAAGTCGTCTTCGCAGATTTCATCGCCTGCTTTCATCGTCCTGAAGTCTTGTCAAAACAAGCCGCAAAATTCGCCAAGCTTGACGACCCATTTGGTTTCGGTTTGGATAACCAGCCAAAGGCGAAAGCGGACCTAAGAAATTTATTTATTCCAGACATTCCGGTCATCCCTTTTTCAGAACTTGCTGCTTCAGACGTCGATGAAGAGACGTTCTTTCTGGGGTTCATCGGCCTGTGGTTGAGCTGGTTTGTGCTTCCGATGCACCCTCACTACATGAGGCCGTCCGTTTTTTATCCGGCCCACCGCATTGTCATAGGGACTTGTGTAGCCATTGGGATTGCAGGGCTAGCCCATCTATACCATGGCCTGAGCTTAGCGGGAGATACCACTCAGCCAGGGGTAAAACCTATACATCTTCCGTTGCACTACTTCACGTCCTGCGTCGAGATGCACGTGCTGGGTGCTTTCGGTATTCACAAACGACCACACTTCTATGACAGCTACAAATTTTCCCCGTGTCATGTTTCTAGTTGACGCTTCTGCATTAGATCCGTCCCAGCGAGAGGCTCGACGTTTGGTCCTTAGACCGCGTATGGTCAGGGATAGTATGACTTTTGTCGATAAAAACTTAACTACCGGTAAGGAATCTACCAAGGCAGTGCAACCGCTGCCTGATACTTTCAAAGACGGGACTCCTGCGTTGAAGGCTCGAGAAATCCTGCACTTGTATTCTATTAGGCCGGTCTTTTTAGTGTTCAGGAAAAACGCCTCGGCACTGTTTATGAGGTATAACCCGCACCGTTTTGCTCAACAGTCGGGTTACAATCAGGGTGTTCCACTCGAGGTATTCTTAGCCGAGACAGTTGCTACGGAAGAGGGCATTCGCAGCGCACTGCACCACTTTATGCGACTAAATACGGGGTCCAACTTTCTCATCAACGAACCGAGCTATGTGCCAAAAGCTTCGAACGCCTACGTGGCGTGGTACCAGCATGCGACGGGTGCTGTTATCAGGGAAGAGAGGTGGCTATTACTTGATCGTAAGGATGTTGTCTTAGCTGGTAACCCAGCAGCCCCTTTGAAGCGACGGACCGCCGTTCGTCCTTCCTTAAGGGAAGTCACTACGGTTGTGGTCCCGCGCGCCTTCCCTGAGAAGTCTTAGCCCAGTGTTCCCGTAACTGCGGTAGCCGTGGCGTCCCCAAAACCTGGTGCTGGTACGGAAATCGGGACTCGCCGCCCGAAAATACTTGTTAAGCGCAAAATCTTGTCATCGACCGCCGGTGTCCGCTCGCAGAAAAAAGAAGA
The DNA here is from genome assembly GCA_030015575.1 of Agapanthus africanus. Taxonomy (NCBI): domain Eukaryota; kingdom Viridiplantae; phylum Streptophyta; class Magnoliopsida; order Asparagales; family Amaryllidaceae; genus Agapanthus; species Agapanthus africanus. Next base: position 213,545,247 of record CM057342.1, read on the forward strand.
AGTCGCTATATTATGCCAATGTCATATTTGGCCAGGAGCCACATGCTCCCTACAGGAAGGGCTTGTGCGAATAAGGTACCAACGAGGGTTTGTTCGACACGCCTGCGACCGACACTGATCTTCAGGCTGCCCTCACAGCTTCCGAGCGACTGGCTCACGAGGAAGCGGCGTTGATCACTATCACGAAGTCAGGTATACTTCAGTTGTATTCTTCTGCGTCTATCCCTTTCTTGTTATTATGCTTTTACTAACGCTCTCTTCTTCAACAGGTATTTCTACCGAAGAGGCTCTCGTGGATTCCCTCAGTATGTTCGAGGAGGAAGAGAGGATCCGCGCTTCTTTGGGTCTTGGTATAAGTTGCTTCATTACACCTTTATTCTTTTTATTCGTGCTATGACCCTCCCTTTCACTTTATTGCAGGGACTAGCTCAACTCAGGTTATTCCAAGTGCAGTGCCATTCCCAAGTGGAGATGCGGCAAAACTTCCAGAGCCAGCTACTATGGCCACGACCATCCCAAAGTCACCGCAGGAGGCTTTGCTGAAGCAGCCGGTGATGGACACCGGAGCGGCTCCGGAGGCAGTGCTCGGTTCAGACGACGACGTTCCCCTGTCGGAAGTCTTAAGGAGATCAGTTCTCACTACTCAGACTGACAGGAAGCGTAGGAGCGCACGGTGAGGGAGCACGATGTCATTTTGGCCGCAGGTGTAGGCTCAATAAGTATCCCGCCTGCTGACACTCCTTCGGTGGATGTTCCCTCTGCCCTATCCACCGCCCATAGACAGGTTGCAAGCGCAGCTCGGGAAGAAAATGAAAAGATACTCGAAGGTAACGTAACGCCCAGTCATTTATTAGAACTTGGTCCTCGAATTCTGACATACCCATTTTCTTTCATGCAGGGCCAAGTCCTGGTGATGGTATGCCATGTGAAACGTTGACGATTGTAGAGCCCGAAGTGGCTACACTTTCTCGGGAATCTGGGACTGTCCAGACCGCTGCTCACTCTCCCTGTAGCTCCTTGGTATCGGCAGGCATCGTAAGTGTTATGACAGCCCTCGTCGAGTTGGGGGATGAGGCTATGGGCGCAGAATCTATTCCTCCGAGAGGGAGTGAAGAAACCGTTACACCTGGTGACGTCTTCGTCACGGTTTTGGTCCATGATCCATCAGGTAGTCCTTGGGTCACTATTTTCGAGTTTTTCAATCATGTTCTGCCCGTTTGATGATATTTTATTTTTCTTGAGCATAGGCATGGTGAACCCTGAGGCTATACCATCTGAAGAAGTGTCGCCGGTAGCTGCTCTAATGGTCGATGTCCCCTCGCCTTCTACTGTGCCCTCTCAAATATTGGAAGGTATGGGTTTGTGATTTATTTGTTTCATTGTGGGTACCATCCTCCTTGTATTGACAGTATATTGTCGCAACTCTGCAGGAGTCCTTTTCGACCATTTATATGTGGAGTTGAACCCGCATTTTTCATTTCGGTCGGAAATCATCCCACCTTCTGGTATTGGTTAGTATATTCTTCAGCTAATGTATCCCCCTTTCTTTTATGAATAGACATATTGCTACTAAGTCTTCTTCATATTGATCAGAGCGTCACGGGTTGGAGGAGGAGACGAGAGAATGGCCGTGCCTTCGGTACTCCCCATCCTGCCACCTGTCACAGCTGGTATAATAGACTCCATCCCTCATGTGTTTTCTTTATCTCCAGAGTCAACATTTGCCCATAATTTATTTTGCAGCAATTGCACCGGCTCCAGCTCCTTTTGAGTCTCGCATTCCAATGCCTGCAGGTCCCTTCGCTAAACGCATATCTTCTAGGGGCGCCGTAAATAGCTGGCGAAAGTTGAGCGAATTTATCGAAGATCTCAATGCCGAGGCCCTCAGTTCTGCTATGGATTTTCCCGTTGAAGTCAATCCAATGCTGGAGACACTCGTGAACTTCCATAATGAAGATATCATCGGATCTTAGGACGATTACTGTAGAAAGATCGAGGCTTGCCTGCACGAGATTGAGCTCAAGCGTCTCGCTCCTAAGGTGGTGGCTTCGAACTCCCAGTGGGCTGCGTAGGTCGAGCATAGTGTTCCTTTCATTCACCATTTTGAACAAGAGGCGACCCTGAACGAAAGGAACATGAGGTGGCTTTGAGCGAATTTGTCCGATTGTGCGCCAAGGTTGAAGCGAATGCTGTGCAGTTAAAAACTATTTTCGACAACCTCCAGCGATGATCTCAGATGGGTTGACGCTGAGGCGGACGCTTGACTTCACCGAGCGGGTCATGCAGGACTGCGAAGCTGCCCTACTAGAAACCGATGAAAAGCTTTCATCCTGTTTGTGGAAACGGACTCAAGTTGAAGCGGAATTGGCCTTGGTAGCTGACTATGAGAAAGGATTGAGAGAAGCCCGTGAGCGGTTTGCCGATTTGCTGAAAACGCCTCCTCCTTAATAACCATCTTTGTACCTTTTTCGTACCGACTGTAAACTTGTGATTCATGAATAACATGTATCCATTTTGATTCTTTTATGAAATGTATCTTGTATTCACTTGAATTCACATGAATAAAAGACATATTTTATTTCATATTGGCATGTAACTCTGGCAAATGTAGCCCATAGATAGTCCATCTAGACATCCTTGTAGGGCGGTGATGGCTTGGGAAACAGGTTCAGATCTGCCGCCTAAGACTTTTCAACTTTATGATCCATAAGGGTCTCATAAAGACTTTTCATCCTACGAGTCGAGAGGATCCCGTAGGTGTATTTTCTCCTTAGGAGTCGTGAGGACTCCTAAGTGCATTTTCTCTTGAGAGTCGTAAGGATCTCACAAGAGAATTTTCCCCCTTTATAAGTCGAGAGGACTCGTAAGTGGTTTTTTCCCTTCTTGTCGATATTCGACTTTGGAGAGTGTGGCCCGTGGATAGTATACAATAGTCCATCTTAGACCTACTTGCAGGGCTCCAGTGCTTAGGAAACAGGTTGATATCCCCGTTGCCTAAGGCTTTTTTCCCTATGAGTCGAGACGAATCGAGAAGTTCTCGCAGGAACATTTTTTTCCCTACGAGTCAAGACGAATCGAGAAGTTCTCGCAAGAATATCCTAACGTCACAGTTAACCTCTACTGATAGAAGTCTGTTAGGGTCTGTGGTACTAGGGTTTTGTCCGTCGTACCGTCGCATTGGCCGATATATTCCCCGATATGCAATCTTGCTATTCGAGTAGCCCCATGACTGTCATGTCTCTGATCCTTTCGCGGGCTGGACAAGATGTCATCAAGTAATCTCCCAGGTCATATTACCGTCGGAAGAGAAAGAGTTAGAGATTTTCGATGCCGCTTTTTACTTGAGGTTAGGCTCAATTTGGGAGCCCCGACGAGTCATAACCACTCCACGCTGGTGTGGGATGATCTACGATAGTTTTTCAAGTTTTATTTGAGTTGCCGTCAAGACCGTGAAGCTAGGGATCTTCCTTTGCTTCGTTTGTTGACATTGTGTCTGCAATATTGCGATGAATGTCGAGGTTGTCTTTAGGTTTTCTGTGAACCGTCGAGTCTTGGAACTAGGGACGTTGCCATGGCTCCATTGTTTTGACCCTGGGGTCAGTTTTTGACGTTGCGTCTGCATCCTGTTGGGGTAAGAAGGAACGTTTTTATTGATCTCTAGGCTGTAGATGTTGCCGTCGAGGCTTGGAACTAGGGACTTTGCCATTGCTCCATTGTTTTGACCCTGGGGTCGGTTGTTGATGTTGCGTCTACATCCTGCTGGTGTGAGAAGGAACGCCGTGGTGATCTCTAGGATGTAGATGTCACCGTCGAGAGCCTAAAGCTAGGGATCTTCCTTTGCTTCGTTTATGGACATTGTGTCTGCTATATTACGATGAATGTCGAAGTTGTCACTAGGTTGTCTGTGAACCGTCGAGTCTTGGAACTAGGGACTTTGCCATGGCTCCATTGTTTTGACCCTGAGGTTGGTTGTTGACGTTGCATCTGCATCCTGTTGGAGTGAGAAGGAACGCCGTGGTGATCTCTAGGTTGTAGAAGTACCGTCAAGATTTGACTCTCCTTTTTGACAGAGCACGGTGGGAAAATGTGGTTCCCTTTTCTTTTGTGCCCATGGATTGTATACAGGGGTCAATGTGGACACACCTGCCGGGAAGAAGTTTCATCATTTTTTTATTTCTTTCCACGATGCTCTATCATTTCAGCTTTTTATATCACGAAAATCGCGATTGCCCAATCATTTCGGCTATTTTATCGCGGTGGTCAATCATTTCGGCTATTTTTTCTTTTTACTCGCTGCTTTTCATTGCGAGTTGCCCAAACATTTTGGCTGTTTTTATATGTATATATTTTGCTCGCTGATTTTTATTGCGAGTTGCCCAAACATTTCGGCTATTACATATGCATTTTTTTGCTCGTTGATATTTTTATTGTGAGTATGGAACTCGAGATCTGATACCAATCTTAGCATCAGCATTGTTGCAACTGGAAAATTGCCAGGAGCGAATCATCATTTGCAATGAAAGGACTTGGAATATGATACCGATTTAGGCATCAGCATCGCTACAACTGGGATATTGCTAGGTACGAATCATCATTTGCCTTTGTCGATTTGAACAAAAGGTGGCTTAGCAAACAGGGTTAGGATCCTATTGACTAAAGCTTTTTGACTTTATGAGCCGTAAGGATCTCATAAAGGTATTTCTCCCTACGAGTCGTGAGGATCTCGTAGGTGTATTTTCTCCCTAGAAGTCGTGAGGACTCCTAAATGATATTTTCTCTTGCAAGTCGTAAGGATCTTACAAGAGTGTTTTCTCCTTACAGGTCGAGAGGACTTATAAGTGTCGTTCACCACATGAGGACATTCATCGTCATTTGTGGGACTTGGTGAGGGAACGTTTTTTTGTGCCCATAGATTGTATACAAAGGTCAATATTGTAATTCTCCTTACGAGTCATGAGGATCTCATAAGTGTAATTTCTGCTTAGGAATCGTGGGCATCCCTATGTGTGTTGCTCCCTTGTGAGTCATAAGGATGTCACACAGGTTTTTTCTCCTTATAAGGTCGAGAGGACCTTGCATGTGTTTATATTTTAACGAGATTGCGCCCTTTCGGGTTTTCACAAACTTGCCGGTAACCCTGCTATTTTTACTCACGGAGCCCTTTCGGGTTTTCATCCGTGCCCATTTACCTTGTGGACATACCTTTTTTTACCCCTCCATTTGCCAATGGCACTTAGGGGGGACTTCGCCACCGGGGCAGCTGTGCAGCCAGTGGGACTTGAGTTGCAATCCTCGCCGCTGGGACTTGTGAACTTGAATTCCACTGTCGCCGTGTTTGAGGCGACGTACTTAGTTTAAGGACAATACGGTCCATTGTTAGTTTAGGGACATCTCGGTCCTTTGTTAGTTTAGGGACATCTCGGTCCATTGCCAGCTTCGAGACAGTTTTGCCGGATACTACTTACAGATTTTGGACTCAGGAAGACAGAGAGCGGACACAAGCGTCGTCATCTATCATTAACCTGAGTTATGACTTGTCAAGCGTAGTATTTCTTAAGGAATCGGTCGTTTATTGGCCGGAAGGGTCTTTCGCCATGCATATCCATGAGCAAGTAGGCCCCACCTTGGTAGACCTTGTCTATGATATACGGACACTCGTAGTTCGGCTCGAATTTCCCCCGCTTTGCACGAATGGGGATCATAGGTCTTTTTACGACTAACACGAGTCCGCCTTGGCGGAATGTTCTCGGTCTGGTTAGCCTTTCGTACGAGCGCGTCATCCTTGCTTTGTAAGTTTCCAGGTTTTGCTGCGTATGAGACGGGTTTCATCGAGGGCATCAAGCTCTTCAAGCCGAAGATAGGTGTTTTCTTCATCCGTCAGCTCGTATCGAACTGCTACTCGTAGAGAGGGTAGCTCTATCTCCAAAGGAAGTACCGCTTCCGTGCCGAATACCAACGCGAATGGTATTGTATTCGTGGCCATTTTGAACGTGGTTCGATACGCCCGGAGAGCTTCATGCAGTCTTTCATGCCAGACCCTTTTGTTTCTAGACACTGTTTTCTTTATGATCTTCGTCAAGTTCTTGTTGAAAGCCTCAGCCAAACCATTAGCTCGGGAATTATAGACTGAAGAGTATCTCCAATCTATTTTACACTGCTATGCGAAGCAACTGATTTTATGGCTTCTGTAGGATGGCCCATTATCAGAGATAATTCGTCGCTGTAACGTTTTAAAAATAAATAAATAAATAATTGAATAAATAAAATCCTTTAGGTGAATTTTCTGATAATCAGTAAAATAAACCGTATTTTCCGTAAAACTTAACTATAATTATTTTTCAAAATAGATTTAAATACTCATATTTTAACTATATAATTACTAGTAAATGGTGTTTACTTAGTGACTTATAAATTATTAGTTTACTTAAATATTTTTCCTTAATTAATCAAATTTAAATTTTGACATAAGCTTTAATTATACATTAAATTGTGTAAATTACAAATTTGAAATGGGTTAATTTTACAAAGTGAACCATGACAATTTAAAACAAGTGTGTTTATGCAAAAAATTCTTTCTCAAATCTCTTCATGGTTCTAGATTTTTCTAGGATCATTTTTTTGAAAAGAAAATTTAATAAATAAAGAAAATGATGAAAAGACTTAAAACATGTATCATTTGAAGAACTTTCTACACTCATTTCTCTCTCTCTCTCTCTCCACTCCACCTATAGTGGCCGGCCTCACTCATGGCAGCCCCCATTTTTCCCCTCGCTTTCTTCTTCAAATTCCATCAAAATTCATTCAAAAATCCACCGAAATTCACAATTCCTTCACAAATTCAACACTAAACCCTATTCTACTCCTTCTCAAGCCAAAAATTATTTAAAATATGTAGAAAAGAGGCAATTTTGGAGGCTAAGTGCAAGGGGTTCAAAGCTTGGGAGGTATAATTCTAATCTAAATGTTTAATTTGTAGTTTAAAGATACTAAACTAGAATTTTAAAGTGTTAATTTGGTTATAATTTGTTGTCTAGAAAATTCTAGAAAGGGTTTCTAAAATCAAGTTAGGGTTTTTACAATTTGTTCATGATTATATGGTGTAATTAAATAAGTTAAGAAATAGAAAACTTAAATTAGTTGCTAATTTGTAAATTGTTGTATTTAAATTGTTGTAATTAGGTTTTTGGCTAACTAGGTTTTATAAAATATATATATAGGTGAGACAAAATTCTAATTAGCGTTTTTATCATTAGATTGTGGTTTTAATGAGGATATTAACATGTTAATGGAATGCAAAAACCTAATCTAGTTATTAGTTTCAAATTGTTAGTTAATAAAATGTGATAAATATGCTAATTATGCTAGTTTTTGCAAACTAGGTTTTTATAATTTATATAATTTGGTGAGATAAAATTCTAGTGATGATGTTTATCAATGATTCATGGTTTTAATGGGTATACTAACATGTTAATTGAATGTAAAGCCTAATTTGGTTACTGGTTGTTAATGGTTAGTTAAAAATTGTGATAAATATACTATTTTGTAAACTAGGTTTTAGAAATTAATTTAAAATGTGGGATTAAAAATCTAGTTAGAGCTCTAGAACATCATTAAGGTGTCCTTGAGTGGTTTAACAATTTAAAATATGCAAAATCAAGTTTAGTTATGGAATTGTGAATTTTTGCTTAAAAGGTGTTGAAATTGAATAAAATTGCAAACTAGAATTTTCAATTTAATACAAATTAGTGTGATAAAAATATAGTAATGATTTGTATGACTTAGTTATGATATTTAGTGAATATTATGGCCATTAGTTTCATTTAAATATCATGTTTTGACGTGAAAAGGTTAATTGACGCTTTCTAGATTTTCGGAAATAAATCGATTTAAATTATTTTGAGTTTTCGATAAGTTGCAATCTATTGTATGTTATAACTAGTAAGTTTTTGAACTATGATTTGTATGTTTGGGTTTATCTTGAACAATCGGTGTTTGTACGCCGATGTCGAGGGCTATTTGGTTATTTTGCATGAGCGGGTCATAAGTTTTAACCTATGCGCGTTTCGTGCGTTGTTTTGGTTTTTATCCGCGATTCGGTTTACGATGTACATATATGTTTGAGTATAGATACCCCTCACGTGGACTTCGGACGATGAAGAAGAGGATGGCAGCATCGATTTTGGCAGATAAGGGCAAGGTGACTAGATGTATATCTACGGGGGAAGTCGGGTGGATGGCATTTAGCACCCCCACAAACGTAGAATAGGGATATTAGTTACTGTCATTAGGAAGTCAGAAGTGGCCTTAGATTCTTGGCAAGTAAGGTCCTATTAAAGACCTTAGGTTGGACTAGACTGATTTAGAAAGACTTAACCAGAGGATGAATGCCTAGGAGGGAATTCGTAGGTTTCAGGTATACACACATACACACACGCACACACATACATTTGACTATGTGTGTAGGTTTCTATATGTATGTATGTATGTATGTATGTATATACATACATACATATATATATATATATATATATATATACATATACACGTGATATGGGGAGGTTATATGATATTTGGGGAAGAGCCAGTATGATTGGGCGTGATGCCGTGAGTTAAAGATATACGATCGAGTATGATATGAGATGTACTGTGATATTAGCGGATCGTTGTGAAATGAGAAAATGGATATTTATACATAAACGATAATAGGTGATGATGACATTGAGATATACGAGACTATAAAATAGAACCCGGATCGTAATATGTGACTTAATCACGATACGATATATGTGACATGACATTTCTGAGGACCATTTGACGATATATATTTACACAGACAATGATATATGTTTGATGATATTGGGATGTATGCGATTCTAGCACAGTACCCTTGATCATGATAATATTTGATGATGATATTAGACAAATGATGATGTACATAGGTGGTAGTTGACCCATTCCCCGACTTTGGGATGTCGTACGATAGATTTTACCGTACGAGGCATAGATGTGATGATTGATCCGCACTCGTGACTCAAGGAAGTCATACTATGTACGTGACGCTATTGAGACTGGATCGCCGACTATTAGGGATATCGACTCAGATTTTAGGTGGATTCTTATTTCCTATCGACTAGTTTCTTTAGTTTAGTTCCTTAGTAGGTTAGATAGATACTAGTTTAGGCTTGAGTCATTTAGTTGTAGTTAGATATGTATATTCCAAATGAGTGGTTAATACACATTCACCTTTATATTCAGATTGTAATCATCACGTTGCATGTTCATACATATGTTTCTTTAGTTAATATGAAACTTTGCCTGTTAGGACACCAGCACCATTACCGATGATATGTATGTTCCACGTACACTTATTTGCCGGCTCACACACATCATCATCGGTAATTTCCATGTCATGTACACTTTAGAACATGTTATCTTTTATTGATAGAATCAACTAAAGGCTAGATCAATATAATAGGGTATGATTACTCTCATGAGCTAGTTAGACATTGCATTTATTACATAGACACTTATTGCATTCATATTTTCATACTATCATGCAGTATTGTGGGGCTTATGCCGATACTCATTATTACTTACTCATGATTTTGGGATTTTGGATTTCTATGAGATTTCTGGATTTTGGGGAAAACCATAAGAATATATATAAAAACTTCTCTCTCTCTCCCCCTCTCATTTTAAAATACAAGTTGCGGTTTTCTCGTGATGTATGTGTCGTCCACCATGAGATTTCATGTTTTCTGTTGGATTTCGAGACCCGATTCTAGGAGTGGATGAACTGTCTCGGGTACATGGTGGGCCCGGTATGGTACCCCGGGGCAAGAAGATCGAGTTGTAGACGATGAGCCTGGCAGGGGAAGACTACCTACCGGTGATGTCTGGCGTGGCGGATATCCAGAAGATACCGACGGTTGTCATGGGATTTGATGATATGGGCCGATCCGGACTAACGGAGCCCGAGATATTGAGACTATGAGTTATTGAGACTTTGAGATTTATATGGTTTGTGTCGATACTTGACACGGATTCCCATGAATTTCATTGATGTTTCAGATTACCATACATATTTTACTATGATAAAATTAAAGATTTCTTATACAGATATACCCAGATTTCACGGTTGATTGCTTTACATTCATGGTGCATGCATACTCATACACTTGACATGTTACTACTTGAGGCACTGACACGAGCTCTGAGAATTTGCACTTACGCATAGTTTATTACCTTGCCACTACTTGATGACTAGTGATATATTAAGTATATTATTATGACCTAGGACAGCGTCGTGCATGCAATTTCTACTCGCAGATGTCTTCTACTCACGAGTTAGCAACTCACCCCCGTTGTGCCAAATTTTTCTTACAGCTTTCGATGTACAGGTTTCCTTGGCAGCTTGCTGGCATATCATTTCATTCAGGGTGATTTGTTTGGTAGGTTGGTTCACTTGTATCAGGACCGCCGTTATACTTTTATTATTTCATTTGTATCTAGTAAGCTCCATCAGCCAGACTTATATTACTTGATAGTTTAGAAGACCAGTTTTTTTTATTTCGACCTTAGAGTCGTGCTTGTATTATTATGGTTTCTGGTGGATTTGGTTTTCTTTTGCGTTTTGAGCCTCGCCCTTCGGCGTTGTATATTATAGTGCATTGTGTGGTTGTTTTCGCATTTTTGGCGTAGAGCTAGCTTCCGCTTGGGGATGCCTTTTTATTGTTGCATATGTATATATTCTTATTTACACCCGTTTGGGGCCAGTTTTAACAAAGGAGACTCTGCCGAAATTTTTGAGAAATTTGATGTTGTTTTTAAAACTTGTTTTTCTACACTTCTTCTTTTAAAGGGTTTAGATTTCTGGGCTTCGGCTTGCTTAGATTACGTTACGCCTCTAGACGTTTCGTAATTTAAGTGTCGGTCACGTTCCGTACCTTCGGGACGTGACAAAATTGGTATCAGAGCGCGCTAGGTTTAACCCTTGTCTAAGTCTAAGATGACCCTTGGTTGATAGAATAGGTGACTTAGGTAGAGTGACATACCGTGGGTATGATCCGCGGCATACTTACGATACGCTACTCTGCTTAAGAAGCCTTAGGATGTACATTCCTTTGCGCCGTATTCTATTCGTTCCTTGATCTATCTTCGTCGATATCGGATGGTAGTTTCTGTTACCACGGTCGCACGGGAAAAGGGAGCTGCGGCTCGAATGCGATGACTACTAGGGTATCGTTTATTCTTGAGGATTGAAGTATTGTTTAGCGTGCGGACGAAGGGTATTCACATGTCATCCAGACGAAGTTAAAAGGTTCGAACGATGTCAGAAACCCATTTTCCTAAGTTTAAGATATTCGGAAGAACATGCAGGTATTTCTATGGACCCTCTAGAAGAATTAAACCCTAACTCAACATAATGACCGTGAGAACGCTGGTGAACCTTAGGGTTTGCGGCAGTTCCGTGGTACTATTAGTGAGGCTGGGGTTTGCCCTTCTACGGCTGGTCCACAGATGTTGGGATATGTACTGGATATTTTTAAATTGTACTTGAGTCTTAAGCTCTTGGGGAATTCTGGGATTTTGATGAATCGATCGAAAAGTTTAATGTAGTCCAGATATCAGGTGAAGGGATAGATTACGTGGGAGACTCTAGATATGAGCATAGCCTTTTGTAGCGCAGTCAGTACAGCTATGAGGAGGCGAGTCCGAATCAGTCAACATTAGAAAAGGCGCACATTGACGATAGTGTTTACAATTGTGATTTGGTGATTTGAATTCCATATTTCCGTTGTTTGGATTTTGGTATTTTGAGGATTTTGTTCTATGATTGGTATTTTCTACGTGTACATTCATTACATTCTATTCGTGTTTCATATACCAGTTGTATTGATATTGTTTTGTGCATACCCAGTGCACTCGATTTGGTTTTATACATTTTGAGATATCGATTTGAGTTCGTGCATATGGGTTGCACATGATTTTGACGTATGCTTCGACATAGTTTTCATGCATTTTTCGTACGGTGATTTCGATTGTGATATTCGGTGTATGTTTTCGTGCACCATGTGCACTTGATTGAGATTCTTGCGCACACTTGGCGCACTTGATGCGATTTTGTGCACACCAGATGCACTAAATCGGGGTTTTGTGCAGATTAGATGCACCTGATATTATTGTCATGCACGCCCGTTGCACTTGACAGATATTTTTGGTGCACACCCGTTGCAATCAGTTTTGTTCCTGTGCGTATTCGTGGTATCTGTATTTGGTTTCGATTTCAGTGCGCACCGGACACACATGATATTTTTATGATGTGATTGGGATTGATTTCATTTTGAGCAGTATGTTTTTATAATAATTACTATTTGGTTTAGTAACCAGGCGGGACGTGTATGTTAAATAAAAGATATATATGTATAGCTATTTTTTTTTTAAAAATGAACGTCCGATACTTATGCCATGACACGCGCATCGCACGGCGATTTTAAAAAGGGGTTTTTGCATGCTTCTTTATTCAGATATTTGGACAATTGTACTACGATGCGTACTATATGTACAAGTTATAGTTTTAATGTATATCATGTTGGTTTTCGTATTGGACTTTGATATTGTATTTTCACCATAACTCCGATGATTGCGTTATGCTTGACGGAGTTTTGATCTCGAGTTATGTACTTGTTTTTCACGCGCATGCATTGCGCTAAAAATGTGTTTTATGTGTTAATGATTTCGGAGTCCCGACGATTTGAGTGTTTTGCTAAATGTTTTAGTATTTAGGGGGAGTTTTAATTTAAATTCGGGGACCGAATTTCTTTATGGGGGGAAGATTGTAACGTTTTAAAAATAAATAAATAAATAATTAATTAAATAAAATCCTCTAGGTGAATTTTCTGATAATCGGTAAAATAAACCGTATTTTCCGTAAAACTTAACTATAATTATTTTTCTATATAGATTTATATACGCCTATTTTAACTATATAATTACTAGTAAATGGTGTTTATTTAGTAACTTATAAATTATTAGTTTACTTAAATATTTTTCCTTAATTAATTAAATTCAAATTTTTACATAAGCTTTAATTATACATTAAATTGTGTAAATTACAAATTTGAAATGGGTTAATTTTACAAAGTGAACCATGACAATTTAAAACAAGTGTGTTTATGCAAAAAAATTCTTTTTCAAATCTCTTCATGGTTCTAGATTTTTCTAGGATCATTTTTTTGAAAAGAAAATTTAATAAATAAAGAAAATGATGAAAAGACTTAAAACATGTATCATTTGAAGAACTTTCTACACTCATTTCTCTCTCTCTCTCCACTCCACCTATTGTGGCCGGCCTCACTCATGGCAGCCCCCATTTTCCCCCTCTCTTTCTTGTTCAAATTCCATCAAAATTCATTCAAAATTCCACCGAAATTCACAAATTCCTTTACAAATTCAACACTAAACCCTATTCTACTCCTTCTCAAGCCAAAAATTGTTTAAAACATGGAGAAAAGAGGCAACTTTGGAGGCAAAGTGTAAGGGGTTCAAAACTTGGGAGGTATAATTCTAATCTAAATGTTTAATTCGTAGTTTAAAGGTGCTAAACTAGAATTTTAAAGTGTTAATTTGGTTATAATTTGCTATCTAGGAAATTCTAGAAAGGGTTTCTAAAATCAAGTTAGGGTTTTCACAATGTGTTCATGATTATATGGTGTAATTAAATAAGTTAAGAAATAGAAAACTTAAATTAGTTGCTAATTTGTAAATTGTTGTAATTAAATTGTTGTAATTAGATTTTTGGCTAACTAGGTTTTATAAAATATATATATATATATGTGAGACAAAATTCTAATTAGGGTTTTTATCATTAGATTGTGGTTTTAATGAGGATATTTACATGTTAATGGAATGGAAAAACTTAATCTAGTTATTAGTTTCAAATTGTTAGTTAATAAAATGTGATAAATATGCTAATTATGCTAGTTTTTGCAAACTAGGTTTTTATAATTTATATAATTTGGTGAGATAAAATTCTAGTGATGATGTTTATGAATGATTCATGGTTTTAATGGGTAGACTAACATGTTAATTGAATGTAAAGCCTAATTTGGTTACTAGTTGTTAATGGTTAGTTAAAAATTGTGATAAATATGCTATTTTGTAAACTAGATTTTAGAAATTAATTTAAAATGTGGGATTAAAAATCTAGTTAGGGCTTTAGCACATCATTAAGGTGTCCTTGAGTGGTTTAACAATTTAAAATATGCGAAATCAAGTTTAGTTGTGGAATTGTGAAATTTTGCTTAAAAGGTGTTGAAATTGGATAAAATTGCAAACTAGAATTTTCAATTTAATACAAATTAGTGTGATAAAAATATAGTAATGATTTGTATGACTTAGTTATGATATTTAGTGAATATTATGGCCATTAGTTTCGTTTAAATATCATGTTTTGAAGTGAAAAGGTTAATTGACGCTTTCTAGGTTTTCGGAAATAAACCGATTAAAATTATTTTGAGTTTTCGATAAGTTGCAATCTATTGTATGTTATAACTAGTAAGTTTTGGAATTATGATTTGTATGTTTGGGTTTTTCTCGAACAATCGGCATTTGTACGCCGATGTCGAGGGCTATTTGGTTATTTTGCATGAGCGGGTCATAGGTTTTAACCTATGCGCGTTTCGTGCGTTGTTTTGGTTTTATCCGCGATTCGGTTTACGATGTACATATATGTTTGCGTATAGGTACCCCTCACATGGATTTCATACAATGAAGAAAAGGATGGCGACATCGATTTTGGCAGACAAGGGCCAGATGAGTAGATGTATATCTATAGGGGAAGTCGGGTGGATGGCGTTTAGCACCCCCGCAAACGCAGAATATGGATATTACTTACTGTCATTAGGAAGTCGGACGTGACCTTAGATTCTTGATGAGTAAGGTCCTATTAAAGACCTTAGGTTGGACTAGACTGATTTAGAAAGAGTTAACCAAAGGATGAATGCCTTGGAGGGAATTCGTAGGTTTCAGGTATACACACACACGCGCGCGCGCACACATACATTTGACTTGGTGTATTTGTATTTTTATATATATATATATATAGATATATGAATGTGTGTAGGTTTATATATATATATATATATATATATATATATATATATAAATGTATATATAACATATACACGTGATATGGGGAGGTTATATGATATCTGGGGAGGAGTCAGTATGATTGGGTGTGATGACGTGAGTTAAAGATATACGATCGAGTATAATATGAGATGTACTATGATATTAACGGATCGTTGGGAAATGAGAAAATGTATATTTATACACAAACGATAATAGGTGATGATGACATTGAGATATACGAGACTCTAAAATAGAACCCGGATTGTAATATGTGACTTAATCATGATACGATATATGTGACATGACATTTCTGAGGACCATTGACGATGTATATTTACACAGACAATGATATATGTTTGATGATATTGGGATGTATACGATTATAGCACAGTACCCTTGATCATGATAATATTTGATGATGATATTATACAAATGATGATGTACATAGGTGGTAGTTGACCCGTACCCCGACTTTGGGATGCCGTACGATTGATTTTACCGTACGAGATATAGATGTGATGATTGATTCGCACTCGTGACTCAAGGAAGTCGTAGTATGTACGTGACGCTATTGAGGCTGGATCGCCGACTATTAAGGATATCGACTCAGACTTTAGGTGGATTCTTATTTCCTATCGACTAGTTTCTTTAGTTTAGTTCCTTAGTGGGTTAGATAGATACTAGTTTAGGCTCGAGTCATTTAGTTGTAGTTAGATATGTATATTCCAAATGAGTGGATAATACACATTCACCTTTATATTCAGATTGTAATCATCACGTTGCATGTTCATACATATGTTTCTTTAGTTAATATGAAACTCTGCCTGTTAGGACACCAGCACCATTACCGATGATTTGCATGTTCCACGTACACTTATTTGCCGGCTCACACACATCATCATCGGTAATTTCCATATCATGTACACTTTAGAACATGTTATCTTTTATTGATAGAATCTACTAAAGGCTAGATCAATATAATAAGGTATGATTACTCTC
The DNA here is from genome assembly GCA_030015575.1 of Agapanthus africanus. Taxonomy (NCBI): domain Eukaryota; kingdom Viridiplantae; phylum Streptophyta; class Magnoliopsida; order Asparagales; family Amaryllidaceae; genus Agapanthus; species Agapanthus africanus. Next base: position 213,561,378 of record CM057342.1, read on the forward strand.
ATGTGCTAGTTAGACATTGCATTTATTACATAGACACTTATTGCATTCATATTTTCATACTATCATGCAGTATTGTGGGGTTTATGCCGATACTCATTATTACTTACTCATGATTTTGGGATTTTGGATTTCTATGAGATTTCTGGATTTTGGAGAAAACCGCAAGAATATATATAAAAACTTCTCTCTCTCTCCCTCTCATTTTAAAATATAAGTTGCGGTTTTCTCGTGATGTATGTATCGTCCACCATGAGATTTCATGTTTTCTGTTGGATTTCGAGACCCGATTCGAGGAGTGGATGAAATTTCTCGGGTACATGGTGGGCCCGGTATGGTACCCCGAGACAAGAAGATCAAGTTGTAGACGATGAGCCTGGCAGGGGAAGACTACCTACCGGTGATGTCTGGCGCGGCGGATATCCGGAGGATACCGACCGTTGTCGTGGGATTTGATGATATGGGCCGATCCGGACTGACGGAGCCCGAGATATTGAGACTATGAGTTATTGAGACTTTGCGATTTACATGTTTTGTGTCAATACTTGACACGGATTCCCATGTATTTCATTGATGTTTCAGATTACCATACAAATTTTACTATGATAAAGTTAAAGATTTCTTATACAGTTATACCCAGATTTCACGGTTGATTGTTTTACATTCATGGTGCATGCATACTCATACACTTGACATGTTACTACTTGAGGCACTGACACGAGCCCTGAGAATTTGCACTTACGCATAGTTTATTGCCCTGCCACTACTAGATGACTAGTGATATATTAAGCATATTATTATGACCTAGGACAGCGTCGTGCATGCGATTTCTACTCGCAGATGTCTTCTACTCACGAGTTGGCAACTCACCCCCGTTGTGCCAAATTTTTCTTACAGCTTTCGATGTACAGGTTTCCTTGGCAGCTTGCTGGCACATCATTTCATTCAAGGTGATTTGCTTGGTAGGTTGGTTCACTTGTATCAGGACCGCCGTTATACTTTTATTATTTCATTTGTATCTAGTAAGCTCCATCAACCAGACTTATATTACTTGATAGTTTAGAAGACCAGTTTTTTTTATTTCGACCTTAGAGTCGCGCTTGTATTATTATGGTTTCTGGTGGATTTAGTTTTCTTTTGAGTTTTGAGCCTCGCCCTTCGGCGTTGTATATTATAGTGCATTGTGTGGTTGTTTCCGTATTTTTGGCGTAGAGCTAGCTTCTGCTTGGGGATGCCTTTTTATTGTTGCATATGTATATATTCTTATTTACACCCTTTTGTGGCCAGTTTTTACAAAGGAGACTCTGCCGAAATTTTTGAGAAATTTGATGTTGTTTTTAAAACTTGTTTCCCTACACTTCTTTTAAAGGGTTTAGATTTCTGGGCTTCGGCTTGCTTAGATTACGTTACGCCTCTAGACATTTCGTAATTTAAGTGCCGGTCACGTTCCGTACCTTCGGGACGTGGCAGTCGCGGAGTGCCGAACCGATAAATGACGTGGGTTCTGAAGAATTGGAGGAGGTTCTCCATCTTCACTTCCCTTAGCGGTACTGTTTCTGCCCATTTAGAGAAGTAATCGGTTATTGCCAATATGAACCGATGTTCTTTAGATGACGTTGGTTCGATAGGCCCGATTATATCGGTTCTCCACATTTCGAATGGCCAGCTGGCCAATGTTGGGCTAGCGAATTCGGATGCTGGTGGATGAATTCCCCATGAATTTGGGATGTGTGACACTGCTTCGCATATTTGAGGCAGTCCCGAATCATCGTGGGCCAATAGAAACCCATTCTTTTGATCTTCAGCTTCATGTTTGGCCCGGCTTGATGAGAACCGCAGAGTCCGTCATGAGTCTCTTGGACGACTCTCCTTGCTTCTTTTAGTCCCAGACACCTTACCCACAAACTATCGAACGATCTCCTATATAGAGTATCATTGACGAAGGCGAAAGGTAGGGCTCACTTCATGAGCTGATGTCTTGACGACGCATCTTTGAGTGTCCGATAGGATTTGAAGTAGCCTATGAAGAATTCCCTCCAGTCCTTGAACCTTCCTTCGTCTTCTATTTGGAGGAACGCTTGTTTGGTCGCTTCTTTTCTTTAAGACGACTCTGGAGATATTTCTGCTGGCGCGAGGATTCGACGGCTTTGCACAATGATTCTTACGTCATCAAGATTTTCATCAGCCAGTTCTTTAGCAATTTTGGCTAATGCATCCGCCTTGCTATTTTCCGCCCATGGTATACTTTCCAGGATGTAGGATGGAATTTGAGTTAACAGTTGCTGCACCCTTTCGCCATATTTTTCCAACTCTGGCTTGTATATCTGATAGTCGCCATTTACTTGGCTTACGACCAGCCGGGAGTCTCTATATATGAGAAGGTTTTCGATCCCCATGTCGACAGTGATCTCAAGACCTGCTATCAAAGCTTCATATTCCGCTTCGTTGTTTGTTCTTGGCTCTGTCAAGGAAAGGGCAAAACGCATTATCCTTCCTTATGGAGTCACAATGATAAGACCTACCCCAGCTTTGATTATAGGGGTGTTTTTCTTTCGCTTCTTCATTGAAGATGCTCCGTTGAAGTAGAGTTCCCGTTGGACATTATTTTTCTCCGTCTTCCTATCGATTGCATCGAATGCGTGTTCATCTGGCAATTCACAATTTAAGGGAGAGTCGGCTGGTATCGGATGCTCAGCGAGAAAGTCGGTGATGGCCTGGCCTTTTACTGCCTTGAGGGGTCAATATATTATTGAGAACTCCATCAAGAGGAGGGCCCATTTAGAAAGCCTTCCCGTTAGTATGGCTCTTGACATCAAATACTTGAGAGGATCCACTTTTGATATGAGATGGACCCCTTGTGCCAAGGCATAATGTCGAAGCTTCGTCATCGCGAAGATCATTGTCAGGCAATGCTTTTCTATGGGGAGTAGTTGTTTTCTGCCCCTAAGAAAACTCGACTCAAATAAAAGAGAGCTCTCTCCTTCTCCTGGTCGTTCTCCTGTACCCATAGTGCGTCTAAAGAACCTTCAAGGGCTGCTATATACAGGATGAGGGGTTTTCCCTGGACCCGAGCGGTCAGTACCGGTGGATTCTGCATATATTACTTGATTTCATCCAGTGCACTCTGGCATTTACGGTCCTAAATGAACAGGGTCCCTTTTTCATTAGATGGCTATAGGGGCGACATTTGCCGGAGAGGTTGGCTATGAACCGTCGGATATATACGAGCTTCCCTTGGAGAGACCGCAGTTGCTTGAGATTTCTTAGCGAGGGAATTTTCATAATCGCCTTGATATTTGATGGGTCTATTTCGATGCCTCGGTGTCGTACGATGAATCCTAGGAATTTGACTAAGGAGACTCCAAACGTGCACTTTAGGGGGTACATCTTCAGGTTGTAATTCAGAATGCGCTGGAACACTATTTTCATATGTTCCCAGTGTTCCTCGTACGATTTTCTTTTCACCACAAGGTCGTCGATATAGCATTCAATGATCTCATGGATGAGGTCATCAAAGATATTTGTCATGGCCCTCTGGTATGTAGCGCTTACGTTCTTCAAGCCGAAGGACATCACCTTATAGCAAAATATGCCTAGTGGAGTCCGGAAGGCAGTCTGCTTTTGGTCTTCGGGGTGCATCTTTATTTGATTGTATCCTGAAGACCCATCCATGAAGGAGAAGACTTCATGAGTGGATGTGTTATCTATCATCAGCTCAGTAACCGGTACGGGGAAGTCATCCTTCGGGCAAGCTTTATTGAGGTCTCGAAAGTCCACGCAGACGCACACCATCCCATTTTTCTTCATCACTGGGACAATGTTGGCGATCCAGTCAGGATATTGAAATTCTTGGATAATGCCGGAGTCGATTAGTTTCTTGACTTCAGCATTGATGCTCATCTCGAGTTCGAGCCGCATTCTTCTTGGCGCCTGTTTGACTGGCTTGACGTCCGGCGATATAACCAGTTTATACACAGCTATTTCTGAATCTTGTCTTGGCATCTCGGAATAGTTCCATACGAAGCAGTCTTTATACTGCATAAGCACGTCTTTTAGTGTAGCCACCTGCTCTTTAGACAGTAGCTCGCTGATGAACGTTGGCATCGGAACGTTTGTTGTCCCCTAAGTCAATTTTCTACAGATTGTCCGTCGTAGTATGTATCCCATCCTCTAGCTCTTTTGGCGCCAGTGAAAATTCTGAGATCACCTCATCCTCGTTTTCATCTGCGAGGCAACGGGAGAGGTTGTCCACATTCTCATGCTCTCTCTCTTTCGATAGTGATATCATATGGCAGGTACGAGCTCGTTTCCAAGCTCGATGTTGATCTAGACTTACCCTCATAATGTAGGTCACTTTTGGCTCATGCTTTCATGGTGGGACTACCCTCCAACTGTCGGATAAAGAAAACCTGCCTTGCTGATACGGGTCTTCGACCCAGTTTTTGAAGGTGAAGCAGTCTTCAAGAGGATGTCCTATTACTCGGTGGTAGGAGCAATAATCCGGGTGATGGACCTCGTTTATCTTTTCAGGGTATCGAGACTCCGGGAGCGTCATCATTTTATGCTTCATGACAAGGTTGAATATTTTCCTTGTCTTATCTTGGGAGAACGAGTACTCTCAACCCATCTTGTTCATAAAAGGCGGGTTCCAGTTGACTTTTTCTCGATCGCGTAGCTTCTTGGATCCGCTTCGCTGTTTTTTAACGCCATTCTCATTCTTCACCTTGTTGTTGCTTCTGTGTCGGGCTTTTTCCTTGCTACTAGAGCGCATAGCGGGCTGAGGGTGAAGGACATCGTCATCTTCCGTATCCTGCTGAATGAGACGTTGCATCCTGGCTTTCTCATAAATGGACATTTCACGGCTTTGATCATCCTGAACCTTTTTACCCGCTTCCCTTATTAGCTTGTCAATTTGTTCTTCGAATGACGGGCTTGGCATTTTTACGGCGGAACCCCGCTTTAGCTCGATATCGGCGCTATTTGGAAAAGCGTTCCCTTCTCCTCCGGAGTCATTATAACGTGGCAGCCATGGAATCGCTCTCGTTTCTTTGACCGAACGTATCCAAGCCCAGTCGTCTCCATCCTCCCGTTGGGCATATTTTGCTGAGTCCCGGGAATATCCTAAATCTTGTTGTAGAACTGGGCTTATCGAGCAGTTTGTTTGAAGGGTATGCCTTGGCATCTTAATAGCCTCTTCAATCCCTCTGCGTAGTATCTGGACAGACGGATTGGTTGAAGCCTATCAAGCGTAAGATCGGCACCATGCCAGACTTCTTTCTTCACTTTGATCTCCATGGATTGATAGAAGAGGATCGCATTTTCACCTCTTCGCCTGGGAGGGACGTATAAGGTCTGCGGCTCTTGTACGTTGTATATATAAAGTGTATTGAGTTCCCTATAATGCCTTTGCGGAACCATGGTAATTTGTAAACTCTGATCAGTTCCAGCGAAGGTTTGTGCTGATGGGCGAGTGGAGACACGGCGTTGACCTCGTCCTCAGAGTCACTACCAAAGACCAACATAGGAGTAGCTGGCCCTGTGCTGCCTTGGGTTGCCCCGAGAAGACTATCTCTTCCTCCTCTTCGGTATCGCTCCCAAAGATCGGGATAGTGGCAACGGCTTTTTGTTTATTCTCCGGTTTACGACATCTTTCCGTGTCTTCGAAGTCCGGTAGGAATTACTTAACGTCTTCATATTTACGGACTTCATTTACGGAGAATGGGTTTAGCTCCCCAGTAACTGTGTACTCGAGGCTGTCTTTGAAGTACTTCATATGCTGATGTTGTGTAGAAGGGATGATGTTGTATTCGTGTAACCAAGGCCGGCCGAGTAGAGCGTTATAGCTAGTCTTGGTGTCAATGACATGAAATTTGATGTCAGTGATGAGCATCCCAAAGCGTAATGTAAGTATCACAGACCCAAGCGTCCGTGATGATTGCGAGTCGAACCCGGATATGGTAATTTTGTGCCGAGCCAGGTGCTGAACGTTCATGCAGATCTCCTTTAGCACACTCATATTGAGAAGGTTGACGTAGGATCCGTTGTCGACTAGGATCTTCCTTATCTTGATATCGTGGCAGTATCGGTTACATACAACAGACGGTTGTGCTCGCACATTCCAAGGAGGAGGTCTTCATCGCTGAAGGTGATGTCAGCTGTGTGAACTTTTTCCAGTGCGTCTTTCATCTTTTCTTCTTCAAGGAAGGCTTGAAACTGATCGGGCTCTTGCAATGCTATGATCAAAGAATCTCGTACCTCTTTAGATAGGAGAAGGGCATCTAAAATGCTCAATTATGAGGGTATCTTCCTCAGATGTGCCAGGACATTGTAATCCACCCTGTTTTTCTTAGGCGGGTCTTTGGCTGTAAGCTCCTTGACGTCTCTATCATCGAGAGCAACTTACTCGGGGACTTTTTCCTTCCCCTTGTCTATTTTGCTTGAACCTTTGTTTGCAGGCCCGAGGTTCTTTTCAGGCAACGTACGATTACGCAGCTGAATGTTTTTGCAGTTCATCACCTCTTCTTCTTTTCTAGAGGTGATTCCTTGAAGAGAGGGCCGAGGGCTATTTCTTCCTTAGAATCGCTCCCGAATGTGAGAACTTGAGTTTTTGCTTTTGTCGAAATGGTATCAACCATATGACAGTTACTGGTTGTTCCTTTATGCTCAACTGTCGTACTTCTTTGTTCCCGATGGGCTTTGCGCTTCATTCGCTTGAAGTGTTGTCGGTGGGCAACGTATCCTTGCCACCACTTGTTGAAGGCATTGCACTGTTCGGTAGGATGTATGACCCTCCGATGGCATAAGCAGTATTTTGGATGTACATCCGCTTCGTCAAGGCACGTACTCCCGGGAGTATTTCCTTCGAAAGGTGGCATCTTCATTCCCATTGACAGGGATTTGGTGAACTGTTTCCATGTCTTAAACTTGCTTTTGTCTATCGCGGGTGTGCTTCGATCCAGTTGGGGTACTTTATGACTGCTCCTTGCCGCAGCTTCTTCATCCTGACGCCAACGCTTGGCCTTTTCGTATATGTCCGTTTCACATTTTCGTTCGGCTTCGCCATTTTGAAGGGCTTCGTTTAGCAGCCTGTCAATCAAGTTGTCTGACGGCTCCAGGTATTTTGATGTCGGTCCTTCCCCCGGCTTCTCTACGTTATTTTCTAACGCTGAGGGAGCTTTTTTGCCATTCACTGACGAATGAGAGATCATATGGAAACTCACCATATAATCCTCAGGTTCTTCTGATGAGTTGTCTCCCTCGTCATTGTCACTGTTTCCGTTCTCAAGTATGTGGTTGAGAAACTCTTCTAGTATGATTGGGGTCCGCGCCTTCTGGTTGTATTCCTCCAGTGAGTCAATATAGTTCTGCAGGTCCGTGCGTTTGTCGTCAAGCTGCACGGGCTTCTTGGTTTTCTTCTTTTTCTTCGAAGACTTTGAAGGCCTGACCTGGGTGTTTTGCCTATCGCTACCAACTTTTGGTGTCGGGTGCGGTTTTAGCATCCCGTCAATGATCTCGGGCTCCAGCGGGCTTTTCCACCTGATTGCCGAGCGTGCTTGAAGATCCTTCAGCATTCTTTTAGTTTTAGCCGAAAGGACAACTTCCCACGGAGTTTCTTCTACAAATGAGTATGATGCCCCCGGCATATCCACCTTTTAAGGAGCATGCTGCTGTGGCGGGTTTACTTTCCAGTTTTCGGATAGCGCGAACTTGCCTTGTTAGTATTGGTCATCAACCCAGTTTTTTAAGACATAGAAATCTTCGATTGGGTGACCCATTACTCTGTGGTCACAGGGGCAGTAGTAAGGACTGTTGACGTCATCAGGCTGCAGTGAGCGTCTCGGATCCGGCAGAGTGATGAGCCTGTTGCGCACCGCCAGTTCGAACAGTCTCCTCGTCTTATCTTGGGTAAACGAGTAAGGACGTCTCAACTTCTCTTTGAGGGATGGTGGTTTGTTGCTTTGGCGAGCAACCGGTTTCGGGTCACTCGGTTATTATTGAGCATTGGTAATGAAGGTTGCTTTCCTTTTGCCCTTTTCATTCCAGAGATCCGTTTTTGAAGAATACGGTCTACGGCCTATCTGGTCCATTTGGGCCAGCTTGTCAATCAAGGCCTGGAAGGTGGTCGGCTTGAAGAACATCATAAATTGGGATATAGTCGCATGAGGATCAAGGGTCCCTATGAACATACCCACGACAGGAGCTTCTTCTATGCATTGTTCGCATTTTGACCATAGGCTTTGCCACCGAATTGCGTATTGAACCCAGGTTTCTCCCGGTTTCACCCTGGCATTGATTAATGCAGTGATTGGGGTGCGCTCGCTTGCGCTTGCGAAATGCTGTGTGAACAATAGCTCCATTTCTGTAAATGTTTTGATGGAGTCATTCGGAAGCTCCGAGTACCATTCAAATGCTGTCTCCACCAAGCTGCCGACAAACCGGCGAAGCAGCAGTTTGTCGTCACCTCCAGTATTACCGCACAGAGCTCTGAATTGAGCAACATGCTGGTGTGGATTGCCCGTCCCCTTATACACATGGAACTTAGGGATCGTATATCCCAGTGGGTACTTGATTTGATCGTACCAGCCTGGATAAGATCGCCCAGTTCTGACGACTTGGCCAGCCGCTTCGCTTGCCTGATGAGCTCGTATTTGTTGAGCTATGTAGTCATCAAGGGCAGCCTTGGAGATCGTTTCTTCCTTGGCTGCTGAGAGAGCCGGAAAAGGGTTTGATGTCTTCCCTCTGTCGTCTTCAATGATTATTGGAGGGTCTTCGGCTGTAGGTTCTGGCAGGATCATCATCCCAACCATGTCTTGGAACAGAAGCACCATCTGTTTTATATTAGCAGCCTGTTATGCGGCCTCTTCATCCTTTCTTTTTAGCACCCTTCGCAGGAACTCGGTGTCAGACTCTTGTTCCTGGCGCTGCTCAGATGTTGCCTCCGGGCTTTCTTTCTGCCCAGTGAGTGTGTCCATCTTTGTCAGCATCTCCTAGAGCTTTTGTTGTTGCTCCTGAGCTTTCGTCACAGACCGTGTAAGTGGTTGATGACCCATGGAATTACGACTTTTCTCTTTTCCGGAAGTCATGTACACAGTGGAAATGGTGACTCAGGCCACCACTGGGGTACTAAAGCTTGATAGCGGGATCATGGTCCGAAAGAACAGTCCAGTGGTGGCCTGAGTCACATATTCCACTGGCATTGCAAAGATGGAGGCCGCTTGGGGCCAATAAGTCACTCCTCCAGTCGGGACGGAGCGAGAGTTGTTGTTGCTGTTAGTGCAGTTGGAGGACATCGATGTAATCTACTTTTCTGCATGGAGCAAGACACCAAATCTTAGTATTTCGAATCCAAGGGCAACCATATTTAACCGCGATTTGTTCGCGAACACGACACACGAAGTGTGGAGTGGAAATAGGAAAAGGTCTTACCGGGCGTGCCAGAATCTGTTTACCGCCGAAAACAGAAACGAAACTGCGTAGGATCGTCCTTCCTGAATTTGGGGGCAGATGCTATTTGGGTTTTTCCGTCCACCTCTCCGAAGTTGCCAAGTTGATTTATGGCGCAGTGTATTGGAGGTTTGGACTGATGCGTCTGTTGTTGCAGACTTCGTCAGATTCCCTCTCGTTGTGAGGGATTTTTGATTGTGGGGACGCTCTTCCCGGCAAGCGCAAGCCCCTACAGTTAATTACGTTACCGCATCACGGTAACCACTTTCTCCTTTTCCAGAAGGTCACTTCGTGTCATGTGTGTTTGTTTTATTTTCCGCTGCCCGTGGATTGTATACGGAAACTAATTTATGTTGTTGCCCGTAGGGCATGGATTAGTCCAAATCCGTATATTCTGAGATTTGGGTTTGGGTTGATTTAAGGATCGTTAATCCTTTTTGAGATTAAGATCAACTTAAATATTTGTTGAGGATACGTTAGTCTAATTTTAGGCTAAGATCTACTCAACAACATTTTGGGATCATTCAGACCCAATAAAAGAGCATTTGGGGCTCCATTGTATTAGTTTAAGGACGTTGCGGTCCATTGCTAGTTTAAAGACATTGCGGTCCGTTGTGGGATGTGCCCGTCAATTTGGGAGTGCACAAAAGATTTATTGGTTATCGGAACCCACCACCTCTCTGAAAACGCTGAAGAATTACAACATGTATCAGAGTTGTTAGGAGATGTACCATTGAACCAATGTTCGTTGGGAGATCTGTAGTCGTGTTTAGGACTAAGATCAATTTGGAAAATGATGAGCTCATGGGTTCGGTTGATCTGAATTAGGGATTTGGTCTCTTAGACTCAACCCACTTAGTTTTTGAATAAAGTGTTAAATACTTGCTTGGGCTCAGTCCCTTTTCTGTGCAAATAATGTTGAGCATTCATATGGGTTCTGACACTCATACTTTTGCTTTACTTTCCCCTCTCTTTTTTTTGCTCTTTTATTTTTATGGAGTGTTAAACACTCTTTATGGCACCCACATGCGGAGCACGTGAGGCGCTTGGCGCTGAGCGCCAACCACTGAGTGCTAGGCACTCCTTATTGAGCAGCGCCCACATGAGGGACACGTGAGGCCCTTGGCGCTGAGCGCCAACCATTGAGTGCTAAGCACTCATTATTGAGCAGCGCCCACATGAGAGACACATGTGGTGCTTGGTGCTAAGCGCCAACCATTAAGTGCTATGCACTCTTTATTGAGCAGCGCCCACATGAGGGTCACGTGAGGCGGTTGACGCTGAGCGCCAACCATTGAGTGCTAAGAACTCTTTATTGAGCAGCGTCCATGTGAGGGACCCGTGAGGCGCTAGGCGCTAAGTTTTCTTTGTTTATTCTGTTCTAAAGAGTTCAATTCTCTATTCTTTTCTGGATTTTTAATCCCCAAAAACAAGTTCATCCCAATGAGAATTAAATTCTCATTTGTGGGAGACTTGTTTCATGGATCTCAGATCCAGGGAACGAACTAAGTTCTTTTATGATGGTTAAACTCTTGGATATACAGATGAGAAGCTCTGATCTCTATTATTATTTTTATTTACCTCGAAGAGAGGTATTCTTCTTTCTTCCCTCTTAAAATTTTCTTCTTGCTGGCTCTAAAACTTATGGGGGGATTCTCTCTACAAGACTTGAAGTCTTAGGTTCTTTATATAGTAGAGGCACATCTGTTGATTTAGTTAAAGAAATCCCTCGTTGAGAGATCCTGATTGATTTGGGGATTTTACCCACCGTTGGATCTTGTTCCAAGGACTTCTGTTTTACAAAAGATATTTTTCTTGTTTTTAACAAGATTAGGGAAATATTTTCCCATACAGAATTTTTTCTGTATACACCATTGGATTTTTTAATCCAACGGCACTCTGTTTAGAGAGAGTAATCTTTCTTGTTTAGAAATATTTGAGAAATATTTTCTCAACAGAATTTAATTCTGTATTTTGATGATTTATCATCACCGTTGGATTTTTGATCCAATGGCTCTGTTTAACAGAGAACTTTTAGTTCTGGCGCCGGCGCCCTCGTGCGAGGCACGTGAGGCGCTGCCTCGGAGTTTTTAACTCTTGGTGCTGGCGCCCTCGTGCAAGGTATGTGAGGCGTGAAAGGTTCCTAGGCACCCTATAGTGGTCTCACAAGGCATCGAACATGCCAATTAAAAATTTTTAGTGCCGAGAAACCCTAGACTACGGATCTTAAACTAGATGTTTAGGAGAAACGGAAAACTAGTCAACTATTTAACTAAAGTTGAGATGCTACAACCTTTGTAGATCCGGATTTCCGCCTCCTTAGCTCCACGTGGTCATGTCCTCGCTGTCCTTCATGAATCCTCGACTCGATCATCGGCTTCATCGGGAAAACAAGCGGAATAGGTCGTCGGCTTTGTGTCAAAGACGATCTACGTCGAGGTTGCACAAACTCAAGCTCCGACTTTACAAACTTGTGAAACTTGTGAAGTAAACACCCAAAACAACTTGGCAAGAGGTAGAGGGTGAAGAAATAGGAGGTGGGTTCACTTTAGAATTGGATTTATCTCACTAGATCTCAAGTTGCCATTGTTGTAGCAAGCTTGAAGAAGAAGAAGAAAATGAGCTAGTTATGATAAGTTATGATAAAAAGAAAATAGAAAATCAAATACTTATCATAACTAAACTAGGGTTAAGTGTAGAGAATAAACCATGGTCACTTTAGAGGGTTAGGGTTAAGCATGAAGATAAGGATGGTTACAAAAGTCAAAGCTTCATGAAGCTTCAACTTAAAACAAAAAGAGCCACCATTCTCATCATAATCCATTTCAAATAAATAAATAAACAAATAAATAAATAAATGAATATGCAAAACCCTAATTATCAAATTAACCATGGATTAATTCTATACACTTAACTTAATGATCAAGTATCATCAAACATGATACAAAAAAGTGCACGAAAGCATATCACATATACAATGTGCATCAAGTGAGAAAAATCCGTTTAAAATGAACCAATACTAGTTAATGCAATGCAATATATCAAATATATAATTATGCATTAAATCATTAAATCAACATTTGATTCAATGATCCGGTCATGTCGCACATGACCGACTAGAATGTAATGTATCGATTTATCGAATCAATGATTCGATAACTAGGTCATATCGAATATAACCAATCGAAACTTATATCGCGAGAATGAAATGCGGTATCACATACACGCATCATTCTCGGTCCTGCACATATCTCATATGCGCTCCTATTTCGTTTCGCTTGAGTCAGGAAACCTCTGTGTAGGACTCTAAAGACTCGTCAATACGCCGGTAGCAGATGATGATCATATCAAGCACCCACAAGCCGCAAGCGGTCTGCTAAACGTAACGGCCACCCGGGTATTGAGCGATCAGAAGATCGACGAGCTAGCCCGCTCACACTCCTGCGAATCCGACCAGTAACACTTACCATACAGTCCGGTCTCTTCGTCTGATATGTCGCATATCAAGTCTAGGGGTGGTATACGTTAGACCCCAATAACCCGATAAGTCGTGCTGATGTGAGGCTCATAACGGGTCGAGAAACTACCGGTAACACTTACCAGCAAATCTCTGATCAGCCCTGGCCAGGGACTTCCCTGCTACGGCCAATCGAGCACTGCGCAACATCAACCCCCAATACCGGGAGAGACGAAACCCCTCCTATCGCTCATTGCCTCCATGTGACTCGGGACTGTACCCAAAGACCACCGTTTTGCACGCCCTCATGGACGTGGTAAGGTGGAGATCAAAGCACAGTGGGAATCACACAAGACTCTATGACGATCTCGGGTCTACAGACTATCCTGTACAAGTGTCACCTGAGAACTGCCATCTGACGTGAGGTATAATACCATCTGGGAGTTCTCGGCGAGTCCGTCCAGTGTACCCAGTCTCCACTGAGCACCCGTATACCATCTCTGATGTCAAACACCAATGGATATGGGATCATCCATCGCCCATCACATGGGTCGAGAAGCGTATACGCTAGTCTACTCTGGTATATCGATGCCCCGTCTCGATACACCCACGACTAGGGACCTTGAAGGAGGTACTTATGGACTACCATGTCCTCACTAGTATGATCTGCATCATAGTTCAGGTAGTCAAGTACACATCCTAAGGGCTTTACCAACATGTAACTGTAAGACAGTATAAAGAGACTAGTGTACATGTTAAGATAAAGAGTAACCAGATAGCATACTATCATGTCGAGCAAGAAAGTCATCTCTATATATGTCCAAGCATCCAATATAATATACATAATCTGTACAATACTGGCCTCTAGGGCATACATACAACTAACAATCTCCCACTTGCACTAGGGCCAGCTGCTGTAGTATCTCATACCGAGCATCCCGAAGAGTCTCTCAAACTGTATCTGGGGAATGGCCTTCGTGAGTGGATCTGCCGTGTTGTTCTTCGTGTCAACTCTCCTGACCTCGATCTCCCGGCGATCAACTATCTCCCGGATCAGGTGATACCGCCTCAGAATATGCCTGGATCGCTGATGGGACCTGGGTTCCTTGGCCAAAGCCACCGCTCCATTGTTATCGCAATACAAAGGTATTGGACGCTCAATGGATGGAACCACTCCAAGTTCAGAAATGAACTTCTTGATCCAGACAGCTTCTTTAGCAGCATCGTTGGCAGCGATGTATTCAGCCTCCATCGTCGAGTCTGCCACGGTTTCCTGCTTGGAACTCTTCCAGCTAACCGCCCCTCCGTAAAGGGTAAAGACAAAGCCCGACTGCGACTTAGAGTCGTCCTTATCACTTTGGAAGCTCGAATCGGTAAAGGACTCCACTTAGAGTTCTCCGTTACCATACACCAAGAACATATCTCTAGTCCTTCGCAAGTACTTGAGAATGCTCTTCACAGCTGTCCAGTGATTCTCTCCAGGATCAGCTTGATACCTGCTCACTACACTTAGTGAGTATGCTACATCGGGTCTGGTACATAGCATCGCATACATGATAGAGCCTACCGCCGAAGCATAGGGTATCCCTTGCATGCGAGCTCTCTCCAAATCAGTCTTGGGAGACATCTCTTTGGAGAGAGTGACTCCAGAGATCGTGGGTAAGTTCCCACGCTTGGACTCTTCCATACTAAACCTCTTTAGTATGGTGTCAATGTACCTGGATTGGGACAATCCCAAAATCCGTTTGGATCTATCTCTATAGATCCTAATCCCCAATATGCAGGAGGCATCACCAAGATCTTTCATTGAGAATCTTTGTGATAAGAAGAGCTTGACCGATTGCAGCATAGGAATATCATTTCCTATCAAGAGTATGTCGTCCACATACAATACGAGGAAGACTACCTTACTCTCTGCCACCTTCTTGTAGATACAAGGTTCATCTGGGTTTTTGACGAAATCAAACTCTTTGATAACGACGTCAAAGCAGATGTTCCAACTCCGCGATGCTTGCTTTAATCCATAAATGGATTTAAGCAGCTTGCACACCTTCCCGCTGCTCCCACTGTCTACGAAGCCCTCTGGCTGAGTCATGTACACGCACTCTTCTAAATCACCATTTAGAAAGGCGATCTTAACATCCATTTGCCAGATTTCGTAGTCATGAAAGGCAGCAATGGCAAGCATGATTCGGATGGATTTAAGCATAGCCACTGGAGAAAAGGTTTCGTCATAGTCCACACCTGGTCTTTGACGAAAACCCTTTGCTACAAGTCTAGCTTTGAAAGTCTCCACTTTCCCATCTACACCAAGTTTCTTCTTGAAGATACACTTGCTCCCAATGGGTTTTACCCCTTCAGGAGCAACTTCCAAAGTCCATACTTTGTTGGTGTACATGGAATCCATCTCGGACCGCATAGCATCCAGCCATTTCACTGAGTCCCCACTCGTGATGGCCTGCTCGAAGCTAGTTGGGTCATCATCCTCCATGATGCAATCCTCGCTTCCACCATCAATGAGAAAACCGTAGTATCTCTCAGGTGGACGAGAAACCCTACCAGATCGGCGGAGAGGCTGAGGTTCGTCGGAAGCTACTGAATGCTCTGGTTCCACTAAATCTTCTGTTGTGTTTTGTTCAGCTGGAACCTCTTCCAGTTCTACCTCAGAGCCACTAATTTCTTTTGCAAGAAATTCCTTTTCTAAAAAGGTGGCATGTTGAGCAACAAATACTCTTTGTTCCTCACTGTGGTAGAAGATATACCCTCGCGAATATTTGGGATATCCAACAAACTTACACAAAACAGATCTTGCCTCGAGTTTGTCCGGTTTTTGTCTTTTGACATAGGCCGGGCAACCCCATATCTTTATAAAATTAAGATATGGTCTCTTCCCTTCCCATATCTCATATGGTGTGGTAGGCACAGATTTGGTGGGAACCCTGTTCAGTAGGTATGCTGCTGTTTCCAGTGCATATCCCCAGAAGGAAATAGGCAACTCAGCTACACTCATCATAGAGCGCACCATATCTAATAGGGTGCGGTTTCTCCGCTCCGATACACCGTTGTGCTGTGGTGTATATGGAGGAGTTAGCTGAGAGAGAATCCCATTCTCTTTTAGGAAGTCCAGGAATTCAATGCTCAAGTATTCTCCTCCTCGATCAGATCGTAGGATTTTAATACTTTTTCCGGTTTGGTTCTCAACTTCTTGTTTATATTCCCTAAATTTCTCAAAAGCTTCTGATTTGTGTTTCATCAGGAACACATATCCGAATCTATAGAGATCGTCAGTGAATGTAATGAAGTACGAAGAACCATCCCTGGCATGTGTAGACATGGGACCGCATACATCACTATGTATCAGTCCTAAGAGTTCGGTAACTCTTTCTCCGTGTCCCATAAACGGAGTCTTGGTCATCTTGCCTTTGAGACATGACTGGCAAGTGTCATAAGATGAAAACTCAAACGGATTTAAATATCCATCCTTATGCAACTTAGCTAGTCGTGTCGCATTGATGTGACCCAGTCTACAATGCCATAAAAAGGATTCATTGAGTTCAGAACTCTTCCTCTTGTGTGTGTTTGTTATGCTCAGAACTGTTGATTGATTTAGAACATAAATACCATTGCACAACGTGCCTGATCCAACCAACTTTTGGTTAAGGAAAATGTTCATAACACTGTCCTGTAATACAAAATTATATCCCTCTTTACTTAATAAAGAAACTGATATAATGTTGCATATCAGGTTCGGCATGTAATAGCATTCGTTCAGAACCAATGTATTACCAGTTGGTAATACAAGATGATATTCCCCGACAGTCTTAGCTGCAACAATTGCACCATTTCCAACTCTAATGTCTTTATCACCTTCTCCAAGTTCTCTACCTTTCCTTAGCCCATGTAACTGATTACATATATGGGATCCCGACCCGGTATCCAATACCCAGGACGTAGAGCAAATAGAGAAACAGTTCTCAGTAACGAACACACCCGAAGAAAATGCATCAACATGTACTTTCTTCATTCGGGTGGCATGGGAATCCTGGTATTCCCCTATATCCTGTTCATTCCTATAACTCTTACAAGAAAGAACGGAACCAACGTTCCCCAGCACAGTATAACATGCGGGTTCGGTCAATACATCCATATTATTATCTTGATTAAGGCATGAAATGGTCGCTACCTGGAGAGAGAGAGAAGAAAACACTTTAGCGTATGCTCGTGCAAGATCAGATTGGTTATTATCTTATCTAATCAGGATGGCTCCCACTGCTTTTTATCAAATCTTCCTCCAAACCTTAAAAGGAAAGACTAGCCGGGATTAATTACACACTATAAGTTCGCCAATCTTTCAGCCAGGCCAGTGTCGGTACTTTGAGGGAGGTCCCCCGTGCTTTCGCACGAACCTAATTACTGTAAACCTCGTTTTCCCAGAGGCGTAACCTCGTTAACACCTTTCTAGACACCTACTTGATCGGCTAATTGCACTGTGTAAAACTCTCCCAGGAGTAACTCTTACTCGCAGCGGGTATCGGGATCCAACTATCTCATAGAAGGTATGCAATCTCATTGCAAATTTCAACACTTGAAATTCCCGATAATATTTTGCCCCAAGCATCCTATGACCTTGACGGAGGTCAACAAACCACAGGGTGCAAGTCAAGTTCAACCCGTCATTTCTTGATTGAATCAAACCCACCCGCAAGACCCTTGACGGAGGTCAACAAGGTCGTACGACTACCCTAATCCAATCTGCATCATATGCATAAGCAGACAAATACTAGTTAGCTACCGCACACTACGCCTTGACGGAGGTCAACAAACGTAGCACGAATACTAAGTAGGATTTATCTGAAATGACGGAGGGCTACGCAGGTTTTCATAAAACCATGAGCGTAATGAACTTGATATCGTTGTAGAATCAAATGAAGTTTTAAAATGGAGTGATTTTGAGGCTTTTCCAGTTTTGCTAAAGGAGTCACTCCCGGTGAAGGGATCTCGGTCCTTTCCTCGTCGAATGAGGTGCGGGATATATCATATATATCACTGTGCAAAGCAGAAACTATAGAAGCAGTCAAAAACAAACCGAGTGTGTAGCATCTGCCAGTTATTGCTAAAGGAGTCACTCCCTGTGAAGGGATCTCGGTCCTTTCCTCATCGAATAAGGTGCAGGGCATATCACATATACCGCTATGCAAAGCAAGAACTGTAGCTACCAGTTTTATTTTAAAATTCGATTCCACAACATCATAGGTTTCTTATCTTTCATTAATCACATTAATGAAGTCCCATCATTTAAATACCTAAACATCACAGATAGATATGACGTACACTTATGCCATCCGCATTCGCCTCGATGTCCCCTCGTGCACCGTTAGGTTAGGTAACTAACGACAGAGCAGGGCAGGGCTAGCGCGGGTGTAAAACATAAGTAACGTCTATATAATATATCATATATACTGTATACTATATCCATCACAGAACATCTCATGATCACATCACAGATATCGCAGCAGAATAACCATATGAAATATTGGATATACTAGGACGTCCGTGTTTTCAATACGAGCCAGTATAAAACACGGATTCCACGGTCGTGATGAATAGCCAATCCCACACCACTAGACCCCTACGAGAGCGGCAAGCAACCCTGCCAATTCTAGGGTTAGGAGACCCGGACTCGACTCCTCGAGTTGGTCTCCCACTGGACCCCAGAACCCGGTTACTTGTGCTCCCCTCCTTGGGTCTATCTTAATGCGGAAAAGTAAATAATATACAAAGGGTGACAACTTCCGCTACCTGGAAGCGCCCCAAATGAAAGAATATTACATACAAGTTTTTATACATGAATGAAAATGAAAAACACTCATCTCACATAAAAAACCCCGGCTATTCAAACACGACGATCCAATATAACATATCCAGCAACACATAACATCACATGTCATCAACGTAAGTAAGTATGCATACCCCAATTGTCGTTGACGTATAGCAACGAAACCGGCGATATGAACATACTACACTTACGGTCACAGAAAAGAAAGTGTAAAACTACAACAATTGGAATCCGCAACGGTTTTAGACATCACATGCCTAATCAGATATAAATCCCGCATTTTAGTCTCATTATCGAAAACTCTTTTCAATATCATATGGGACTAAATTGCTAGATTTATAACATTCATTCAGTTATCTCATAACTACTTGTGAATTCCAATTATTGTATCACATTCCAGATAAACAGAAAATGTTAAACTTTCCGATCGAACAATCGAACACCCAAGTTTTCCCAATACAGATCAACACATGAAATAAGTCTAACAACATTCAGTTCGTACCTCAGTACCAACGGTCCAGCCGTAGAAGGGTCAAGCCAACGCCTCACATGTGGCACGCCGTACTGCCCCAAACCCGAAGGTTCAAAGGGCAGTTCAAGACGGTCACATAATCGAGTTAAGGTTTGTTGTCTTCTAGAGGGACCATCGAGTTACTTGCACTACTTAGAACGTCGTTAAACAACGGAAAATCCAACACTTGGAAATTTCCCGACAGGGGAAAAATTGGGTATTTATATCCGGTCGAACTTTTTAACATATTCTAAAATTTATCCGGAAAGCCAAATAGACAAAATTTGATACCCCGATCGAAACACCGAATCCCCAAAACATTTGCAGAAAATTCAACTCTTGAATCAATATTAAAAATTTCCAGAAAACTCAGCAGAATTTATCAGGAGTTACTGTGCAAACAAAGTGGGCTGACGTCACCAATTGGCCGCTGATCAGCCGCAGAAGCCATGCTTCTGCCGCTGATCCGCCGCGAAAAACACTGTTCACCAGAAACTTTTTGCACCGTAATTCTTATTTTTTCCTGCTGAATTTTTTAGCAATTTTTAATTTGGAAAAATCCACTGTTTTCAAAAAAGTACAGAGAGCATATTTTGGGTTTCGGTTTTGGGTCGTTCGGACTTCAAATTCCGTCTACGCTTCACCTAAGGCTCTAGCTAGGCTCTGATACCAGTGAAAGGTTCCTAGGCATCCTATAGTGGTCTCACAAGGCATCGAACATGCCAATTTAAAATTTTTAGTGCCGAGAAACCCTAGACTACGGATCTTAAACTAGATGTTTAGGAGAAACGGAAAACTAGTTAACTATTTAACTAAAGTTGAGATGCTACAACCTTTGTAGATCCGGATTTCCGCCTCCTTAGCTCCACGTGGTCATGTCCTCGCTGTCCTTCATGAATCCTCGACTCGATCATCGGCTTCATCGGGAAAACAAGCGGAATAGGTCGTCGGCTTTGTGTCAAATACGATCTACGTCGAGGTTGCACAAACTCAAGCTCCGACTTCACAAACTTGTGAAACTTGTGAAGTAAACACCCAAAACAACTTGGCAAGAGGTAGAGGGTGAAGAAATAGGAGGTGGGTTCACTTTAGAATTGGATTTATCTCACTAGATCTCAAGTTGCCATTGTTGTAGCAAGCTTGAAGAAGAAGAAGAAAATGAGCTAGTTATGATAAGTTATGATAAAAAGAAAATAGAAAATCAAATACTTATCATAACTAAACTAGGGTTAAGTGTAGAGAATAAACCATGGTCACTTTAGAGGGTTAGGGTTAAGCATGAAGATAAGGATGGTTACAAAAGTCAAAGCTTCATGAAGCTTCAACTTAAAACAAAAAGAGCCACCATTCTCATCATAATCCATTTCAAATAAATAAATAAACAAATAAATAAATAAATGAATATGCAAAACCCTAATTATCAAATTAACCATGGATTAATTCTATACACTTAACTTAATGATCAAGTATCATCAAACATGATACAAAAAAGTGCACGAAAGCATATCACATATACAATGTGCATCAAGTGAGAAAAATCCGTTTAAAATGAACCAATACTAGTTAATGCAATGCAATATATCAAATATATAATTATGCATTAAATCATTAAATCAACATTTGATTCAATGATCCGGTCATGTCGCACATGACCGACTAGAATGTAATGTATCGATTTATCGAATCAATGATTCGATAACTAGGTCATATCGAATATAACCAATCGAAACATATATCGCGAGAATGAAATGCGGTATCACATACACGCATCATTCTCGGTCCTGCACATATCTCATATGCGCCCCTATTTCGTTTCGCTTGAGCCAGGAAACCTCTGTGTAGAACTCTAAAGACTCGTCAATACGCCGGTAGCAGATGATGATCATATCAAGCACCCACAAGCCGCAAGCGGTCTGCTAAACGTAACGGCCACCCGGGTATTGAGCGATCAGAAGATCGACGAGCTAGCCCGCTCACACTCCTGCGAATCCGACCAGTAACACTTACCATACAGTCCGGTCTCTTCGTCTGATATGTCGCATATCAAGTCTAGGGGTGGTATACGTCAGACCCCAATAACCCGATAAGTCGTGCTGATGTGAGGCTCATAACGGGTTGAGAAACTACCGGTAACACTTACCAGCAAATCTCTGATCAGCCCTGGCCAGGGACTTCCCTGCTACGGCCAATCGAGCACTGCGCAACATCAACTCTCAATACCGGGAGAGACGAAACCCCTCCTATCGCTCATTGCCTCCATGTGACTCGGGACTGTGCCCAAAGACCACCGTTTTACACGCCCTCATGGACGTGGTAAGGTGGAGATCAAAGCACAGTGGGAATCACACAAGACTCTATGACGATCTCGGGTCTACAGACTATCCTGTACAAGTGTCACCTGAGAACTGCCATCTGACGTGAGGTATAATACCATCTGGGAGTTCTCGGCGAGTCCGTCCAGTGTACCCAGTCTCCACTGAGCACCCGTATACCATCTCTGATGTCAAACACCAATGGATATGGGATCATCCATCGCCCATCACATGGGTCGAGAAGCGTATACGCTAGTCTACTCTGGTATATCGATGCCCCGTCTCGATACACCCACGACTAGGGACCTTGAAGGAGGTACTTATGGACTACCATGTCCCCACTAGTATGATCTGCATCATAGTTCAGGTAGTCAAGTACACATCCTAAGGACTTTACCAACATGTAACTGTAAGACAGTATAAAGAGACTAGTGTACATGTTAAGATAAAGAGTAACCAGATAGCATACTATCATGTCGAGCAAGAAAGTCATCTCTATATATGTCCAAGCATCCAATATAATATACATAATCTGTACAATACTGGCCTCTAGGGCATATATACAACTAACAAGGCGCTGCCTCAGAGCTTTTAACTCTTGGCGCTGCCTTTCAAATTTTGAATAGAGCTTTGCTTTTTTATTGGGGAAACAATATTCTCATACGACCTAAATTGACCTAGTTCTCAAATGAAACTACGTGTCTCTGGGCAAAGCCTATATACTCAAAATCTCTAAGTAAATCTTAGTTCTCAAATGAGATTAATGTATTAGTAGATAAAGCTTAAGATTTATGTGAATCGATAAACCTCACAAATGTGAGAACTAAAACCTAAGTTCACTCCCGTTGGCAAAACAATCTACCAACATAGACCCTGTCAAGCAATGCTTGACCCAAATATAAAATATATACGGTTTTAGACTAATCCGCGCCCTACGGGCGACGACAAAATTAGTCTTCATATACAATCCAAGAGCAACCAAAAATAAACAAATAAAGATACGACACACGAAGCAAAGAATCTGGAGTGAAGAAAGTTCTTTTCAAACGCGACAACATAATTAACTACAGTGGATTGCGCCTGTAAAAAAAATCCGGCCGTACAATCAATAAACCTCTCATTTGTAAGAGGGAATCTAAAGTCATTTACATCGGTCTCATCCTTCTAAACCTCCGATATATGGCGCTATAATCACTTAGTGTTTTCGGAAAGGTGGATGGATCATACCAATGCATCTGCCCCTAAATTCATGCAAGAGGTTATATCCCAGTTCGTCTGACCGGTTTTCGGCGGTAAACAAGCCATAATTAACAGATCAACTTAACCCAAAATTTCGGCAAAAACAGATAGAAAAAAAACTAGTTTACCTCCCCCACCGATCTGGAGGGAAACAGAGAAGAAACACCGACGATTCACGGTCAAAATTCGGCAACTTTCCAGGTTTTCTCTGCGGATCTACTCTAATTTTTTCTGTCGCTCCTCTCTCTTATGCTTCTTTGGTTATGGCTGTAATGAGGAAAGGGTCTCAAGTTAGTGGTTTATAAAAGGGGTGGAAAATTTGCAAATAAAACCCTACAAAATAAAAATCAGTACAAAAACCTGAAAAATAAAACAAAAGAAAAGTTAGTCAATATAAAATACATAATATACAAAGGAGGGTTACGATTTTTATGGCGAGTAATCCAGCTCATAGAGAACCATGAGCTCCTCCTCCAAATCTGTAAAAAAAACTCTAAATATAGTTTAAGAAGTTGTCTGTTAATTTTTAAGACATGACCATCATTAGGGTTTTCTATTTTGACTGCGCCATGTGAGAAAACGTTTTTTACAATAAAGAGCCATGTCCATCTAGATTTAAATTTACCTAGAAATAAATGCAGTCAAGAATCATAAAGCAAAAGTTTTTGGCTAATATGAAATGTTTTCCTGATATTAGATTTATCATGAAAAAATTTTGCTTTCTCTTTAAAAAAATTATCGTTGTCGTAAGCTCGTTCCGTATCTCCTCAAGTTCGTTTAATTGGAGATTTCTATATTTACCAGTCTCGTCTATGTCCATATTTAAATTTTTAATGGTCCACATAGCACGGTGCTCCAACTCGGCTGGTAGATGACAAGATTTCCCAAAAATAAGCCGATATGAAGACATTCCAAGATTGGTTTTATAAGTTGTTATATAAGCCCAAAGTGTATCTACTAGCTTAGTAGACCAATCTTCACGATTTTTATTTACTGTTTTCTCCAATATTTTCTTAATTTTTCTCTTTGAAACTTCAACTTACCCACTAGTTTAAAGATGATATGGGGTAGATAATTTGTGGCGTATAGAATATCTTTTCTTTAAAGATTCGAACGACCCATTGCAGAAATAGGTCCTATTATCGCGAATAATCGATCGTGGTATGCCAAATTGTGATATAATGTTATTTTTCAAGAACTTGACAATAACTTTGTTGTCATCGGTGTTAGTTATGTATATGCCCTAGAGGCTATAGTTGTACATATGATGTATATTATAGTGGATGCTTGGATATACATAGAGGGGACTTTCTTGCTCGATATGATAGTATGCTATCTGGTTTTACTTTGTATTAACATGATGACTTGTATTGGTTTACTGTCTTTCTCTCACATAGTGATAAAGCCCTTAGGATATGTACTCGACTACTAGGACTATGATGCAGATCATAGTAGTGGGGCCAGGGTAGTCTAAGAGTACATCCTATAACTGTTCCTAGTCGAGAGAGTATCGAGACAGGGTATCGATACTCCAGAGTAGACTAGCGTATACGCTTCTCGACCCATATGATAGGCGATGGATAATCCCATATCCATTGGTGTTTGACATCAGAGAAGATATACGGGTGCTAAGTGGAGACTGGGTACACTGAATGGACTCGCCGAGAACTCCTAGATGGTATTATACCTATCGTCAGATAGCAGTTCTCTGGTGACACTAGTACAGGTTAGTCTGTAGACCCGAGATCATCATAGAGTCTTGTGTGATTCCCACTGTAATTTGATTTCCACCTTACCACATTCATGGGAACGTGCAAAACGGTGGCTTTTGGGTACAGTCCCGAATCACATGGAGGCAATGAGCGATAGGAGGGTTTTCGTCTCTCCCGATATTGGGAGTTGATGTTGCGCTGTGTTCGATTGGCTATAACCGGAAGTCCCTGGCCAGGACTGATATGGAGTGCTACTGGTAAGTGTTATCAGTAGTTTCTCGACCCGTTATGAGCCACATATCGACACGACTTATCGGTTACTGGGGTCTGACGTTTACCACCCCTAGACTAGATATGCGACATATCAGATGAAGAGACCGGACTGTACGGTAGTGTTACTGATTGGATTCACAGGAGTGTGTACAAGCTTGCTTGTTGATCTTCTGATCGTTGGCTATTACGTTCAGCTGACCGCTTGCAGCTTGTGGGTGTTTGATATGATCATTACCTACTCCGGCGTATTGACGATTTTTTAGAGTCCTACACAGAGGTTTCCTGGCTCAGGCAAAATGGAGTAGGAGCACATATGTGATATGTGCGGCACCGAGAATAATACGTGTATGTGATACCTGTAGGGTTCCTAGGCACTCTCAAGAGGTCTCACAAGGCATCAACCATGCCAATTTCAAAAATTACGGTGCCGAGAAACTCTAAACTACGGAACGTTAACTAGAATTCTAGGCGAAAACAATAAGTAGTTAACAACTTAACTACGAGTAGACGGAAAATACAACCTTTGTAGATCCGGTCCTCTACCTCCATAGCTCCGCAATGAAGTCTCCTTGCTGTCCATATCAAAATCCGGGCTCTGGCGTCGGCTTCATCGGAGAAATGGGCGGGCAACGTCGTCGGCTTCGTGCCGAAAATGATCTACGTCGAGGCATCATAAGATCAAGCTCTCACTTCACCAAGTCATGAAACTTGTGAAGAAAACACTCTACTACTTGGCAAGAGGTAGAGGATGAAGAAATAGGAAGTGGGTTCACTTTAGATTTGGATTTCTCACTCTTTTTCATCAATCACCATTGATGAAGCAAGCTTTTTCTTCAAAAAGAAGATGAAGAAGAAGATGATTATCCTATGATAAGTATTATAATAAGAATAATAAAATCATTCTTATCATAATCATGAACTATGGTCAAGTGTAGAGAACTAACTAAGGTTTAAGTGAGTGGTTAGGGTTAAGCATGAGACAAAATGGTCGCTTTAGTCAAAGCTTCATGAAGCTTCAAAGATAAAACAAAACTAGCAACCATTTTCCCTTTTTCTTTCCAAAATAAATAAATAAATAAATAAGAAAGAAAAAGCAAAACCCTAATCATCAACTTAACCATGGTTTAATTCTATACCCTTAACCAAATAAGCATGTACCATCAAACATGATACAATCAAGTGCACAAAAGTATATCACATATACAATGTGCACATCCGAGTGAGAATATCCATTTAAAGTGAACCGATACTAGTTAATACAAAGTAATATATCAAATATATAATTATACATTAAATCATTAAATCAACACTTGATTTAACGATCCGGTCATATCGCATATAACTGACTAATATCCAATGTATCGATTTATCGAATCAATCCTTGATTCGATAACTAGGTTATATCGCATACAACCATTCGACACATTCATCGCGAGAATAGAATACGGTATCACATACACGTATTATTCTCGGTCCCGCACATATCTCATATGCGCTCCTATTTCGTTTCGCTTGAGCCAGGAAACCTCTGTGTAGGACTCTAAAGACTCGTCAATACGCCGGTAGCAGATGATGATCATATCAAGCACCCACAAGCCGCAAGCGGTCTGCTAAACGTAACGGCCACCCGGGTATTGAGCGATCAGAAGATCGACGAGCAAGCCCGCTCATACTCCTGTGAATCCAACCAGTAACACTTACCGTACAGTCCGGTCTGATCGTCTGATATGTTGCATATCTTGCCTAGGGGTGGTAAACGTCAGACCCTAATAGCTCGATAAGTCGTGTCGATACAAGGTCTATAACAATTCGAGAAACTACTGGTAACACTTACCAGTAGATCTCAGCAACCCTGGCCAGGGATTTCGGGTTATAGCCAATCGAACACTGCATAACATCAACTCCCTATACCGGGAGAGACGAATCCCCTCCTATCGCTCATTGCCTCCATGTGATTCGGGACTGTACCCAAAAGCCACCGTTTTGCACGCCCTCTTGGACGTGGTAAGGTGGAAATCAAAGCACAGTGGGAACCACACAAGACTCTATGACGATCTCGGGTCAACAGACTACTCTGTACCAGTGTCACCAGAGAACTGCCATCTGACGTAAGGTATAATACCATCTGGGAGTTCTCGGCGAGTCCGTCCAGTGTACCTAGTCTCCACTGAGCACCCGTATAACATCTCTGATGTCAAACACCAATGGATATGGGATCATCCATCGCCCATCTGTATGGGTCGAGAAGGTATACGCTAGTCTACTCTGGTATATCGATGCCCCGTCTCGATATACCCACGACTAGGGACCTTGAAGGATGTACTTATGGACTACCCTGTCCCCACTAGTATGATCCGCATCATAGTCCAGGTAGGCAAGTACACATCCTAAGGGCTTTACCAACATGTAACAAAGAGACAATCAGTGTACACGTTAAGGTAAAGAGCAACCAGATAGCATACTATCATGTCGAGCAAGAAAGTCCTCCCTATATATGTCCAAGCATCCACTACAATATACATCCTATGTATAGTAATGGCCTCTAGGGCATACATATAACTAACAATCTCCCACTTGCACTAGGGCCATCTGATAGCAGTGGTTGTAGTATCTCATACTCAACCATCCCATAAAAGTCTCTCTCTAGGAATAGGCCTTTGTGAGTGGATCCGCCGTGTTGTCCTCTGAGTCTGCTCTCCTAACCTTGATCATCCTAGAGATCAACTATCTCCATGATCAGGCGATACTGCCTTAGAATATGTCTGGATCACTGATGGGACCGGCGTTCCTTGGCATAAGCCACAACTCCATTGTCTCACAATGGTAGGAACGTTGTTCATCTCATGAACCTGTATACACCCAAACATCCTTTTTGGTAGCATCTTAAGTAGCGATGTATCCTGCCTTTATCGTCTAGTATGCCACGGTATTTAGCTTGGAACCCTTCCAACATACCGTCCCTTTACTGAGGGTAAAGACAATGTCTGTGACTAACATTCAGTCGTTCTTATCACTCTGGAACACTTCCAGTGATTCTCCCCAGGATCAACCGATACCATCTCACTACAACTAGTGAGTGTCCTAATATCCATTTAGATCTATCTCATAGATCCAAAACCCAGGATTTAGTAGGTATCACTTTGATCCTATGTGGAGAATCATTGTGATAAGCGGAGATTTGATCGAGCGTAGCATAGGAAACTCCTTCCCTATCAAGAGTATGTTATCCACGTACTCTACGAGGATCGTCACCATACTCCCTACTACCTTTTTGTTTATACAAGGTTCATCTACCATTTTGATGATGTCAACTTCTTTGACTAATCCATCAAAACAGATGTTCCAACTCCGCGATGCCTGCTTTATCCTATAAAGCATCTTGCACACGTTTCCGCTGCTCCCTTTGTCTACGAGGCCCTCTGGCTGTGTACTTATAGACGCACTCTTCTAAAATATCATTTAGAAAAGCAGTCATGACACCCAACCGCCAGATATCGTAGTCATGGTATGTAGCCGTGGAAAGTAGTATCTGGATGGACTTAGGCATAGGTACTGGAATAGGTTTCATCATTATCCACGCCTGGTCGATGACGAAAACCTTTAATAAGTCCAGCTTTGAAAGTCTCAACCTTTCCAAGTACACCAAGTAATCTTCTCAAGATATACTTGCTCCTGATGCGAATTTAACCCTTCAGATATAGCAACCAAAGTCCATACTTTGTTGGTGTATAAGGATTCCATCTCAGATCGCTAAGCATCCAGCCATTCTTACAGAGTCTTACTCCTGATAGCCAGCTCGAAGCTAGTTGGGTCATCATCTCATGATGCAATCCTCGCTCCCACTGTCATAGAGAAACCGAAGTAACTCTCAGGTGGGTGAGGAACCCTACTAGATCGGCGGAGAGGCTGAGGTTCGTTGGAATCTACTGAATCCTTTGGTTCTACCAAATCATCTGCTGTAATTTGTATAGCTGGAACATTTCCAGTCGTACATAACAGACCTTGCCTCGAGCTTATCCGGATTTTGCCTTTAGACATAGCCCGAACAACCCCAAATCTTAACTAACTTAAGATATAGGATCTTCCCTTTCCATATCACATATGAAGTGGTAGGCAACTGATTTGATTTGAACCCTATTCAATAGGCATGCAGCTTCATAAGTGCATAACTCCCAAAAAGGAAATAGGTAACTCAGTAGTACTCATCATAGAGCACACCATATCAAATAGGGTGTGATTTCTCTGCCCCGATATACCATCTTGCTATGGTGTATACGGAGGAGTAATGCTGAGAGAGAATCTCATTCTCCTTTAGAATAGTCCAGGATTTCCGTGCTCAAGTATTCTCCTCCCTGATCTCATCAAAGGACATAATACTTATACCCGTATTTTGGTTCTCTACTTCTAACTTATATTCTGTGAATATCTCAAAAGGTTCGGACTTGTGTTTCAACAGGAACATAGGTCTGAAACTCGAAAGATCATCAGAGAATGTAATGAAGTATAAAGAACCAGTCCTGGCATGTGTAGACAGGGGACCTTACATACATCATCATGTATCAGTCCCAAGAGTTCACTAACTCTTTCTCTGTTTCCAATAAACAGAGCTGGTGTCATTATATCTTTGTGACATGACTGGCAAGTTTCACAAGATGTAAATTCAAACTGATTTAAATATGCATCTAAATGTAACTTCAGCTAGTCGGGTCGCATTGATATGACCTAGTCTACACTACTTCAAGAAGGATCCGTTCATTTCTGAACTCTTCCTCTTGTGTGTGTTCCGTATATTACGAACTGTAGTTTGATTTAGAACATCAATGCTTTTAGATAACGTGCCTGAACCGATCAACTTTTGATATAGGAAATGTTTAAAACATTATCCAACAATACAAAATTTTACCGTTTCTTTACTAATAAAGAGACAGATATGATTTTGTATATCAGGTTCGGTATCTAATAACATTCGTTCAGAATCAATGTATTATGGTAATACAGGGTGACAGTGACCAACAGACTTGGCTGCAATACTTGCCCCGTTTTCTGTCTCATGAAACTTATCACCTGTTCTCAGTTTTTCTACCCTTTTGTAGTCCTATGTAACAGATTACATATCTGGGATCCTTATCCGGTATCATATACGCAGGATGCGGAGGATACTGAGAAACAGTTCTTTATAATGAACACACCCGAAGATGATGCATCAACATGCACTCTCTTCGTTTGGGCGGCACGGGAATTCTGGTAATCCCCAATTTCCTGCTCTGTCTTCTAACAATTATAAGTTGGAGCGGGACCAACGTTCCCTAGCTCAGTATAACAAGCGGGTTCGTTCAATATCCGTATTATTATCTTGATTAAGGCGTGATATGGTCGCTACCTGGAGAGAGAGAGAAGAAAACACTCAGCGTGCGCTCTTGCAAGAATAGATTGGTTATGTATTTTATCTAATCAGGATGGCTCCCACTGCTTTTTATCAAATCTTCCTTCAAATCCTGAAAGGAAAGACTAGCCGGGATTAATTACACACTACAAGTTCGCCAATCTTTCAGCCAGGCCAGTGTCGGTAGTTTGAGGGAGGTCCCCCGTGCTTTCGCACGAACCTAATTAATGTAAACCTCGTTTTCCCAGAGGCGTAACCTCGTTAACACCTTTCTAGACACCTACTTGATCGACTAATTGTAATGTGTAAAACTCTCCCAGGAGTAACTCTTACTCGCAGCGGGTATCGGGATCCAACTATCTCATAGAAGGTATGCAATCTCATTGCAAATTTCAACACTTGAAATTCCCGATAATATTTTGCCCCTAGCAGCTATATGACCTTAACATAGTCAACAAATCATAAGTGCTAGTCAAGTTCAACCCGTCATTTCCTGATTGAATTAAACCCACCCGCACGACCCTTAACATAGTCAACAAAGTCGCACGACTACCCTAATCCAATCACATCATATGCTTATACAGATAAGCACTAATCAGCTACCGCACACTACGCCTTAACATAGTCAACAAACATAGCATGAATACTAACCAGTACTTATCTGAAATGACGGAGGGCTACGACAGGTTTTTCTGAAAACCTATTGCGTAATGAACTTGATATCATTGTAGAATCAAATGATTTTTGAAATGGAGTGTTTTTGATGCTTTTCTAGTTTTACTAAAGGAGTCACTCCCGGTGAAGGGATCGTCGGTCCTTTCCTCGTCGAATGAGGTGCGGGATATATCATATATATCACTGTGCAAAGCAAAAACTCTTAAAAGCAATCAAAAGACAAACCGAGTGTGTAGCATCTGCCAGTTATTGCTAAAGGAGTCACTCCCGGTGAAGGGATCTCGATCCTTTCCTTATCGAATAAGGTGCAGGATATATCATATATACCGCTGTGCAAAGCAAGAACTGTAGCTACCTGTTTTATTTTGAAATTCGATTCTACAACATCTTAGGATTCTTTTTCTTTCATTAATCTTATTAATGAAGTCCCATCATTTAAGTACCTAAACATCACAGATAAATACGATGTACACTTATGCCATCCGCATTCGCCTCGATGTCCCCTCGTGCACCGTTAGGTTAGGTAACTAACGGCAGAGCGGGGCAGGGCTAGCGCGGGTGTAAACCATAAGTAACAACTATATAATATATCATATATACTATATACTGTATCTATCACAGAACATCACATGATCACATCACAGATATCGCAGCAGAAGAATCATATGAAATATTGGATATACTAGGACGTCCGTGTTTTCAATACGAGCCAGTATAAAACACGGATTCCACGGTCGTGATGAATAGCCAAACCCACACCCCTCGACCCCTACGAGAGCGGCAAGCAACCCTACCAATTCTAGAGTTAGGAGACCCGGACTCGACTCCTCGAGTTGGTCTCCCACTGGACTCCAGAACCCGGTTACTTGTGCTCCCCTCGTTGGGTCTATCCTAGTGTGGAAAAGTAAATAATATACAAAGGGTGACATCTTCCGCAACCTGAAAGTGCCCCAATAAAAGAATATTACATACAATTTTTTTACATGAATGAAAATGAAAAACATTCATCTCACATAAAAAACCCCGGCTATTCGAACACAACGATCCAATATAACATATCCAGCAACACATAACATCACATGTCATCAACGTAAGTAAATATGCGCATCCCAATTGTCGTTGACATATACCAACGAAACCGGCGATATCACATATTACACTTACGGTCACAGAAAAGAAAGTGTAAAACTACAACAGTTGGAATCCGCAACCTCCTCAGACATCGCATGCCTGACCAAATGAATTCCTTAGACATCGCATGCCTAACAATTATAAACCCCGCATTTTAGTCTCATTATCGAAAACTCTTTTCAATATCAAGTCGGGCAATTCAACAAGATTCCCGACATCCTGATCGAATGCTCGTCGCAAACTTTAGTAGACGGCCGCACCCCCGATACCGTCGACGAAGTGCACCAAGGCGGAACACCGCTGCCGTGAGCACCCGAACGGATGCTTTCGACGACGGGGTTCTCCTACAGTCACTTGGTCGGGGCTATGGAGCGAGGCTGTCTATTAAGTTTACCCAGCGAGTATCCGCGTACCCTACGTGATTGCGACGGACTTTTGATCACATCAAAATTCCGTGGCAACCGATCAAGTGAGACTAAACTGCTATGTTTATAACATTCATTCAGTTATCTCATAACTCTTTGTGAATTCCAATTATTGTATCACATTCCAGATAATTAGAAAATGTTAAACTTTCCGATCGAACATTCGAACACCCAAGTTTTCCCGATACAGATCAACACATGAAACAAGTCTAAAAAACATTCAGTTCGTGCCTCAGTACCAACGGTCCAGCCGTAGAAGGGTCAAGCCAACGCCTCACATGTGGCACGCCGTACTGCCCCAAAGCCTAAGGTTCAAAGGGCAGTTCAAGACGGTCACATAATCGAGTTAAGGTTTGTTGTCTTCTAGAGGGACCATCGCGTTACTTGCACTACTTAGAACGTTATTAAACCACGGAAAGATCCAACACTTGGAAATTTCCCGACAGGGGAAAAGTTGGGTATTTATATCCGGTCGAACTTTTTAACATATTCTAAAATATCCGGAAAGCCAAATAGACAAAGTTAAATAATCCGATCGATTCATCGAATCCCTAAAACAACCCCAGAAAATTCAACACTTGAATTAAAATTAAAAATTCCCAGAAAACTCAGCACCTGAATTGATAAATTACTGTGCAAAAACTATTGGCAGATCTCACTATGTGGCCGCGGAACCGCCGCAGAAGCCATGCTTCTGCCGCGGTTCCACCGCCGTTTAGCCGTATCACATGATAATTTTTGCATCGTAATTCATATATTTCCCTGCTGAATTTTTTAAGCATTTTTAATCTGGAAAAAACCCAGTTTTTAGAAAAAGTCCAGAGAGCACTTTGATGTTAGGGTTTCGGGTCGATCGGGTTTCAAACTTCGTCTACGCGTCGCCTAAGGCTCTAGCTAGGCTCTGATACCACTGTAGGGTTCCTAGGCACTCTCAAGAGGTCTCACAAGGCATCAACCATGCCAATTTCAAAAATTACGGTGCCGAGAAACTCTAAACTACGGATCGTTAACTAGAATTCTAGGCGAAAACAATAAGTAGTTAACAACTTAACTACGAGTAGACGGAAAATACAACCTTTGTAGATCCGGTCCTCCACCTCCATAGCTCCGCAATGAAGTCTCCTCGCTGTCCATATCAAAATCCGGGCTCTGGCGTCGGCTTCATCGGAGAAATGGGCGGGCAACGTCGTCGGCTTCGTGCCGAAGATGATCTACGTCGAGGCATCACAAGATCAAGCTCTCACCTCACCAAGTCATGAAACTTGTGAAGAAAACACACTCTACTACTTGGCAAGAGGTAGAGGATGAAGAAATAGGAAGTGGGTTCACTTTAGATTTGGATTTCTCACTCTTTTTCATCAATCACCATTGATGAAGCAAGCTTTTTCTTCAAAAAGAAGATGAAGAAGAAGATGATTATCCTATGATAAGTATTATAATAAGAATAATAAAATCATTCTTATCATAATCATGAACTATGGTCAAGTGTAGAGAACTAACTAAGGTTTAAGTGAATGGTTAGGGTTAAGCATGAGACAAAATGGTCGCTTTAGTCAAAGCTTCATGAAGCTTCAAAGATAAAACAAAACTAGCAACCATTTTCCCTTTTTCTTTCCAAAATAAATAAATAAATAAATAAGAAAGAAAAAGAAAAACCCTAATCATCAACTTAACCATGGTTTAATTCTATACCCTTAACCAAATAAACATGTATCATCAAACATGATACAATCAAGTGCACAAAAGTATATCACATATACAATGTGCACATCCGAGTGAGAATATCCATTTAAAGTGAACCGATACTAGTTAATGCAAAGTAATATATCAAATATATAATTATACATTAAATCATTAAATCAACACTTGATTTAACGATCTGGTCATATCGCATATAACCGACTAATATCCAATGTATCGATTTATCGAATCAATCCTTGATTCGATAACTAGGTTATATCGCATACAACCATTCGACACATTCATCGCGAGAATAGAATACGGTATCACATACACGTATTATTCTCGGTCCCGCACATATCTCATATGCGCTCCTATTTCGTTTCGCTTGAGCCAGGAAACCTCTTTGTAGGACTCTAAAGACTCGTCAATACGCCGGTAGCAGATGATGATCATATCAAGCACCCACAAGCCGCAAGCGGTCTGCTAAACATAACGGCCACCCGGGTATTGAGCGATCAGAAGATCGACGAGCAAGCCTGCTCATACTCCTGTGAATCCAACCAGTAACACTTACCGTACAGTCCGGTCTGATCGTCTGATATGTCGCATATCTTGCCTAGGGGTGGTAAACGTCAGACCCTAATAGCTCGATAAGTCGTGTCGATATGAGGTCTATAACAATTCGAGAAACTACTGGTAACACTTACCAGTAGATCTCAGCAACCCTGGCCAGGGGTTTCCGGTTATAGCCAATCGAACACTGCACAACATCAACTCCCTATACCGGGAGAGACGAATCCCCTCCTATCGCTCATTGCCTCCATGTGATTCGGGACTTTACCCAAAAGCCACCGTTTTGCACGCCCTATTGGACGTGGTAAGGTGGAAATCAAAGCACAGTGGGAACCACACAAGACTCTATGACGATCTCGGGTCAACAGACTACTCTGTACCAGTGTCACCAGAGAACTGCCATCTGATGTAAGGTATAATACCATCTGGGAGTTCTCGGCGAGTCCGTCCAGTGTACCTAGTCTCCACTGAGCACCCGTACAACATCTCTGATGTCAAACACCAATGGATATGGGATCATCCATCGCCCATCTGTATGGGTCGAGAAGGTATACGCTAGTCTACTCTGGTATATCGATGCCCCGTCTCGATATACCCACGACTAGGGACCTTGAAGGATGTACTTATGGACTACCCTGTCCCCACTAGTATGATCCGCATCATAGTCCAGGTAGTCAAGTACACATCCTAAGGGCTTTACCAACATGTAACAGAGAGACAATCAGTGTACACGTTAAGGTAAAGAGCAACCAGATAGCATACTATCATGTCGAGCAAGAAAGTCCTCCCTATATATGTCCAAGCATCCACTACAATATACATCCTATGTATAGTAATGGCCTCTAGGGCATACATATAACTAACAATACCATATTCGATTCTCACGATATATGATATCAGCCGGGTATATGTGATATAACCGGGTTATCGGATCAAGTGTTGATTCGATAAAAAGATGCATATTATATTAGTCGGTAATATGAAATATAGCCGGGTTATTAAATCAAGTGTTAATTTAATAATTTAATGTATAATTATATATGTGATATATTACATTACATTAACTAATATAAGCTCACTTAAATGATTCTTTTTCTCACCCTATGATACATTGATATATATGTGATATATGTTAATTGTATTATTTTCTTTTGTTACATTATATATTATATATGTGATATATAATATTATAACATGTTAGGGATACAAATGCAACTAGGGTTTATGAGTTAAACCATGATTAGGGCTGGGATTAGGTTAATTATTTTGGTTAATACTTAATGATGGATTAAGTCATGGATAAGTTTTGAAGAAGCTTCATGAAGGTTGACTTAGTCCACCCTCTTTAGATATTTGTCAAGATATTTGTTAACCTTAGCCTAACCCTAACCTATGGTTTATTCTCTATAAGGGTTAAGCATGACATGCTGAACCCTTGGTTTCATTTCTAACCTCAACAATAATTCATTTCATTTATCACAACACTTGATCATCTTCTTCTTCCTTTCACAAAAGCTTTCTAGCTTTTATTTTTGTGATGAATGTTTGAGAGAAAAAGAAATATAAAGAGAGCAAAATTCCTAGTTCATCATTCTCATCTATTCTAACCACCTAGATTTGGGTGTTCACTTCACTAATACATCATTAGAGAAGTTTGAGCTTGGGTTAGAGTTTCTTCAAGGTAGATCATCTTCGAAAGTGAAGACTTCAAGAA
The DNA here is from genome assembly GCA_030015575.1 of Agapanthus africanus. Classification (NCBI taxonomy): domain Eukaryota; kingdom Viridiplantae; phylum Streptophyta; class Magnoliopsida; order Asparagales; family Amaryllidaceae; genus Agapanthus; species Agapanthus africanus. The sequence goes on from CM057342.1 coordinate 213,597,743, forward strand.
AGATGCCTCATTCACCTCATGGAACCTTTCTAGAGTCTGGGACCTTGATGATCGCAGCGAAGAGACTTCAACTCGGAGCTTATGAAGCGAAGGAACAGACTACAAAGGTTGTAATCCCTAACTATTAGAAGTAAAGTTGTTTACTTGCAAGTTTTGTTTGATTCTCTAGTTAAGGATCTAGGGTTAGGGTTACTTAAAATGGCAAATTTTTAAACTTGGCATGGGTGATGCCTCCAGAAACCTTGCTGCCGTTGTAGGTATCCCAACAATGGTATCAGAGACTAACTAGAGAATTAAACAGATAAGTGTAGGATTACAAAACCGAAACAACTCCGAAACACCCGACGAAAAACCCTAGTTTCTGTAAAAAATTTCACAGTGTCAAAAAATGTTCCAAACAGTTGCAGAGTGATGTATGTGATACAATATGAGCACGGTACAAATTTCATCCCATTCCCAAAAAAATGGCCGGCCACACCTACCCCAAAACCGGCCACCTCGGATCCAAATGGGCTGGAATTTGCACAGTGTTTAAAGCTCTGGGTTTTGATACTTTAGGTGTTGTTTGTGTTTGCTAATTTTGCATGTGATGTTATCTTTTAGCAAAGGCAATTCAGAGTGTTTCGTATTCGTAATTCTAGCTTTTGTTTCGTTTATTTTAGACGGTATTAAAAAGTTCGATCGGATATCAAATACCCAATTTAACCCTTTCCGGAAAATTTTCAAGTGTTGGATTTTCTTTAGTTAAAAAACATTCAAATATCGTGCAAGTGACACGGTGGACCCTCTAGAAGAACAAAATTTTAACTCGATTATGTGACCGTCAGAACCGTCTCTAAACCCTAGGGCTTGTGGTAGTTCAACGTTGCTACATGTGAGGCGTTGGTTTGACTCTTCTATGGCTGGTCCATTAGTACTGTGGCATGTGATGGATGCTTTTAAACTAAGTTCAAGTGTTGAGCATTTTAGGAAATTTTGGGTGTTTTTTGATTCGATCAGAATGTTTAATATCGTCTAGCTTTTTCTATAATGTGATACAATATGTGGAATTCATATAGTTAGGCATGAAATCCATAATATGTGATATTTCGGGTTAACAATGTCTATGATGATTGTAGATTCCAAATGTTGTAGTTTTTCACTTTCTTTTCTGCAACCGTAAGTGTAATATGTGGTATATCGCCGTTTTCGTTGCTATATGTCAATGACAATTGTGATAGGCATATTTACTTACGTTGATGATATGCGATGTTATGTGTTGCTGTGATATGTTATATTGGATCGTCGTATTCTGAATAGCCGGGGGTTTTATGTGAGATGAGGGTTTTTATTTTCATTCATGTAAAATTCATTGTATGTAATATTCTTTTATTGGGGCACTTCCGGGTTGAGGATGATGTCACCATTGTATATTATTTACTTTTCCGCATTAGGATAGACCCAAGGAGGGGAGCATAAGTAACCGGGGTCTAGGGTCCAGTGAGAGGCCATCTCGAGGAGTCGAGACCGGGTCTCCTAACCCTAGAATTAGGAGGGTTACTTGTTGCTCTCGTAGGGGTCTGGGGATGTGGGTTTGGCTATTCATCGTGACCGTGGAATCCGTGTTTTATACAGGCTCACAATAAAACACAGACCTCCTAGTATATCCAATATTTCATATGTTTCTTCTGCTGCTGATGTACTGTGATGCGATCATATTATATGCGTGAGACAAATGCTTTATTATTGTATATGTGATATATAATAAGCGTTGCTTATGTTTTGCACCCGCCCTAGTCCTACCCCGGTAAGTCATTAGTTAAGTAACCTAACAGTGCATAACAGGACACAGTGGCGAATGCGGATGGCATAAGCGTACGTTGTATTTTCGTTTCTTTTGTGATTCTTAGGAAGCTTAAATGATGGGATTCATTAATGAGATTAATGAAAGAAAAGAAACCTAAAAGATGTTGTAGAATCAAATTTATAAAAAGGGTAGCTCTAGTTTTGCTTTGCATAGCGGTATTCCTTGTAGAATATCCAGCACCTTATTCGATAAGGAAAGAGCCGAGATCCCTTCACCGGGAGTGACCTCTTTAGCGAAACCAGCAGATGCTACAACTCACTCGGTTTTGTTATTGATTGCTTCTATAGTTCTTTCTTTGCATAGTGGTATTTGTGAAATATCCTGCACCTTATTCGATAAGGAAAGAGCCAAGATCCCTTCACCGGGAGTAACCAATTTAGCGAAACTAGTAAAAGCCTCAAAAACACTCCTTTTTCAAAATCACTTGTTTCTACAACGATATCAAGTTAATTACGCTCATGGTTTTCTGAAAAAACTGGGTATCCCTGTGTCATTTCAGACAAAGATTATTTAGTATTCGTGCTGCGTTTATTGACCTCTGTCAAGGCGTAGTGTGCGGTAGCTGATTAGTACTTATCTGTAAAACATGAGATGAGATTAGATTAGGGTAGTCGTACGACCTTGTTGACCTCTGTAAAGGGTCGTGCGGGTGGGTTTGATTCAATCAAGAAATGACGGGTTGAACTTGACTAGTGCACTATGGTTTGTTAACCTTTGTCAAGGTCATTGCACGCTAGGGGCAAAAGTATTATCGGGAATTTTAAGTGTTGAAATTTGCAATGAGATTGCATACCTTCAATAAGATAGTTGGATCCTGATACCCGCTGCGAGTAAGAGTTACTCCTGGGAGAGTTTACACATGACGATTAGCCGATCAAGTAGGTGTCTAGAAAGGTGTTAACGGGGTTATGCCTTTAGGAAAACGAGGTTTATTTTAATTAGGTCCATGCGAAAGCACGGAAAATCTCCCTCAAAGTACCAACACTGACCTGGCTGAAAGATTGGCGAACTTATAAGGTGTAATTAATCCCGGCTAGTCTTACCTTTTAGGACTTTAAGGAAGATTTGATAAAAACCAGTGGGAGCCATCCTGATTAGATAAGATAATAACCAATCTAATCTTGCAAGATCATACGCTAAAGTGTTCTCTCTCTCTCTCTCTTTCCAGGTAGCGACCATGTCAGGCCTTAATCAAGATAATAATATGGATGTATTGACCGAACCCGCTTATTATACTGAGCAGGGGAACGTTGGTCCCGCTCCAACTTATAATTGTTATAAGTTTGAGCAGAAAATAGGAGAATATCCAGATTCCCATGCCACCAAACGAAGAACAAGCATGCAGATGCATCTTCTTCGGGTGTGTTAGTTATCAAGAACTGTTTCTCAGTTCACTCTACGTCCTAAATATTAGATACCGGATCGGGATCCCATATATGTAATATGTTACATGGGCTACGGAAAGTTATGGAACTGGGAGAGGGTGATCATTCCGTAAGAGTAGGGAATGGTGCAAATGTTGCGGCCAAGGCTATTGGCGAATATCACCTTGTGTTACCAAATGGTAATACATTGATTCTGAACGAATGCTATTACATTCCGACCCTGATATGCAATCTTATATCAGTTTCTTTATTGAGTAAGGAAGGATATAATTTTGTAGTACAGGATAATGTTATGAACATATTCCTGAATCAAAAGTTGATTGGATCAGGCTCGTTAAATAATTGCATATACGTTCTCATTCAAACTACAGTACTTAATGTGCAAAACACACAGAAGAGGAAGAGTTCAGAAATGAACGAATCCTACTTATGGCATTGTAGACTAGGTCACATCAATGCGACACGACTGGCTAAGTTACATAAGGAAAGATATTTGAATCCGTTCGAATTTTCATCTTATGGCACTTGCCAGTCATGTCTCAAAGACAAGATGACCAAAACTCCGTTTAGTGGACACGGAGAAAGAGTTATGGAACTCTTGGGACTGAAGTGATGTATGTGGTCCCATGTCTACACATGCCAGGAATGGTTTCTTATACTTCATTACATTCATTGACGATCTCTCAAGATATGGACATGTGTTCCTATTGAAACACAAGTCTGAAGCTTTTGAGAGATTCAAAGAATATAAGAACGAAGTCGAGAACCAAATGGGTAAAAGTATTAAAATCCTTCGATCTGATCGAGGAGGAGAATACTTGAGCAATGAGTTTCTGGACTATCTAAAAGAGAATGGGATTCTCTCTCAGCTTACTCCTCCCTATACACCACAGCACAACGGTGTATCGGAATGGAGGAATCACACTCTATTAGATATGGTGCGCTCTAAGATGAGCACCGCTGTGTTGCCTATTTCCTTTTGGGGTTATGCGCTTGAAGCAGCAGCATACCTATTGAATCAGGTTCCATCAAAATATGTACCTACCATACCATATGAGATATGGAGTGGGAAGAGACCATGTCTTCAACAAGTTAAGATATGGGGTTGTCCGGCCTATGTCAAAAGGCAAAATCCGGACAAACTCGAGGAACGATCAGTTCTTTGTAAGCTTGTTGGATATCCTAAACATTCGAATGGATATCTATTCTACCACGGTGAACAACAAAAGATGTTTGTTGCTCAACATGCCACATTTTTAGAAAAAGAATTTCTTGCAAAAGAAATTAGTAGCGAAGAGGTAGAGCTGGAAGAAGTTCCAGCAGCACAAACTGCAACTGAAGATTTAGTGGAATCAGAGGATTCAGTAGTTCCCGACGAACCTCAGCCGCTCCACCGATCTAGTAGGGTTCCTCATCTACCTGAGAGATACTACGGTTTTCTCATCGATGGTGGGAGCGAGGATTGCATCATGGAAGATGATGACCCTACTAGCTTCGAGCAGGCCATCACGAGTAGCGACTCTGTGAAGTGGCTGGATGCAATGCGATCTGAGATAGAATCCATGTATACCAACAAAGTATAGACTTTGGAAGTTGCTCCTGAAGGAATAATACCCATTGGGAGCAAATGGATCTTTAAGAAGAAACTTGGTGTAGATGGAAAAGTTGACACTTTCAAAGCTAGACTTGTTGCAAAGGGTTTTCGTCAATGACCAGGTGTGGATTATGACGAAACATTTTCTCCAGTGGCTATTCTTAAGTCCATCCGGATCCTACTTGCCATTACTGCATACCATGACTACGAAATCTGGCAGATGGATGTTAAGACCGCCTTTCTAAATGGTGATTTAGAGGTGTGCGTGTACATGACTCAGCCAGAGGGCATCGTATATAGTGGGAGCAGCGGAAAGGTGTGCAAGCTGCTTAAATCCATCTACGGGTTAAAGCAGGCGTCGCGGAGTTGGAACATCTGTTTTGATGTTGTAGTCAAAGAGTTTGACTTCATCAAAAACGTAGATGAACCTTGTATCTTCAAGAAGGTTGCAGAGAGTAAGGTTGTCTTCCTCGTATTGTACGTGGATGACATACTCTTGATAGGAAATGATGTTCTTATGCTGCAATCGGTCAAGCTTTTCTTATCACATAGATTCTCAATGAAAGATCTAGGTGATGCCTCCTGCATTTTGGGGATTATGATCTATAGAGATAGATCTAAACGGATACTGGGATTGTCCCAATCCAGGTATATTGACACTATACTAAAGAGGTTTAGTATGGAAGAATCCAAGCATGGGTATTTACCCATGATCTCTAGACTCACTCTCTCCGAAGAGATGTCTCCCAAGACTGATTTGGAAAGAGCTTGCATGCAAGGGATACCCTATACTTCGGTAGTAAGCTCTATCATATACGCGATGCTATGTACCAGACCCGATGTAGCATACTCACTAAGTGTAGTGAGTAGGTATTAAGCAGATCCAGGAGAGAGTCACTGGACAGCTGTAAAGAACATTCTCAAGTACTTGAGAATAACTAAGGAGATGTTCTTGGTGTATGGTAATGGAGAACTCTAGGTGGAGTCCTTTACTGATTCGAGCTTCCAAAGTGATAAGGACGACTCTAAGTCTCACTCGGGATTTGTCTTTACCCTAAATGGAGGGGCAGTTTGTTGGAAGAGTTCCAAGTAAGAAATCGTGGCAGACTCGACGATGGAGGCCAAATACATCGCTGCTAACGATGCTGCCATAGAGGCTGTCTGTGTCAAGAAGTTCATAACTGAACTTGTAGTGGTTCCGTCCATTGAGCATCCAATACCTTTGTATTATGATAACAATGGGGCTGTGGCTTTGGCCAAGGAACCCAGATCCCATCAGAGATCCAGACATATTCTGAGGCGGTATCACCTGATTCGGGAGATAGTTGATCACCCAGATATCGAGGTCAGGAGAGTTGATACAAAGGACAACACTGCGGATCTACTGACGAAAGCCATACCCCATATACAATTTGAGAGACTCTTCGGGATGTTGGATATGAGATACTACAACAGCTGGCCTTAGTGCAAGTGGGAGATTGTTAGTTATGTATTTGCCCTAGAGGCCATTGTTGTACATATGATGTATATTATAGTGGATACTTGGATATATATAGAGAGGACTTTCTTGCTCGATATGATAGTATGCTATCTGGTTTTACTTTGTTTTAACATGATGACCTGTATTGGTTTACTCTCTTGCTCTCGCATGGTGATAAAGCCCTTAGGATATGTACTCGACCACTAGGACTATGATGCAGATCATACTAGTGGGGCCAGGGTAGTCCAAGAGTACATCCTATAACTATTCCTAGTCGAGGGAGTATCGAGACAGGGCATCGATACTCCAAAGTAGACTAGCGTATATGCATCTCGACCCATATGATAGGCGATGGATGATCCCATATCCATTGGTGTTTGACATCAAAGAAGGTATACGGGTGCTCAAAAGAGACTGGGTACACTGAACGGACTCGCCGAGAACTACTAGATGGTATTATACCTATCGTTAGATAGCAGTTCTCTGGTGACACTGGTACAGGTTAGTCTGTAGATCCAAGATTGTCATAGAGTCTTGTGTGATTCCCACTGTGCTTTGATTTCCACCTTACCACGTCATGAGAACGTGCAAAACGGTGGATTTTGGGTACAGTCCCGAATCACATGGAGGCAATGAGCGATAGGAGGGGTTTCGTCTCTCCCGGTATTGGGAGTTGATGTTGCGCTGTGTTCGATTGGCTATAACTGGAAGTCCCTGGCCAGGGATGATATGGAGTGCTACTGGTAAGTGTTATCAATAGTTTCTCGACCCGTTATGAGCCACATATCGACATAATTTATCGATTAATGGGGTCTGACGTTTACCACCCCTAGACTAGATATGCGACATATCAGACGAAGAGACCGGACTGTACGGTAGTGTTACTGATTGGATTCACAGGAGTGTGTACAGGCTTGCTTGTTGATCTTCTGATCGCTGGCTGTTACGTTTAGCTGACCGCTTGCAGCTTGTGGGTGTTTGATATGATCATCACCTACTGGCGGCATATTGATGATTCTTTAGAGTCCTACACAGAGGTTTCCTGGCTCAGGCAAAATGGAGTAGGAGCACATATGTGATATGTGCGGCACCGAGAATAATACGTGTATGTGATACCGTATTCGATTCTCACGATATGTGATATCGGCCGAGTATATGTGATATAGCCGGGTTATCGGATCAAGTGTCGATTCGATAAAAAGATGCATATTATATTAGTCGGTTATATGAAATATAGCCGGGTTATTAAATCAAATGTTGATTTAATAATTTAATGTATAATTATATATGTGATATATTACATTACATTAACTAATATAATCTCATTTCAATGATTCTTTTTCTCACCCTATGATACATTGATATATATGTGATATATGTTAATTGAATTATTTTCTTTTGTTACATTATATATTATATATGTGATATATAATAATGTAACATGTTAGGGTTACAAATGCAACTAGGGTTTATGAGTTAAACCATGATTAGGGTTGGGATTAGGTTAATTATTTTGGTTAATACTTAATGATGGATTAAGTCATGGATAAGTTTTGAAGAAGCTTCATGAAGGTTGACTTAGTCCACCCTCTTTAGATATTTGTCAAGATATTTGTTAATCTTACCTTAACCCTAACCTATGGTTTATTCTCTACAACGGTTAAGCATGACATGCTTAACCCTTGGTTGCATTTCTAACCTCAATAATAATTCATTTCATTCATCACAACACTTGATCATCTTCTTCTTCCTCTCACAAAAGCTTTCTAGCTTTTATTTTTTGTGATGAATGTTTGAGAGAAAAAGAAATATAAAGAGAGCAAAATTCCTACTTCATCATTGTTGGGGTAAAAATTTACACCCCGATTGACCAGGTCAAAATCAAAGTCAACCCCAAGCCAGGTGGGCCCAAGCCCAGGTCAAGCGGGCCCATGCCCAAGTCGAGCCCGCGGCCAGCCTCTCCGTGCCAACAACAAAATCATTTAATAAATAATTTTTATGTAACTGTTTATGCATGAATGGGCATAAAGCCAATATTTTGTAAGCCCATGGCTTATGTGCAAAAATGAAATGGCACATGAGCCATGGGATGGCTAAAATGCCTTTTTTGTAAAGCCCAAGGGGCTATATGCAAATATGTAAGCCTATAAAAGGCAACATGATGATGAATAAAGAACATACTTTTCATTCCCAAAAAAAAACTAGGGTTCTTTGTGCCTCCTGCTCCTTCTCCAAGGTTCTAAACCTTCTCATTTCTTTTGATTTAAATCAAGAGTTTTACTCTTTCTTTTCCAAAACTAAGTAGTTTTCCACCACAAAACCCGCAAAGGGGAACTCAGATCTCCCATAGGATCTCAAAAAGGAGAGATTTTGAGATCTCACATCTCTTGATCTTCAAGATCCGGCCAAACAACAGGAGGAAGAAGAAGAACCCCCATTCATCAGCTTCAAAACATCCTAGGAGTTTAACTCCATACATATATACATAATAAATATTTCCTTTCTGAAGCATAGCTTCTGTTTCTTAGGCTAAAAGCCTCCTTTTCTCGCCGGCGCTCAAGCGCAGAGCGCCCGCGTGCCGACACGTGGCGCGCTTGCGCTCAAGCGCTCAGCGCTCGAGCGCAGAGCGCCCACATGTCGACACGTGGCGCGCTTGCGCTCCAGCGCAAGCGCTCGAGCGCAAGTCGCCCCGGTGCCGACACGTGGCGCGTTTGCGCTCCAGCGCAAGCGCTCGAGCGTAAGTCGCCCCCGTGCCGACACGTGGCGCGCTTGCGCTCCAGCGCAAGCGCTCGAGCGCAAGTCGCCCCCGTGCCGACACGTGGCGCGCTTGCGCTCCAGCGCAAGCGCTCGAGTGCAAGTCGCCCCGTGCCGACACGTGGTGCGCTTGCGCTCAAGCACCCAGCGCTCCAGCGCAGAGCGCCCACGTGTCGACACGTGGCACTCTAGCGCCTGAGCACACAGCACCTAGGCGCACAGCGCCCAAGGTGCTGCCCCACGCATCCTTTGGATGTCTTTTCCCCTTTTTATATACATACATGTATATCTATACATATGTACATACACACATACTCCACGACACTGTCCCTGTTAGAAAAAAATTTCTAATGGGGCGCTGCCCCGCACCCCACAAGGGGGCTGCTAGCCCCCTTGACCCCCAGCCCGCTATCCGGGTAGCGGGACCCCGTAAAAACTCTCGTGGCTCCCAATATATCCAAAACCCCCCTTTCAAAACACAACACACGCACACTGCACATTGAGTTTGCATGACCAGTTTAACCCGTTAATCGGAGGTTCCCTCGCCCCAAAGGCGAGGGGTAATTAACGGCAGCTTAGTCCGCGGCTGCCGGAGATTCGGATCCCCACAATCATTAAACCCCGGCCTACCCTAGGCAGGGGGAATCTGTAGTACGCCTAACAAGCGCGCGCGTATTCCCATCTCAATGGGGTGACGAAAAAAACCCTACAGATTCTGGCATGCCCGGTGGGACTAATCTCTCCTCCCATATTTCGGGTTAAGCGTTCATGCGAACTCAATCAATATGCATGCCTATATTTAAACTAAAATAATGCTTTTTCATGCAGATTTTCAAGCAATCACCTTCCGACGATGTCTTCGATGAAGAACTCAGCTCTCGTCTCCTACACGATGAGGATAGACTCTAGGACGGTCCTTCCGGCCAGTCTCGGGCGACAATGGGAGGAGCCGCTGCTACCATTCGGCTCTATTATGTTCATGCCAGTTGGCGCCATCCCAGCTCCTCAGGCCCCGGTGGCAGACAAACCGGTTTCGAAAGGCAGGAGACCAAATGTGGTGGTCGCGAGGGCACCTCAGCCCAAGCGCAAGTCCGTTCCCGAACGACTCTCTATAGCCCCAGCTGGGGGCAAGGCCATCGACAACAACAAAGCTTCCAGGCGTTTCGAGCAAGCCCCAACGGTACCCTCAACAACTGCTCGATCGGGTGCTTTCTCTAAGCTCCCCGCAAATGAGAAAGAGACGACTGGATATGAGGTCCACACCGTCTACATGGTGGGCACGCGCAGCAAGAGCAAGAACGGGACCACTACATCTCAAATCCAATCTGGCTTGAATGTGGTGGCTGCTTCCCAAGAACAGCCGCCTCTGCTGGGTGATGAAGACCCTCTCGATGAGGATGATAGGCAGAAAGACCCTTCGGTCCATGAGGAGTCGGTCTCGGAAAGCGAAGAAGAGCCGGCTTTCCGCCCCAGGACCGCGGAGCAAGAGCTGCTTCAAGAGCTCCGAAAGCAGCTCAGAAACAAAGACAAGGAGATGGCCAAACTCTACTCCAAAATCGATGACTTGACGAATGTCGTGATGCAGCTCACGGCCCGACTTGCCTCTCAGCCGCCCAATCAAGCGGAGGGCTTTGCTCGTGAACCGGGAAGTGGTGTCCCAAAGCAGCCGACGCCTATTCCCTCAAATCCAAAAGTGGGCGAACTACATGAAAATCAGTCGCATCCTATCTCGGGAAATGTCTTGGCTACCGATGACAGTAGCCTGCTAACTCAAGATCAAATCATGGATTTGGTTGCCAGCAAAGTCAAAACATTGGTAGCCGAAGTCGAAGCGCAAAAAGATATTAGCAGTAGTGGGAGACCATATCCTGCTCAGTATGATCTGGTGGAATTCCCTAGCGGCTACGTCATCCCCAAATTCGGAAGATTCGACGGGACGGGAAATGCGAATCAGCACATCGCCCACTTCAAAGCCTCATGCGGGAACACTGGGGGCAACGATGCGCTTCTCCTCCGCCAGTTCGTTAATAGCTTGACCGATGTTGCTTTTGACTGGTACGCGAGCATACCAGATGGCTCCGTCATAACCTTTGTCCAAATGGAGTCTCTGTTTCGGCAGAGGTTCATGAGCGTCAGCGATAAGATTACCATTGCCGAGCTCGTAAGGACCAAGACCAAGAGCGACGAAAGAAGCATGGATTTTATAACCCGATGGCGTAATCTTTCCGTCAAATGCGAACCGCCGATAGAGCAGGACCAATCTGTCAGTCTCCTTGTCGGAAATCTCAACAACTGGATGGCCCCGTTTCTATATACCGTGGGTCTCAAAACATTCCAAGAGCTGACCAAAAAGGTCCAAACGTTAGAACGCTCAAGGCCTGAGTCCGCTCAGGATCTTCAGTTCACAAGCAGACCGAAACCTTGGAGGGACGACAACCGAAAAGGCGGAAGTTCTAATATCACCGATTCTCCAAATAAGCAGAGAACAGGCGGAGCAAAAACTAACCAGTCTCGAGAGCCAACTTTGGAGGAAATAAGAAATAAGGTCTACTCATTCCGAAGGGACAAGGTCCACAAAATTTTTAAAGATGCTCTGAAGAATGGCCTGCGGCTACCAGAACCGAGAAGGCTAAGTGAAGTAAACAAGACTGATCATCCCAACTTTTGCCCATACCACCGAGTGCTGGGGCACACTATTGAAGACTGTTGCATCTTCAAGGATTGGGTTGAGAAACAATACAAGGCGGGAGAAATATCATTGTCCCCTGGCGCGTTAACAAACAATCAAGCTGCGACCGCCAATTTCATACATACGGGGACCGATGTCCTTCAGGGACCTGATTCTCTCAAACACCCGCCTTTCTCTGGGAACAATCGACCACCACGTCATTAAACTGGGAACAGTCGACCTTTAAGTCGTTAAACTGGGAATGTAAAAAGAAATATGTGAATAAACAAAAAAAATGTGTAAATAAAAGAAAAAAATAAAGCCGAAATAATTGGGCAACTCGCAATAAAAATCAGCGAGTGAAAATAAAAATGAGAATAAAGCCGAAATGAAGGGGCAACCGCGAATAAATAGCCGAATTGATAGGGCAATCGCGATCTTCGCGATAAGAAAAGCTGAAATGATAGAGCAATCGCGGTAAAACAAAAACGAAAACAAAAAAAAAAACAAAGGCGAATGATGAGTCGCTCCTGGTACCACATTCCAGTGCAGCGATGCAGACGCCAACCAAAATCCAGTTTCCCAAAATTCTTCCAGCCCTACGGTTGGTCCCCAAGTTGACTACCGTATACAATCCACGGGCTCAAATAACTCTCGTCATACCCATGCCCTGTTGCGTCCCGGCCGTCTATCCGAGGCCAAAATGCGGAATCAAAATTTTTCTTAACTTTTAAACTGGCGCTACCGCGGACAATATACCCGGATCGTAACCATCAACCGATACTAGCTAACAAGAGAAAGGGTTAGAGATATACCGAGTGATCCGAGTCCTCCGGTCTTCTCGTCATCGTCCCGATCTCCCGAGGAAAGTCCAGTCGCCATATCGTCACCTCCTCGCCGAAAGGGGCACCACATCGCCTGCGTCTTTTACGGGCTCCCGCCTCAATGCCGAGGCAACTCGGGCGTGAAGTTGGCTGGCCGACGCGTCCAAGATTTGCTGTAGAATGTGTAGTGTAGAGGCTAAGTCTCATTTGGGGTTTGTTGCCTTTGAAGATGATGGAGGAATCAAGATAAGAAAAATGGTGCTTGCATTTTTCTAGCATGAAAATGAGATCAAGAATGCCACACTCTCAAGAATGAAACTCTCATCTTTTTTCTTCTCTCCAAAAATGAAAACCCTTCATGTTAGAATGGTGGAGGAAAGAATACATAAGCAAGAGGGAGGTGAGTGTAGGAAAAAGAGAGAGGGTGACCATATCCAAACATCATCATAACTAACTCACATCAACTACTAATCACCTCAAATCAATAAAAAGCAAGTGATGATGATAGATAAGAATGGTATCAAAAGATGCTATCATAATTAATACATTTGCAAGAAACCCCTCCACAATGTGTTATTTGCAAACTTGCAAATAACCCCCTCCATCGGAAAGTCCGGCCGGGAAAAGAACAAAGGAAAACCGGCCGGAACGGAATGCAAACTGGCAACTCCAGAAAACTGGTCCCGTAATAAATTACAGGAAAACCCCGATACTGTGCATACACACCCGCATCTGTATTCCGACCGGATACAAATGCAATGAGACAAAATCTACACTGTACTAAACTAGGATCCGGCTTAAACCAAAGCCGGCTAGTAATATCCGTTCGATCCTGTCCGTGCAATACCGCACGTATCCGATCGAACCCTGCCATATATCCATACGGCTACTAGTACAAACCGTCCGATCCTGATCCGTGCAATACCGCACGTATCTGATCGGACCCTGCCATATCTCCATACGGTCTCTACAGCGTTTCGCCCGAAAGCTTGAGTAACTGAAAGTGTGGTGGACTCTAAAGACTCGTCAATACTATGGTTGTGGATTTAACCACTAGCACGTCAGAGGTATAAGCCAATACGTGACGGGCCACCAGCTATTGACCAAAAGGGACGTCGATGAGCGAACTCATCCTGACACCCTACTGAGCCTGTCAGTGACAATATCCGTACAGTCCGGTCCGTTCGTCTATGAGCATCGCATGGCGGGCCTAGGGGGTTGGTAAAAGTCAGACCCCCAAAGGCGGTACAAGTCGTGTCGGAGTGTAGCCCAGAACGCCCTGAGATACTACTGGAATACCTACCAGTAAATCTCCTGCCTCGGCCGAGGGCTTTGCGTAATGGCTCTCCTAGACACAGCGCGACCTCACCCCCAATACCGGGAGAGACGAACCCCTGAAGATCCGCTCACTGCCTCCATGTGGCTCGGGACTGTACCCAACTAAAACCTGTTTGCACGACTCCTTTGAGCCGTGGTAGGGTAGTAATCAAAGCACAGTGGGAACTCACACGAGACAAATGACGATCTCAGGTCGATGAACTAACCTGTACACATGTCACCAGGGAACTGCCATCTGACGTCTGGTATAATCCCAACTAGCAGGTTCCTGGCGAGTCCTGTCCGGTGTACTCATAACCTAATGAGCACCTGTATACATCTTAGGTGAACCAATTGACACCAGTGGCTTGTGAGACTGGCCACCGCCCCTCGTCGGGGTCTCGACTGTATACACTAGTCTACTCTGGAGAATCGATGCCCTGTCTCGAAACTCCCACGACTAGGGACCTTTTAAGGATGTGCTTATAGACCACCAGCTCTCACGTATATGATCGCCATCATACTGCCGGCAGTCAAGCAAGAATCCTAAGGGCTCTATCAGCGTGTAATAGCGACCTGTAAGGTCACCAAAGCAGTACACGATGATAAAGGTAAACCAGATAGCATACTATCATCTCGAGTAAGACTGTCCTACCGGGATAGGTCCTCCCTCAATCATTGCAATCACGTGCCTGTGATCCAATAATTGACTCTGAGGGCACTATCTCCAACAATCTCCCACTTGCACTCAAGGCTAATTATTGCGATGTCACATACTCACAGCCCGTGTGATACCGAACACCCAACTCCTCTACTAGTCAGTCGCACAAAGCCTGTTTGCGAAACTATTGCGTTCGAGGAATAGCCTCAGTGAGTGGATCCGCCTAGATGTTTCTTTCTATGTCTCTCTAAATCTCAAGTTCGCGGAGAATGCCATCTCTCGAAATGAGCAATACCTGTCTTAGAATGTGTCTGGATGTCTGATGGGACTTAGCTCATAAATGAACTCCAAATCCAAACTTCTTAGACTGTATCGACAACTGAACTTAATCAGTATCCTGCGCCATGCCTCCCTCAGTATTGCCTTGGATCACCTGTCCAAAATACTGCCCCTCGTTTAGAGGGAAAACTACAACTCTGACGATCACCCTACCGTCCATGTCACCTTGGAAGCCTGGAATGATAACTGTCTCCTTAATGAGGCTGTCGTTATCATATCCCTTAGAACATTTACTTATGTTCTAAAGCTGCTTCCGATTGTTTCTCCAGGATTGGATCAATGTCAACTTATTGCATCTAGTGCAAGAACAACATTTGGTGTGGTACTTGACATCTCATGATTGACTCAATTGCCTAAGCAAGTGATCTGCCAATCATGCACATCCCTCTCTACTTTAGTCTATGAGACACCTTTAGAGAGGGTGACTCCATCACCTGCAGGTACACTACCGTGCCAGGAGTCGTCCATTCTAAATACTCTTAGAATGCTGTCAAAGTACCCTGATTGGGAAACCACCCAAATCTAGATCTAAAACCATAGATCTAGTAACCAGTATGTCTGATATTGTGTCCAAGTCCCTTGTGGAGAAACCACTGTGTGACGACCAAAGTATAACCGATCGTAGTATAGGAATGTCACTTCCTACTCTGTGTATGTCATCCAAATACCATGACATCACACCCTACTACCGTCTTAACAGATCTATCCCCTATTCTGATGAAGTCAAACCTATGACTTCACATCAGAAATAGATGATCTATCTCCGCTATATCTGCTTTAGTCTATAAATAGACATAAGCCAACTGTCCACCAATGCTTCCGCTGCTCCCACTGACTACGACAACCCTCTGGCAGAGTCATATAGACGTATACTTCTAAAGCTAGTTTAGAACGACGCTATACTCATCCTCATGTCGGGTCTCACAGTCTGGAACAACAGCAATGGTAAGTCTGGGTAAACAAGAACCTCCCTGCCACCGTCCTTGAGCATACCGAAGTACCTCTCGAGTGCCTGAGTTTACCCACCATATCTGCGGAGTGGCTAATGGAATGTCAAATCAGATTGAATCTTTAGGTTCCTTATCAAATCTTCAGTAATCGTTTGCGGTTCTGGAATCACTTCCAGTTCTACCATACTCCCACTACTGTTTTCTGAAAAATAACCATTTCTTTTTAAAATGTGGCGAGTTAAGAACAATATCACTATTGATCTTCCAGATGGTAGAAAGTCAACCCTCGTCATAGCCTGGGTCAACCCACAAACAGCCATTACAGAAACGTGCCTTGAGTTGTCCAGTGTCTGGTTTTAATCATAAGCCGGACAACTCCCCGTACCTTAACATCGTTAAGATATGAACTGTTCTATATCCAATATAGAACCAGAGGCACTGATTTAAATGAACCAGATTCAAATCATGCAGCTATCTCCAGTGCATGTCAACTAAATGGAAGGAGGCCGATCAGCGTTACTCAACTTAGGAATGCTTCCAATTATGAGTAACCTGAAAGAGAAGCAATTTCTCTTTATCATTACTATCAACTGAATACCATACACAAGTATCTACATCTTCGATCACTTTGAAGAATCCCGATACTTGCAATACTTGGTTCTCTACTCTATTCAAATACCTATAACTCCTCAAAACTTAGACCCTGTGTTTCTACGAAACACATGTCTAAGAACTAGAGAAGTTAAAAGTAAACAGAATATAGTATGAGGACCAACCCCTCTGTCCTAATGGACACTGGACAACATACAATACTCTGTATAAGTCCGCTGAGTTTAACAACTCTTTCACTGTGTGTCGTAGGTTGAAAACTGTACTTATGGTTAAGAAGAATTACACCGCTGTTTAATGCTCCTTACCTAACCATCCTCTGATATAGGTAAATGTCGTAGACATAATTTCAAAAGGTATATCTCACTCTATAAAAATAGACGTACAGATATATCAATTTGAAATTGGTGCATAACAACGGATATTCAAAACCAAATATTTGCCGACCGGCAAACAACTCAGGTGGCTTCCTCAAATATCACCAATTACAACGAATCCCGATATAATGAGGATGGTCACCTAATTCCCAATAACATACTCCCACTCATCATCTGTAAAACCATACAGATGTGAGAATCATACCTGGTAAATACATATCCTGGAGTAAGTATCTAATCGGGAAATCAGTTTTCTTTTAACATTACACAGTGAAACTGAAACATTGAAATGTTTCGGTGGGGTATTCCGGTATTCTTAGTAATGCCTCTTCCATTATCCAGATTCACAACTATAACCGTATAATTCTTTGCCACCTCTCCAAATCCCTTTATATGTCTTTAGTCATTACCTTCTGTACACCCCTTTAGGCCAATTGTTTTCTTCCCTCCCTACCGTTCGGCACCAGCCTATGGTTTAGAAGAAGACTATCCAATAAGCATAATGGGTGTACTGTCCTAATCCTAGGAGCACTCGCAATGCGAGAGAAGGTGAAGAGAAAAGACAACCGAATAAACCGTATTCCTATTTCTCCTGGACCAGAATCCATCCCCGAACTGGAACAAGTTCCTTGCGAGTTCGTATATAACCATACGATGGAGTATCCAAAAACTTGGGATCTTCGTAGTGATACGGAGTGTCCTAGAGAAATACAAAGGTGATTTAGGATTGGCGAAGAAATACTCGGTTTGGTTGTGAATAGCAGTCGCAATTTACTTTGCCCTCTTACTAATCCCTTTATTTGTCTTAACTTAATACCTTCTGCACACCATCGTTATGCTGATTGGTTTTCTTCATTCCCCACCGTTCGGCACCAGCCTAAGGTTTGGAAGAAGACTATCCAATTTGCATAATAGGTGTACTATCTCCTAAACCAAGGAGTACTCGCAATGAGAGAAGGTGAAAAGAAAAGACAACTGAATAATCCTATTCGTTTTCTCCAGAACCAGAAACCATCCTCGAAGTCCTTCGAGTTCGTATATAACCATACGATGGTTTTGTCCAATGGAAGTGGACGTTCGTAGTAATACGGGGTGTCCTGGAGAAAAGGGTAAAAGTAGGAGTGGCAATGAGGTTTGCAACTCTGACAATCCAAAAGCCAGTATTACGAAGGTTCGGTCAACTTGGTCACTGAGTCATAGTCCAGGGTCGGGTCAATAGTCGCTGCCAAAGTGAGAGAGAAAAGAAACACTCAGCGTGCACTCTAACCTAGATCAGAATGGTTATCATTTTGTCTAATCTGGAAACCTCCCACTGTACCTTAAATTCTACTCCAAACCTGAGAGAAGAATTAGTCGGGGTCACCCGAGGAGTAAACTAACTCATCAGTGGGAATCGGGATCCAACTATCATCGCATGATAACTTGACGGAATCCACTCAAGTCACCACACTCTAGAAGGTATGCGCATGCCTGGCAAGTTTCAGTTCTTTTGAAACTCCGGATGTGATTTTTACCCCTAGGACCCAAGTGACCTTGACACAGTCAACAAATCAAAGAGTCCTAGTCAAGTTCAACCCGTCATTATCCTGGATTACATTAAACCCACCCGTACGAGCCCTTGACACAGTCAACAAGGCCGCACGACTGTCCTAACCAATCCCATTAATATGCTACAAACAAACACTACTTAGCTACCGCACACTACGCCTTGACACAGTCAACAAACGCAGCACGAATACTAAGTAATACTTGTAAGAATGACGGAGGGCTACGACTGGTTTTTGGCGAAAAACCTTTAACGTAAAGAACTTGATATCGTTGAAGGAACTGCATAGCCTTTTATAAAAATATTGTGACGAAAACCTTTACTAAAGAGGTCACTCCCGGTGAAGGGATCTCGGCTCTTTCCCCGTAGAATGAGGTGCAGGATATTCCAACTGAATACCACGATGCAAAGCAAAAGTAATCGGCTATAGTGAAGTTAATGCCCTGACGCAAACTTCTGTCCAAGGGGTCACTCCCGGTGAAGGGATCTCGGCCCTTGTCTCGTCGACTGAGGAGCAGGATATTCCAAATGAATACCACGATGCAAAACAAAAGTGAACGTCCTTGCAATAACAGCTTTTTGAAAAGTGTTCCAACAACATCAGAATAGGTTTGTTTAGCTTGCATTGATCTGAATCAACGCAGTCCCATCAATTGATCACACCACAAAGAACGAAAATATACTGATGTACGTATATGCCATCCGCATTCGCCACTGGGTCCCGTCATTACCCGTTAGGTTAGCTAACTAACGACAGAGCGGGGACTGGACTAGCGCGGATGTAAAACATATACAACATCTACTAATATATATACCAATATATTATATTCGCTCAAGGCGTGATAAAATGCAACATCACAGAAATATACAGCATCATAGAACAATACAGATATCTGGGATCCCCGGGTTTCACAGAGCCGCTGCTGAAACCCAACATTCCCCTGGTCGTGTAGATAGCCTGTGCAATGAAATCCTAGACCCCTACGGGCGCGGCAAGTCACCCGCCAAAACCTGAAGCGAGGCAGCCCCCTTCAGCACCGTGAGTGGGCCACCCAGCACTTCATGGAATCCGGTAACTTGGGCACCCCTCCTGGGTCAACCTATACCCCCTACGAGTGCGGCGAATAGCCCGCCAATCCTAGAGTGAAGCCCCCTCCGTCTCAATGCCATGAGATGCGGGCCCGTTGCCCTCTAGAACCCGGCTATCCGTGCACCCCTCCGCGGGGTAATCCTAGTACAGAAAGTAAAATATATACACAACGGGTACATCGACCGCAACCAGGTCGTGCCCCAAAAGAATAATTCAAACAGGCAGTGACGACAGTCCACATGTCGGACGCTCGTCCCGCAATATCAAATGTACATAATACAACAACACTGTACTAGCATTTCATCCAGGCTATCCCCCACGACCGATCCGCAACAACACAGCATAAACACAGAACATCAACGTGAAAATCACGTTCGCAAATCCGTCTAACCGGGCTATAGCAGTTAGACCGGATTTACCGATCGAGTGACATTCACGGTCGCAGATATAATGTAAATACTGTGAAATAATGTGTTTAAAATATCCAATCGATCAAAAATTAACAAGTGGGCCCCCAAGTAATACTGTAGCACTCACAGAAATTCTGGGCCCAATTTTAATATTCCAAAACCCCTATTCTCAGCCCAAAAGCCCACTGCAAAGAAATGGTAAAATGAAGGGAACATCCTGCGGCGGAACCGCGGCAAAAGAGGGGTCATTGCCGCGGTTCCGCGGTCCTCTGGAAGGATCAGCTTACCAAATTTTTGCAGTTTTCTTAGAACTTCATGTACATCAATTTTCTACAACCTGAAAAATTTTTCGAGCCCGGAAAAAATCGACAGAAAACTGATGCATGCAAAACGCGGATTTTGGAATTTTGGTCGATCGGATAAGTAAAACACATTAGAACAAGCTAGGCAAGGTTAATGGCGTGGCTCTGATACCATGTTGCGCCACGGCAGCGCCCCGGCCGTCTATCCGAGGCCAAAATGCGGAATCAAAATTTTTCTTAACTTTTAAACTGGCGCTACCGCGGACAATATACCCGGATCGTAACCATTAACCGATACTAGCTAACAAGAGAAAGGGTTAGAGATATACCGAGTGATCCGAGTCCTCCGGTCTTCTCATCATCGTCCCGATCTCCCGCGGAAAGTCCTGTCGCCATATCGTCACCTCCTCGCCGAAAGAGGCACCACATCGCCTGCGTCTTTTACGGGCTCCCGCCTCAATGCCGAGGCAACTCGGGCGCGAAGTTGGCTGGCCGACGCGTCCAAGATTTGCTGTAGAATGTGTAGTGTAGAGGCTAAGTCTCATTTGGGGTTTGTTGCCTTTGAAGATGATGGAGGAATCAAGATAAGAAAAATGGTGCTTGCATTTTTCTAGCATGAAAATGAGATCAAGAATGCCACACTCTCAAGAATGAAACTCTCATCTTTTTTCTTCTCTCCAAAAATGAAAACCCTTCATGTTAGAATGGTGGAGGAAAGAATACATAAGCAAGAGGGAGGTGAGTGTAGGAAAAAGAGAGAGGGTGACCATATCCAAACATCATCATAACTAACTCACATCAACTACTAATCACCTCAAATCAATAAAAAGCAAGTGATGATGATAGATAAGAATGGTATCAAAAGATGCTATCATAATTAATACATTTGCAAGAAACCCCTCCACAATGTGTTATTTGCAAACTTGCAAATAACCCCCTCCATCGGAAAGTCCGGCCGGGAAAAGAACAAAGGAAAACCGGCCGGAACGGAATGCAAACTGGCAACTCCAGAAAACTGGTCCCGTAATAAATTACAGGAAAACCCCGATACTGTGCATACACACCCGCATCTGTATTCCGACCGGATACAAATGCAATGAGACAAAATCTACACTGTACTAAACTAGGATCCGGCTTAAACCAAAGCCGGCTAGTAATATCCGTTCGATCCTGATCCGTGCAATACCGCACGTATCCGATCGAACCCTGCCATATATCCATACGGCTACTAGTACAAACCGCCCGATCCTGATCCGTGGAATACCGCACGTATCTGATCGGACCCTGCCATATCTCCATACGGCCTCTACAGCGTTTCGCCCGAAAGCTTGAGTAACTGAAAGTGTGGTGGACTCTAAAGACTCGTCAATACTATGGTTGTGGATTTAACCACTAGCACGTCAGAGGTATAAGCCAATACGTGACGGGCCACCAGCTATTGACCAAAAGGGACGTCGATGAGCGAACTCATCCTGACACCCTACTGAGCCTGTCAGTGACAATATCCGTACAGTCCGGTCCGTTCGTCTATGAGCATCGCATGGCGGGCCTAGGGGGTTGGTAAAAGTCAGACCCCCAAAGGCGGTACAAGTCGTGTCGGAGTGTAGCCCAGAACGCCCTGAGATACTACTGGAATACCTACCAGTAAATCTCCTGCCTCGGCCGAGGGCTTTGCGTAATGGCTCTCCTAGACACAGCGCGACCTCACCCCCAATACCGGGAGAGACGAACCCCTAAAGATCCGCTCACTGCCTCCATATGGCTCGGGACTGTACCCAACTAAAACCTGTTTGCACGACTCCTTTGAGCCGTGGTAGGATAGTAATCAAAGCACTGTGGGAACTCACACGAGACAAATGACGATCTCAGGTCGATGAACTAACCTGTACACATGTCACCAGGGAACTGCCGTCTGACGTCTGGTATAATCCCAACTAGCAGGTTCCCGGCGAGTCCTGTCCGGTGTACTCATAACCTAATGAGCACCTGTATACATCTTAGGTGAACCAACTGACACCAGTGGCTTGTGAGACCGGCCACCGCCCCTCGTCGGGGTCTCGACTGTATACACTAGTCTACTCTGGAGAATCGATGCCCTGTCTCGAAACTCCCACGACTAGGGACCTTTTAAGGATGTGCTTATAGACCACCAGCTCTCACGTATATGATTGCCATCATACTGCCGGCAGTCAAGCAAGAATCCTAGGGGCTCTATCAGCGTGTAATAGCGACCTGTAAGGTCACCTAAAGCAGTACACAATGATAAAGGTAAACCAGATAGCATACTATCATCTGGAGTAAGACTGTCCTACCGGGATAGGTCCTCCCTCAATCATTGCAATCACGTGCCTGTGATCCAATAATTGACTCTGAGGGCACTATCTCCAACATGCCCTACCACAATTACCAGTTACGCGGCTGGTCTCCGCCTTTGGAATTATGCTCTATTGAGAAGACCCACTCATGTGTCCTCACGATACATGAGGAGAACAAACCTTTGTGGGATCCTTACGACTCATAAAGGAAAAACACACTTAGGAGTCCTCACGACTCCTAAGGAGAAAATACACCTGCGGGATCCTTACGACTCATAGGGAGAAAATGCTTTTATGGGACCCTCACGGCCCATAAAATTGAAATGCCTTAGGCGATAGGGATCTAAACCTGTCTCCTAAGCCATCGCTCCCCAATCCCCAAATGGCGAATGATGAGTCGTCCTGGTACCATATTCCAGTGCAGCGATGCAGACGCCAACCAAATTCCAAGTCCCATACCCCAACGGCGAATGATGAGTCGCTCCTGGTACCATATTCTAGTGCAGCGATGCAGACGCCGACAAAGTCCCGAAATTTTTCCGGCCCTACGGTCTGGATCATACATCCTGCAAAAACCGTATACAATCCACGGGCGTAAAACAATTCCCAAATCCTCCTGGGGAAAATGATGAGTTGCTCCTGGCATTATTCCAGTGCAGCAATGCAGATGCCAAACAAAAACAATTCCCAAATCCTCTCGGGGCAAATGATGAGTTGCTCCTGGCATTATTCCAGTGCAGCAATGCAAATGCCAAACAAAAACCCTAATTCCCAAATCCTCTCGGGGCAAATGATGAGTTGCTCCTGGCATTATTCCAGTGCAGCAATGCAGATGCCGACAAAAATACCAATCCAAAAATTCCCTCAATGACAAATGATGATTTGCTCCTGGTACTATATTCCAGTGTAGCGATGCTGATGTCGACTCAAATCAAACAAATCCAACCAACCAATTCTAACATCGACCTCTGCGTCTAACAACAGACACTCCGTATCGGGGATACGCCCTACAACAGGCACTCCGTATCGGGGAAACGTCCTACAACAGACACTCCGTCTCGGGGATACGCCCTACAACAGGCACTCCGTATCGGGGAAACGTCCTACCACAGGCACTCCGTATCGGGGATACGCCCTACAACAGGCACTCCGTATCGGGGAAACGTCCTACCACAGACACTCCGTATCGGGGATACGCCCTATAACAGGCACTCCGTATCGGGAAAACGTCCTACCACAGGCACTCCGTATCGGGGATACACCCTACAACAGGCACTCCGTATCGGGGATACGCCCTACAACAGGCACTCCGTATCGGGGATACGCCCTACAACAGGCACTCCGTATCGGGGAAACGTCCTAAGACAGACACTCCGTCTCGGGGATACGCCCTACAACAGGCACTCCATATCGGGGATACGTCCTACAACTGGCACTCCGTATCGGGGAAATGTCCTAACATAGACACTCCGTCTCGGGGATACGACCTACAACAGGCACTCCGTATCGGGGAAACGTCCTACCACAGGCACTCCGTATCGGGGATACGCCCTACAACAGGCACTCCGTATCGGGGATACGTCCTACAACAGGCACTCCGTATCGGGAAAACGTCCTAACACAGACACTCCGTCTCGGGGATACGCCCTACAAAAGGCACTCCATATCGGGGAAACGTCCTACCACAGGAACTCCGTGCCGGGGAAAAGTCAACCAGTGACACTCCGCGCCGGGCAAAAGTCGATCAGCGACACTCTATCTCGGGGATACGTCAACCAGCAGACACTCCGCGCCGGGGACACGTCGACCAGCGACGCTCCGTCTCAGGGAAACATCAAGCAGACACTCCGTCTCGGGGACACATCAACCAGCCGATACGCCGCCTCGGGGAAACATCGACCAGCGACACTCCGTGCCGGGGGCACGTCAACGAAATCACTCCGGGCTAGGGAAACGTCTACCACGGACACTCTGTCTCGGAGACGCGTCAAGCACCGACCGTCCATGTCGTAAAAAGGGCAGTGCATCCCAAAAAGT
This sequence comes from Agapanthus africanus, assembly GCA_030015575.1. Lineage (NCBI taxonomy): Eukaryota > Viridiplantae > Streptophyta > Magnoliopsida > Asparagales > Amaryllidaceae > Agapanthus > Agapanthus africanus. Next base: position 213,622,247 of record CM057342.1, read on the forward strand.
GGGAACCAAAGCAAGTCGCCTCCACGCAAAAGAAGATCCATCAATTTCATGCACACGACCCACATATGCTGTGTGCATTTATTGATGGGGGGCAATTTGTTGGGGTAAAAATTTACACCCCGGTTGACCAGGTCAAAATCAAAATCAGCCCCAAGCCAGGTGGGCCCAAGCCCAGGTCAAGCGGGCCCATGCCCAAGTCGAGCCCGCGGCCAGCCTCTCCGTGCCAACAACAAAATCATGTAATAAATAATTTTTATGTAATTGTTTATGCATGAATGGGCATAAAGCCAATATTTTGTAAGCCCATGGCTTATGTGTAAAAATGAAATGGCACATGAGCCATGAGATGGCTAAAATGCTATTTTTGTAAAGCCCAAGGGGCTATATGCAAATATGTAAGCCTATAAAAGGCAACATGATGATAAATAAAGAACATACTTTTCATTCCAAAAAAAAAACTAGGGTTCTTTGTGCCTCCTGCTCCTTCTCCAAGGTTCTAAACCTTCTCATTTCTTTTGAATTAAATCAAGAGTTTTACTCTTTCTTTTCCAAAACTAAGTAGTTTTCCACCACAAAACCCGCAAAGGGGAACTCAGATCTCCCATCAGATCTCAAAAAGGAGAGATTTTGAGATCTCACATCTCTTGATCTTCAAGATCCGGCCAAACAACAGGAGGAAGAAGAAGAACCCCCCTTCATCAGCTTCAAAACATCCTAGGAGTTTAACTCCATATATATATACATAATAAATATTTCCTTTCTGAACCATAGCTTCTGTTTCTCAGGCTAAAAGCCTCCTTTTCTCGCCGGCGCTCAAGCGCAGAGCGCCCGCGTGCCGACACGTGGCGCGCTTGCGCTCAAGCGCTCGAGCGCAAGTCCCTCCGGTGCCGACACGTGGCGCGCTTGCACTCCAGCGCAAGCGCTCGAGCGTAAGTCGCCCCGTGCCGACACGTGGCGCGCTTGCACTCAAGCGCAAGCGCTCGAGCGCAAGTCGCACCCATGCCGATACGTGGCGCACTTGCGCTCAAGCGCCCAGCGCCCAGCGCTCAAGCGCAGAGCGCCCACGTGCTGACACGTGGCACTCTAGCGCTTGAGCACACAGCACCTAGGCGCACAGCGCCCAAGGTGCTGCCCCACGCATCCTTTGGATGTCTTTTCCCCTTTTTATATACATACATGTATATCTATACATATGTACATACACACATACTCCACGACACTGTCCCTGTTAGAAAAAAATTTCTGATGGGGCGCTGCCCCGCACCCCACAAGGGGGCTGCTAGCCTCCTTGACCCCCAGCCCGCTATCCGGGTAGCGGGACCCCGTAAAAACTCTGCGTGGCTCCCAATATATCCAAAACCCCCCTTTCAAAACACAACACATGCACACTGCACATTGAGTTTGCATGACCAGTTTAACCCGTTAATCGAAGGTTCCCTCGCCCCAAAGGCGAGGGGTAATTAACGGCAGCTTAGTCCACGGCTGCCGGAGATTCGGATCCCCACAATCATTAAACCCCAGCCTACCCTAGACAGGGGGAATCTGTAGTACGCCTGACAAGTACGCGCGTATTCCCATCTCAATGGGGTGACGAAAAACACCCTACAATCATCCTCATCTATTCTAGCCACTTAGATTAGGGTGTTCACTTCACTAATACATCATCAGAGAAGAGTGAGCTTGGGTTAGAGTTTCTTCAAGGTAGATCATCTTAGAAAGTGAAGATTTCAAGCAAGATGTCTCATTCACCTCATGGAGCCTTTCTAGAGTCCGGGACCTTGATGATCGCAGCGAAGAGACTTCAACTCGGAGCTTATGAAGCGAAGGAACGGACTACAAAGGTTGTAATCCCTAACTATTAGAAGTAAAGTTGTTTACTTGCAAGTTATGTTTGATTCTCTAGTTAAGAATCTAGGGTTAGGGTTACTTAAAACGGAAAATTTTTAAACTTGGCATGTGTGATGCCTCCCAAAACCTTACTGCCATTGTAGATATCCCAACAATTGGTTTTGCAAGCCACATGTTCTACCCATTTTGACACATAGTCACCAGTCAACAAAATATAGATGTTCCCAAATGAATTTGGGAACGACCCCATAAATTCGATGCCCCACACATCAAAAATCTCAACAATAAAAATATAATTAAGAGGCATCATATTCCTCCTAGTGATTCTACTCAAGTGTTGACAACAATCACAAGTCTTACAGAATTCATAAGCTTCTTTAAAAAGTGTGGGCCAATAAAACCCACATTGTAAGACTTTTACTGCTGTCTTTTTAGCCCCAAAATGTCTTCCACAATCTTGATCATGACAAAACAATATAACAGTCCCAAATTCATCGTTAGGGACACACCTTTGTATGATTTGGTTAGCATAGTACCTAAACAAATAAGGTTCCTCCCAGTAAAATTGCTTCACTTGGGAATGAAATTTGTACTTATCTTGCTTAGACCAATCGGGAGGTGTCATTTTCGTGACGAGAAAATTAACGATGTCTACGAACCACAGTTTGCTCGTAACAACATAAAGCTGTTCGTCAGGAAAATGGTCATTGTCACGCTCCGCTTCCCACTATACAAAAATTTTCGGGACGTAACTCGGCCAGCCATGCTACCTACGGAAAAGGAATCATCCTTCCATAATCATTTTGCAGTTGTCATGCAATAATCAAGCAACAATATAAAATATCTAACTAGCACTTGTCCAAATTTTGCCACAATAACGATAACGATAATTAAGAGTCAATAGCCGAAGCAATAATAATGATCAAATTTCAAAGATCTAAATATAAATAAGAAATGATAAACAAGACATGTTCCTTATGGGATCAACAACTAGTTCGATACTGTAAATAAATCTAATTATCAATAACTGAATAAACGATAAACTCCTCATTGCTCGGCAATCTTTGTCACGACCTGGAAAAGGCACGTGACAGGCACTTGAATCATGTGAAGTCTATAAGACCTCCCCGTAAACCAAGTAAGCTAAAAACCAGGAATCTAAATCAGCATTGCTATTGTTGGATGTATATACTCTAGAGGCCATTATTATATAGTACAGGATTGTATATTACATATAGATGATGGGGATATATATATATATATACAGGAAAATCTTCCACGATATGATCGTATGCTATATGGTTTGCCTTTACCTCAACATGTGTATACGTTCTATTTTATATTAAGTATCTCGATTACATGTTGGTAAAGCCTATAGGATCTTTGCTTGACTACTAGAGTTGTGATGGCAATCATACTCGGGGGGTCTAGGTAGTCTATAAGCAAATCCTTAAATTGTTCCTAGTCGTTGGAGTTTCAATATAGGTTATTGATACTCCAGAGTAGAGTAGTGTATACGTTTCTTATTCCCGTGAGAGAAGGTGGCCGTTCCCACGGTCATTGGTGTTCGGCACCAAAGATAGTATACATGTGCTCATTAGGTTATAAGTTACGCTGGACGGACTCGCTAAGAACTTCTAGATGGTAATATACAAATGGTCAGATAGTAGTTCTCTGGTGACATAGGTATAGGTTAGTCTTTAGACTTGATATCATCATTCATCTTGAGTGTGTTCCCACTGTATTTAGATTACTACCCTACCACGGCTTTAAAAAGTCATGCAAACAAATTTTAGTTGGGTACAGTCCCGAATCACTTGGGGGCAGTGAGCAATAGAAGAGATTAGTCTCTCCCGGTATAGGGATTTAATATTACGCTATGTTCGATTGGTCATCACCATAAGACCTTAGCCAAGACAGTTGAGATTTAGTGATTGTGAGATCAGTAGTTTCTCGGGATGGTTTTTAGCCACATCGACACAACTTATTGGGTTATTAGGGGTGTGATGTTTTCTACCTCCCTAGACCTAATATGCGATACTCTCAGACGAAAAGACCGGACTGTATAGAGATTGTCACTTTCAGGCTCAGTAGAGATACGGATGAGTTTAATTATCGACCTTCCTTTCGTTCAATACCTGGATAGTCGTTACGTACAGCTAGTGCCGCTGACGTGCTTGTGGTTAAACCCACTGCCGGTGTATTGTCAAGTCTTTATAGTTCCACACAGACGGTTCCCGGCTTAGGAAAAATGATGTAGTGTACGTATTTTGATACTTATTTGGGTTCGATTAAATACGTGTTTTTGTACACGTACTTTTAATCAGACGGTTTGTTAATACTAGCAGGTTTGAAAGATAGCCAGATTATCACATTTGGATGAAATATGAGCTAGTATTATTTATCTCTATTTAGTATCTCTCCTTTTCATATTCGTATTTTGACAGAATATGGTATTTATACGAATACGGGTATTTGTATGATACGTGTATTTATGTCTTGATACAAATACGGGATTCATATTTTATACGAATACGGTATTCGTATTTTGATACGATTACGGGTGTATGTATTCGTAGCATATACTTGTATCAGCATATTTGTGTGTATTTATATATACACTTATACATATGTATATATGGACAAGTGAGATGGCTCTCTCTTATCTTCTCATCTTTTCTTGAGTTTGTGAGAAGAGTATGGGCTTATGACTCACCATGGTGAGCCACAAATCCACCCACTCTCACAACAAAAGAAAAAGATGAGAATGAAATGAGATAAGATTTTTCTTGAGTTGTCATGCTTTAGTTTATCACCATTATCTTCTTCTTCCTCTCATCTTGAGTTTTCTTTAGTTGAGAAAGAAAAAGATTAAAAGAGAAACTAATAGAGATTAACCACTACGTCATCAAGTGACCAATTCCTAACAAGTCTTGATTACTAGTTTTCTTCACTTGGTTCTTGGTGTAAAGATATAGCCTTTGCTTGGGTCTCTCAGGTGGATCTTCTTTGACAGCAAAGATCGTCATCCAAGCTCATTCCCAGAGTCCCTAGGAACGTAAGAAGAAGGAATGAATACAAAGGACATGACTATAAAGGTATCTAAACGTCTATCTGAGTAGTTAACTCCTTCATAGTTACTAGTCTAGTGTTTTGGTTTCGATTCTAGCTACTAGAAGTTCGTAATCTCGTTATAGAAATTTTTATTTTGTATTCCGCTTTATTCGATCGTTTCCGACACGAGCACGAGGATCTACTTATATTGTACCAGATACACCCAAAACTAGAACTAGTTTAACGATGTTTAAAGTTTCGAACCGACAAATTTCCGTATTTTCAAAACCCAAACTTGAAGTTTCTGTCGAATATTTTTAGATCACTAAAAATTTTCAAACAACTACAGAGTGATCTACATAATAAGATATTGACACTGGAAAAAAACAAGACGATTTGGAGAAAATCAAACCGCCAAAAATTGAAGAATCCCTGCTTTTGGCGGTTTTTTGATCTCCCTCTGTCCTCATTTTTTTCTAGTTCCTTGGGTTTTAGGAATTGTGATTTTTGGTCTTATTTGATTTGGCCCAGATTTCACTTATTATTATATACGTATTCGGGAAACTCAAAAGTTTTAAAACTCGAAACTTTTTCAATCATTGATATCTTTAGTTCGTATTTTTGTTTCTATGCGTCATCTAATTGCTATAGCTTGATTAGACGGGGTTGCAAATACATGCTTATGTTATGGTGGTATATATCTTGTGATGGAATAGATGGGTAGTCGTGTGGATAACCTCATCATCATAGCGATGGATGTATATTTGATATTCGGGGCGAGTGGCCGGATTGTGGCCGTCGTCACCGCTTGTTGTATATTGTTTTATTGGAACACGGCCGGGTTGAGGTCGATATTACCATTGTATATTCATTGATTCATGTATTAGGATTACCTACGGAGAAGTGAACGAATAGCCCAGTTTTATAGCGTGCTAGGTGGTCATCTCGCAGTGGCGAGTTCGAGCCTCCTCGCTCTAGAATTGGCGGGCTATTTACCACACTTGTAGGGGTATAAGATAAACCCAAGGTGGACTGCTCAAGTTGTCGGATTCCATGAAGTGGTGGGTGGCCCACTCATTTTATTGAGTGATGGTTGTCCCACTTCTAGAATTGACGAGTAGCTTGCCCTGCTCATAGGGGTCTATGTTACAGGTGATGTTCGAGCTATCCACACGACTGGATAACGTTGGTTTTCGTTTGCGGATCAAACGAAACACGGGGCTCACTTATGATGTTTATTAACTGCCTTTGGTGATGATGAAGAGCATACTTTCTTTTATATATATATATATATATATATATATATATATTGTATATGTTTTACACCTACGCCAGCCCTGCCCATGCACCGTTGTAAGTTGAGTAACCTTACGGTGAAGTCCCCGGACCCCATGGCGAATGCGGGTAGCATATACGTGCATTCTATTTTGGTTGTTTTCTGTGATGTTTAGGCTTAATTGATGGAACCACATTAATTCATATTAATGCAAGAAAATAAACCTAAAAAGATATAGTTAGAATCAAATTTCAAAACCACTCAGTACTTTTCAAAACTACTCGGTACTTTTCAAAACTACTCTGGTTTTTACGAAACCAAAAGTTTTAAAAATTGAACTTGAACTACTCATTTCAAAATCACTAGATTCCTTCAACGATATCAAGTTCATTACGTTAAAAGTTTTCTACCAAAAACCAGCCGTAGCCCTCCATCATTTCAGATAAGTAGCAGTTAGTATTCATGTTGTGTACGTCGGTCTCTATCAAGGTATAGTGTACGGTAGCTAAGTATTACTTATATGTTGCATGATGATGCGATTAGTTAGGACTATAGCATAGCCACATTGGTCTCTATCAAGGGCTTAAGCTGGTGGGTCTAAGATAAGCCAGGAAAATGACAGATTAAACTTGACTTGCGACATATAGTACATTGGTCTCTATCAAGACCATATGCTGCTTGGGGCATAAATCACACCGGGAATTTCAAATATACAGGAAACTTGCTAGTATTGTATACCTTCTAGAGTATAGTAATTAGAGTGGCTTCTATCTAGGTTATCGCGCGATGATAGTTGGGTTCTGATCCTACTGATGAGTAGCATTAGTCTCGGAAGATTTTCACTTCATAACTAGCCAACCCATTAGGTGTTTAGAAAGGTGTTAACGGGGTTATACGTCTACAAAAATAAGGTTATTTAATTAGGTCCGTGCGAAAGCACGGGGAGCCTCACTCAGAGTACCAACACTTGCCTGGCTGAACGGTTAGCGAACTTGTGGAACGTACATGATCCCGACTAGTTCTCCTTGTAGGTTTGAACGAGAATTCGAGGAAATAATTGGAGCCATCCTATTCAGATAAAATAATAACCAATCTAAACTTGCAAGAGCATACGCTGAGTGTTTATTTTCTTTTTCCTAATTGCAGCTACCATGTCACGCCTTTATGAAGATAATAAAATGTATAACTTGACCGACCCGAATTCTTATTAGGGATGGAGAACGTCGATTCGGCTCTGACTGGTGACGGATGTCACGAGCATGAGCAAGAGAAAGAGGACTGCATGAATTCCTTGATGACCCCGGTGAAGCAAAAGCATACTATTGCGTCTCCTTCAGTTGTTCTTGTTATTGAAAACTGTTTTTTGGTCAATCATACCTTCTGGTACTAGATACCGGATCAGAATCTCATATCTATAATTTATTACAGGGACTGAGAAAAAGAAGGATGGTTGGACCTGGTGATATTCCTTGGAGTAGGGAACGGAGCACAGGTTGATGTTGCTGCCATCGGTGAATATCACTTGGTATTGCCAGGAGGTAATACTATGATTTTGAACAACTGTTACTATGTACCTTCCATGCATTGCAACATCATATCAATTTCTTTACTTAATAAAGAATGATATAACTTTGTTCTAGATAGAAATATCATGAACATTTACCTTAAACAGGTATTGGTTGCAGAAGGTACACTGTATAATGTTATCTATGTTCTTAATCAAAACACAGTTCTTAATGTATAAAACACACGGAAGAGGAAAGTTCAGATACGAACAATACCTACTTGTAGCATTGTAGACTTGGTCATATCAGCGAGAAAAGATTATCCAAGTTGCATAAGGATGAGTATTTGGATTCGTTCGAATTTACATCTTATGAAACCTGCCAATCTTATCTCAAAGGTAAGATGACCAAATCTCCGTTCATTGGACACGAAGAAAGAGAAAAAGAGCTCTTGGGACTCATACACAGTGATGTATATGGTCTAATGTTTATACATGCAAGGGGTGGGTTCTCATACATCATCACATTCACTGACGATCTCTCTAGGTTCGGATATTTGTATCTTATGAAACACAAATCTGAATCTTTTGAGAAATTCAATGATTATAAGAATGAAGTAGAGAACCAGACTGGAAAAAGTATCAAGATCCTCCGATCTGATAGAGGAGAGGAGTACATAAGCACAGAATTCCTCGACTTTCTAAAAGAGAATAGAATTCTCCCTCATCTTACTCCTCCATATACACCACAATATAACGGTGTATCGGAGCAGATGAACCATACCCTATTGGATAAGGTTCACTTTATGATGAGTAGTGATGATCTGCATCTTTCATTCTGGGGGCTTGCGCTTGAAACAGCCGCATACCTATTGAATCAGTTTCTATCTAAATCTGTGCCTAAGACTCCATATGAAATATGGAGTGATAAATGACCATGTCTTAAACAAATTAAGATATGTGGTTGTCCGGTCTATGTTAAAAACCAGAATTCGGACAAATTTCAGGCACGATCAGTTTTATGTAAGTTTGTAGGATACCCCGGGTATTCAAATGGATATCTATTCTACCATGTCGAGGAACGAAAGGCATTTGTTTCTCAACACGCCACCTTTCTTGAAAGAATATTTCTTGAAAAAGAAATTGGTGGGAGCACAGTAGAATTGGATGAAGTTTCAGGAACACAAACTCAAACTAAAGATTTAGATGAATCACAGGATTTGATAGTTCCCGATGAACCCCGACCACTTCGCAGATCTGGTAGGATTTCTCATCCGCCCGAGAGATGCTACGGTTTTCTTATAGACGGGGATCGAGAGGATTTCATCTTGGAAGAAAATGATCCTACTAGTTTCGAGAAGGTCATTGCCAGTAAGGACATTGTGAATGTGTCACGCGCCGCTTCCCAGAGTGCGCTAAGATCGGCACGTGACAGAGCCAACCATGCTACCTGTGGCTAAGAAACATCCCTCCACAGTCACATTACGGCTGTCTATAAGATATCAAGAACGGTAAAATAAAACAAACTATCTAGTACATGTCCATATGCCAGAATAAACGAGTTAAGAAATAATATACGGAAGCAATAAATCCAAGTAATAATAACAATCTGGAAAGCACGTCCCAAATACGGGCTAACATCAGGAAATGCAAAATGCTGAAAGAAAACTAAACTAAAATACTAACAGGATCCTCACTGCTCGGCCTGTCGGCTGAAATACCCCTGGTCAGCCTGCGAGAGAGATAGAGGATCTAGGTCATGCAAAACTTAGACGTCAGTGCGTTATAATATCAACAATAATATAATCAGTAGGTAACAAGATATGCAGGCATGAGTATGAACAGTAATAAAAGTATAACAGTAACACGAATAAGGAACAGTGAAGGGTATAAGTACATGTGACGTGCAGTGAGTAATCTGAACTAAACTACTGGGTTAACTACTTTCAAGTATATGAAATCAATTTAATGAATCGTCGATGTAACTCAATAGTATCCCGTTCATGCCCGGGACCACGGTCAAGACTCTCGGGCTGAATCTGAGATGTGCCGCTAGGCAGTAAACAGGTAACATGTACAGACGAATGATGTCAGCAGCAGCATCCCGGGGCTGGCCTAGCCCGTAAAACTGATCAGTATAAGCATTGAACTGTCGAGTTACAAGTCAGGTTTCATCATTGATTTCCCCATACCCCTAAGTTATGTGTTCAAGTCAGGTATTGATAAATATGAAACTAATGCCAACACAGGATCAAGCAGGTACAGGTTTGTCTATGCAGACAACAGGATACGTCCGTCAGGACAACATGTCAGGATTGTCGGCATTAGAAGCAGGATCAGGTAACATGTCAAGTAGTGGTGTATCAGGTCATGTCAAGTAGTGCACAGTGTAACAATGAGTGCCCAACAGTAAAATGTAGCAAGTATTGAATCAGGGTAAAAGTACGGATGTACGATAAAAGCATAGATGCATAAATATCTATCAGGGGTTACATCATGACTATGTGGGATGCACATTATCAAGCATGGGGTACTAGTGTAACAATAATATGAATTAATATAATATGGCATGCACCTAGATATATAGAATTAATGGTATGGATACACAATAAAATATGGATACACAAATATCTATCAGGGGTTACAACTACAGCTCCAAGGCTATGTAGGATGCAAATTATTAAGCATGGGGTACTAATGTAACAATAATATGAATTAATATAATCTGTAGATGCAGCTACATACATAATAGATGATATGGATGCAAACGGGTTTCCGAAAACAGTAAAACTTTAATATGGATGCATAATACAATCAACATGTAATATTTTTATTCATATGGATGCAAGATAAGATGCATAGCATGTAGCAAAATAAACTTGCCTGAGCGGATCACACTACGGTTGCATACGGCACGACACGGTGCTGGGTCTTGCGGTGACACGGGACTGGTGCGATGGTGGCATACAAGTAGCATAGGCTGAGCACGAAGCGGGCATGACGTGGCACAGGAGCAGGGCACATGGCGTGACACGGTACGAGTACGGTGATGACACGGTCATGGCACGGTCTGGGTACGGGGCATGGTCTGGTCGCGATCTGGTGCATGGTCTGGTGGTGGTCTGGTCGCGATCTGGAGACGATCTGGTGAATGGTCTGGTGGTGGTCTGGTCGCGATCTGGACACGATCTGGTCCATGGTCTGGTCGTGATCTGGACACGATCTGGCCGCGACACGGTCGTGACATAGAAGTGGTGATGGTATGATTTTGGTATTGTAGTGGTACTGTGGTGATGGTCTGGTTCGTCCGGATCGTCGGCGACGGCATGGCTCCGGTGATGACCGGAAAACAAGATTTTAAGAAAGAGAAAAGAGAAGAAGAATTTGAAGAAGAAGAAGAAGAAGAATAAGAGTGTTGCTGTGGTGTTGGATCGGGGTATCTGGGACAGAGGAGGAGGAGAGGGAGACGTAACGATGAGTTGTGAGTTTTCCGGCGAGATTTCACGGCCAAGGCAGTGGATTCTTGAAGTTAGGGATCAGGGTCGATTCTGTGCAGGGAATGATTCGGGGTTTGCAGTTGTTGTCGGGATGCTCGGGAGAGAAGAGGAGGAGAGGAGAATGGGGTGACGAGAGATGAGGCCGACTGGATCGGAGTTCTGGCGGCGAGGGGAGACGTGGGTGCAAGCGAGGTTGTAGGGAAAGAAGAGGAGCTCGGGGTTAGAAAAGGAAGGAGTTGAGGAAGAGGAGGAGAGAAGAAGGAGGAGATGAAGGCGATGAAGGGGATGGCGAGGGTGAGTCGGCGACGCTGCAACGGCGACGAGGTGGTGCGGCGATGGTTTACAGATAATGGGTTCTTGGGGTTCGAGGGTGTGCAGGCTCGAGGTTGGTCGAGGAAGGAGAGGAAGTGAGGTGGACGAGGGTGAGGTGAGGTGAAGGAAGCGACGATGGCGAGCGATGGGCGACGCACGGGCGAGGGCAGGGGCGTGGAGGCAAAGGCGGGAAGGAAAAAATTAAAAGAAGAAGATGAAGAGAGAGGAACGTGGGGAATAGGGTTTTAAAAAAATAAATATAATATAAATATATATACACACAGAGAGAGAGAAGAGATAGAGAGAGTCTGTTAGTAAAATTTAAAAAATCTTTTTAAAAAATTTTAAAAACGAAATAAATTATAAGAAACAGTTTTAAAATAGTAAAGATATAATATTAGGAAAAATTTGAGATTTTAGTTAATACAAAAATAGTCCAAAACGCGCTCGGGTTGGGTCTAAAAATCCAGTTTTAAACTACGGAAAATATACGTGTCAACCAAAACCAAAACAGGATATCTGGGTAATGAAAAAGTATACCCCTAAGAACGGATGCACGCACATGCACGCAGCCATCCAAACGAGTCCGTTTCACTGAACGGGACACGAAGAAGATGCGCGGATGCTACGACAGGGTTAGAGGTATCATGCAGGCCATGCTAAATATTTTTAAAATATTTTACTTGACTTTATATGTTATATTGAAAAATTATACAGATGCCAGATAAAATGCCAGTATGCAGTATAAAAAATATGAAAGTGCACGGATCCACAAAACAAGCCGGAATAAGTCATAAACAGGAATCAAGACGGGTTTCCAGCAAGCGGGTCGGGTCGGATGCAAATACAAATGTCAAATACACTATTCGCACCCAAAACACAATAAATCAGGAAAATACCATAAATAAAAAAATACTCAAAATAGAACTGGTATAAATGAATTAGGGTGTTATAAAATGGCTGGATGATTTGCAGTCCAAAATGGAGTCCATGTACACCAACAAAGTTTGGACTTTAGACGTTGCACCGCCAGGGGTAAAATCGTTCGGTTGCAAATGGATCTTCAAGAAGAAAATTGGTGCAGGTGGAAACCTATAAGGCTTGTTACGACTCCGAAATCTCTGTATGTAATTCTTCTGTTAATATACAGAAAAGAGTTTGGCAGCCTGTGTAAGAGTTATAAGTCACTTTTACTAAATAAAAGCAAGAAGCCACTTGTAGCTCACTAGTAAAGCCCTTGCACTGCTGTGACGTAGCCGCTATGTTCGATTCCCATCAGCCACAATTATTTCTGATTTTTCTTATTAACTTTTTGGAAGCCCAAAAGATTGCACGTGCAATACACGGGGAAATGAAAAGTTCAGAAAAATCAAACATGTTGAAAATGGAGTAAACACTGAGAAATACACGTGGCATAAATCTCGAGACCCATCTCTCAAGATCGACTGGTGGTTTTTCCCCTAGGGCTAACGGGGACGGTCGAGATGCATCCAAAATGCTCCGTGCTTTGTACCCATGACTCTTCAACTCCTATTAACTCCTCTGCACAGTTTGATTTCCCTGCAATCAAACAAAGACTTTTCATTTCACAATTAAACAAAATTTTAATGCTTTTTAATCCAAATTTTAATTCTCAAACCCTAATTCTCCACTATAAATACCACCTCATGCCTAGCTCTTCACCATTCTGAAAATTCTAGCCAAAACCCTATCAAAAGTTCATAGGTGCAAGTGGAATAAAGTGGAGCTAGCAAGCAAGTTGGTTCCGGCGAAAATCGAAGCCAATTCCGGAGCTCCCGCGATGCCCCGAAGCATCCCTCCTCTTCCTTAAACCCTTCTTGACATTTTCAAATGGTAAGTCCCTACCAAACTTCCTTTCTTTTCATCGAATTTCATTTTTAAACAATATCGGTAAAAGTTGAGTTATTACTGATATCATCTTTCTAAAACCTATAACTCCATTTTCTTTGATCATTTGGTCAAACCAATTTTACCACTTCACTTATAATCTTAATACCAATGTTTAGAATAAATTTTACCCAAGAATCTTATGTAAATCAATCATATTTGAACTTTTACATTAAAATACCTTGAACTTTGTTATCACATTTTTTTGACAAAATTGCTTAATAATACCTTTAGGAAAACTTCACGGGGTAAAGACCTACCCCACACGCACACTTGGATCCATAGCATGATATCTCTTTTGTATGAATATTTGTTATGAAGAAAAATTTACAGTAAAATACCAAATAATTCAAAAACCGGATTTCTTTTAAAGCAATATTTCATTTCCTTTGCGATTATGCATCTACAATCCTCTTTAGAGGACCCGCTAATGGATGATTCGGATTATCGTACATCCTTGGGCTAGTAGAGCAAGATGTAGAGCTCCTCACGGAGTATTCGATTTCGAAAGAATTTAAATACGTTTTTAAGAAATACGAATTTTCTAAATAAAATAAAATTATTTTTAAAATTATAATTATATAAAATTATAAATCTATATTTTCAAAATATAATAAACTTATATTTTTATAAAAATGAAAGATTAAGAAATGCCAATAAAATATCATCAAGATACCAAAAAGGCAAGTTTTACAATAAAATACCATGAACTTTCCAAAACTAAGTATGTATCACTAAAATACTCAATACTTAAAATCCATGCTCATGAAAACCCTACAGTAATACTAATCACCCTTGAGATTTTATTTTTAAATATATTAAAATATTTTTCATAAAACCCTCTCGAGTTATATAAAAACAATATTTAAGGACTTCAGTAAATATAGGTTTAAGCGGGAACAATTCTCTTGAACTCCAGAGAGCCGGAGCAAGTGAGCGCTTGTCTATTTAAGATAGACAACTTAATGGTGTTATCAATGACAATTGTATTAGAAAAAGACACAAATCCTGCCGTCCATGTGCAGCAGTTGCCGATGATTCCCAAACCTAAGAATTCCATAGTTAAATCGGTACAAGTGTCTGACTCAGTCTGAGTCCAAATTCAAACCTGAATCCAAAATCAAAAACGGATACATAATCATGAACTTGAACACTCGAAATCAACATCAAATTCAAACATGTATACTTTGACTTGAACTTAACATGAATACCTGAACACAATGGTTGCCATTGAAACTGACTTGACTTGAACCATGAATATAACTTGACATGAATACATGAATACTTGACACGAATACATGATATTGACATGATCTCAATCTTGCAACTTGATGTATTCATGGATTCGAGCAAGACTGGTAATTTTAACTGTAACTTAGAATACATGGGGTGTTGGGGTAGTTCATGTGTGAATCCAACGGAATCTCAGAAGTCCCCCTAAATCATGAATCCATGTCTATTAACACAAGCAATCTATCATGAGGGCTCGTGTTTCTTTACTCCTGGATTATAGCCTGTTGAGTTTGGAGTACTTCAACACTAGGTTGAAGTCCCGTTACTAACATTTGATTCGGGTCCGTAGTTCGTTACCCCTAAATTACAGCCTGTTGGGTTCGAGAACACTCTTTAGATTGGTTGATATTCACTCTTGAACTTATGTTACGGTAGTTTAACCATGTAAAGACATTTTAGGACACTTACATTCACTTCATATTCACTATACCTACACTACACGGCTATGCTATTCTATACTCATGTTATTTTGCCATGATATATATACAGAACTGCATGTTAAATAGAAATGACATGCTTACAGTAAATGACATGTTTAAATAACATATCTCCTAGTCCATTAATTCATGATATACATTTTTATCATTATACATTATACTTCATACCTATATCTTGGGGACTTACCGAGCGAAAGTTCACTAATGGGCATTCCACCCATTTTTGTTTCTTGGAATGTTCATCAGATATTGTGGAGACTGAGAAGGTGGACATCACCGAGGAGGAGCAAAACCAGATCATGACTCAGGACTAGACTGGCTATCTTTTTTCTCAGTTTATGTATGCCACCAGTTTAGGCAATTCTCTTCTTGTATTGTATTTCCTTTCAATTGAACTCATGTATTGTAAATGCTTCAAGTTGAATGTAAATAAAGTTGTTGAAGTTAAAATCTCATATTTATTTCTTGTCATTTTATATTGCTTCATTACGCTTAGCGTATTTATTCCGCGAACTGACCTTCTCAAAATAAATACATCGTGGGCTTGCCACGTCACCGTTTCCGTCTATTGGGAAGCGGGGCGTGACAAGGCTAGATTTGTTGCAAAACGTTTTCATCAAAAACCGGGTGTAGACTATGAAGAAACCTTTTCTCCAGTGGCTATGCTCAAATCCATTCGGATCCTACTTGCCATCATAGTCACAAATTCGTCGTTCGGGAATAATTCGGCGAGGTCGAAAATTCGGATTCGGCGATCTATTCGGAAAAAATCGGCAGGTATTCGGGAAAGATTCGGTAAGTGTTCGAGAAATGTTCGGGAAGGATTTCGAGCAAGAAATTAATATATGAGACGCTAGGTTTTGATTTTGTGAATTATTTGCTTTTTTTGAATTATTCGATGTTTTATCACATAATTCGGGAATAATTCGCGAATTATTCGGCCCGCCGATTAATTCGGCGATTAAGTCGGCTGGTCAAAAATTCGCGCATTACTCGCGAATTCGGCGAATAATTCGCGAATTATGTGACTATGCTTGCCATTGCTACCTTCCATAGCTATGAGATTTGGCAGATGGATGTAAAGACCGCTTTTCTAAATGACGCTTTAGAAGAGTGTGTCTATATGGATTAACCAGAAGGCCTCATAGACAGTGGGAGCACGGGAAGGTGTTCTAGTTGCTTAAATCCATTTATGGATTAAAACAAACATCGCGGAACTGGAACATCTGTTTTGATGAAACAATCACGGAATTTTACTTCATTAAAAACATTGATGAACCTTATATATATAAGAAGATTGTAAAGAGAACGGTCGTGTTCCTCATTTTATATGTCAATGACATTCTCTTGATAAAAAATGATATTCCTATGTTGCAGTCGGTCAAGCTATTCTTTTCTCAGAAATTCTCCATGAACGACCTAGGTGATGCCTTCTACATTCTGGAGATCAAAATATATCATGATAATAAGAGAATGTTGGGACTTTACAGTCCAAGTACATTGACCCAATACTAAAGAGATATATTATGGAAGATTCCAAGCACCATAATTTACTGGCTTGTCATGAAATCACCCTCTCTAAAGTGATGTCTCCCAAGACTGATGATGAGAGGGCTCGCATGAGCATTACCATACTCTTCAGCGGTAGGATCTATAATATATGCCATATTATGTACTAGATCGGATTTAACTTACGCACTTCGTATAGTAAGACGGTATCAGTCAAACCTAGGAGAGAAGTATTGGACAGCTGTGAAGAACATTCTGAAGAACCTGAGAAGGACTATGGATATGTTCTTAGTGTACGGTAATGGAAACCTCCAAATGGAGTCCTTTACCAATTCAAGCTTCCAAAGAGACAAGGATGATGGCAAGTCTATCTCGGGTTATGTGTTCACCTTCAATGAAGGGACGGTTTGTTGCAAGAGTTCCAAACAGGACACCGTAATAGACTCGACGATGGAGGCTAAATACGTTGCTACCAACGATTCCGTAAAATAGGCTGTCTGGATGAGAAAGTTCATTCATGACCTTGAGGTGGTTCCGTCTATTGTTGATCCAATACCTTTGTATTGTGACAATAATGGGGTTATAGAGTTAACGAAGGAACCATGATCCTATCGGAAATCCAGAAACATCTTAATATGGTATCACCCGATAAGGAAGATCATTGATCGCCGGGAAATCAAGGTCAAAAAAGTAGACACGGTGGACAACACGGTGGACCCACTCATAAAGGCACTTCCTTAGACTCAGCTGGAGCGGCTATTGGAGATGATTGGTCTTCGATATGCCAATACATGGCCTTAGTGTGAGTGGGAGATTGTTGGATGATATGCCCGAGAGACCGTTATTATATAGTACAGGAATATATATTACATATGGATGCTTGGGATATATATATGTACTGGACAATCTTGCTCGATAGGATAGTATGCTATCTGGTTTGCCTTTACGTCAACATGTGTATATATTCTATTTTATATTACGTATCTCGATTACATGTTGGTAAAGCCCGTAGGATCATTGCTTGACTACTAGAGTTGTGATGGCGATCATACTCGTGGGATCTAGGTAGTCTATAAGCACATCCTTAAATTGTCCTTAATCGTTGGAGTTTCGATATAGGCCATTGATACTCCGGAGTAGACTAGTGCATACGTTTCTTTTTCCCGCAAGGGAAGGTGGCCTGTCCTATAGCCATTGGTGTTCGGCACTAAAAATAGTATACAGGTGATCATTAGGTTAGGAGTTACACCAGACGGACTCACCGAGAACTTCTAAATGGTAATATACCTATCGTCAGATAGTAGTTCTTCAGTGACATAGATACAGGTTAGTCTTTAGACCTGACATCATCATTCATCTCGAGTGTGTTCCCACTGAACTTAGATTACTACCCTACCACAGCTTTAAAGAGACGTGAAAACAAGTTTTAATTGGGTACAGTCCTGAAGCACTTAGGGGCAGTGAGCGATAGAAGGGATTCGTCTCTCCCGCTATAGGGAGTTGAAGTCGTGCCATGTTTGATTAGTCATCACCATAAGACCTTGTCCAAGGCAGTTGAGATTAACTGATTGTGAGATCAGTAGTTTCTCGGGATAGTTTTGGACCACATCGACACGACTTATTGGGTTATTAAGGGTATGACGTTTTCAACCTTCCTACACCCAGTATGCAATACTCTCAGACAAAGAGACCGGACTGTACGGAGATTGTCATTTTCAGGCTCGGTAGGGATACGGATGAGTTTACTTGTCGGCCTTCCTTTCATTCAATACCTGGGTAGCCATTATGTACAGGTAGTGCCGCTGACGTGCTTGTAGTTAAACACGCTGCCAATGTATTATCAAGTCTTTAGAGTCCCACACAAAAGGTTTCCCAGCTTAGGCGAAATGATGTTTTGGCACTTCTGATCCCAGAAGAACAGGGTGCCCTTCTTCATCAGATGACTGTAGGGATGACATTTTCCGAATAGGTTGGCAATGAACCGTCGGATATACGTGAGCTTTCCTTAGAGAGACCGTAGTTGTTTGACGGTTCTTGGAATGGGCATCTCCATAATCGTCTTGATCTTTGAGGATCGATTTCAATACCTCGGTGACGTATGATGAATCCTAAGAATTTGCGATCCAGTCAGGATATTGAACCTCTAGGATGAAGCCCGAGTAGATTAGTTTCTTGATTCAGCGTTGATACTCAT
Organism: Agapanthus africanus; assembly: GCA_030015575.1. Lineage (NCBI taxonomy): Eukaryota > Viridiplantae > Streptophyta > Magnoliopsida > Asparagales > Amaryllidaceae > Agapanthus > Agapanthus africanus. The sequence goes on from CM057342.1 coordinate 213,641,079, forward strand.
CTCAAGTTCGATCTGTGTCCTTCTTGGCGCCTGTTTGACTGGCTTTATGTCTGGCGATGTGGCCAGTTTATGTACTGCTACTTTTAGATCTAGACACGGCATTTCAGAGTAGTTCCATGCAAGTTTTTGTATTACATAAGCACGTCTTTTAGTATGGCCACTTGTTTTTCAGATAGAAACTCACTCACAAACATTGGCCTCGAATCATTTAATGTCCCTAAGTCAATTTTTCTTCGGTTGTCCACCGTGGTGTATATCCCATCTTCCAGCTCTTGCGGTGCTGGTGGAAACTCTAAGATCACCTCGTCTTTATCTTCATTTATGAAGCACCTGAAGAGTTCATTTATACCCTCATGCCTACCCTCTTTTGAGAGTGTTATCATATGGAAGGTATGAGTACGCTTCCATTCTCGCGGTCGAGCTGGTCCTATCCTGATGACATAGATCTTCTTTGGCTCATACTTTTGTAGCGGGCTTACCCTCCAACTGTCTGATAAAGTAAACCTGCCTTATTGATACTGGTCCTCGACCCAGTCTTTGAATATGAAACAGTCCTCAAGAGGATGTCTAATTGTACTGTGAATGGAGAAATAATCCGGGTGATGGACTTCGTTTATTTGTTTGGGGTGCCGAGACTCCGGAAGTATCATCATTTGGTGCTTCATGATAAGGTCTAATATTTTGCCCTATCTTGTCTTGAGGGAAAGAGTATTCCCGACCCATATTCTTTATAAAGGACAGTTTTTGTCACGCCCCGCTTCCCAAAATACGGAATACGAGGGGTAGACAAGGCCAGCCATGCTCCTACGGTCAAGGAAATGTCCTGCCGTAGTCACACTTCGGCTTCTAGTTTATCATGGTAAACAGTAAACGATGCGCAGGTAATGAGAAATGCAGTAACTGAAGGAAACAATATAAAGACTGACCTGAAGTGGAACAAATGAATGTAAATCGGGAAGGCAAGTCAAGAAGTCTGATGATGCACGTCTAGATCTGGTCCAAGCTAACTCTTCTCCTCACACTGAGCATGCATACTCAGGTCGTCAGAGCGACACAATAGCAATAATATGTATATATAAAATCAAGTGATATTTCTAACAGGGGTAATGGAAATGAATAACAGTAAATCAATGAGAGTATGAATATGTAGGTGCAGTAATCAACGCAGCGGAACAGTAAATCAGTATAATGATATGTCACGTATGCCACACAGTATATAAAGAATAAAGATGCCAGTATCCCTATCAGTCTCTAAGTCTCACTACACAGGTCAATAAGCCTATCGTCAGTCCAAGTGTGAGAGTCAACCACTCGCGAGTGTCCTCCACCCAAGGGTAGAACCCAAGGGCAAGGGACCACGGGCCCAACATGTAATGAATGTATCACGGTGATATAGCACATACCCTGTAAATCTCCATATAACTCCCTAAATATATAAGCCGGCATGGGACTCCCGAGATTCTGTTGAATTCACACTTGAACTACCCCACACCCCGAGGTCTACATCAAACGCTAACCATCACCCTAAATACTAATCGATCCGTGACAAGTCTGCGCGAGAACTGGAGGCAGGACCTCCATCAAGCACGTCCCGACTAATACCTAAGATAAATGGCAGTGTCGGATGCCTTATCTGTGACACCCATGCAAGCGCTTCCATAAGTGTCCCATACCACTTATAGTCACACGTACACGCATCCCACAGACGTCGACAATGCAATAGAATAAAAGGGACACTGATTATGCACAAGTACGTATCACTTTCACTTAATCACGAATACACGGACACTGACGTACTTGCCACAATCAACACTAAAATCTAACACTGGGTAAATGCACGATGTCACTAGGTTATCACTAACATGATATGGGTATGCTGTGATGCATGAACAGTATAAAAGCACAATTAAGGTGTCATAAAAACATCAGTCTATTACTTGCACGATTTATCATGAAGCATATGTATGTAATTTGGCGAAAGGATAAACAGGTAGTAATTAATATGTTCAGTTATCCATCCATAGAATTTTGTTTCAAGCTAATCGGGTTTCAGGATCATTAGTTATAACTGTTTCATTTTAGGCGCACGCGGCTGGAAATCTGGTTTCAGAATCAGGAATCCATTTCGCAACGCATTTTGACCCCAGTTGGGATCATAGTTTAGCGACGCTACAGTTGAATGAATTCTAGGGTCTTCAGTAAAGTTTTCAACGAAACAAACGGATCTTCAATCGCATCTGTACGTTAGGAGTTACAATCTGTTTAATATTAACATGTCAATTCTGATTCTGCTGGGACTGTTATGTGTCCCGATCTTCTAAATTACAATTTAAATATCAAACGGTAACGAAACAGAATGAAATCAATTGTGTTGTCTAGCTAACAGATTTACCTATAGTGAACAGCGGGGTTCCGCAGCCTAAGTGCTAAGGAAACCCTGTGGTACCCATTATGGAACAGCAACCAATAGCTGAAGTCGCTCTGGACTGCAGTCCAGAGTCACACTCCGCTTCGAATATCATCATGGTTTAAATACAGAAATGTCTGGAAACTAGCACAGGGTTAAATTTCATCGAGACGGCTTTGATTTGAGCCCTCGAACGCACCATTCTACTATATATGTGATTTATGGTGAATTTAACGGTTTTCAGGTGCAACAGAATTACAGTTTTATGGTTAAACTTGGGGGCAGTTGTTTTAGTCGTAAATGATCAAGTTATCCAACAAAATTCATACACAAAGTTCACAGCCCTATGGGCCAACCTACACCATCGAGTTCCGTCAAATTTGATAATGTTTTCCTAAGGGAACAAGCATCGAACAGTTGTGTTGCAACATTTTAACACAAGGTAAACATGGGATATATATAAAATGTTGATTTGTAACATATATAAAATAGCATGAAAGCAAGTTAAAACTTGCCTGGAGGCGCACGGCAGCGAGGTACAGTACGGGCGCGCGACGAGCTATCACCGCGATGGTACGGCTCCGGGTGAGCTCGGGTCTGTTCTCGATCGGCGAGGGCTCGGGGCGTCGTCGGGGTGTCTGCGGTGGTCACAACTCTCGATGGTGGCTGCTTGTGTGGTGGTGGCCGGAAGGTGGAATGTTTGGCCACGGAGAAAGAGAGAGAAAGAGAATTTCTGAGAAAGAGAGAGAAAAAGAGATTTGAGAGGGAATTGAGAGAGAGTCACAGAGAGAAAGGGTTTAGAGAGAGGGGAGCAGAGGGCAGTAGAGAGAGAGACGAGAACTGAGAGTGAGAGATGGAGGGTGAGAGAGAGTTAGAGAGAGAGAGAGAGCTGTAGACAGAGAAAGAAAGAGAGAGAGTGATCGGAAGAGAGAGTTGGAAGGAGAGATTGGGAGAGAGAGAGAGAGGCTAACTGGGTGATGACGGGGTCGACGGAGGGGAGCTCGTCGTGGTGCTGAGGTCGAGGGTCGACGACGTGGGACGACGGCGAGGCGACGAGGAGGGTTGGGGCGGTTACGGTTGCCGTCAACGTTGGTGAGGAAAGGAGCAGGGGTGCTTGGCAGGGACGACGAGCGGAGTTGTAGGAGGAGATGACGGTGAGGGGTCGGAGCTCCGATGGGTCGCGGTGGTTGTAGTGGTGCTTGGTGAAGTTGGGTAGTCGAGGGAGTCGGCGCTCGAGCGAGGGTGTGCAGGGGAGTCGAGCTCGGGTGTGGGTGAGTGGGTGCAGGCGAAGGCGCTCGGCAGTGGAGGAAGAGGGGAGAAGGAGTGAGCGGAGATGGTGGCGATGTCGACGGTGGAGGTGAGGGTGTGGGTTCAAGGAGGAGAGAACGGGAGTGGAGAGAGTGAGGGGAGAAGACGTGATGGGGAGGGGAAAGGAGACGAGGCGAGATTGAGGGGACGAGGTGCGCGTCGTGAGGGTAACGGTGAGCGAGGCACGGCGCGTGTCGGGCGGCGACGTGGGCGCAACGGTAAGAAACGCGCGCGAAATTTGTGGAGGTAGCCGTTGTGGATTTGAGAAGGAGATGAACAGTGTGACGGGTCGGGTCGGGTTCGAGACGCGGGAGCGGGTGCGGGGAGTGGGCCGAGCGACTGGGCCAGAGAACAAAAAAATAAGGAAAAGGTTTGAGGAGAGAAAAAGCATGGGCTGAGGGAAAAATTGATGGGAAAAAGAGAATTTTAGATAATGAATTTTTGTGGATTGGGCTGGGGCTGAGTCGGGCTAGGGATAAAAAAAAAATGAATTTATTAACAAAAGTGGGCTGGGTTATGCTTAAAGGAAAAAATGGGGTTTTAATAAAAATAAGTTAAGTTATAAAGAATGGCTTGGGGATTTGGCCTAACATTTAACATTTTGTTCTAAACTTGGCTAGGGAAAATACTTAAAAATGAAATGGAGTTCTAGATCGAGATCGGGGTTTGTATAAATAGGAAAGGGAAAAATAAGGGATTGGAATTATGGTTTGAGGAAAAACGGGGTACAAATGATTTGGAGTTTAGGGTCTAAAGGGGTTCCCAAAATAAATAAACTAATAATTAATTATAAATAAAATTGAAATCTCATAAGTTAACGAGAACTCAAATATTGGTATAAAGAGGGTCGGGTGTTACATCATACCACCCTTATAAAAATTTCGTCCTCGAAATTTAAAATAAACGATAAGTTATACAAATACAGGTGAAGGCTATTATATTGCAAACTAACACATAAAGGTTTATAATGAACCGTGAACAAGGAAACTGAAGGTACAAACATGTAGGAACAACATAAAACCGACAGGTCTAAATAGATATCATACAGGAAGCACTATAGGGGTAACTACATGTATACAAATTAATAATAACGACAACAATGAATAACGATATTCGAGGTGTACTCGATAAATGCACATATCAATATATCAAAAGTAGTCCCACAAAAGAATAAGTAAGGCACGACCATTTATAATAGCAACCATAGGCACAAAACTCGAAAATAAAATAATGAGAATAAAGCAGTGAAAAAAAAAAATTTTGGTAGGTTAAAACATTTTAGAATACTGTATCGTTAAAATGGGTTTAAATTAATTTAGGAAGTTTGTATAGTGAAATTTAGGAACATGTACGAAATATGCGCGGTGTAAGGTCGCGCTACTGAAAATAAGAATACCAATAGTGTACTTAAAAATACATAAATTAGAGTAATCAATAACACACTCTTTGATAAATTTAAAATTGTGAAAACTAAATTTTGAATAATAATGTCTCTAAATATTTTGGGTTAAAAGAGAAATCACCAATATGAATAGGGCTAGCTAGGATAGTGATTACAAGAAGGTGTGGCTCTATCAAAAGGTCGGAGTGCGGCGGATTTAGGTTAAACGCTAAGGAGATCGTGATAGGGTCAGCACAGGAAGCAAGGATGAGCAACAAAGGAATATAAAAGGATAAGTGTGGGGGAAACACAGTTGGTACAACACACGAACCAAAATTTGAAGAGTTAAAGAACTCGGAAGTTTCACAAGGACCGTTCTCCACCCAGAAAGATCTCAAATGGGTACAGAAAAGGGATAAGGATGGCTCATTCCAAGGATCAAGGTGCGGAACTTTCTAATCGACACGAGGTGAAAACTACACACTGAGTAGGGGTGGACAGTCAGGGAACTCGGCAGAACATAACTGGATATGGGAAATAAACAAGTATCAAGCGAACTAATAATCAAAGGATTTATGAATTCAGAGTATTTATTTCATTCAAGAAAATCTGAAACAAGGCATTGTCCAAGACGGAAAGTGGCCCTAAACTATACACAGATTAATTGGCCAGAAGACAATATCAAAAGAAATCCCATCAGTCGCGGTTGTGGAGATTCAGCAGCTTGCGGTAGGCTCGTGCGCTCAGGTAGGGGCGTCCATTTCCATAGCGCCTCACAGGTATCGCTAAAGAAAGTTCTCCCATGGCAGGGTCTTGATCCTCTGGTCCTTCATCCTCGGGTAGTACTTCTTCATCGAGGTCCGATCCCATGTGATCCTCTCCTTCTGGGTTCTCTTCCCCGGGGGTTTCCTCCGCGGGATTTTCTTCTATCGGTTCTTCCTCGGGGTCTTCCTCTATAGGATTCTCTTCAGGATCTCCTTCTTCTTCGTCAGAATCAGCTATCATGTCAAACTCTGGGGCGGCTGCTCCTTCGTCCTCTGAATCATTGTTTTCGAAGTTGACCTGTGGACCATTGACCTCATCATCGGAACTCGTCAGTGTGTGATCTAAGGAAATGCATGACTGTGCATCCTCGTCTAGATGCGGCGCTGCTCCAGGGTGGGCCATGGTCTGAAAGGAAAATTCATGATTAGACAGTGGAACACATCAAGGAAAGTTCATAGTGCGAAGTATAAGAAAATATGCGGTTGCAGGAACTGAAAGATCAGAATGAAAATATTGTGATAATGAATATAATTTGACATAGAGAAAGCATGGGAATGTTACATATATTATGATTCAAATTTTATTTCATTCAACTAAGAGTTCAACGGATACAAGGTTCAAATGGAAGGAAATGTTTATAAGAGTACGACAACAAAATACTGAAATTGGAAAACATAAAATTCTTCTTTGACTGCCAGAATGCTGCATCATCGTTACGCGAGTTGATTCCTGCGTTAGATCCGCCTTATGGTCGAAGTTCAAACTACGCGATGATCCTCATTTGGTAGAAGTGGGGCGAGTGGATGAGTCTCCTCCTTTTAGCTCCTTCCTTTCCGGGCAGCCGTTGATGAGATGTTTGTCGGAACCGCATATCAGACATTTCCATTGGGCACGGCGACAATCCCTCTGAGGGTGTCCTGACCTCTTACAATATCCACAGCAAGGGTTCTTCTGATGCATCTGTTGACGCTTCATCTTCTTCTCCTTTCCTCGTCCAATAGAGATCCCTTTATGATAGGGGACTCCCGCTGGTGCCTGATTCGCCTGTCTTCTCAGTCCTTCAGCTAATAAGTCGTTTGTTCGCTCCTGGGCTTCCTTTAAACCTTGCAATACACTCAGGATCTCAACAGTCTGATTCTGGGGAGCGGATAAAGATGAAGAGTCGTTGGAAGACATGATCCTGAAACAACAATTTGAGGATGATATAAGTCACAAGCTAAATGAATCAAAATATAATATGGATAGAACAAGGATTCAAGGATATCAGAGATGATGAATATCATTACGAGTGGGGAATCAACTGTATCACTTTAAGTCACTTGAATAGAGTACGGTAGTGCAATTGCCACCACGTACCCTTGTCAAGTCATCCGAAACCATAGTGAATGGATAGCTGAACACACGATGTGAATATGGATCAAGAATGACAAGTTTACAATCTAGACCGAGTGATGTCTTAGATTGCCAAACTCTATACGGAAAACTGCAATCTCAAACTACGCAAAACCTGCTCTGATACCAACTAAACCATGTCACGCCCCGCTTCCCAAAATACGGAATACGAGGGGTAGACAAGGCCAGCCATGCTCCTACGGTCAAGGAAATGTCCTGCCGTAGTCACACTTCGGCTTCTAGTTTATCATGGTAAACAGTAAACGATGCGCAGGTAATGAGAAATGCAGTAACTGAAGGAAACAATATAAAGACTGACCTGAAGTGGAACAAATGAATGTAAATCGGGAAGGCAAGTCAAGAAGTCTGATGATGCACGTCTAGATCTGGTCCAAGCTAACTCTTCTCCTCACACTGAGCATGCATACTCAGGTCGTCAGAGCGACACAATAGCAATAATATGTATATATAAAATCAAGTGATATTTCTAACAGGGGTAATGGAAATGAATAACAGTAAATCAATGAGAGTATGAATATGTAGGTGCAGTAATCAACGCAGCGGAACAGTAAATCAGTATAATGATATGTCACGTATGCCACACAGTATATAAAGAATAAAGATGCCAGTATCCCTATCAGTCTCTAAGTCTCACTACACAGGTCAATAAGCCTATCGTCAGTCCAAGTGTGAGAGTCAACCACTCGCGAGTGTCCTCCACCCAAGGGTAGAACCCAAGGGCAAGGGACCACGGGCCCAACATGTAATGAATGTATCACGGTGATATAGCACATACCCTGTAAATCTCCATATAACTCCCTAAATATATAAGCCGGCATGGGACTCCCGAGATTCTGTTGAATTCACACTTGAACTACCCCACACCCCGAGGTCTACATCAAACGCTAACCATCACCCTAAATACTAATCGATCCGTGACAAGTCTGCGCGAGAACTGGAGGCAGGACCTCCATCAAGCACGTCCCGACTAATACCTAAGATAAATGGCAGTGTCGGATGCCTTATCTGTGACACCCATGCAAGCGCTTCCATAAGTGTCCCATACCACTTATAGTCACACGTACACGCATCCCACAGACGTCGACAATGCAATAGAATAAAAGGGACACTGATTATGCACAAGTACGTATCACTTTCACTTAATCACGAATACACGGACACTGACGTACTTGCCACAATCAACACTAAAATCTAACACTGGGTAAATGCACGATGTCACTAGGTTATCACTAACATGATATGGGTATGCTGTGATGCATGAACAGTATAAAAGCACAATTAAGGTGTCATAAAAACATCAGTCTATTACTTGCACGATTTATCATGAAGCATATGTATGTAATTTGGCGAAAGGATAAACAGGTAGTAATTAATATGTTCAGTTATCCATCCATAGAATTTTGTTTCAAGCTAATCGGGTTTCAGGATCATTAGTTATAACTGTTTCATTTTAGGCGCACGCGGCTGGAAATCTGGTTTCAGAATCAGGAATCCATTTCGCAACGCATTTTGACCCCAGTTGGGATCATAGTTTAGCGACGCTACAGTTGAATGAATTCTAGGGTCTTCAGTAAAGTTTTCAACGAAACAAACGGATCTTCAATCGCATCTGTACGTTAGGAGTTACAATCTGTTTAATATTAACATGTCAATTCTGATTCTGCTGGGACTGTTATGTGTCCCGATCTTCTAAATTACAATTTAAATATCAAACGGTAACGAAACAGAATGAAATCAATTGTGTTGTCTAGCTAACAGATTTACCTATAGTGAACAGCGGGGTTCCGCAGCCTAAGTGCTAAGGAAACCCTGTGGTACCCATTATGGAACAGCAACCAATAGCTGAAGTCGCTCTGGACTGCAGTCCAGAGTCACACTCCGCTTCGAATATCATCATGGTTTAAATACAGAAATGTCTGGAAACTAGCACAGGGTTAAATTTCATCGAGACGGCTTTGATTTGAGCCCTCGAACGCACCATTCTACTATATATGTGATTTATGGTGAATTTAACGGTTTTCAGGTGCAACAGAATTACAGTTTTACGGTTAAACTTGGGGGCAGTTGTTTTAGTCGTAAATGATCAAGTTATCCAACAAAATTCATACACAAAGTTCACAGCCCTATGGGCCAACCTACACCATCGAGTTCCGTCAAATTTGATAATGTTTTCCTAAGGGAACAAGCATCGAACAGTTGTGTTGCAACATTTTAACACAAGGTAAACATGGGATATATATAAAATGTTGATTTGTAACATATATAAAATAGCATGAAAGCAAGTTAAAACTTGCCTGGAGGCGCACGGCAGCGAGGTACAGTACGGGCGCGCGACGAGCTATCACCGCGATGGTACGGCTCCGGGTGAGCTCGGGTCTGTTCTCGATCGGCGAGGGCTCGGGGCGTCGTCGGGGTGTCTGCGGTGGTCACAACTCTCGATGGTGGCTGCTTGTGTGGTGGTGGCCGGAAGGTGGAATGTTTGGCCACGGAGAAAGAGAGAGAAAGAGAATTTCTGAGAAAGAGAGAGAAAAAGAGATTTGAGAGGGAATTGAGAGAGAGTCACAGAGAGAAAGGGTTTAGAGAGAGGGGAGCAGAGGGCAGTAGAGAGAGAGACGAGAACTGAGAGTGAGAGATGGAGGGTGAGAGAGAGTTAGAGAGAGAGAGAGAGCTGTAGACAGAGAAAGAAAGAGAGAGAGTGATCGGAAGAGAGAGTTGGAAGGAGAGATTGGGAGAGAGAGAGAGAGGCTAACTGGGTGATGACGGGGTCGACGGAGGGGAGCTCGTCGTGGTGCTGAGGTCGAGGGTCGACGACGTGGGACGACGGCGAGGCGACGAGGAGGGTTGGGGCGGTTGCGGTTGCCGTCAACGTTGGTGAGGAAAGGAGCAGGGGTGCTTGGCAGGGACGACGAGCGGAGTTGTAGGAGGAGATGACGGTGAGGGGTCGGAGCTCCGATGGGTCGCGGTGGTTGTAGTGGTGCTTGGTGAAGTTGGGTAGTCGAGGGAGTCGGCGCTCGAGCGAGGGTGTGCAGGGGAGTCGAGCTCGGGTGTGGGTGAGTGGGTGCAGGCGAAGGCGCTCGGCAGTGGAGGAAGAGGGGAGAAGGAGTGAGCGGAGATGGTGGCGATGTCGACGGTGGAGGTGAGGGTGTGGGTTCAAGGAGGAGAGAACGGGAGTGGAGAGAGTGAGGGGAGAAGACGTGATGGGAAGGGGAAAGGAGACGAGGCGAGATTGAGGGGACGAGGTGCGCGTCGTGAGGGTAACGGTGAGCGAGGCACGGCGCGTGTCGGGCGGCGACGTGGGCGCAACGGTAAGAAACGCGCGCGAAATTTGTGGAGGTAGCCGTTGTGGATTTGAGAAGGAGATGAACAGTGTGACGGGTCGGGTCGGGTTCGAGACGCGGGAGCGGGTGCGGGGAGTGGGCCGAGCGACTGGGCCAGAGAACAAAAAAATAAGGAAAAGGTTTGAGGAGAGAAAAAGCATGGGCTGAGGGAAAAATTGATGGGAAAAAGAGAATTTTAGATAATGAATTTTTGTGGATTGGGCTGGGGCTGAGTCGGGCCAGGGATAAAAAAAAAATGAATTTATTAACAAAAGTGGGCTGGGTTATGCTTAAAGGAAAAAATGGGGTTTTAATAAAAATAAGTTAAGTTATAAAGAATGGCTTGGGGATTTGGCCTAACATTTAACATTTTGTTCTAAACTTGGCTAGGGAAAATACTTAAAAATGAAATGGAGTTCTAGATCGAGATCGGGGTTTGTATAAATAGGAAAGGGAAAAATAAGGGATTGGAATTATGGTTTGAGGAAAAACGGGGTACAAATGATTTGGAGTTTAGGGTCTAAAGGGGTTCCCAAAATAAATAAACTAATAATTAATTATAAATAAAATTGAAATCTCATAAGTTAACGAGAACTCAAATATTGGTATAAAGAGGGTCGGGTGTTACATCATACCACCCTTATAAAAATTTCGTCCTCGAAATTTAAAATAAACGATAAGTTATACAAATACAGGTGAAGGCTATTATATTGCAAACTAACACATAAAGGTTTATAATGAACCGTGAACAAGGAAACTGAAGGTACAAACATGTAGGAACAACATAAAACCGACAGGTCTAAATAGATATCATACAGGAAGCACTATAGGGGTAACTACATGTATACAAATTAATAATAACGACAACAATGAATAACGATATTCGAGGTGTACTCGATAAATGCACATATCAATATATCAAAAGTAGTCCCACAAAAGAATAAGTAAGGCACGACCATTTATAATAGCAACCATAGGCACAAAACTCGAAAATAAAATAATGAGAATAAAGCAGTGAAAAAAAAAAAATTTTGGTAGGTTAAAACATTTTAGAATACTGTATCGTTAAAATGGGTTTAAATTAATTTAGGAAGTTTGTATAGTGAAATTTAGGAACATGTACGAAATATGCGCGGTGTAAGGTCGCGCTACTGAAAATAAGAATACCAATAGTGTACTTAAAAATACATAAATTAGAGTAATCAATAACACACTCTTTGATAAATTTAAAATTGTGAAAACTAAATTTTGAATAATAATGTCTCTAAATATTTTGGGTTAAAAGAGAAATCACCAATATGAATAGGGCTAGCTAGGATAGTGATTACAAGAAGGTGTGGCTCTATCAAAAGGTCGGAGTGCGGCGGATTTAGGTTAAACGCTAAGGAGATCGTGATAGGGTCAGCACAGGAAGCAAGGATGAGCAACAAAGGAATATAAAAGGATAAGTGTGGGGGAAACACAGTTGGTACAACACACGAACCAAAATTTGAAGAGTTAAAGAACTCGGAAGTTTCACAAGGACCGTTCTCCACCCAGAAAGATCTCAAATGGGTACAGAAAAGGGATAAGGATGGCTCATTCCAAGGATCAAGGTGCGGAACTTTCTAATCGACACGAGGTGAAAACTACACACTGAGTAGGGGTGGACAGTCAGGGAACTCGGCAGAACATAACTGGATATGGGAAATAAACAAGTATCAAGCGAACTAATAATCAAAGGATTTATGAATTCAGAGTATTTATTTCATTCAAGAAAATCTGAAACAAGGCATTGTCCAAGACGGAAAGTGGCCCTAAACTATACACAGATTAATTGGCCAGAAGACAATATCAAAAGAAATCCCATCAGTCGCGGTTGTGGAGATTCAGCAGCTTGCGGTAGGCTCGTGCGCTCAGGTAGGGGCGTCCATTTCCATAGCGCCTCACAGGTATCGCTAAAGAAAGTTCTCCCATGGCAGGGTCTTGATCCTCTGGTCCTTCATCCTCGGGTAGTACTTCTTCATCGAGGTCCGATCCCATGTGATCCTCTCCTTCTGGGTTCTCTTCCCCGGGGGTTTCCTCCGCGGGATTTTCTTCTATCGGTTCTTCCTCGGGGTCTTCCTCTATAGGATTCTCTTCAGGATCTCCTTCTTCTTCGTCAGAATCAGCTATCATGTCAAACTCTGGGGCGGCTGCTCCTTCGTCCTCTGAATCATTGTTTTCGAAGTTGACCTGTGGACCATTGACCTCATCATCGGAACTCGTCAGTGTGTGATCTAAGGAAATGCATGACTGTGCATCCTCGTCTAGATGCGGCGCTGCTCCAGGGTGGGCCATGGTCTGAAAGGAAAATTCATGATTAGACAGTGGAACACATCAAGGAAAGTTCATAGTGCGAAGTATAAGAAAATATGCGGTTGCAGGAACTGAAAGATCAGAATGAAAATATTGTGATAATGAATATAATTTGACATAGAGAAAGCATGGGAATGTTACATATATTATGATTCAAATTTTATTTCATTCAACTAAGAGTTCAACGGATACAAGGTTCAAATGGAAGGAAATGTTTATAAGAGTACGACAACAAAATACTGAAATTGGAAAACATAAAATTCTTCTTTGACTGCCAGAATGCTGCATCATCGTTACGCGAGTTGATTCCTGCGTTAGATCCGCCTTATGGTCGAAGTTCAAACTACGCGATGATCCTCATTTGGTAGAAGTGGGGCGAGTGGATGAGTCTCCTCCTTTTAGCTCCTTCCTTTCCGGGCAGCCGTTGATGAGATGTTTGTCGGAACCGCATATCAGACATTTCCATTGGGCACGGCGACAATCCCTCTGAGGGTGTCCTGACCTCTTACAATATCCACAGCAAGGGTTCTTCTGATGCATCTGTTGACGCTTCATCTTCTTCTCCTTTCCTCGTCCAATAGAGATCCCTTTATGATAGGGGACTCCCGCTGGTGCCTGATTCGCCTGTCTTCTCAGTCCTTCAGCTAATAAGTCGTTTGTTCGCTCCTGGGCTTCCTTTAAACCTTGCAATACACTCAGGATCTCAACAGTCTGATTCTGGGGAGCGGATAAAGATGAAGAGTCGTTGGAAGACATGATCCTGAAACAACAATTTGAGGATGATATAAGTCACAAGCTAAATGAATCAAAATATAATATGGATAGAACAAGGATTCAAGGATATCAGAGATGATGAATATCATTACGAGTGGGGAATCAACTGTATCACTTTAAGTCACTTGAATAGAGTACGGTAGTGCAATTGCCACCACGTACCCTTGTCAAGTCATCCGAAACCATAGTGAATGGATAGCTGAACACACGATGTGAATATGGATCAAGAATGACAAGTTTACAATCTAGACCGAGTGATGTCTTAGATTGCCAAACTCTATACGGAAAACTGCAATCTCAAACTACGCAAAACCTGCTCTGATACCAACTAAACCATGTCACGCCCCGCTTCCCAAAATACGGAATACGAGGGGTAGACAAGGCCAGCCATGCTCCTACGGTCAAGGAAATGTCCTGCCGTAGTCACACTTCGGCTTCTAGTTTATCATGGTAAACAGTAAACGATGCGCAGGTAATGAGAAATGCAGTAACTGAAGGAAACAATATAAAGACTGACCTGAAGTGGAACAAATGAATGTAAATCGGGAAGGCAAGTCAAGAAGTCTGATGATGCACGTCTAGATCTGGTCCAAGCTAACTCTTCTCCTCACACTGAGCATGCATACTCAGGTCGTCAGAGCGACACAATAGCAATAATATGTATATATAAAATCAAGTGATATTTCTAACAGGGGTAATGGAAATGAATAACAGTAAATCAATGAGAGTATGAATATGTAGGTGCAGTAATCAACGCAGCGGAACAGTAAATCAGTATAATGATATGTCACGTATGCCACACAGTATATAAAGAATAAAGATGCCAGTATCCCTATCAGTCTCTAAGTCTCACTACACAGGTCAATAAGCCTATCGTCAGTCCAAGTGTGAGAGTCAACCACTCGCGAGTGTCCTCCACCCAAGGGTAGAACCCAAGGGCAAGGGACCACGGGCCCAACATGTAATGAATGTATCACGGTGATATAGCACATACCCTGTAAATCTCCATATAACTCCCTAAATATATAAGCCGGCATGGGACTCCCGAGATTCTGTTGAATTCACACTTGAACTACCCCACACCCCGAGGTCTACATCAAACGCTAACCATCACCCTAAATACTAATCGATCCGTGACAAGTCTGCGCGAGAACTGGAGGCAGGACCTCCATCAAGCACGTCCCGACTAATACCTAAGATAAATGGCAGTGTCGGATGCCTTATCTGTGACACCCATGCAAGCGCTTCCATAAGTGTCCCATACCACTTATAGTCACACGTACACGCATCCCACAGACGTCGACAATGCAATAGAATAAAAGGGACACTGATTATGCACAAGTACGTATCACTTTCACTTAATCACGAATACACGGACACTGACGTACTTGCCACAATCAACACTAAAATCTAACACTGGGTAAATGCACGATGTCACTAGGTTATCACTAACATGATATGGGTATGCTGTGATGCATGAACAGTATAAAAGCACAATTAAGGTGTCATAAAAACATCAGTCTATTACTTGCACGATTTATCATGAAGCATATGTATGTAATTTGGCGAAAGGATAAACAGGTAGTAATTAATATGTTCAGTTATCCATCCATAGAATTTTGTTTCAAGCTAATCGGGTTTCAGGATCATTAGTTATAACTGTTTCATTTTAGGCGCACGCGGCTGGAAATCTGGTTTCAGAATCAGGAATCCATTTCGCAACGCATTTTGACCCCAGTTGGGATCATAGTTTAGCGACGCTACAGTTGAATGAATTCTAGGGTCTTCAGTAAAGTTTTCAACGAAACAAACGGATCTTCAATCGCATCTGTACGTTAGGAGTTACAATCTGTTTAATATTAACATGTCAATTCTGATTCTGCTGGGACTGTTATGTGTCCCGATCTTCTAAATTACAATTTAAATATCAAACGGTAACGAAACAGAATGAAATCAATTGTGTTGTCTAGCTAACAGATTTACCTATAGTGAACAGCGGGGTTCCGCAGCCTAAGTGCTAAGGAAACCCTGTGGTACCCATTATGGAACAGCAACCAATAGCTGAAGTCGCTCTGGACTGCAGTCCAGAGTCACACTCCGCTTCGAATATCATCATGGTTTAAATACAGAAATGTCTGGAAACTAGCACAGGGTTAAATTTCATCGAGACGGCTTTGATTTGAGCCCTCGAACGCACCATTCTACTATATATGTGATTTATGGTGAATTTAACGGTTTTCAGGTGCAACAGAATTACAGTTTTACGGTTAAACTTGGGGGCAGTTGTTTTAGTCGTAAATGATCAAGTTATCCAACAAAATTCATATACAAAGTTCACAGCCCTATGGGCCAACCTACACCATCGAGTTCCGTCAAATTTGATAATGTTTTCCTAAGGGAACAAGCATCGAACAGTTGTGTTGCAACATTTTAACACAAGGTAAACATGGGATATATATAAAATGTTGATTTGTAACATATATAAAATAGCATGAAAGCAAGTTAAAACTTGCCTGGAGGCGCACGGCAGCGAGGTACAGTACGGGCGCGCGACGAGCTATCACCGCGATGGTACGGCTCCGGGTGAGCTCGGGTCTGTTCTCGATCGGCGAGGGCTCGGGACGTCGTCGGGGTGTCTGCGGTAGTCACAACTCTCGATGGTGGCTGCTTGTGTGGTGGTGGCCGGAAGGTGGAATGTTTGGCCACGGAGAAAGAGAGAGAAAGAGAATTTCTGAGAAAGAGAGAGAAAAAGAGATTTGAGAGGGAATTGAGAGAGAGTCACAGAGAGAAAGGGTTTAGAGAGAGGGGAGCAGAGGGCAGTAGAGAGAGAGACGAGAACTGAGAGTGAGAGATGGAGGGTGAGAGAGAGTTAGAGAGAGAGAGAGAGCTGTAGACAGAGAAAGAGAGAGAGAGAGTGATCGGAAGAGAGAGTTGGAAGGAGAGATTGGGAGAGAGAGAGAGAGGCTAACTGGGTGATGACGGGGTCGACGGAGGGGAGCTCGTCGTGGTGCTGAGGTCGAGGGTCGACGACGTGGGACGACGGCGAGGCGACGAGGAGGGTTGGGACGGTTGCGGTTGCCGTCAACGTTGATGAGGAAAGGAGCAGGGGTGCTTGGCAGGGACGACGAGCGGAGTTGTAGGAGGAGATGACGGTGAGGGGTCGGAGCTCCGATGGGTCGCGGTGGTTGTAGTGGTGCTTGGTGAAGTTGGGTAGTCGAGGGAGTCGGCGCTCGAGCGAGGGTGTGCAGGGGAGTCGAGCTCGGGTGTGGGTGAGTGGGTGCAGGCGAAGGCGCTCGGCAGTGGAGGAAGAGGGGAGAAGGAGTGAGCGGAGATGGTGGCGATGTCGACGGTGGAGGTGAGGGTGTGGGTTCAAGGAGGAGAGAACGGGAGTGGAGAGAGTGAGGGGAGAAGACGTGATGGGGAGGGGAAAGGAGACGAGGCGAGATTGAGGGGACGAGGTGCGCGTCGTGAGGGTAACGGTGAGTGAGGCACGGCGCGTGTCGGGCGGCGACGTGGGCGCAACGGTAAGAAACGCGCACGAAATTTGTGGAGGTAGCCGTTGTGGATTTGAGAAGGAGATGAACAGTGTGACGGGTCGGGTCGGGTTCGAGACGCGGGAGCGGGTGCGGGGAGTGGGCCGAGCGACTGGGCCAGAGAACAAAAAAATAAGGAAAAGGTTTGAGGAGAGAAAAAGCATGGGCTGAGGGAAAAATTGATGGGAAAAAGAGAATTTTAGATAATGAATTTTTGTGGATTGGGCTGGGGCTGAGTCGGGCCAGGGATAAAAAAAAAATGAATTTATTAACAAAAGTGGGCTGGGTTATGCTTAATGGAAAAAATGGGGTTTTAATAAAAATAAGTTAAGTTATAAAGAATGGCTTGGGGATTTGGCCTAACATTTAACATTTTGTTCTAAACTTGGCTAGGGAAAATACTTAAAAATGAAATGGAGTTCTAGATCGAGATCGGGGTTTGTATAAATAGGAAAGGGAAAAATAAGGGATTGGAATTATGGTTTGAGGAAAAACGGGGTACAAATGATTTGGAGTTTAGGGTCTAAAGGGGTTCCCAAAATAAATAAACTAATAATTAATTATAAATAAAATTGAAATCTCATAAGTTAACGAGAACTCAAATATTGGTATAAAGAGGGTCGGGTGTTACAGTTTTCAATCGAGCTTTTCTCGATTGAACAAAGTCTTAGACCCACTTTGTTGACTTCGAATGTTGCTTGCGTTCTCTACCCTACTTTTACCTCCATTTCGGGATTTTCCCCTTTTGCGAGAACACATAGCGGGCTGGGGTTTAAGAGCGTTACAGTTTACTTTCTCCGCAGATTGCTAACTGAGATGTTGTGTCCTGGATCATTCATATATATCTATATCGCGGCTATGATTGTCTCGGCTTGTTTGACAAGCTTCTTTTATTAGCTTATCGATTTGTTCCTCGAGCGATGGACTTAACGTTTTCAAAGTGGGATCTTTCTCCAATTTGACGTCACGGCTATTAGGAAGAGAATTTTCTTGGCAACTATAAGCCCTGTTTCTTGGACCAAACATATCCGAATCCAGTTGTTTCCATCTTCCCGTTGGGCTTCTTTTACCAAGTCCTGGGAATATCCTAAATATTTTTGTAGAATTGGGTCTGCCGAACCGTTTGTTCGAGAGGTACGCATTGGCTCTTTAACAGTTTCTTTAATCTCTCCGCATAATATCTTGGCATACGAATGGGATGGAACCTGTCAACAGCGGGGTTGACACCATGCCAGACTTCTTTTTCTACTCTGGTCTCTATAGATTTTTAGAAGAGGATTACATTTTCACCTCTTCGCCTAAGAGGCACATAGAAGGTCTACAGTTTTTGCACGCTGTATTTATTAAGCGTATCAAGTTCCTTGTAGTGTCGAGGCGGAGCCATTGTGATTTGTAAACTTTGATCCATTTCTGTGAGAGTCTGTATTGACGGGCGAATGGAGAACACTGCATTAGTTTCGTCCTCAGAGTCATTGCCAAAGACCAGGATCGGGGTGGATGGTCCGGGATTATTGTTTTCTTTTTTAGGTTGCCCGGAGTAGACTATTTCTTCATCTTCATCGTTATTGCTCCCAAAAATCGGGATAGTAGCCGCGAATTTTTGTTTATTTTCTAGCTTGTGGCACCTTTCAGTATCCTCCAAGTCCGACAGAAAGTACTGCGCGTCTTCATACTTCCGCACTTCATTCACCGAGAACGGATTTAGTTCTCATATGACAGTGTACTCCGAGCCATTCTTGAAATACTTCATACACTGGTGTTATGTAGAAGGGATTATTTTGTACTCGTGTAATCTGGGCCTGCCGAGTAGAGCATTGTAGCAAGTCGTGGCGTCAATAACATGAAATTCGATGTCATTGTTAGATATGTATACCCTAAAGGCAATTATTGTAATTGTTGGACATGTATATATCTATAGGATAATCTTTCTCAATATAATAGTATGCTATTTGGTTTGACTTTATCATTCATGTGTATGGTTCTACTTGTTATTACTGTCTCTAATACATGTTGATAACACCCCTAGGATCTTTGCTTGACTGCTAGAATTATGATGCAGATCATACTAGTGGGGCCTAGGTAGTCTATAAGCATATCCTTAAATGTTCCTAGTCGAGAGAATATCAAGACAGGGCATCGATGTCCCAGAGTAGACTACACTATACGTTTCTTAACCTTGTATTGGGGCAATGGATGATCCCATATCTATTGGTGTTTAACATCAAAGATTGTATACAGGTGCTCATTAGAGACTAAGTACACTGAACGGCCTCGTCGAGAACTCCTAGATGGTATCATACCTATCGTCAAATAGCAGTTCTCTAGTGACACTTGTACAGGTTAGTCTATAGACCCGAGATCGTCATAGTGTCTTGTGTGGTTCCCACTGTGCTTTGATTTCCACCCTACCATGGCTCTACTGGGTCATGCGAACATGTGGTTTTTGGGTACAGTCCCGAGTCACATGGAGGTAGTGAGCGATAGGAAGGGTTTCTTCTCTCTTAGTATTGGGAGTTGATATTGTGCTATGCGCGATTGGCTATAACCGCAAGTCCCTAGCCAGGGCGGATGAGATTTACTGATAAGTATTGTCAGTAGTTTCTCGATTGGTTATAAGACACATATCGGCATGACTTATCGAGTTATTGGGGTCTGACAATTCCACCCCCAGACTCGATATACGACATATCAGACGAAAAGACCGGACTGTACGGTAAGTGTTGCTTATAGGCTCTACGGGAGTGTGAAAAAGTTTGCTTGTTATCTTCTATTCGTTCAATACCTAGATAGCCGTTACGTACAGCTAGTACCACTGACGGCTTGTGGGTATCTAATGTGATCATTACCTACTGCTGGCGTATTGACGAGTCTTAAGAGTCCCACATAGAGGTTTTCAAGCTCAAGCGAAACGAAGTAGGGCACGTATGGAGATATGTGTGGGAGCTTGATTAAATACGAGTATATGATACCGTATTCTAATATAGCGTTTTTGATATTAGCCGGGTTATATATGATATAACCGAATTATTGAATCAAGTGTTGATTTAATAATTAACTGATATATTACTCATTTTAATTCTTTTCTTTATTCATATATATTTGATATATACAAATGTGTCATGGTTGATGATACAAAGAACATAGCAATATTAGAATCACATTGGAAGAAAAATAAAGATATTGATATACATACATACATACATACATATATATATATATATATATATACATATATATACATAAATACATATATATACATACACACACACACACACACACACACACACACACACACACACACACACATATATATGAATAAAACAAAGGAATAGATGAGTCATGGATTCTAAAGTGTCCTCAAAGGTGCTAAGAACCATGACTCATTGTTCTTCCCTTGTTTTATTCATCCATACTTATCTTTATCTCTATCTCATCTTATCTCCAAGGTTCATTCTCATTTTTCAAGTTCATCCTCTTCATTTTCTTCTCTAGATATTTTCTAGGTTGAAAAAGAAAATTAAAAAAGAAAGAATTTTAATGAAAAAAATCCTCACTTCATAAACCTACATTACAATAGCAAATTAGTATAGGTTGTTATCCTCATTAATTCATAGATTAGTGAAGTATAAGTTTGAGAGTGAGAATCTTCGAGGTGGATCATCTTTGACGACGAAGACTTCGAACAACCTTGTTCCATCTTTCAAATGGAGTCGTAGAAGAGTTCTAGGACTACTGCAAGAGCAATTGAAGTGAAGGAAAAGTCTGCAAAGGTTGTAGTTTCCATTTACTTAATGTTAATCTCTTTTTTGCTTTTTTATGAAACCCTAATCTCTAGTTTGATTCTTGTTTAGTATACTTAGCTCTCTAGAATTTTTAAAATTACTTACATGCTTTTGTTAAAACCTTAGTGGAGGTGCTAAGACATAGTTATAGTCAGTGACGAGCAGCCCAAAACGTAACGTCAATATTATGGAGACAAGTGTCCATGACGACTATGAGTCGAACCCAGAGATGGTAATTTTGTCTCGGGTAAGGTTCTGAACATTTATGCAAATTTCCTTCAGCACACTCACATTGAGAAGATTAACGGAGGATCCGTTGTCGATAAAGATTTTCCCTATCTTGATGTCGTGGCAATACCCGGTGACGTAAAACGGGCAATTATGTTCGCACATACCGTGGAGTAGATCTTCATCGATGAATGTAATATCAGCCGTGTAGACCTCTGCCAGTTTATTTTGCATCTTCTCTTCTATAAGGAATGCTTGGAACTAATCAAGCTCTTGTAATGCCTTAATCAGGGAATCTCGTGCCTCTTTGGACAGGAGGAGAGCATCCAATATACTTAGCTGCGAGGGTATTTTCCTCAAATGTGCTAGGACATTGTAATCCACCTTGTTTTTCTTAGGCGAGTCCCTTGCGGCGAGCTCTATTACCACTTCTTCATCGAGGGCGATTTCCTTGGGGATTTTCCCTTTGTCTTTTTTGTTCGAACCTTTGTTTACAGGTTCGGGGTTCTTTTCAAGCAGCGTATGGTTACGCAGCTGAATCTTTTCGCAGTTCTTCTCCTCCTCTTCTTTTCAATAGGCGGAGTCTTCAAAGAAAAAGTCAAGAGGTGTTTCATCCTCAGAATCGCTCGCGAAGGTGAGAACTTGAGGTTTTTCCCCTTCCGAACTGGTACTAACCATTTGACAGTTGCTATTCGTTTCTTCAAGTGTGTTTGTCTCGCCATTTTTATGTTGACGAGAATGAGCTTCGCGTTTCTCCTTCTTGAAGTGTTTTCGATGGGCAACTTATCTTTGCCAACACTTCTTGAAGGTACTGCATTCCTCAACAGTGTGGACGACCCTTTGATGATATAGGCAATATTTTGGATGTGATTCTCCTCCTTCGGAGTATAGAACTCCAGGAGTGTACCTCATGAAAGGTGGTAACTTCATCCGCATTGATAGGGCTTTAACGAACCACTTCTCAGGTTTGATCCCGCTCTTATTTGTTGCAGGTGTGCTTTAATTTGGTCGGAGCGCTTTACGACTCATTCTCACCGCAGATTTTTTATTCAGACGCTTGATGCTTAGCCTTTTTTATATATGGCTGTCTCACGTTCTTGGTCGTCTTTGATATTTTGAAAGGTTTCGTTTAAAATTCTCTTAATCGGGTCTTCTTCTGGCAGTTTCGGGGATTTTAGTGCCGATTCTGCCCCCAGTTCCTCCATGTCGTTTTCTGACACTGAAGGAGTTTCTTCATCGTATAACGACGAATGGAAGATCATGTGGCAACTTGCTACATAGTCTTCTTCTTCTTCTGATAAGTCATTTCACTCATCTTTGTCACTGTCTTCGTCCTCAAGAATATGCTAAAGGAATTCTTCTAGCATGACTGGTGTCCGCGCCTTCTGGTTATATTCTTCCAGCGCGTTTATGTATTTCTGAAGCTCTGCGATTTTGTCGTCATACTCGACAGGTTGCACGGGTTTCTTGGTCTTCTTCTTTCTCTCATAAGACTTTGAAGGGTTGACTAGGGAGCTTTTTCCCTTGTCAATAACTTTCGGTGTGGGATGTGATTTCAACATCCCTTCAAGAATTTCGGGTTCAAGCAGGCTTATCCACTTAATCATCGGGCATGCCTATAGATCCTTCAGTATTATTTTAATTTTCGTTAAAAGGACTACTTCCCATAGAGCTTCTTCCATGAGTGAGCATGATGCCCCATGCACGTCCACCTTTTTAGGAGCGTGCTTTTAGGGAAGGTTTACCCTCCAGTTATCAGACAGCACAAACTTCCCCTGCTTATATTGGTCCTCGACCCAATTTTTGAAGATGTAGCATTCTGCAATTGGGTGGCTCACTATCCTATGATAGGAGCAGTAGTTGGGGTTGTTGACGTCGCCGGGTTATGCGGGTTTCCGTGGGTCTGGCAATATGATGAGGTTATTTCGCATCATCAGCTCGAACAATCTCCTCATTTTATCGCGAGGGAAAAAGTAGGTACGTCCTAGCCTTTCTTCGAAGGATGGACGCAGACGCACGTTGTTTCGGCGAACAGCCAGTTTTATGCCACTCGGTTGTTGTTTCGTATTAGCAACAAAGGCCTCTTTCCCTTTACCCTTGTCATTTCGAGGGTCCTTATTTAAGGAGGAAGGCCCATGGTCCATCTGATCCATTTGGGCCAACTTGTCTATCAGCACCTGAAAGGTTATGGATTTGAAGAAAGTCATGAACTAGGACGCAGTTGTTTGAGGATCGAGGATCCCGATGAACATGCCCACGACAAGAGACTCTTCAATGTGTTGTTCACACTTAGACCACAGGTTCCACCACTGTATCGCATATTGGACCCAAGTTTCTCCTGGCTTTACCCTGGCATTGATTAGTGTCGTGATCGGAGTGCGTTCGCTCACGCTGGCGAACCATTGCATGAACAGAAGTTCCATTTCTGCGAAGGTTTTCACGGAGTTATTTGAGAGCCCAAAGTGCCATTCAAAAGCCGTCTTTGAAAAGCTTCCGACAAATTGGCGAAGCAACAATTTGTCGTCACCTCCAGTATTGCAGCATAGTGCTTTAAATTGTGCGATATGCTGGTGAGGATTTCCCGTTCCTTTATAGACATGGACTTTGGGGATTGTATATCCCGGCGGGTAGATGATTTGGTCATACCGGCCGGATATGGTCGCCTGGTTTTGACGAGTTGTCGGGCAGTTTCATTTGTCTGGTGGGCTCTTATTTGTTGTGCAATGTAATCATCCTGGGACGCCTTACAGATGGTTTCTTCTTTGGCCGCTGACAAGGCCGGAAGAGGATTTGATGTTACCCCTGTGTCATCCTCGTTAACCATCTGCGGATCTTCGGCGGGGAGTTCCGGTTGGATCATCATTCCCACTATGTCTTAGAATAAGAGAGCCGTCTGCTTATGTTAGCAGTTTGCTCTACAGCTTCTTTCTCTTTCTTCTCCAGCACCCGTCGCAAGAACTCTGTGTCTGTCTCTTGCTCTTGACGCTGCTCGACTTCTTTGTCCGGACCTTCTTTTTGTCTGGTAAGCGCTGCCATTTTGCTCAGCATCTCTTGGAGTTTTTTTTATTGCACTTAAGCTTTTGTAAGCGACTGAGTATGCGGCCAATAACTCACTGAAGCACGGCTTTCTTCTTTACCGTTGGTCATTCAGACCGTATGTATAGTTATGCCGCTAAAGTTGGAGCGTTTTGATCTTTCTCCATTGGATTTTGTCGCTGGCGGTGGAATTTTCTCCGACCTCGTTCTTTTATGGAAGGTCGGAGCTGAAGAAGCCATTGTGATAGGTGCCTATTTAGGAAGGGTCCCCCGTTGTATGGTGGAGGAGCAGTCCATTCCTTGTCGGTCCTTAGATTTCTCAGGTTAATGAGAGTAATTATCATCAAGCACAGAGTCTTGGACTTTTCGCTAGACTCTATGGATTTGCGAGGAGAGTCGCTGATATGGCCACTCCAGTTTTGCTTACACTGCAGTTTCCGCAGGTGGGGGTGATTTCTTCAGTACTGTTGTCGGGAAGTTATTGCGTACCCTCGTGAGCGAGTCAAAGATGTTTCCAGTTGGAACTGCAGCATCAACCTCCACCATAGGAGCTGGTGGGGTGAGCCCAGAGAGAAAGTTTCCCCTAGCTTCTCTCACTCGGCGCCAGTGGCGACGTCAAGCAAGTCGTGAAGCGGGAATTGCCTCAGTTTTGGAGGCATCTTTCTTATGCCCCATGCATTTCTAAGGAGTTTCGGTTAGCGTTGGCCTATTGAAGACCGACGTCCTTATTGGAGTTGGAGCAAAGCTAGCCAATCTTTCAAAGACCGACCGTCTGGGTGGGGAAGCACTTTTATCGGCTCCACCGACAGCAGGAGTAGGGAGGGCTAGACGTTTTAGGGTAGCTCCTTTAGGTATCATAGGCTTCTTTAAGGGCCCACTCGAGTTCTTTTTCAGCCTGTTGAAGACTGAAGCATCAAAATTGGATGGCTTGTTGATAGGAGCCGCAATGGTTACCAGCCAATCAAAGAAAGACCTTCTGAGAGCTTCTTCTTATGGTGTTAAGGTGTCGAAGTTCACAGGTGAGCGCATAGTCCCGAAGAATAGTCCGGTAGTGGCCTGTGTGACCTGCTCCATCGGCTTTGAGAAAATGGAGGCCGAGTTAGACCTGTATGTCACTCCAGCTGGGGTGGAAAGAGACTTGTTGTTGCAGGAAGTGCATTGAGAAGCCATTGATTTTCTAGGTAGAAGCGAAGCACCAAGTTTTAGTATCTCACATCCAAGGGAAACCATAGCGAATCGTGATTTTGTTCGCGAAACACGACATACGAAGTGTGGAGTGGAAAGAGAAAAAGGTCCCACAGGGCTTGCCAGAATCTGTGTACCGCTGAAAACAGAGACGAGGTGGGATTGAACGTCTTGCCTGAATTTGGGGACAGATAATATTTGGACATATCCATCCACCTCTCCGAAAATACCAAGTTGACTAATGGCACCGTATATCGGAGGTTTAGACAGATGCTACCGTTGTAGCAGACTTTATCAGATTCCCTCTCATTTGTGAGGGGTTTTTGATTATGGGGACGCTCTGCAGGCGCAAGCCCTTGAAGTTAATTACGTTATCGCATTGCGATAATCACTTTCTCCTTCTCTACTAGTTCACTTCATGTCGTGTGTTATTTTGTTTGTTATGGTTGCCCGTGAATTGTATACAGAGACTAGTTTATATCGTCGCCCGTAGGGCGTGGATTGGTCCAAATCTGTATATATTTTGGGTTTGAACTTAGGATGTATGTATTCCATCAGTTCAAGGAGGTTTTATTTTACATAAGGATCATTAATATGTTTTTAGATTAAGATCAACTTAAATATATATGTGAGCATTTAGGCTCAGTTTATTTAAATAATGAGGCATTAGCCTTATTTGAGACAAAGATTAACTTAAATGTATTTTAAGGATCATTAAATTTTAGTTAAGATCCAACAATAGAGCATTTGAGCTCGGCTACAAGTGACTCCAGAACAAGAACTCGAGCCTTAAACTTTTTCTCTTTTATTCAGAAGTGCCAAGCACTTAACTGTTGCTCTGGCGCTCACGTGGGAAGCACATGAGGCATACAGATATGGGTGCTGCCCAATCGGTGCCAACACTTAGTCATTTTGACTAGGTATATATAATGCTAGGCACTTTTATACAGCGCTCACGTGGGAAGCACGTGAGGCGCTGAGTATTTGTTTTTGGACGCTCACATATGTTTCACGTGAGGTGCCGAGTTCTTTGTTTTGGGCGTTCACATAGAGAGCACGTGAAGCGCTGGGCAGTTTGTTTAAGCACGTGAGGCACTAAGTGCCTTTCTTTTAGAGATTTAATCTTTGTTAATGGTGTTTTAGCCCTTAACAATCACCAAGATCTCTGTTTTGAAGATCTGAGATCGATTTTATTGGAGAACTAAGTTATTCTGTTCTTTTAATAAGAACTAAGTTCTTTTGTGTAGGGTTAAACCCTGTTTTTAGAGAAATTAAATTCCTAGAACATATGTTATATTTCTCTCTTTTTTTCTTTTAATCTAGTTCCTTCCCCTATTGTGAGTCTGGAGAAAAAAATCTCCCTGATGAGAATTAAATTCTCAACTTATGGGGAGATCTTCTTTGCAGATCTCATATCAGAGGAAGAATTAAGTTATTTTTGTAAAGGGTTAAACCCATATTTTTTTATTTTTTAATAGGAAAAGGAGATATGTTAATCTCTGCTTTTCTTTACTTAGGATTTGGAATGAGCAAGGATCTTCTTTTGTGAGAGGAGAACTGAATTCTCATTTTTGTGGCTTCTGTCTTTATTTTTTTTTTGCAGAAGCATGGGGGGTCAAACTTCTATATGAGACTTGAGGCTCGTATCCTTTATATAGGAGTGGCAACTTGTTCATTAATTTGAGAAAATCTCTCATTTGAGAGAAACCAATTTATTTAATTGGCCTCAAATATTATTCGGGGGATTTTATCCACCGTTAGATTTTTGATCCAAAAAATTTCTGTTTTACAGAATATATATTATTGTTTTTAACAAGATTAGGGATGTATTTTCCTATATACAGAATTTAATTCTGTCAAACGGTGATTTTTAATCACCATTGGATTTTTAATCCAAGGGTGCTCTGTTTAACAGAGAATATCTTTCTTTATTTAGAAAGATACAAGGAAATATTTTCCATATTAGAATTTAATTCTATCATTGGAGTTTTGATCCAACCGAGAATATATTTCTTATTTAGAAAGATTAGGGAAATATTTTCCCCTAATAGAATTTAATTCTACCATCGGATCTTTGATTCAATGGCTCTGTTTAACAGAAAATGTCCCCAGGTTTTAAGGAAATATTCCCCATGTAGAATCTAATTCTACTCTCTTTAATTTGGGGTCTGACGCTCATGTTGTACGCACGTGGGTGCTGCCTAAGAATTTAATTCTTATAGAACCAGGCACCACGTGTTTTGCATGTCGGCATTCACGTGTGTTTCACGTGAGGCACCATCAAAGGATTAGCCAGCGTCCACGTGTGTTTCACGTTAGGAACTGTCTTAATTATTATTTTTTTCTGAGTCAACATTTTCCTTTCCAACGTCTTCTTTTAATCAGAGCTTGGAAATAGTTCCACCATGCACAACATTTTCTGTGCGAGACTTAAGTGATTTCTCTTTATAAAGTGAAGCAATGTTCTTCTTCTCCTTCACAAGGAAAGAACTATTTTAATAGAGCAAGAGTCATGGCCTGTAATCGCCTAATTGCTCCTCGACAGCCATAGGAGGTGCCTATCGAGAAAATTATTCCTCGTTTCGCTGCACTCTTGGTGAATCCTGCTCGTACGGATGATCAATGCGACACGGTGATGCACGAGCTCTTGACCCGTAGGGGATCTCCTTTCCCCGTCGGCTCTATTTGGCTCCGAGTGATCTTCCTGGTCGTGCTCAATGATATTCCTCCTCATCCTGCAGAGATGACTCTGGCGATGCTCGCGCAGCGGGGGACATGATCGATTGCGTTCATAAGGAATGCTTGATTACCAAGCCTCTGAGGGATCGCTCCGTTCATTTGCTGAGCTAGATACGGGCTCAGTAGGCCATCTATCTGCTTTCACCGATGAGCATGACATTGATTGATGAGGAGCAACTCTTCGTGAGGATCGCTGCTTCGATATGGTGGAGAAGGTTGAAAGGGCTTTAGAAAACATTGTTTATTGTTTTGTAAACCCTTGTAGTTTTGATCCCATGTTTGGTGATCTCTTCCTCGTAAAATAAAATGTTTATTTAAATGCATTCATTTTATCGTTGACTGTTGAATGCTTCATTAATAACACATGTTCTTCCTCTGATTGTTTCGTTTAAACATATATGCATCCTGCACATGTGCATGTGTCATGCGCTAACCTTCCACACACGTATATAAATCAGCATACTTTCAACACTATTTCTCATCCAAGTACACATATGTTTGTAAGGGAACGCTCA
Source organism: Agapanthus africanus (assembly GCA_030015575.1). Lineage (NCBI taxonomy): Eukaryota > Viridiplantae > Streptophyta > Magnoliopsida > Asparagales > Amaryllidaceae > Agapanthus > Agapanthus africanus. The sequence continues at coordinate 213,669,799 of CM057342.1, forward strand.
AATAGGTGTGAACAGTACTCCGTCTTGGTCGCTGGTTTGCGAGACGAGCACGAGAATCTACTTACAGCTATAACAGGTGAAAGTCCATAGGCTAGAACCTATGACACCTGTGTGCTAGTCGTGTGCTTACTGCAATGAATTACCCCCTGGACTCATTGTTTTAACACCAAAGACCGAATCAAGAATTTGTAATCCAATTTCACAAGTTTAAAAACCTTAAAACATCGTCAAAAACACACTAAAAACACTGACAGATTTTGAAATAGGAAATCTGGGACAGTTTGATGTATGAAAGTAGATTAATTATCACCAGTACAACCCACTAGCAAAAACCCAAACCAAAACTCCACCAATGGGCCGAGATTTGGCCGAGATTCCCTTCTTTTCCATGGAATCAGTGTCTCGTTTTTCATGCGCATCCTTAGAATTTTCTATTTAGCTCTAAACGATACTTCTTTTATTTTTAAAAGGTCCCATAACAACTCAGCGGAGACTTGAACCCATAAACATCATAAAAACATGATTTTTAACTAATATGTATGGTTATCAATGCAAGTAGACTCTAAACATGAGAAAAGATGGATCTTTACCACTTTGATAAGATGAAAGAGGAGGTCAAATCTTGTATAGAGCCACTTTGAAGGGATTGGGGACTTGAAGATTTCCACTTGAATCTTGAGATGGCTTCAACTTGCCTCTTAATGTGGTTTCATGTGATGAAGTGTGAATTTTTTTGGAGTTGGGATATGAATTTGAGAGTATGAAAGAGAGTGAGAGTATTGAGAGAAAGAGATTGTTTGTAAGTTTGGGAGGGATGAAGAAATGAGGAGAGGGAACAAGGAAAGATGGAGGAGGCATGGCATGAGAAGCCCATGCCTCTCATGTCCTCTCTCTCTACTATTCTAATATGAAAAATATATGTAGGCATGACATATTTTTGAAACCTAAATAAAACCTTAATCATATTTTTAAACCCTTGTTAACTTGTCATGGAACCTTAAGTGCAAAAATTAGAAAACAAATACTAGTTTTATCATGACAAACATCCAAGCTGGTTGGTTGAAATGGAGGAGTGCAACAGTGATTTTGTGCGATCGTAACTTTCCGTTAAAGTTGAAAGAGAAGTTTTATCGGAGCGCTATTCGGCATGCCTTATTATATGGTACAGAATGCTGGGCTTCTAAGAAGCATCATACACAGAAGATGAACGTAGCGGAGATGCGCATGCTTCGTTGGATGTGTGGTAACACTAGAAATGATAAGGTGTGAAATGAGCATATTCGTGCAAAAATTGGTGTAGCACATATGGAGGAGAAGATGCGGGAAAATTGGCTAAGATGGTTTGGTCATGTATGACGCAGACCTATGGAAACACCGGTTCGACGAATGGATACTCTCGGTATATGCAATCTAAAAAAGGTGAAAGAGAGACCGAAGAAAACATTGATGCAGGTGATACGAAAAGATATGGTTGCCAAAGGCCTCAATGAAAGTATATTTTTCGATAGGAGTGGGTGGAGGCAGAGGATTCATGTGCTGGACCCGGCATGGTTCTCATCTTGGTTCATGTAGCCTACCCCATATGCTTGGGATAAAAGGTTCAGTTGTTGTTGTTGTTGTTGTTTTTGTTGTTGTTGTTGTTTATATACCCAATTTATGATAATCCAAATCAATAATTGGTATTATTTTAATAAAACATATTATATTATTATTTAAATTCCAAAATAATATTTACCATTTACTAGAAATACTTCCTACTGTGTGGTAACGGGTATATATATAGCATAAGTAAAAAAAAGCGCATCGTAATAGATCACGCACAATATGAAATCCTCATCGATAAAACATCATCAAAATCCTGTGCTAAATATCGACACTCGAAATCCCAAAATATCATAATGCAATGTGTATGGATGAGGAATGAAAGTGTAAAACCCATATAACTGGAACTCTAACACACACTACGATGACCACACCAGCTACGATATAACGTGTGATGCATGACAAAGAAATCAAATGCAACGTTTGTGTACGAAAACAAAACCAAGTGCAACGGATGTGCACAAAACAACAAGTGCATCGAGCATGCACGAAACAACAATCGAGTGCAACTGCTGTACACGAAAACAAAATCAATCATGTGCAACTGGTGTGCACAAAACATTAACCAAGTCATCAAAACACATAAGTCAAAACAACCGACATCGAAGTATTCCTTCTTCAACGTCGAAATTGTGATATTCGGATCACTAAAACATCAAGGACAAGACAAAAGGTGATATCCAGATCACCAAAATCACAAATGAAACAATTGGCATTGAAGCATACCTGCTCAAACATCGACAGGTGCCAGAGCATCCGGAGCAGTCAAAGCAATAACTCTCGCTCGCCCACTGCTCACGGCCTCCAAACGAGAAATCCTATCAGAATACGGAGGATCAACTTATCCCACCCTCACCGGAGTACCGTCCTGGTCAGCCTTCTTCTCAGGCGAGTATTTCCTGTCCTTATCTCTAACTGTAGCACTCTCATCTCACATAGTCTTTGACAGCATAGTGACGAGAACAAGAAACAAATAACGATTGATTTCTGAATATCAACGAAATAGCATCATAATGCCAACAAATCGGGAAAGAAGCAAAGAGAACCACAAAAGAATTTGAAATAAATCCTAAGGTTACTTTAGAGTAGTGTCATATCATAAATATGCTGCGGAACATACGTACGGTAAGCAACTCTACTTATGTTACCTACTCCATCATAACAAGGTCCACCTACATAATGAAATTTTGGGTTTAATACCCCCAAAGTCAAGTCTAAGTTCCGTAAGGTTAAGCTTAGTATTCGCGAATTCATACCCTAAAATCCACATGGTCAAACTAAGACTCAACGAAGGTTAAACATATACTCTAATACCAAATTTGTCACGACCCGGAAAAGGCACAAGGCCAGCACTTGAATCACGTGAAATCTATAGGACCCCACTGTAACCCTAGTATGCCAAAAACCAGGAATCTAAATTCGGCATTGCTATAATGGGTAAGCGTCCATAGGTTAGAACCTATGACGCCCGTGTGCTAGTTGTATGCTCACTACAACGAATTACCCCTGGACTCACTGTTTTAACACCAATGACCAAATCAAGAATTTGAAATACAATTTCACAAGTTTAAAAACCCTAAAATATGGTCAAAACCCCACTAAAACACTGTCATATTTTGAAATAAGAAATCTGGGACAATTTGATGTATGAAAGTAGATTAATTATCACGAGTACAACCCACTATCAAAACCCCAAACCAAAAACTCCACAAGTGGGCCGAGATTTGGCCGAGATTCCCTTCTTTTCCACGGAACCAGTGTCTCGTTTTCCATGCACATCCTTAGAATTTCCTAATTAGCTCTTAATGATACTTCTTTTATTTTTAAAAGGTCTCATAACAATCCAGCAGAGACTTGAACCCATAAGCATCATAAAAACATGATTTCTAACTAATATGTATGGTTATCAATGCAAGTATACTCTAAATTTGAGAAAAGATGGATCTTCACCACTTTGATGAGATGAAAGGGAAGGTCAAATCTTGTAGGGAGCCACTTTGAAGGGATTGGGGACTTGAAGGTTTCCACTTTAATCTTGAGATGGCTTCAACTTGCCTCTTGATGTGGTTTCATGTGATGAAGTGTGAATTTTTTTTGGAGTTAGAAGTTGAATTTGAGAGTATAGTGAGTGTGAGAGTTTTGATAGAAAGAGAGTGTTTGTGAGTTTGGGAAAGATGAAGAAATTAGGAGAGGGGACAAGGAGGGATGGAGGAAGCATAGCATGAGAAGCACATGCCTCTCATGTCCGCTCTCTCTCTCTCTCTCTACTATTCTAATATGAAAAATATGTGTAGCCATGCCATATTTTTGAAACCCAAATCTAATCACATTTTTAAACCATTGTTGACTTATCATGACACCTTAAGTGCAAAATTTGGAAAATAATACTAGTTTTATCATGAAAAAATTTATAATGATCTTTATATACCCAATTTATGATAACCCAAATCAATAATTTGTATCATTTTAATAAAACATATTATTATTATTTAAATTCCAAAATAATATATACCATTCTCTGAAATGTTACAAATCTTCTCAAAGTATTCTGATTCTACGGTGCTAAAGTCAAAAGATCTGGGCCATGCAAAACCCAGACGTCAGCGCGTCATAGATAAAATAATCATGAATATAACTATAATGAAATATAATATATCATTATATGAGTAAACGATGTCATGTGAGTAAACTATAAACAATAGTAATAACAGTGATATAGCTAGTAAGTATAATAAGGCAATCAAACAAGCACGGTACAATAATACAATGATGTCACCATCAAGATATAACAATCAATCATGTCATATGTATCCTATGGATTCATGTCGCTAAGTTATCTATTCTACATGTATTCGAAATCAGTGAATGTAAATCTCATCATAACTCAATGGTATCGTGTACGTGCCCGGGATCACGGTCTCATGACTCTCGGGGCTGAATCCCGAGACATGCCGCTAGGCACTAAATCCTACAATTTCAAGTATCTTGATGAATGGTGAAATAATCACTATTCCAGGACACGTATGCCCCTATCAGTGTACCATCGAATGATATTTGCACATCATTCCAAGACACGAATGTCTATTTTCGTAATGTACTATCGAATGATGTTAGCGCATCATTCCGGAGCTCATAGCTCGTATCGACTGATTATTCTCTAACAATCGATCCCACTAAGTTACAATTCGGTTTCCAGTATTGATTTTCCCTTTCCCCAGATTTCAATTCATGTCAGTTATCAATGGAATATCTACCTAATACCAACATAGAAACGATCAATACAATTCGTATCAATAAACAATCAATAAGGTCCTGTCGATCAGGACAATCCGGACAATCAATGCATTGAGGTCAATCAATCAATGTTAATGAATTGTTGGCATTTTGATAAATATCACAATGCAAGTCGTTTGACATGATGCAATAACAATAACAATGGCACTAACAATATCTTGATGACATAGTTACATGTGAACAATCAATAACAGTGTAGTAACAATGCGTGTCATCAATCAGTATAGGAAATCAGGTAATACATATTATATGCGTGAATCGATGTAAGGTATCAATGTCAAATATCAGTTTCAATGGATTCAATCATCAGACGTCTTTGGAAGACATCTAGGGCAAGTTTATGTACAACAGAATTCTGTAGGAGACATCTGGTATACACTGTATTCTATTTCAGACTTATGTGGGAAACGTCAAGTTCAATACGTTTACATTCCAGGCATCTGGTCTCCAAGAATTCCAATAGCAGACATATAGGTTAGACGTTTGCAGTTCAATTTATAGTTCTGTAAATATGATCAGAGACGTCTTGTTCAGGTTGGCAGACATCTTTAGTTCAATTCTGCATGCTGTAAATAAATTCAGAGACATCTGGTGTTCTGGTACATAAGTCTCCCCTAGATTTTCTGAGACAATCTGCTTATTAAAACTAGGGTTTCAGTTCAATCAAGTCAAGTCAAGGGTATCATGAATACATCAATATCGGACAACTATTATATGATATGAGTCCTAACATGGCAACCAGTAAACACGTTCAATCATAAGTACATGTAACAATCAAGCATCATTAATAACAGGAATATCATTATCCGGGAATGCCATAAAAAATCAATATCAAAACAAGATAATATGGATACATTAGAACAATCTATATACTATCATAGTACAATCATATCATTAGCATATCATGAATATTAACAGGTCGGGTAACAATTTGGTCAATATATATTCCATGTTCGTAAACCAATGTATCACATCATTTTATAATATAAGTTTCATCAATTTTATTCATAAGATGTCGGTTAGAGACGTCTTGTTACTGTAATAAACGTCTTGTCCCTGTAGCGGGGGACATCTCTAGTTCAATTCATATTCTGAAAAATAAATATATGGACATCTTGTCACTGTAGACATACGTATAGTCCCTGTAGCAGACGTCTGGGGAGACGTCTCTAGTTCAATTTTAGTTTCTGTAAGGTTATCCTAGAGACGTCTAGTTTACTGTAGCAGACGTCTTTACGGGATATTTCCTGAAACGTAATGACCATTAAAATTAGGGTTTTGATCAGTTTTCAATGTAGGCGGTAATAGTTAATGTTTCATTGATTCCTTATGGTTCCATACAATAATTAACAACATTTAGATAGTATCTTTATCGATATATAACAAGTATTAACAAAAGGTCAAGTTTCCGACATATCGTAATTCCGATCTCGACATATCGTTGATTAGGGTTAAACTTTGATGTAAATATAAAATTAAAGACTATAATTAATGTTATGCCAGATCTGATCCGGCCGTAACTAGCATGTAACAAGATCTAAAGATACTTGAATCAACCAAGTATAAACCAGGAAATCAAAAACAATCAATTCCACGTAATAAATATGTCACGACCCGATCTGATCGAGTCGCGACTAGCTTGTAGCAAGCATATAAAATACTTGCCTCAACCGACAATCTCACGATGACAACAAAGAACACGACGGAACCATGATTTCTCAGCTTGATGGATGCTTAGTGACGTATAGTTAACGATCATGGCTAAGATGAAGATGAGGATGGAGAAGACAATGATGATGAAGATCCTAACAGCGATGTAGATCCGCGGCGATGATAGTGATGATGAAGTCGGCTTGGTTAGGGTTAGGGTTTCAATTCTGGAGAGGAGGAAGGGAGATCGGTTCTTTTAGAGAGGAGGCTGGGGTTTTGTGTTTGAGAGAAAACAATAAGAATTAGGCTTTGCATGAGTTGTAGGGTTTAAATAGAATAGATAAAAGAATGGGCCGGATATCTCATGAATCCTATATCAAATAGGAATAGGGAAATAAGATAAGGTAAAATAAGATTCATAAAGAATAAATATTGATAGTCCCCAACCAAGCTAATTAATAGACTCAATAATAATAATAATACTTACCAAAACATACTATTAAAAATAGTGGGACCCGTTGCAAATATAGCACCACATAATTGTTTAAATAGAATAAAATACCCATTAATATAATTTATTCTCGAGAAATACCATACACAAGATCTAGGGTTTTACAATCATTGATAGGAAGTTCTTTTTATGGTGCATTAGGAAGACGAAAAAGATGATCGGCCACTACATTATCGGATCTTTTTTATCTTTTATCTTAAGATCAAATTCTTGTAGTAAAATAATCCACCGATTAAGTCGGGCTTTGGCATCTTTTTTAGCGATAAGATGTCGAAGTGTCGAATGGTCAGTGTAAACCGTGATGTGTGAACCGATGAGGTAGTGTCTAAACTTTTCAAGCGTAAATACAACAGCTAAAAATTCTTTTTCAGTTGTTGAATAGTTTTGTTATGCATCATTAAGAGTCCTACTCTCGTAAAGGATCACATATTGTATCTTATCAATACGCTGTCCTAAAACAGCTCCAATAGAAAAATCAGATAAGTCATACATAATCTCAAAGGGCTGGCTCCAATCGGGAGCATAGAGTATAAGAGAGGAAGTAAGCTCCTTCTTCAATCGCTCAAAAGACTTGAGGCAATCGGATATAAACTCAAAAGGCACATCCTTGGCAAGAAGAGTGGTTAAAGGTATAGAAATCTTGCTAAAGCCCTTAATAAAGAGTCTATAAAATCCCGCATGGCCAAGGAATGACCTTATATCTTTGACTGTTTTGGGAGGAGGTAGGTTAGAAATTATATCTATTTTAGCTTGATTGTTAGAAGATTTCACATGTCGTTTTACAAAGAATTTAAAGTTAACCGCAAACAAGACAGCATCGCGTGTAGTTAGCCACGATGAGTACGGGTCGTCCGCAGGGAGATGGTGCATTTTACGTTCTTGTCATCACAAGTTAACCAAGGGTCGGAACGGTTCGTTTCTAACCTAAGTGTTGTATATGAAAAGTATAAGTTGTTAGGAATAGAGATAGGTTAGTGTAAGTTGGGGAAGTCCGTACTTAATCCTTTGTCACTAGCTTGACTATTGAAGCTAGAGTAATAGGCAACAACATGGATTAGGGTGTTTAAACACGGTATTAATGAAATCCGACTTATTAACCCTTGTCCGTCCGTTCTTGTCTCTTGACTCTTGCATCCGGCCAAACCGAACGCAACCGGTCATGATTAGGGATCACCGATACCTTGGTAGGGTAGGGTGTCTAAGGGAGCGCTTGCGTAAGGTTTGGGCGGAGTTAAATTGACAAATATCGAGCAAAAGAAATGAGCAAATGGAATTCCTAACTTACATAACCATTCTCTTTCTTAACAACACCACTATTTACAAACCATCAAAACAACAAAAAGAAAGTGCAAATGAAATGAAATAAAAGGAATAACACAACATTGCATGTAAGTAAATGGTAAGAAATTAAATTGCAAGTAAGTAAAAGAGATAGAAAAGGAATTCTAAGAACCTAAGTGTAAAATGAAAGCTTTATTAATTTTAAGTGATGATACAAACCATGAGTTCAATAACCAAAACTTAAACTTGCAAGCTCAATGAAGAGGTTGTAAGATCAAGAGAAGGCAAAGAACTCAAGGTGAAATAGCTACAATGTACAAAGCTTCAAAATGAAAATGAACAAAAAGAATTAAACTCTAGCTCAAAAGTGTATCCAAGTCCCCCCTTCCCTTGCTCACTGATATGGTACATATAGACACAAAATAAGATTAAACAAACAATATAATATGGATGATATGACAACAAGGGATAGCCAGAAGAAAAATGGGATGCTATGGACTTGATAAGACCAGCGGCACAGGGTTTTGGGACATTTTCGCCGGTTGAATTTTTGGAAATTGGGCTCGTGCTTGTTCTGTGATGTTGTGTGCTCTCCATAATCTTACTGGTATTGTTTGATCTTTTTGTAGAAGCTCGGGTTATACTCAGTAGTCTTGGAGGGAAACTTGATGTTTTAAATCACATCACATCTTTTAGCATTTATCACACATCACACTCACTTGTGCCCACTCGTGCCATAGGAAGCCCCACCTAGGTCCAAGTACCAAAGAGCTATGTGCACACTTGTATTGTGTTGGACCAAAATTGTGTACATATTATTTGTAGCAAAAGAACTCTTTGGATATCGATCGGTTTGCAGTTTCGGTTGCAGTGTCGGCTCACAAATGTTATATCCGTGAATTTGAGTGTGTTTCCAATGTTTTTTCATGAATACCTGTAATCTATATTTATTGAGCAGACATAGGTTAATAGTACCGATACTAAACAAAATTGATAATGAGTGAGCAGTATTGAAATGCAGTTTTCTGTGATGAATAAAAAACCCCAAACTTATCTTTTGCTCGTCCCGAGCAAAACAAAATCCTAACCTCAATTTCGCAAGGAACGTGATTGCGCTGAGCTTGTGCAGCAAGCCATTAAATCTCTGGGTGTGCCTAGTAGGAGGAGTGTTGTCTCCTGAGGGTTTTTAGCAGATACTACCCACAAAATCCCGTCAAGATAGTTTCACAAGTTAACGTCGATTATACTCCTACAGTTTAGTATCTAGGTTAGAAATTCTATCATCCTAAGTTAGAAATATTCAACCCTTATATTTCACGCCTCCTATTTATTCAACCTCAGATCCTATACGTTTTTACAGTTTAGAAAAATCTCGATTTCTCTTGAGTTTTCCTTCTAATGTGCGGTCTCCAAACAGGGATTTTTATCGTCTTTACGGAAAACATAAGTCTTATTCTTTATTTCTATCTTTCCTCCAAACATTGATTGTATACCCCTACGTGTGTGTAAAATTTCACTTTTACACTTAAGAATTCAATTCAAGCTATAGCACCCTTGCCCTAATACCTAATATTACTTCTTTTCGTTAATGATGGACGGTTTTGCTCACACACATTTCATGCGACTATTAATGCTTCTTGAGGCACTAACAGCCGATTACTGAATGTGTGGGCTTAAAGCGTAAATAACAGTTTACAGGTCTTGACTTTATTTCTTTTTTCTTTTTTCCTCTTTATTTTTCTTTTTCAAGACCGTATATATTTTTCAATGATGCTCTTTTGGTGGTTAGCTTTAAATACCGTTTTTCTTTCATACTAGGTTTTCAGGTAAGAGTATTTCTAGGTATTCTCTACTATCCCAAGTTTCAAGATGGGTGTATATGCAGTTTGTAAGGTATATACTTTCTAAATTTGGACTCAAAAATAGAAACTATTTTTCAGACTTATCCTTCAGTAAAGCTTTCAATATTTTCCCTTCATCTCGACTTAACTCAAGAACTGAACTCGAGATTACCTACTTCTAAAAAAACTGCAAGGACGTATAATTACCAAGGTTAAATAGAAGGAGGGTTATTTTTAGGGTTTTCAATTCCTAAGCCTAGGATTTAGTTATTTCTAACGTATCAACTAAACTTTCGGAATAAAAATCTAAGTTACCATATTAGCTAACTTGATGACAAAGTTTTTATATTTTTGTAAAATTTTTCGATTTTTATGGGTTTTCGAATATGTTTAAAAATGCAAAATATATAAATGAATGAGAAAGAAGAAATCTTACCGAGCACACCCCCAAACATAAACTTGACAGTGCCCTCACTGTCATACTACACAGCGAGGGTCAAAATTGTCGGGGAGGTCAAAATAGTTGGTTCTCCCTTCATTATATATATATATATATATATATATATATATATATTAATAACAGAAAAAAGAAAACAATATGTATATATACAAAAAGCGCCCCCTCCTAAACTTAAGTGAAACAGTGTTTCCACTGTTAAGTGTTGAAGTTCAAGGATAGGGGAGGGAACAGTTTCAATCTATACAAGGCCTTACACAAACCAAAGGTTAACACCAATCATTCAAAAACTCTTTCGCTATAATGTGCAGGTTGGTGAAAGAATGCGGAGAGGAAAGAAATGGAGAATACGCGAGACCGTATGGGGATGGAAGCGGGATATGGTCTCGGTGGAGGAGAAGAATGGCGAAAGGGAAAAAGAAATGGAATACGAACTTGATGGTGAAAATGGAGTGAATAAATAAGTACAATTTGTAATGACCGGTGTGTAAAAAGCTATTGTACTAATCTATCCACCCGTTGAAAAATGGGATCAAACCTCTAAAGATTCGTGAGAAAATATGGGTCGACCGAACTTGGTAAACTAGACACAGGAAATGAAAGTGATACAGTGTCTTGCAAAGTGGGAACGGTGGAAAGGATGGAGGGGGTGATTGAGGAATGGTATCGGTTAAACGTTCAGGAGGGTGTACACAGTTAATGAAAGGGACAGGATGAATTGGGAAATCTAACTCATCTAATAAAACTGGTTCATCCTCAATTCTATCCTCAAGACTTTCCTCAAAAGTCGGCTCATCCATGCATTCGTCATCAATTTCTAGACGCATATGGGGTTCGGAAAAAACAGTTAATGACTCAGGAAGATGTCCACACGGAAGTGAAAGGACATGATGAATTTGTGAGAAAAACTCATCCGAAACTGCGGGTTCATCATCCAAAATATTCCCAGTGTCAATATCCTCAATCAAGTGAAAATCAAATTTCTCAGACACCTCATCAAAAACATGGATTTTAATCAATTGTGGTTCTAGGATAGAGGTGTATAGGTCAAAGGTATTGGGTGTGGTTTCACTTGACAGGATCATTTCACAATCCGGTAAATCAAACACTACAAAGTCGTACAACTCATTAAACATTCTATCTTCAATTGGTGAATCATTTGGGACACTCGATAGACTTTCAAAACTGGAGTTGTGAAATTCAATTTGCATTGGGTAGGTTTGATTTGGAAGGGTATACCGCTCACTCTCAGGACTCAAATCCTTAAATTGTCCTATTGCCTCATCATACATTGGAATATTCGGAGCTAGTTGGAAACTAGCTACCGGGTCGCTAGGTTGTATGAGGACGGCCATGGACGTATTAAAATCCATCATCTGTTGGAATGACGCTACCCAAAATTCTTCAACGGCTGTTCAAGACTAGACATGGGCTGTGAAGGGGTTTCAGAAAAAGATTCAAACTCGTTTGGATACTTGAAACTCCGAAAAGGCTGTTCAAAAGCAATATTTAGGGAAGGTGTAAAAGTCGGGTAGGATTGGTAGGAATCAAATGGTTGGATAGAATTAAGATCAACGTTATGATAAGAAGGTGATTGGAATTGTTGATCAAAAGAATTGGAAGTGGTGAAATAAGTGAAAGATTGGCTATAGCATTGCGCAATACGTTCAGCAATGGACATCGGTTTAAGAGTCACCACGTTTCCCTCAGATGGGGTATCAACATGAGGAGGGTTGAAAATTTGAAAAGGTTGATATGACGTGGATTGTGGTGTCCAAGTGGTTTTCCTAGATGTATCTATCCGATCTTTCAAAGAGATTTTTGGTATGGATGGATCGTTTTTCGTTCTACCAAAACAAGAACCGTATGAAGTAATATCTGGCTGTGGGTACTAAAGTTCGGCAAGAGTTGGTCTATATGGGGTACCCATGAAGAGAAGAAAAAGAAGAAAAGGAGATGAAAAAGAATGTGAGTTTTTTTTTTGTTTTATGTTAGTTATCAACAAAAGTATGAAATATACACACAAAAAGATAAAGAAGAAAATAAAATTACGACACAATACCACACACCTAATCGGTCTAGAGTTCACCTAAGTCAACTAAATATGCTCAAGAACTTGATTGTTGAAGTAAAATTGTGTCGACAAACGGGTTCAAGATATACTGATCACAAGGCCAGGTAAGTGCAGAGATAAGGGAAGGTTTTCCAATACTTTTGCGAAATTCCTTAATTAGAATAATCCTTTCTCTTTTGAGGATTTCGCCGTGAACACTTTCCTAAACACCCCATGAACGATATACCGTTAAATGGTATTCTAAACACAATTAACTTCTCATAATGAGCATGAAGTCCTTAAAGGCTTAAAATCTAGTTTCTTTTAAAATTTGTGCGGGTAAACGTTATGCTCAATTTCGTGATTTGTGGGCCACGGAAAAGGTGATGAAATCCTTTACCGTATGTTGTAGGGTTCGCTTGCCCTTAAGTCCGTATTAATGGATGCAATGCGCAAATCAATGGAAAAAAATTCAAAATGTCAAACAATCGTTTTTTATATTTAAGCACGGAACTGCAATAAATACAGGTTAGTCACTTTTAGCGTTTGACATCGAACTTGCAAAGAATTTTGCAAAGATAGTATATTGGATGCGTTGGATTTGAGTAAGAAGGTGTTAGGAAATACGTACCGATAAGTTTTTGGGTTAAGAAACCCCCGTTGAAGTGAATCCGAATAGCTTGAAAAGTTCGCTTGCATGGGTCAAACTATCCGGATCTTTGGCACCGTACTTCACAATCACCTTAACTTTGAATGTACACTTTGCTCCACACGATCGCAGTTCGCAAATCCATCAAAATTTGCAAATGTCGGAAAAATGGATTTTTAGTGCGAAAAAGCGATATGAATGCCCAAACTCCTGCACACACATAATTAAAAAAAATCAAACAATAAAATTGGGATAATAATATAACACTGGAGCACAGAACAAAATTTGGGAGAAAACAGAGAAGAAATGGCCGGCGGCGCCGGATTTTTTGGGCAAGTCGCCGGGCGACTTGGGGCTCCAAATTTTTTCAGGTATCCTACTATTCTACTAGTGTCTCAATGATATTGTTTAACTTTTTTAATTAGTCCCAGAATGCTACCAGGTCCAATTTCCAGAGAGCAAAAAGTTAGAAATGTCAATTTTTGTTTTGTTTTTTTGAAATTTTTTGATTTTTTAGTTTTGTTTTTAGAATGGTGTTAGATTTATAATCAGAATATACAGAGATTAACCCGAAATAACAGGAATAAAAAAGTTACCGTCTCCCCAGCAACGGCGCTATTTGATTGTTAGAAGATTTCACGTGTCGTTTTACAAAGAATATAAAGTTAACCGCAATCAAGATGGCGTCGCGTATAGCTAGCCGCGATGAGTACGGGTCGTCTGCAGGGAGATGGTGTGTTTTACGTTCTTGTCATCATGAGTTAAACAAGGGTCGGAATGGTTCGTTTCTAACCTAAGTGTTGTATATGCAAAGTATAAGTTGTTAGGAATAGAGATAGGTTAGTGCAAGTTAGGAAAGTCCATACTCAATCTTTTGTGCCGAGCTTGACTATTGAAGCTAGAGCAATAGGCAAAAACGTGGATTAGGGTGTTTAAACATGGTATTAGTGAAATCCGGCTAATTGACCCTTGTCCGTCTGTTCTTGTCTCTTAACTCTCGCCTCCGGTCAAACTGAAAACAATCGGTCATGGTTAGGGATCACCGATACCTTGGTAGGGTAGGGTGCCTAACGAAGCGCTTGCGTAAGATTTGGGCAGAGTTCAATTAGCAAATATCGGGCAAAGAAATGAGCAAATGGAATTTCTAACTTACATAACCATTCTCTTGCCTAACAACACCACTATTCATAAACCATCAAAACAATAAAAAGAAAGTGCAAATGAAATGAAATAAAAGAAATAACACAACATTGCAAGTAAGTAAATGGCAAGAAATTAAATTGCAAGTAAGTAAAATAGATAGAAAAGGAATACTAAGAACCCAAGTGCAAAATGAAAGCTTTATTAATTTCAAGTGATGATATAAACCATGAGTTCAATAACCAAAACTTAAACTTGCAATCTCAATGAAGAGGTTGCAAGATCAAGAGAAGGCAAAGAACTCAAGGTGAACTAGCTATTATGTATAAAGCTTCAAAATGAAAATGAAAACAAGAATTAAACTCTAGCTTAAAAGTGTATCCAAGTCCCCCCTTCCCTTACTCACTGATCTGGTACTTATAAGCACAAAATAAGATTAAACAAACAATATAATATGGATGATGTGACAACAAGGGATAGCCAGAAGAAAAATGGGGTGCTATGGACTTAATAAGACCAGCGGCGCAGGGTTTTGGGACATTTTCACCGATTGAATTTTTGGTAATTGGGCTCGTGCTTGTTCTGTGATGTTGTGTGCTCTCCATAATCCTACTGGTATTGTTTGATCTTTTTGTAGAAGCCCGGGTTATACTCAGTAGTCTTGGAGGGAAACTTGATGCTTTAAATCACATCACATCTTTTAGCATTTATCACACATCACACTCACTTGTGCCCACTTGTGCCATGGGCAGCCCCCACCTAGGTCCAAGTACCAAAGAGCTATGTGCATACTTGTATTGTGTTGTACCAAAATTATGTACACATTATTTGTTGCAAAAGAACTTTTTGGATATCGATCGGTTTGCAGTTCCGGTTGCAGTGTTGGCTCACAAATATTATATTCGTGCATTTGAGTATGTTTCCAGTGTTTTGTCATGAATATCTATAATCTGTATTTATTGTGCAGACATAGATTAATAGCACCGATACTATACAAAATAGATAATGAATGAACGGTATTGAAAGGCAGTTTTCTGTGATGAACATAGCTCTATCTACATCAATGCCGTTGGTCGAAACACTACTACAAAGAAGGGTTGCTCCTACGGATTTATCCGTAAAGGCAACCCACTGCCCCTACGGATATATACGTAGGGGCGAAAAAATACCCCGTAGGTGCAAAGGCCGCAGGTGCAAGTTGAGGCCATGAACTTGCCCCTACGGTCAAATTTTTGCCCCTACGGATATATGTGTAGGGCCTGTTGCCCCTGCAGATTAAGCCGTAGGGTATAAGATTTTATATTATTTACGGTTTATTTTAATAAATTACTTGGACCTACGGATATATCCGTAGGGGCATGTACTACCCCCTACGGATATATGCGTAGGTACGTTTCCGTAAGGGCACAAATTCAGGATTCCTGATATTTTGCCCCTACGGATAACGCCGTAGGGGAGAGGCAGTGGCCCCTACGGATATATCCTTAGGGGCTTTCCCAACCCCCTGGCACTGAGATCAGGTGGAAATATCAGTTACTGCTGATATTTTGCCCCTACGGACATATTCGTAGGGGTAACATGTGTGCCTACGGATTAATCCGTAGGTACATATGGTCTGTAATTTTTTTTTAAAAATGGGCTGCTTGATTTTTTCCCGCCCTGTGCACAATAATATATACATCAATCAAATCATAAATTGCAGTATTCATAATCACATCTCACGCATATATATAATATACAAAAGAAACACAAAAACTGAATATGATATAAATACAAACCAATATCAATATCGTTTCAAAATGTAGTACAATGTGTATGATATAAATAAATACATGTTTCAAAAAATAAGAACCAAAAATCTACCCTAGCTCGGTCCAGCTCCACCTCTGAATAACGATAGAATAACGCGCGCCTGCTCCTCGGTCAATAAACTCTGCAATTCGTCGCGAGCGGGAGTCTGAGCGGCATGTGGAGCCGGCGATGTGGTCTGCGCAGCCGCCGTCGAGGTAGTCGCTTGCGGAGCCGCGGCTGCGGGAGTCTGAGTGGGCGGTAGAGCTACAGGAGCTGTCTGCGGAACCGCAGCCGATGTAGTGGCTTGCGGAGCCGCAGCCGAAGGAGATGCATGTGGAAGCTCGGCCGATCTACCCTGTCGCGTCTGGATATAACGTGTGTAAGAAGCGTGTAAGAACTGTTTATTATTCGAATTCGTATCATTATTAAGTTATTTCGAAACCCTGTTTGGATATCTAGTTTGGAAAAGCGTTGTTTATTTCAATTACATATGTATGTATGATTAATCAAACTTAAGTCTAAAACCAAATAAGCTCAAGCTACGTACTAATTATGGATATGTTGATATGTATATAATATGAAATGATATTTTACTATAAAGTAGTATACATATCAGCATCTCCTTCAACTCCTGAACGCTGGCCCTCAAGCTATCCAGTTCATGATGGACATGCCGGTCACTGGAGACGGAGGAAGTAACCGCCGGGGTGGAGTCCAACCTCATATGGGCCCTGCTAGGGCCCAATCCCCGGCCTCTCCCAACCTCCGTGGTGCCCTCCGTGTGCGGCGTCCAGAACTGGGGTCAGCAGCCTCGGATCGTTCTGTCCGGTAAAATCGATCCCCGAGGCCTGGGCCTGCTCAACCACCCGCTCCTGCACCCACATTAAGCAGTAAAGTATAAGTATAAAATTTAAACTTGAACCTTCCAAAACTAAAATTTCAAATTTGGGTAGAAAAAATATTAACACTTACGCAGTACTCCTGGGTAGCGACGTCGGGATATCGAAGCTCGCCCGTGGCGGGATCTGTCGAGGTGCCGTGGACAGCAAGATATGCGGACAGCACGCTCGGTGTACCACCTGACGCCACGGTCCGAGATGTCTGCAATATTAGAAAGTAACTCTTAATATTAGAAATATTAGAGAATAACTCTTAATATTGCAGAATATTAGAGAATAACTCTTAATTTACCGATAACTCCATGGCTCGAGTAATGTTCCTCGAGCGACCTGTGTAAGTGGGGCGACCCCTCTTCGCCGACTTCCTGTTCTCCGTATTCTGAGCGGCCTGTTTCTGCACAACGCATTAACATTTAGTTTTCTAATTAAGAAACACAAAGAAACCAAAAAAAACCATATAATATACAAAAGAAACCAAAAAACTGAATATGATATAAATATAAACCAAAATCAATATCGCCTAAAATGTTTCAAAATGTAGTACAATATGTATCATATAAATAAATACATGTTTCAAAAAATAAGAATCAAAATGCTAGCCTAGCTCGGTCCAGCTCCACCTCTGATAAACGCTAGAATCTTGCGCCTACCCCGTCGCATCTGGACCTAACGTGTGCAATAAGCGTGTAAGAACTCTGTTTTATTCGAATTCTTATCATTATCGAGTTATTTCGAAACCCCATTTGGATATCTAGTTTGGAAAACTGTAGTTTATTTTAATTAGATATATACATGTATGATTAATAAAACATAAGTCTACAACCAAATAAGCTCAGGCTATGTACTGATATTGGATATGTTGATATCTATAATATGACATTATATTTTACTATTAAGTAGTATACATACCAGCATCTCCTTCAACTCCTGAACGGTGGCCTTCAAGCTCTCTAGTTCCTGCTGGATACGTCGCTCACTGGAGACGGAGGAAGTAACCACCGGGGTGGAGTCCAACCTCATATGGGCCCTGCTAGAGCCCAGTCCTTGGCCTCTCTCCCAACCTCCGTGGTGCCGTCCGTGTGCGGCATCCAGGACTGGGGTCAGCAGCCTCGAATGCTGCCTTCCCCCTAGCAACTGTCAGAACATTATATTTAGCACATACTGGTCTATAAAATTGACAAGAAATACCAAAATCAACAAATTCAAAGCCTTACCTACAGAGATAGAAGATGTGCTCCTCTGGTATCTGCATGTATCAAAATTTGAATAATATTAATTAATTTCAGTACATACATACTAACAAGGTAAACTCGCATATAGCGCTACTTACACATATGACAGGGAGTGAACAAGCTCTTGTAGATCATCAGGCGCAAATCTAATCTCATCAAGCAGCCCATGATAATGAGTTGGACGACTAAGAGCAAAAGGAATGTGTGTATATTTATGATATAGCATTCTAAATCAATATACATGCCCTATATAATATATAAACATACCTGGAGGAACGGGAGTGGCCTCTGTCCCTGATATAGACGCATCACCAACAACTAGACAATCACCAATCAAACATTGACAATATAAGTAATTTTGACATAAACAGGCATGGATATCTTTAATATTACATTCAAAATGGATATTAGAGAGCGCACCTGCAGTGAGAAGTGATAAAAGTATCACCCAACAAGAGTGTAATTTACAGAATCAGTTGAGACTCTTGAAAGTTATAGAAGAACCTGACCTGCACAAATCTGATGTATGCTTTCCATTGGACACTAAGAAGTCTCTAAAGGGAAAAGCCTATGTGAAAGCCATCATTAGTTCATATCAGAAGATTGATGCTGAAACAGAGAACAAGGAATGTCATTTTTTTCTTCTTCTGCCACATTACTGTCTTCTCCTTCTTCTTCTGCCACATTACTGTCTTCTCCTTCTTATTATGTGCGCGTGCAAATTCAAATGACTATATTGAGAATATGGATTAATAGTGGGTAGGAAAAGTATTTCTCAAATGGCTTTTGCGTCTAAAAACCATAAACTACTAAGTAATAGCATACATAATTTTTTTAGTATAAAGGTTGTTATTTTAAGTTTTCCCTTATAGAGATATGATCTAACTGCATCTATAAACTATAAGTGTGCAGAAAATTATGATAAGAAACTATAAGAAAGGGTCGTAGCCATGCATAACCTTGAATCTACATACCAAATCATGCAAAAGCATGCACTTATTGTCACCTTGCCTTGGAATATAAAATATCTTGGAAGACTATAAGCGAGCATTTAAATCTTGATAGCTTTTGACTTCAACATATATTTTTCTCAAGTACCATGAAATATACTTCCTCCGTATAAACCGTTTTCAGGAAGATGGATTAATAATGACAAATTATCCATTGTGGCTCACTAGGTTAGCATTTTCTCTTCTATTGACCATCTTACTAATCTGCTTGGTAAATTTATTCGGAACCGCTGCGAATCATTAAAAGACATGCATAAGAAAGAAAGCTAAAATACAGATATATAGCATACCGATACATCGAAACTTCATAGTTGCGATGACAATCCAGAGATATTTATTTCTACACACGTGGTGCGCGTGCGAATGCGTCAGGCATCATGGACAAATATTTCAGAACATGGAAAGTATTATTCGTATAAAGTAATTAAAACTTTTAAACACCTTGGGTAGATATTTTCTTAGTTGATGCAATCATATCATGAGGACTAAATTTAAGCTATTATACATATGCATATGTATTTTTCTAACCTAATATATCACACACACACACACACACACACACACACACACACACAGAGAGCGAACACCGGGTAGGTAGAGAAATCAGGTAGCAGGATCCTGAAGAAATGGAGTCCATAGCATTGCTCATCATCATCATCCATGATCCCTTTGATAATATTTTTTCAAAGGGATCATGGATGATGATGATGAGCAATGCTATGGACTCCATTTTTTCAGGGTCCTGCTAGCTGATTTCTCTACCAAACTGGTGTTCTCTCTCTCTGTGTGTGTGTGTGTGTGATATATTAGGTTAGAAAAATACATATGCATATGTATAATAGCTTAAATTTAGTCCTCATGACATGATTGCATCAACTAAGAAAATATCTACCCAAGGTGTTTAAAAGTTTTAATTACTTTATACGAATAATACTTTCCATGTTCTGAAATATTTGTCCATGATGCCTGACGCATTCGCACGAGCACCACGTGTGTAGAAATAAATATCTCTGGATTGCCATCGCAACTTTGAAGTTTCGATGTATCGGTATGCTATATATCTGTATTTTAGCTTTCTTTCTTATGCATGTATTTTAATGATTCGCAGCCGGTTCCGAATAAATTTACCAAGCAGATTAGTAAGATGGTCAATAGAAGAGAAAATACTAACCTAGTGAGCCACAATAGATAATTTGACATTATTAATCCATCTTCCTGAAAACGGTTTATACGGAAGAAGTATATTTCATGGTACTTGAGAAAAATATATGTTGAAGTCAAAAGCTATCAAGATTTAAATGCTCGCTTATAGTCTTCCAAGATATTTTATATTCCAAGGCAAGGTGACAATAAGTGCATGCTTTTGCATGATTTGGTATGTAGATTCAAGGTTATGCATGGCTACGATCCTTTCTTATGGTTTCTTATCATAATTTTCTGCACACTTATAGTTTATAGATGCAGTTAGATCATATCTCTATAAGGGAAAACTTAAAATAACAACCTTTATACTAAAAAAATTATGTATGCTATTACTTAGTAGTTTATGGTTTTTAGACGCAAAAGCCATTTGAGAAATACTTTTCCTACCCACTATTAATCCATATTCTCAATATAGTCATTGAATTTGCACGCGCACATAATAAGAAGGAGAAGACAGTAATATGGCAGAAGAAGAAGGAGAAGAGAGTAATGTGGCAGAAGAAGAAAAAAATGACATTCCTTGTTCTCTGTTTCAGCATCAATCTTCTGATATGAACTAATGATGGCTTTCACATAGGCTTTTCCCTTTAGAGATTTCTTAGTGTCCAATGGAAAGCATACATCAGATTTGTGCAGGTCAGGTTCTTCTATGACTTTCAAGAGTCTCAACTGATTCTGTAAATTACACTCTTGTTGGGTGATACTTTTATCACTTCTCACTGCAGGTGCGCTCTCCAATATCCATTTTGAATATCGATAATATTACATTCAAAATGGATATTAGAGAGCGCACCTGCAGTGAGAAGTGGTAAAAGTATCACCCAACTAGGGTGTAATTTACAGAATCAGTTGAGACTCTTGAAAGTCATAGAAGAACCTGACCTGCATAAATCTGATGTATACTTTCTATTGGACACTAAGAAGTCTCTAAAGGGAAAAGCCTATGTGAAAGCCATCATTAGCTCATATCAGAAGATTGATGCTAAAACAGAGAACAAGGAATGTCATTTTTTTCTTCTTCTGCCACAGAAAATCAACCCAGAATCTGCAAGAAAATCAAAAGTATGGCTCAAATATGAGACGGACAAATATCTTTTCCTCTCTTATCTTTTCTTTTTGAAAACAAATACCAGAAGATGTTGACTTTCTGGATAGATAGGAGTGGATATGATAAAAACATGTAAAGGGTGCATGGAAGTGCTAACAGAGACTCTTTGTTGCAACTTTATAGTAAACGGAACAATAACTGGCATATTCAAGTTAAAAGAATTGAAAGAATAATGAACATGGCTTACAAACTTGGGTGAGAACGATGTGACACTCAGGAAAATATCTAAAAGACAAATTCATAAATGCGGTTAAGCCAAAACCGGACTAAATCCTGCCATGCGACTGATATTCCTTGATGTAGAAGTAAATATAACTGTGGCACACACGCACACATGCACACAAAAACTATGGCACAAACAAGTGGAAATATGCAAATAAACATGCATGCATGCAGACATTAAAAGATTAATATAACAGAGATGTCTACTGATGATTTGTAAGATGTTATCGCAGGTAGGACAACTGCCAATTCTATGGCTTGTGGCCACCAGCGACTGCTTTCTCACCACAGTAAAAATAATGAGGGACTATAACATATCATGAATTCGATATGCACCGTGATTTCATAGCATATGTCTATTAACCTATAATGTACAAGTTCTCGGCGTTGATTGCAGAGGTGCATACAGTCTGAACTAGTAAATATACGTAAGAAGGAAAAAGAAGAAACGATTCATAAATATGGTTGGGCCAGAAACAGACTTAGTCACTGGATGACATATAACTGATATTCCTTGATGTAGAAGTCAATACACCTTTGATAACAAACTCATTCTTTTTTGGGAGATATATGAATAACCGACTCTGACCCTCAGCATTCCATTGAACACATGGAAATCCATCGTATCTCATATCCAGCCACCTCACTTCACCGATCCTATGATCGCCCTCTGGAGGACGCACAGCCCTAGCCGCAGCCCCAGCCCCAGCCCTAACCCTAGCCCTAGCCGAAGCCCAGCCCTAGCCCCAGCCCGCAGCCCCAGCCGCACCCCCAATAAAAAATTTGATAAATTGACCCTTCCCCGACCCTGACCCCGACCCTAACCCTACCCCGACCCCGAACCCGACCCCGCAGCCCAGCCCCTGCCCCAACCCTAACCCGACCCTGACTGCAACCGCGACCCCAGCCCAACCCCAACTCGCGCGCCATGAACCCTAAGCCCAAAATAATCCAATAAATTCTTTAACTTACCTCGAGATTTACTCACCTGAACGGCTGCTGGGGCTGGGGCTGGGGCGACGACCTGAACGGCGGTGGCGACGACCTGAACCGCGGTGGCGACGAGAACTGCAGTGGCGACGAAACCGGCGGTGGCGACGAGGAGAACAACCTTGGCGGCGACGGCGTGGCGATTTGGGGCTTATTTTCGCGCGCGATCGAGAGAGAGAGGGAAGTGAGCGTAGGCGATCGATCTGGGATTTTGTTAAATCGATATTTACTTGCCCCTACGGACATATCCGTAGGTCCTTTGTTTGCGGCTCCGTAGGGGCAAACACCTAATTAAGAATTAATATTTTTATTCTTGGACGTCTTTGCCTGTAGGGGCAACCTTTTAGCCCTACGGATTAATCCGTAGGGCCAAGTTATTTCTGCCCCTACGGATTACAATATCCGTAGGGGCAACCCCCTATTTTACTAGTAAAATAATGTGGCCCAGCATAATATCTTGCTTGACCATAAAATAGCATTTCTCCCAATTGAGTATTAAATTTTTCTCTTTGTGTCGTTGGAGAACTTGCTCCAAATAGCAAAAAAATCACCAAAAACCGAGAATTCATCTATAAAGATCTCTAAATAGCGCTCCATCATGTCAGAAAATATATTGATCATGCACCACTGAAAAGTGGCTGGTGCATTATATAACCCAAATGGCATTCGCCGATATGCAAATGTGTCAAAAGGACATGTAAAGGTGGTATTCTCTCGGTCTTCGGGAGCAACTTAGATTTGGTTATAGCCGAAGTATCCATCAAGAAAGCAGTAATACTCATGACCGGCTAACCTTTCCAGCATTTGATCAATAAATGGCAACAGAAAGTGATCTTTCCTAGTTACGGCGTTCAGCTTTCTATAATTAATGCACACACGTCAACCTGTTTGTGTACGAATAGGGACAAGCTCATTCATATGGTTTTCAACAACTATAATACCATATTTCTTAGGTACCAAATAAATAAGGCTGACGTAAGTACTATCAGAAATAGAGTAAATAATACCACTATCAAGACAATTAATAGCGTCCTTCCTTTCCCGTCCTTCATTACATGATTTAGCCTGCGTAAAGGTCTTGGCGCTGTCTATCAAATGAGTTCGATGTTGTACAATTGTTTAACTAATTCCCTTGATATCCTCCATCGTCCATCCAATAGCTTCATTATTATCTTTAAGAATAGATAACAGTTCTTCCTCATGCTCCTTAATAAGATCGACAGCTATAATCACAGAGAGCGTCATTCATACCGAAATAGGTATATTTTAAGTGTGATAGAAGAGTTTTGAACTCTGATTTTGGTGCCTCCTCAATTGATGGCCGCAAAAGAGGCCCAGGCTTAAGGAATAAAGGCTCAAGCGAGGGCTTTCCTACATATGCTATTGGAGTAAGCTCATCAAAGTAAACACTCTCTTCTTTAAAAAGTTCCATGCTTTAGTCAAAATAGCAGTTTTCGAAGTTAACTTCCTCCTCATATGGAATTTCATTGATTACGTTAACTTCAAAGGGTTGTTTATAAATATCACTTGGCGGGTTTCCTAGATTAAAGATATTTAAATCAATTGTCATGTTCCCGAAAGAAAGTTTCATTAAACCATTTCGACAATTAATCAAGGCATTAGAAGTGGTTAGGAATGGCCGATCTAAAATCACTAGAATTTGAATCCTAGGATTTGATACTGGTTGTGTTTTTAAAACAATAAAGTCAACAGGTAATATGAATTCCCCTATTTTGATCGCCACATTCTCTATCTCACCCTTAGGCATCTTAATAGAGCAATCAACCAACTACAAAGTGACTTGGTGGGTTTAATCTCACCCAACCCTAACTGCTAATAGATGGAAAAAAGAAAAGAGGTTTGCATTAGCACCTAAGTCAAATAAAGCTCTATTAATGATCTTTTCTTCTATAATGCATGAAATAGTAGGACAACCAGAGTCCTTATACTTAATTGGCATAGCATTACGCAAGACGTCACAAATATTTCCAGCTAGGAAAACCTTCTTAGGCACATTTATTTACCTCTTCTTTGTACAGAGGTCTTTAAGAAACTTAGCATAGGTAGGAATTTGTCGAATTACGCCTAAAATAGGTATGTTCACTATGACTTGCTTGAACATCTCCAATATCTTCTCCATATGTGCATCGTTCTTCTTGGCCTTCAAACGATGAGAAAAAGTGATCGTGGCTCAAGAAAATTATCAATAGAAAGAAACTGGGATGTAGGAGGAGGAATAGGAATGGATGTCGGCCGTGCATTTGAATCAGAAGAGGTTTGCTCATCATAAGTTGGTATCACAATAGAATTTTCAGGCATCCTAACCTAGTTATCAACCTGTTTCCCCGATCGCAATGTGGTAATAGCATTTGCTTAAGCATAATTTGTACTTGTATCTTTGGGATTCATGACTGGTTGACTAGGGAATGTGCCCCTTCTCTCTCTCCCTCCTACTGCCGCAGTTATCTAGCCAATCTATTTTCAAGATTCATTATTGCTTGTTTGCTAGCAGTTGTGTTTTGATCAGATTTTTGCATAAAAGTGGCAAACTACTTTTTTAAGTTAGCTTGAGCTTGAGCAGAGGTTTTCATATAGGCTTCAAGCACTTTCTCTAGATTATTAAGTCTCGTATTCTTATTCCTAAATCCTTGAGGTGTGAATTGTGTGTTAAGTTCGGTAGGATTGGATGGGGGTCCTACTTTTTAATTTTGGAATTGTTGGCCAGTATTGGAATTATGCGTGCCTTGATTCCAATATAAGTTTGGATAGTTCCTCCAATCTTGATTATATGTTTGAGAATACGGGTTATTATCTGGTCTTTGAAATGTAGCATTAGCAGATTCTTGACCTTAGGGACCACCAATGAAGGGACATTCCTCGATAGATGAAAGGAATCTTGACAGTTTAAACAAGAGGACCGACTGACTTGTTTGACAAGGGAAGGGTTCGCATCTTGCAGTATCTCCAGCGTGTGCCTGATAGCTGCTAATAGTGCTTCCACACCGATAGAAGCCCCCATGACGTGCATCCCTCCCTTGGATGTAGTTTTCGCCCTCTCGTTTATCCCTTCCCATTGCATGGTCTTATCAGACAACTCATCAAGAAAGCTCCATGCATCATCCTCGAGTTTGTTCATGAAATCTCCATAGCATATTAATTCAAGTATCACCTTACATTCTAACCCTTCATACACAATTTGATAAAGTTCTCACTTTGTTATTCCATGATGTGGACATTTAATTAGAAGGTCTTTAAAACATTAAAAATATTTCCAAGAAGACTCAACCCCTAATTGACAAAATGTCCTGATTTCATTCCTGAATTTAGAAGTTTTAAAATGGGGGTAGAATTTATTTAAGAAGGTTTTAGTGAATTCCTCTCAATTGTGAATAGTGTTGGGTGGAATACTATAAAACCAATATTTGGTTTTATCCGTGAGTGCAAAATATATGAGTCTAAGCTTTACTGCATCAGTATTTAATTGTTTTAACTATAGCATTTGGCATAGTCCTCAAATTCCCAAATAAAGATGTATGCGTCTTCAGATTCAAGGGCATGGAATTTAGGAAGAGAGTTTATGAAGGTAGGTTTAATCTCATAGTTGTCATTAGCGGCTGGTGGCAATACAATGCAGGAAGGTAAAGAGATACGGTCATGCTAGCATCTATCCTGTAGCGTAGGTGCAACAGGGATCATATCACCTATGGTGTTCGCTTTATCTGAAAGAAATAAATGGTTTTTATTATCGCTGTCCCCAACGTGCATACACCAGAAGAGTAAGAATATAAAAAATTATATATTTTTTAATTTTTTATCAAACTAAAATGCAGAAAAGGAAGTACTAAAATTAAAATTAAACTACTTAAAACAGGTATTGAAAGCTTACAACCTGGAACCTATATCTAAGATTTTTCTATAGGCGAATCCTTGACCAAAACCTTTGGAAGTAAGAATCGCTACAAACTGGAAGGCTGAAATGTTGTGCATTTTAATTGTTACACTGGCACTCTTGACACTTCATCTCAAACCAATCTAGGAATCAACAGAAAACTGAAAGAGAAGATCCAGCGAAAAGGCAAGACTCCCGAGACCACCAAAATACCACGATTCTCCACACCTTGACCGCGTTTCGCATCCTTTTCGTTTCCGATGAGTCTGTGATTTTCTCCAAGCTCCGTCTTGCTCCAAATCGTCCACTGCAGCACTAAATTTCTTGAAACAAAAAAAAGTAGAAGAATAAAATAAAGAAAATAATTCAAAAAAAGAACTAACTAAAATTGCTACCGTCCTCTCCGGCAACGGCGCCAAAAACTTAATGGTGATTTTCTTAGTCTTAAATTATACCGCAAGTTATGATCAATTGATTGTAGCACTTATGTGTCGATCCACAGAGCGGATGAGAATTCTTGTTAGTCTAAAAGAATTAAATGTTAAAACTTTGATTTAAGGAATTATACTAATGAAAAGCAATATTAAAAGAAAGTAAATAGAAAAATAATATAGATTTTTAAAAATAGAGAAAAGCCTAGGGTTTAGAATCATCTTGTCTAATCATGGTGTTTTAAATAATAATCTTTCCTATTCTTGATTTCCATCTTTAAATTAATTACCTATCAAATATATATAAAAAAAAAAGCATAAAGCGTACATCCATCAAAATAAACTATTGATCCAATAGAAAGCATAATACATATGATCATTGCATTACCCTATCAATCAATAAATAGACAAGTAATAAATCTAAAGATTTAATTCTAATTAATTAGGAACTTATTTAGATATAATATTCTACTCGGTAAACTCAATGGTTGTCAATCAAATGCCTGCCTTGCTTTATCGGCGAGTCTAATCTAACCCTAAATTAACTAGATCGAATATAAACAATAAAAATACAAACTTTAAATTTCTTAGATAACTTTCATAGTTGTCAATCAATTATCAAATTAACTAGTTTATCGGCAATACGACCTTTCCTAAAATAAACCTTATGGTCGTCAATCACTCATCGATTTATCTAGTTTATCATAATCACATAAAAAAAACCTACATTTATCATAAAGTATTTGTCATTAAGAATATAGAAAAAGAATAGAATATGTAACAACTCTAGTTTCAATGTACAGAAAATTGTTTAAAGTTAATATACAAATGGGGTATTTGCAAATCCTGTATACACTATAAGTATTTGTTTTACTCTAGAACGGCAAGAAAGTACTTGTAGCACATTGGTAAAGCCTTACACTGCTGTGACGTAGCCCCTGTGATTGAATCCCCCCAGACACATTATCTTTTTATTTAATTTTCTTTTAATCTTTTAGAAGCCCGAGAGTTTGCACGTGCACTACACGTAATATGATAAATTACAGATTAAATAAACATCTGCACGAAGGTATATGAAGAGTGAAGGATATGTGGCACCAATCCGAGGCCATTCCACCAGTTTTGGATCGGAGAAATTCATCAAAAGACCGGTACCGCTGAGTAGGACCGTAGGTAATGCCCTCATATTTTTTCCCGAGCACCTCTTCAGCTACCCCACTAACCCCACAATATTTGTTTACTCTGCATTCATCCAGAGATGATTAAATCACCACTTTAATCCCTTTAAATGCATTTTAATTCTAAAATCCAGCACCTTCTAAATCCTAATTTTCCCTATAAATACCATCCTCCATTTCACTCATCCTCACTCAGAAATCTCCTGCCAAAACTCTCAAAAACTCTCAAGTCCTTTTAGTGTGCAAGTGGAGTTAGCGAAGGGTGAAGTTCCGGCGACGTTCCAAGGAGATTCCGGCGATGAAATAATGCCTCGAAGCCTTCCTTAGTTTCCTCTCTTCCTTCTCTTGTTCAATATCCAGTAATTCCCCTCTCCCTTCTCATATTATAAAAACTTTCATTTCTAAAACCCGATGGAAGCGGAGTTAATCCGACTTCCGATTCGGTTTTCTTTAAAAACTCTATTTTTCTTAAACAAGAAAATACCATACTCTCATATAATGTTTAACAAATATTAACAAAACATATTTAAACAAGTTTCATTCCAAAAGAATCTCTATTGCAACTTTTATTGTATTTTTACGGTAAAATACCACATACTTTACATTTCGCCATAAAACAACATAAAACTTGTATTAACTTTAGATAACTCATGAGGTAATAACATAACTCATCACAACACACATCTTTGAGATAGCACGATGAAGTTTTGGGAATATATTCATAGGATAACACGACATTACAAATAAATACCATCAACTTACAAAAGCATTTCTTTAAAAAGTGTATTAAACAATTCCTTGTAATTGCGTCTCTATAACCCATTTTGGAGACCCCGATCGAGATGGTGCGGATTATCGCACGTCCTCAGGCCTAATATAGCGAGATGCAGACTTTCGAAAGGAGCATACGATCTCGATGGAATTTTTAATGCATTTTTCCTTAGAAAATGAGATTTTTACAAGAATAAATAAAATTTATTTTTATTAACTATATAACTATTATCAAAATATCTATTTTAATTATATTTTATAAATATTCCAAGTTTTCCAAATCAAAGGAATCGCCATTACATGAAAATACCATCCAAATACAAAACAATTCACATATTTCAATAAAATATCATATACTATGGAAACTAGGTTCTACTCACTAGAAATTTCACTTTTATAAAATATACATCTATGAAAACCCTAAAGACAATAATTAAATACTTGAGCTGTATTTTAAAATTATACCAAAACTATTTTTACATAAAACCCCCTCAAGTTATACTAAATTACAATGAGGACCCTAGTAAACATAGGTTTAAGCGGGACCAGTTCTCTTGAGCCTCAGGGAGCTGAAGAATATGGGTGCTTGCCTATTTAAGGTAGACAATTTAACAAAGGGTGTTATCAACACGATAATTTTCTTGGAAAAACACACAAATTCTGCCGTCCATGTGCAGCAGTTACCGATAACATCAAAACTGATTCAGGATTTCAAGTTCTTTTCAAAGTATTTGATTCAGACTGAGTCTCAATCTAATCAATCTGACTTGAATGTGATTCAAGTATAAAACATGAATCCGTCAATTCAATCTGTATCAAACTATATTGACTGAACCGAACCATGGATATACTCTGTCAACATGACTCTCCATTTATATCTATTCTATTTACTAATATTATGGTTTCGACAAGTCATCCATCTATATAATAAACAATTCAATCAATACAAAAAACATCGCGGGGTTTATAAGGGGTAGATTGGTACGGAAGGTATTATAAGTGGCACGAGACTGTAACCATAATGCACCTTACCTGAATATCCAATGTCGTTGTACCGTGGCTGAACGGTTCCTTGTGCTCCGTATACCTTAGTCTCCGGAATAGTAGAGCTCCGCTCGTATACACTGGCATTTTCTGTACCAAGCTACAAACAACAGCGTTAACAATATAATCAAATATTATAAGTTATATTATTTTTCTGTCTATTCTATCTCTACTCACCTTTGGGACTTACCGAGCGATTGTTCGCTGACGACATTCCTGTTCTTCTTTCTTTAGAATGTTGTCAGGTATTTCGGACGCTTTAGAGACCAAGCCCAGCACAGAGGATTTGGAGCAGTTTGCTTTTGACACGGAGCTTTAGACACTGTACATATTTATTTCATTTCAGTTATGCCATTGTTTAGGCATCGCTTTATACTCATGTATTTACATTTCAGTTGTACCTGTAAAAGAATGTTTAATAAATAAAGTTGTTCATTTACATTCCGGTCTCTTGTGTACTTTGTTAGCTATGTATATGCCCTAGAGGCCATTGTTGTACATATGATGTATATTATAGTGGATGTTTGGATATATATAGAGAGGATTTTCTTGCTCGATATAATAGTATGCTATCTGGTTGCTCTTTGTCTTAACATGTTGACTTGTATTGATTTACTTTCTTACTCTCACATATTGATAAAGCCCTTAGGATTTGTACTTGACTACTAGGACTATGATGCAGATCATACTAGTGGGGCCATAGTAGTCCACAAGTACATCATAACTGTTTCTAGTCGAGAGTGTATCGAGAGAGGGCATCGATACTCCAAAGTAGACTAGCGTATACGCATCATAACCCATATGATGGGCGATGGATGATCCAACATCCATTGGTGTTTAACATCGAATGTGGTATACGGGCGCTCAATGGAGACTGGGTATACTGAACGGACTCGCCGAGAACTCCTTGTTGGTATTATACCTATCGTCAGATAGCAGTTCTCTGGTGACACCGGTACAGGTTAGTCTATAGACCCGAGATCATCATAGAGACTTGTGTGATTCCTACTGTGCTTTGATTTCCACCTTGCCACGTTCAAGAGAACGTGCAAAATGATGGCTTTTGGGTACATTCCCGAATCACATGGAGGCAATGAGCGATAGGAGGGGTTTCGTCTCTCTCGGTATTGGGGGTTGATGTTGTGTTGTGTTCGATTGGCTATAAATGGAAGTCCCTGGCCAGAGCTGATATGGAGATCTACTCGTAAGTGTTATCAGTAGTTTCTCGACCTGTTATGAGCCTCACATCGACACGACTTATCGGTTACTGGGGTCTGACGTTTACCACCCCTAGACTGGATATGCGACATATCAAACGAAGAGACCGGACTGTACGGTAGTGTTGCTAATTGGATTTACAGGAGTTAGAGTAGACTTGCTTGTTGATCTTCTAATCGCTCAATACCCGGGTGGCCGTTACGTTTAGCTGACCGCTTGCGGCTTGTTGGTGTTTGATGTGATCATCACCTACTGCCGGCGTATTGACGAGTATTTAGAGTCCTACATAGAGGTTTCCAGGCTCAGGAAAAACGGAGTAGGAGCACATATGTGATATGTGCGGGATCGAGTTTGACACGAGTATGTGATACCGTATTCTATTCTCGCGATATGTGATATCGGCCGGTTATATGTGATATAGCCGGGTTATCGGATCAAGTGTTGATTCGATGAAATAATGTAATATATATATATATATATATGTATATGTATATGTATATGTGTGTGTGTGTTATGCTCACTTAAATATTTATTGTTCTAACATATATGTCATATATATTTATTGTATTGTTTTCTTTTGTTACATAAATATTATATATGTGATATATAATATTGTAACATGCTAGGTTATACATGCAACAAGGATATATGAGAATTATACCATACTACATATAATGTTTGGGTTTAAATTCTTAAGTAATTCAAAAATGTGGAAATGAGTCATGGTAGAAGCTTCATGAAGCTTGTTGATAACCATTGACAAAGTCCACCCTTTTTGTTTTGCTTAAGATATTTTCTAACTCAACCATGACACATAGCCATGGTTAACTCTCTAGAAGGGTTAGTTATTCACATATACTAACCAAGGGTTGCATTTCTAACCTTATCTCATTCATTCATCTTCTTCCTTATCTCATTTTTGCTCTCTAGATTTTGAGATCAAGAAGAAAAATAAAATACTAAAGTGAGCTAAATTCCTACTTCATCATCCTCTTCTATACTAGCCATATAGATTAGTATGTTAGATTCACTAATTCCGTATTAGTGAAGAGTGAGCTTGAGTCCGTGTTTCCTCGACGTAGATCATTACAGACTTTGAAGACTTCAAGCAAGGATGCATCGTACATCTTAGGGAGCCTCTCAAGAGTTCGAGAGCTCGTTGATCGCAGCGAAGGGACCACTACTTGGAGCTTGTGAAGTAAAGAAGCGGATTACAAAGGTTGTAATCTCTAATCGCTTAGTTGTAAAATTGTTTACATGCTTATTAACCCTAATTCTCTAGCTCGATTTCTTAGTTGGTTTGTTTAGCACCCCAAAATTTTAATATTGCATGTTTGATGCTTGCCAAAACCTTGCTAAGGTACTAAGCTATCCCTACTGTAGTATCAGAGCCAATCTAGAGTATTAGGCGTTGTCTAGACGAATTTAGAAGTCCGATCGAACTCCGAAAACCTTAATTTTCCCACTTTCTGGAAATTTTTAAAAAAGTTGAAATTTTTCATGTTAAAAATATTCAGAAAATCATGCAGGCAATTTGATTGATCGTGAAAAAGAAGTTTTTGTAGAATAACCGCAATCAATAACGGTGTCGCGTGTAGCTAGCTGAGATGAGTACGGGTCGTCCTCAGAGATTCGTCTAACTTTTAATCTTGCTTTAGACGTGTTGATTAAAAAAAAGGAAGGAGAATAGAGAATAATTAAGAATAGATTCTAGATCTAGTTTAGATGAGGATCTAGAATATATAGAAAGAAGGCTTGTAGGGTTCGTTAGGATTTAGTAGTCATGGATGACTAATAAAGATTACTCTTTTTATTTATTGATAGATTTAAAACTAGATCGATTGTGATGAATGAGGATTAGGGTTCTTGGAAGAAACTAGGATTTCCTCACTATTGACCCTTTTCCTTTCATTGATCTCTTGACCTGAGCTAAATCTGTATAAAATCTCCATGAATAATATTAGTAATATTTATTAAATTAAAGAGAGTATCTTAATTACTTTATATGGTAATACATGTTTAATAAACTGATTAAGAATATTTAATATGCTATTCACTTTATATGGTAATAAATCTTTAAGAAACATGATTAAGAATATTTGATATGCTATGCATCTTTTAATTACTAAAATATTATGCATAAATTTTGAAATATTATTCTAACCATTTGTATGATATTATATCTTTTAAGAATTGTGATTAGAATATTTGATATGATATGCATATTTTCAATTACCAAAATATTATATAAATATAAAATGCCTATATTTTCCTTCATAATGTTAATTATAATATATAAACATATGGTAAATAGTATTTTGCAAATAAATCCAAATATGTTCTATATTTATAATAAACACCTTTAAATATTTAAGAAATGTAAGAAAAATATTATATCAAAAGTGCAATATTTTCAACTGAACAAATACCCCCAAACTTAATTTTGATCGTCCCGAGCAAACTAGTTATTCAAGAGAAGAAGAAAAAGAAAAAGAAAAACCTAAGTAGCACACTTTCGTAGGCAAACACGATTGCACTGAGTACGTGCAACAAGCCGTTAAACCTCTAGGTGTCCCTAGTAGGAGGAGTGTTGTCTCCTGAGGGTTTTCAGCGGATTACACCCACAAAATCTCATAATAAAAGGATGGTGGTGAAAATTACATACAAAGATATGAATTAATAAAGAAAGAACTTGAAAATAAGAGTTTCCAACTATACTAGCTTTTCAGTTTCCATGAGCCCTATCTTAATGGTCGTGAAAAGATATTAGAAATTATATCATCCCTCAATAAAATATCGCCTTTATTCTTCCACCCTATCTTTTATCCAGATATCGATCATATACCTCTACGTGTGTGTAAAGGACATCCCTACACTTAGAGAATTCAATTCAAGATATCATACCCGTGTCCATCTTCCATAGTACTTTATAGTTGGTGAATATTTTCGATAATATTGCTCACACATTCTTCATGCGACCATTGATACTTCTTGAGGTACTAACCAACCGATTACAAAATGTTCTCGTGCATTTAGGCGTAATTCCTCATTTCGCAACACCTAAGGCTTAGCAGTGGCTCCCAAACCAGTTGGTCTAAGGCACTAGGTGATAGTGCTATATTTTTTTTATGCCGCCTTAAGCAATTACAAAACCAGTGTTCATTTTTTCTTTCTTTCTTCACCACTTATACTTTTTTTTCTTCATACTAAGGTTTTTAGACAAGAGCATTTCAAGGTATTCTTTACTATCCCAAGTTTCAAGATGCGTGTAAGTGCGTATAGTAGGATATCAACATTCAGATATTTGGCCTCAAGAATAGGGACTATTTTTCAGACTTATTTTTATACTCAGATTAGTGACTTCCTTCATCTTACTAACCCTTGGAAAAACAGCTCATAACTACTTATTACTAGTTTTGTTTAAGAAAATATCTAACTTTCTTACTTTTCTCAAACTATTTCTATCTTTCATATGTAAATTTGCACTTTCTAACTTTTATTATCAAAAAAAATTTGTGCTTATATATAGTATAATACAAAGTAACGCGTAAATAAGCACAAACCTCCCCCAAACCTGTTTGCAGAGTGTCCTCACTATTGTCATCTTTTAAATATCAAAATTTGTAGACTTAGGAGGAAAAGTTATCAAAGGGGACAAGAAATAATGAAAGTGAAATTCTCTCCCAAACTTATTTTTGGCTCGTAATTTTGTAAAAATTTTCTTTCAAGAGCCAAAATATTCCTCCCCAAACTTAAGTAAAATCGTATTAAGCATTTAAAATTATGAGGGGGGTTAAAGTTATTGGTCAAAGTAAAGCCTTACAAAGACCAAAAGTCAATACCAACCATTCAAAAATTTTATCGATGAAGCACCAAGGTTGGTGGAAGAACATGTCTCCTATTGACGTGAAGAAGTGGGGAGGAAATAAGAGGTGTAATGGAAAAGGTTTACGTCTCGGTTTGTAGAGACGAAACAATGATGATGGATTACTCGCATTCTCATTCTTGATAAAAAGAAGATGTGGCGGTTCAACTTCTTTGGGTTTGGGTTGATTCATCACAACGCTCATGTCTTCTAAGAATACAAGTTCTTCGGCGAAGATTTCTTCAAAGCTTTCATCGATATCCCGGATAATAATCTCATCGGAAAGAATGGGATGATACTCGGACTCCATAAAAGGTTCACATTTAGCGTTAGATGTTGACTCGGACAACAACGTAATAGCGGAGTCAAGATCAGTATCGTGAAGCTCTTCAATTTCGCTACTGTCGGAATCTATTGTTTCGACAGAACATACATGAGCATAGGGTTCGGAGGGTTCACTTCCCAACTTGTAAATGTTAAGCTCAATTGACATCTTCCCGAAGGATAGGGTCATAGAGCCGTTTCGACAATTGATTATTGCGTTAGAAGTCGCAAGAAAAGGTCGACATAAAATCATCGGAATTTGGTTTCGTGGTTTCTCTATAGGTTGTGTATCTATAACGATAAAGTACACAGGAAATATAAATTCACCGACTTTGATTAACACATCCTCTAGCTCACCCCTAGGTTGTGTGATAGATAGATCGGTCATCTAAAGAGTGCAATGCGCAGGTTTTAACTCTCCGATCCCTAATTGCTTATAAACAGAATATGGAAGAAAGTTCACACTAGCACCTAAATCGAGTAGAGCACAATTGATATTTTTACCCCCAATAGAAATAGAAATTGTAGGACTTCCGGGGTCCTTTCGTTTCTTGGGTAGTTGTTTTTTAAAAGCAGTGCTCACATTACTCGCAAGGAAAACTTTTTTAGGTACTTGAACTTTTCTCTTCCTAGTGCACAAGTCTTTTAGGATTATCGCATAAGACGGAACTTGTTGAATAGCATTTAGGAGAGAAATGTTTATGTTAACTTGCTTTAAAATTTCCACAATCTTCTCCATTTGTGGACTTGGTTTGTTGCCCCTTAACCTGTTTGGATAAGGTGCTTTATCAATAAGAGTTTGGTCCAACATTGGAGAAGATTGTGGGGATGGAATGGATCCCAAAATTGGAGTGGGAATCGTTTTAGGGAGACTCGACGGAGGGTTCGAACCTAGTGGGAAATATAGAATAGGCTCGGAAGTAGGTGGGAGACTAAACAAATTAGGGGAAGAAGTAGAAGCCGGGGTATCATTGATATCACTAACGTCATCAACATGTTCACTCACTCGGTTATCCAACACTCTTCCCGATCTCAACATAGTAACGGCACCCACATTATGATTTTGTGAGTGGCCAGGATTCTGTAGGGGTTAAGATGGAAATTTCACTTTTTCTCTCGCACTCATCGCGTGATTCAACTGTGCAATTTGGGCTTCTATTGATTTAATACTCTCACCATGGGAGGCGGAGTCTTTCTTTATGGTATCAATAGAAGACCTCATATCAACCGACATTTGGATGGAATGTTTCATAAACAAATCCAACGTTTGTGCGAGTGAAGAGGAGTTATCGGTACCGGTCGTTTGGAAAGAATTATTAGAAGGTACAGAATTGTTGACTGGATTTTGAAAATTTTGTGACTGAAAGGGGTGCTAACTCTGTTGTGGTGGTTGTTGTTACTGTGGAGGAGGTCTTTGGTAATTGCTTTGGAACTGGTTTTGAGTTTTAGTTTAGTTTTGGTTCCAAGCAAAGTTAGGATGATTCCTCCACCCCTGATTGTATGTGGAAGAATAAGGATTGTTTCTAGTTCGCTGCTGAAAAGTAGCATTGGTGTGTTCTTGACCTTGAAACGGTGCATTCATAGGACATTCTTCCGTCAAATATGATGGGTCGGAACAGCAACCACATATGGTTTTAGGAAGCATAACCTGGTTTAGGGAGACTTATGAGAATTTGCTTTCTATAGCATCGAGTTTCTTTTGTATCGCTGCCACTTCGGTTTTTACTGCGATGGAAATATCGAGCTGATAGATACCTCCCTTAGATGAAGGTGGTTTAACGCTTTCCCATTGCAAAGTGTTTTCAGCAAGATCTTCCAGGTATTTCCAGGATTCACCATCGTCTTTGGACATGAAATTGCATTGACACATGGTTTCAAACATCTGCTTTGTGGATTAATGCCCTCATATATAATTCGGCACAGATCCCATCTATGTATTCCATGATGAGGACATTAGACGAGCAGATCCTTGAACCGTTCAAAGTACTTCCAAAATGGTTCATTGGGAAGCAGGGTAAACTGGTTGATTTCGCTCCGAACACGGGAGGTCTTATGATTGGGGTAAAATTTCTTAAGGAATGCTATCACGAATTCGTCCTAATTGGTAATAGATTGTGCGGCGGTGTTATAAAGCCATTTTTCTGCTAAGTCGCACAAGGTGAAAAGGAGAAGACGCAAGCGTATAGCATCCACAGAAAGTTATGATGTACCCATCATTGCGCATACATTTTCGAATTTGGTGATAAAAACGTACGCGTCTTCAGACTCGAGCCCATGAAATTTGGGTAACAAGTTGATGAAGTGGGGTTTAATTTCAAAATTATCCCCGTTGGCTGGTGGAATGGATAGACAAGTAGAAAAGGGACCACGTATAGGATAGCATCTCTCTTGGAGAGAGATGCGCGGTGGGTTCTGCACACCTGCGGGTGGTGGCAGAGTGGTATCGTTCGATCCCGATGGAGATCCGTCCATTTCAGGAGATGTCGTTGTTTCCCCCAATCAGAGCAAAGCTCTGTTGAAATTCAAAATTCAAATTTTGAAGCAACGCTTCAAGTCCCGGGCGCAACGCGCCACGTGTCAAACGCTGATACATCAGCGCAGCGCCCGAGGCGGCGCGCCCAATCAGAGCAAAGCTCTATTTAAAGCAAAAATTAAAGGAAGCAACGCTTCAGTTGCGCAGGCACTGCGCTGCGCGACACGTGTCAGCGCAGATGCGCTAGCGCAATTGTGCTGCGCGACACGTGTCAGCACAGATGCGCTAGCGCAGTTGCGCTGCGCTGTGCGCTGCTTGACACATGTCACGCGCTGGGGCATTTGCGCCAAACAGAATTAAAATTTTAAAGAAATGTTTCTGTTCTTGTTAAAACAAGAAGATTTTCTTCTGTAAAACAGGAGCCCTTGGATCAAAGATCCAACGGTGGAGAAAATTCCCCAAATCACTTAGAGAAATATCTCTTTAACAAATTTAACTAATTTATGGGCACTATAAAAAGGACCCTAGACCTCAATTCAAAGGCATCAATTTTTTTGTGAGAAATCAAGAACTTCAAACAGAGAAAACTCTGAAGAAATTTCAAGAAAAAGGTTAAAAAAACCTTCATAAAATAGAAGAAATTTCTTCTAATAGATCATTGATCTAAGAATAAGATCAATGATCTTCACATAATAAACATTGCTTTGCACTTTTTATGAACCACTGGTTCTTTAAAACAAGAAAAACAAGAAATACTTGTTTTCTTTGATTCTAATTAAATCAAAGAAAACAAACAGTGCTTTGCACTTTGTCATGAACCATTGGTTCTAAAAAGATTCTCAAATTATAATGCCTTGCACTTGCAAACTGCGCTGTTGCGCTCCTGGATTGGCGCAAGCCGCCAGAGAGCGCCACGTGTCAACATCTGAACCATCTGCGCTATGCGCTTTTGAAATAGAGCCTTACTCTCTGGAATTGGCGCAACTCACCAGAGCGCGACACGTGTCAGCAGCGCAAGCGCAGCGCATTGGCGCAGCGCACTGCGCTTGCGTGACACGTGTCAACGCCACAAGCGCTTGCGCTCTCTGATTAGCGCTTGCGCTCTCTGATTGGCGCAAAGAGCCTGACAAATGCATTGCATTTCCTAAAGGGCCAGGCCCAAATCAAAAAGACCTAATAGGCCTAATTAAATTGCAAAGCAATAAATGAGCAGAGCCCAGGTAAAATTGATGCTCTGCATCTTTTATAAAAGGGCAGAGCCCAAGTAAAATTGATGCTCTGCATCATTCATAAATGAGCAGAGCCCAAAATAAATTGATGCTCTGCATCCTTTATGGGCAGAGCCCAACCAAAAATAGAAAATAATGCAATGCATTATTTAAAAATAGGCCAAGCCCTAGTACAAGCCAAAGACAAATAAAAGTATCGAACATTGTTCAATTGGACTTAGCCCAATCATGGCCGTAAGTCCTCAAACTAAATTGACTGAGCACAGTTGCTCTCCGAAATCAATTTACATCCGGTTCGAGGGTACATCTTCGAACTCCTTTGACACCTATCGTTGTAATTCCTCAACGACGTCAGAGAGGTGACGGGTCCCAACGACCACACATGAATACGGACTGTGGGGTCCTTAAACTCGTGGACCGAAACGTCCTTAAACTAATGTTGGACCGAAACATCCTTAAACTAATGTTGGACCGAAACGTCCTTAAACTAATGATGGACCACCACGTTCCTAAACTGGCGATGGACCACCACGTCCCATAACTGGCGATGGACCGAAACGTCCTTAAACTAATGATGGACCACCACGTCCTTAAACTGGCGATAGACCACCACGTCCCTAAACTGGCGATGGACCACCACGTCCTTAAACTGTCGATGGACCACCACGTCCCTAAACTGGAACATGGACCACCATATCCCTAAACTGGAACATGAACCACCACGTCCCTAAATTGGAACAATAGAGCCTCCAAATGCTCTTTTGCCGGATCTAAACGGTCCCGTTTAAGTTGATCTTAGCCCCAAACACGGCTAACGTATCCTTAAACATTCAAATGGACTATAAAACTCCAAATCAACTTTGGTTCAAGGGTACATCTCTGAACTCCTCTGACACCTGTCGTTGTAATTCTTCAACGACGTCAGAGAGGTGACGAGTCCTGACGGCCATATAATAAATGGATCACCACGTTAAGTTGATCTTAGTCTCAAACAGGACCAACGTATCCTTAACGAACGTTTAAGTTGATCTTAGCCTCAATACAGCTAATGTATCCTTAAACTAAAAACACCAAACCCAAATCTAAGTAAATACGGATTTGGACTAATCCACGTCCTACGGGCGACGGCATTACTCAGTCTCCGTATACAATCCACGGGCAACCATAAACAAAATAAATACACACGACACGAAGTGAAATTCTGGAGAAGGAGAAAGTGGCTACC
The DNA here is from genome assembly GCA_030015575.1 of Agapanthus africanus. Classification (NCBI taxonomy): domain Eukaryota; kingdom Viridiplantae; phylum Streptophyta; class Magnoliopsida; order Asparagales; family Amaryllidaceae; genus Agapanthus; species Agapanthus africanus. The sequence continues at coordinate 213,710,379 of CM057342.1, forward strand.
GCGATGCGGTAGAGTAATTAACTGCAGGGGCTTGCGCCTGCAGGGAAGAGCATCCCCACAATCAAAAACCTCTCTAGCAAAGGGGAATCTGACGAAGTCTGCTACATCGGCCGCATCCGTCTAAACCTCCGATACACGGTGCCATAAATCAACTTAGCATCTTCGGAGAGGTGGATGGATAAAACCAAATAGCATCTGCCCCGAATCTCAAGCAAGACGTCCTCACGTCGTCGCCGCCATTCGGAGGGGAACAGATTCTGGCACGCCCGGTGGGACCTTTTCCTCTTTCTACTCCACACTTCGTGTGTCGTATTCGCGAACGAATCGCGGTTTGTTAATGGTTGCCTTCGAATTTTAAGTTACTAAGATTTGGTCTTTTGCCTGGCGCAGAAATCAAGCATCGATGGCCTCTACCTGTTCGAAGTGCTCCAACTGCGGCTGCAGCTCGCGTCCAGCCTCAACTGGGGGCATAACCTATGGGCCCCAAGCGGCCTCTTTGTTCACCATGCCTGTGGAGCAGATTACTCAAGCCACCACGGGGTTGTTTTTCGGAACTATGCTTCCGCCAACAAGCTTCAACACCTCCGTGCCCGTACAAGAAGCCCCTAAGAAGTCGGTCTTCGATCGACTTTCTGTTACTGCGGCCCCTCTCAACGGGTTGCCCAACACCAGTGCCTCGGTCTTCTCCAGACTGGGCCAAAACTCCTGCGGGCCCACAACGAAGCTTGCAGTCCCAGAGAAGGTTATTCTAAAAAGAGTAGCCAAACCTGCTCCTGAAGTCGTCAAGGCGGCTTCTCCTGCTAAGAGATCGGTCTTTACAAGATTGACCGTCCCAACTCCCACCCCTGCTCTTGCTACTCAAAAGACATCAGTCTTCAATAGGCTGACGCCGGCAACAGCCCCACACCTGAACAGGGGGCAAGAAGAAGCCGTTTCTGTCTCTGAACCAATACCGACGACTCGTCGCGCCCGACGATGCCACTGGCGCCGGGTAAGGAAGACCGGGGGCAACTCCCCTTCTGGGATGACTCCGCCAGCTCCAACGGTGGAAGTTAATGCTGCTGTTCCAACTGGGAACAGCTTTGAGCTACTGAATAGGGTGCGCACGAACTCGCCAACTGCGGTGCTCAAGAGATCTCCTACACGAGTAGAGACCACTGTGGAAGCAAAAAAGCCGGAGCAGCCTCCTCAATCTCTATCCTCCAGGATTTACAAGACATGGCGACGAGTCCGGGAATCCGTGATCGATCCTAATTTCTCTCACCAACACAAGAAGTCGAAAGGTTGACAAGACGAAAACCCTCTGGTCAAACAATAAAATATGACGACCGCTTGGGTGCCCAAAGCAACGGCCCCCTCAACTTTTACGGCCCATAAAAGAAGAAGGCCAGAAAAAGTCCCTACACCTACGGCGAATATCAAAGGTGGTGAACCCAAACGCCCTAAGTCTGGGGGCATGGTAGTTCATACCGTCTATATGGCATCCGGTAAAGAAGACAGCCACGCATCCACGGGTTATAAACCGCTTACACGGTCAATGACCAAGGCTCAGGAGCAATAGAAAAAGCTCCAGGAGATGATGAACGCAATGGCCGTACTCACTGGGCCAAAAGAAACCCCTGAGACGTCCTCGGATGAACGCCAAGAACAGGAAACTGACGCTGAGTTCCTTCGCCGAATATTGGAGAAGAAGGATAAAGAGGCTGCTGAACAAGAAGCCAACATACAGCGAATGGCCTTCCTGTTCCAAGACATGGTGGGTATGATGATTCAACAAGATCCACCTGCTGAAAATTCCCCAATCATCCTTGAAGATGATAGGGGAGAAACGTCGAATCCTCCTCCGGCTCTATCAACAGCCAAGGAGGAAGCAATCTCTAAAGCCAACCTGGACGAATATATAGCTCAGCAGATCCGGGTTCATCAAGCAACTGAAGCAGCGGGTCAAGTCATAAAAACGGGACGACCGTATCCGGGCTGGTACGACCAGATCAAGTACCCGCCAGGTTATACGATACCAAAATTCCATGTGTATAAGGGGACTGGCAATCCCCACCAGCATGTTGCCCAGTTCAAGGCGCTTTGCGGCAACACTAGCGGTGATGATAAATTGTTACTCCGCTAGTTCGTTGGTAGCTTGTCAGATACAGCGTTCGAGTGGTATTCCGAGCTCACGAACGACTCTATCAAGACCTTTGCTGAGATGGAACTGCTGTTTACCCAGCGTTTCGTGAGTGCCAGCGAGCGTACCCCGATAACGGCATTGATTAATGCCAGGGTGAAGCCGGGCAAAACATGGTCCAATATGCTATACGGTGGTGAAATTTATGGTCAAAATGCGAGCAGCGTATAGAAGAAGCTTCTGTAGTGGGAACGTTTGTTGGAACCCTCGATCCGCAAGCAACCATCTCGCAATTTATGATGTTATTCAAGCCGACCACCTTCCAGGCACTAATCGACAAGCTGGCGCAAATGGATCAGATGGGCCATAAACCTCCTCTTCCAAAGCCGGACTCCCGATATAAGAAGGGAAAGGGGAAAGCGATCGTTGTCGCTAGTGCTCAACAGCAACCCAACAACTTAAAGCCGGTCGTTCGTCAAAATAATATGCGCCCGTACGTAGCCCTTGAGGAGAGAATGGGACATCCTTACTCGTTTCCCCGAGATAAAACGAGAAGGTTATTCGAGCTGGCGTTGCGCAACCGACTCATAAATCTGCCGGATCCAAAACGTCCGTCGCAACCAAGTGATGTCAATAAGCCCAACTACTGTCCTTATCATCGAGTACTGGGTCATCCGATCGAGGATTGCTACATCTTCAAAAATTGGCTTGAAGACCAGTACCGACAGGGCAAGTTCGCATTGTCTGACAAATGGAAGGTGAATCCACCGTAGCCCCACACCTCTAAGGGAATGAATACGCCGGGGGAAACATGCTCTGTCGTTGAAACAGCTCCTTGGGAGGTTGTATTATCAGCCAAGACAAAGAGGATGTTGAATGATCTTCAAGCATGCCCAGCGATCAAGTGGAAGAACCCGTTGGAACCGCAGGTCATTGAAGGGATGTTGAAGCCTCGTCCAACTCAAAAGATCGATGGAGGTGGCCCAAGCATTCAAAACCAGCCGTCGAAATCTTCAAAGAAGAAGAAAAAGAAGTCAAAGAAGCTCGTGAAGCCTGGCGACAAGCGCATGGACTTGCAAAAACAAATTGACGCCCAGGAGGAATACAACCAGAAGGCACGGACACCCATTACACTCCAAGAGTTCCTCAATCACGTCTTTCAAGAGGAAGATGAGGGAGAAAGTTCATCTGATGAATCTGAAGAATACGTGGTGAGCTGTCATGTGATTTCCCATTCGTTCATGGGCGATGAGGAGACTCCTTGTACTGAAACGCTGGGGGCAGATCCCGAACCAAAAATTCTGGGGCCATCGGATGAAGTAATCGATGCATTCCTCAATGAAGCTCTCTTAAAAAGCAAAGCTGATCGGGAGCGTGAGGCGGTTATATTCGAAAGGGCCAAACGCTAGCGCCTTGACGAAAGAATTGAGATACTCCCACTGGAGCAAAGTACGCCCACTGCGGATAAAATCAAATTTAAAATTAGGAAAAGGTTTGCTAAAGCCGTGTCAATGGGTATGAAGCTACCATCCTCTGAGGGAAGTGTTACTGGTGAAGCAGAAATGCACCCCTCCTATTGCTTGTATCATCAGAAGATTTCGCACCCCACTGAAGACTGCAAAGCTTTCGATAGATGGTGGCAAGGATATGTTGCTCACCGGCAGCATTTTAAGCGGGAAAAGCGCAAGACCCGCCGAGAGCAAAACGGTACGACCGAAGGGCTTAACAGAACCACCGGCAATTGTCGCATGGTCAATGCTGGAGGATCACAAGTGCTCACATTCGGGAGCGATTCCGACGAGGAACTGGAGCTTAGCCCCCTCTTTAAAGAGTCCACTTTGGGAAAAGAAGAAGAGCCGAAGATTTGTGAAAATATCCGGCTGCGCAATCGCACGTTGCCCGAAAAGAATCTCGGACCCCTAAACAAAAAAGAAAAAGGGAAAGAAAAGGTCTCTGAGGACATCGCCTTAGATGACCAAGTCATGGAAGAGCTAACTGCCAAACACCCGCCGAAGAAAAATAAGGTGGATTACAACGTCTTAGAGCATCTGAGGAAGCTACCCTCGTAGCTCAGCATTCTTGACGCCCTTTTACTATCAAAGGAGGCGAGAGAATCGTTAATTAAGGCACTACAGAACCCGGAGCAGTTCCAAGCTTTCCTGGCCGAAGAAAAGATGAAGGATGAATTGGAGGAAGTGCGCACGGCCGATATCACTTTCGGCGATGAAGACCTTCTCCTTGGGACGTGCGAACACAATCGCCCCCTCTATGTCTCGGGATACTGCCACGATATAAAGATAGGAAAAATCCTGATCGATAACGGGTCGTCTGTTAATCTACTCAATATGCGGGTGTTAAAGGAAATCTGCATAAGCGTCCAGCACCTTGCTCGGGATAAGATCACCATCTTCGGGTTCGACTCCCAATCATCAAAAACTCTTGGATCGTTGATACTGACGCTACGCTTTGGGCTGCTCGTCACAGACATTAAATTCCATGTCATAGATGCCAAGACATGCTACAACGCTCTACTCGGCCAACCATGGTTACACGAGTATAACATCATCCCTTCTACACAGCATCAGTGTATGAAATATTTTAGGGATGGTCTCGAGTATACCGTGACGGGAGAACTAAATCCATTTTTCGTGAACGAAGTTCGCAAATATAAAGATGCCAAATACTTCTTACCGAGTTTCGAAGACACGGAAAGGTGTCACAAGCCGGAGAATAAAGCTAACGCTACCATCCCTGTCTTCGGCAGTGATACCGAGGAGGAAGAGGAGATAGTTTATTCGGGGACGCCCCAATACACCAAGCCGGGACCATCCGCTCCTACGTTGATCTTTGGTAGTGATTCGGAGGATGAAGTCCATGCTGTATTCTCTGCTCGACCTTCAATACGAGCTTCCGCTGACGAAGAGCAAAGTCTGCAAGTCACCATGGTGCCGCATAAACATTATAAAGAACTGGATGCGCTCGATACCGACAGTGTAGAGGAGCTGCAGACGTTCTATATCCCTCCCAGGCGAGAAGGCAAGAAGGCAATTCTATTCTACCGCTCTAAAGAAAACAAAGTGGAGAAAGAAATCTGGTATGGTGCGGATCCTACGCTGGACAGGCTTCAACCCATCCGTCTACCCAGATATTATACAGAAGGCTTGAAGAGGCTGTTGAAGCGCCAAGGGATACCCTTCAAACAGACCATTAGAAAGGACAAATTCTATGACAGGGTCTGGAACGTTCCCGGAACTCAACACAAGCTGCCTAGTGGAAGGATGGAGACGATCGGGCTTGGATACATTCGCTCTAAGAAACGAGAGCTGCTCCGTGACTATTACGTCGTGCACGACTTCAATGAAGAAGCAGATGCTCAACGGGAGGACACTAATCCTGAACCAGTAAAAGTTCCTGATGCAAAAGTGCCCAGTCCGTCGTTTGAAGAACAAATGGACAGGCTTATAAGGGAAGCTGGTCAAAAAGTCCGAGATGATCACAATTCATGAAATGGCAATCTACGAGAAAGCCAAAATGCAACGCCTCCTTCAACAGGCCGTGAAAGATGAAAATGCCGCCCCCTATCAACTTGTTATAAAAAATGGCTCGACGCAGAGGCAGAAACAAGTCGAAAGTCGAAAAAAGCGCTCAACAGCAACAAAGCGGGGTTAAGAAGCCACTCAAACGAGAGTCGAGCGTTATTGATCTATCCCTCATGAAGAAAATGGGTCGAGCATACTCGTTTCCTCGGGACAAGACGAAGAAGATACTTGATCTTGCTCTAAAACATCAAATGCTTACACTGCCGGAGTCCAAAAACCCCGAACGAGAAGGCGAAGTCTTTGACCCAAATTATTGCTCTTATCATCGAATAATAGGGCACCCGCTCGAAGACTTCTTCACTTTCAAGAATTGGGTCGAAGATCAGTATCAGCTTGGCAAATTCGCTTTGTCTGACAACTGGAGGGTAACGCCGCCACAGAAGCACGAACCCAAAGCCACAAGAACAGAACCAACTCCATATTGGGATTGGAAGCGGATTCGTACTTGTCACATGATAACAATATTAAAAGAAGAGCCCGAGAACGTAGATAACCTTCCCTGGTGCTTCGAGAACAGCAATGATGAGGTGATCTCAGAATTTCCATCAGCGCCGAAAGAACTAGAGGATGGAATACACACCACTGCGGATAACCTTAAGAAAATTGAGTTGGGGATGGCGAACGATCCGCGACCGACATTTGTCAGCGAGCTACTATCTGAAGAAAGGGTGGCTGCGTTAAAAGACGTGCTTGTGCAGTATCGAGATTGCTTCGCATGGAACTATTCCGAAATGCCGGGACTAGATCCAGAAATTGCTGTGCACAAATTGGCGATATCCCCGGACGTCAAGCCAGTCAAACAGGCGCCGAGGAGAATGCGGCTCGAGCTCGAGATGAGCATCAACGCCGAGGTCAAAAAGTTAATTGACTCTGGCTTCATCCAGGAGGTTCAATATCCTGAATGGATCACCAACATCGTCCCGGTGATGAAGAAAAATGGGACGGTGCGCATATGCGTGGACTTTCGGGATCTCAATAAAACCTGCCCGAAGGATGATTTCCCGATGGCAGTCACCGAACTGATGATAGACAATACATCCACTCATGAGGTTTTCTCCTTTATGGACGGCTCGTCAGGGTATAATCAGATAAAGATGCATCCCGAAGACCAGAAGCACACCGCCTTCAGGACTCCTTTGGGTATATTCTACTACAAGGTGATGCCCTTCGGTTTAAAGAACGCCGGTGCCACCTATAAAAGGACCATGACGAAGATCTTCGATGACCTTATACACGAAATCGTCGAATGCTATATCGACGATCTCGTGGTTAAAAGCAAATCATACGAGGAACATCTCGAGCATCTGAAAACTGTATTTCAACGCCTTCGGCAATACAACCAGAAGATGAACCCTCTCAAGTGCGCATTCGGAGTTTCCTCGGGTAAATTCTTGGGATTCATCGTCCGACACCGGGGTATCGAGATAGATCCGTCAAAGATCAAGGCGATCATGGAAATGCCTCCGCCAAGGACTCTCAAACAGCTGCGGTCTCTCCAAGGAAAGCTCGCATATATTCGGCGATTTATAGCCAACCTCTCTGGCAAGTGCCGCCCTTACAGTCACCTGATGAAGAAGGGAACCCCGTTCGTCTGGGACCAAAAATGCCAGGGCGCGCTGTACGAGATTAAACAGTACCTGCAGAACCCGCTAGTGTTGGCTGCTCTAAGGGAAAGCCTCTCATTCTTTACACAACCACCCTCGAAGGTTCTTTAGGCGCATTATGGGCGTAAGAGAATGACCAGGGGAAAGAAAGAGCACTCTACTATTTAAGTCGAGTTCTTCTGGGAGCAGAAAGCAACTACTCTCCCATTGAAAAACACTGCCTGGCGTTGATCTTTACGATAACAAAGCTCAGAGACTACGCATTGGCACATGAAATCCGTCTCATTTCGAAGGTGGACCCTCTTAAATATTTAATGTCGAAGACCATATTGACAGGTCGACTCGCTAAATGGGCTCTGCTCTTGATGGAGTTCTTGATAACGTATCAACCTCTCAAGGCAATGAAAGGCCAGGCCATCGCCGACTTCCTCGCTGAGCACCCGATACCTGCCGAGTCTCCTCTGAATTGCGATTTGCCAGACGAACATGCGTTTGACACGATCGACGGTGGTGATATCCGATGGGAGTTTTATTTCGATGGAGCATCTTCCATGAAAAAGCGCAAACAAAGTACCCCTATAATCAAATCGGGGGTAGGCCTCATCTTTGTAACTCCATAAGGAGGGATAATGCGCTTTGCTTTCTCCCTAACAGAGCCGAGGACGAATAATGAAGCAGAATATGAAGCCTTGATTGCAGGTCTCGAGATCTCCATCAACATAGGAATTGAAAACCTCCTCATATACGGAGATTCTCAACTGGTCGTTAGTCAAGTAAACGGCGATTACCAAATGTGTAAACCGGAGTTGGTGAAGTACGGTGAAAAGGTGCAACGACTGTTGACCCAAATTCCCTCTTATATTTTGGAACGTATATCGCGTGCAGAAAACAGCAAAGCAGACGCGTTGGCCAAGCTTGCTAAAAAACTGGCTGACGAGAACCTCGATGACGTCAGAATCGTGGTACAAAGCCGTCGGATGCTTGCCCCAGCAGAAATACCTCCGGAATCATCCAAAGAGAAGGGAGCGACTGAACAGACGACCTTGCAAATAAAAGACCGGGAAAAGGCTGAGGATTGGAGAGAAGTCTTTATAGACTACTTCAAATACCGTCGAACGCCCGAAGACGCGTCCGCAAGACATCAGCTCACGAAACGAGCTCTGTCTTTCGCCTTCGTCAACGATACTCTGCACAAGAGGTCGTTTGATTCTCTATGGCTGAGATGCTTAGGACCCGACGAAGCAGAAAGAGTCATTCAGGAAGTTCATGATGGAATCTGTGGTTCTCACCAAGCTGGCCCGAAGATGAAGTTGAAGATCAAACGGATGGGCTACTACTGGCCCACGATGATTCAGGATTGCCTCGAATATGCGAAACAATGCCACTCATGCCAAATCCATAGGGACTTCATCCACCAACATCCAAATCCATTACATCCAACAGTGGCTAGCTGGCCATTCGAAATGTGGGGGACTGACATAGTCAGCCCCATCAAACCAGCATCGTCCAGAGGACGTCGCTTCATCCTGGCGACGACTGATTACTTCTCCAAATGGGCAGAGGCAGTACCGCTGAGAGAAGTGAAGACGGAGAATATATTCCATTTCTTCAAGACGCACGTCATATTCCGGTTTGAGACTCCGCGACGGATCATCTCCGATAACGGGCCAGCCTACAGAAGCCACAAGATCAGTCGCTTCGCACAACAGCATAATATAGACTGGAGATATTCCTCGGTTTATAATCCACGAGCTAATGGTCTAGCCGAGGCCTTCAACAAGACCCTGACAAAGATCATGAAAAAGACGGTGTCCTGAAATAAGAAGGACTGGCATGAAAGACTGCAAGAGGCTCTTTAGGAGTATCGAACTACGTTCAAGACGGCCACGAACACAACGCCATACGCGTTGGTATTCGGTACGGAAGCAGTACTCCCCCTCGAGATAGAGCTACCCTCTCTACGAGTGGCAGTTCACTATGAGTTGATAAACGAAGAGAATACTCACCTTCTCCTTGAGGAGCTCGATGCCCTTGATGAAACACGACTCACAGCGCAACAAAATCTGGAAGCTTATAAAGCAAAGATGACGTGGTCATATGAAAGATTGACCCGACCGAGGACATTCCGCCAAGGCGAACTTGTGCTAGTAGTCAAAAGGCCTATGATCCCCAATCGCGCCAAGCGTTGAAAATTCGAGCCAAACTATGAAGGCCCGTACATCATAGATAAGGTCTACCAGGGTGGAACCTATCTACTCATGGACATGCACGGTGAAAGGCCTTTCAGGCCAATAAACAGTCGCTTCTTAAAGAAATACTACGCTTAATGAGCCACAGCTTAGGTCAATGATAAATGACGACGACTGTGTCCGCTCGCTATCTTCCTAAGCTCAGGCTTTATAAGCAGTAGCCAGCCCTCTCCAGCACGGACCGAAACGTCCTTAAACTAATGACGGGCCGAAACGTCCTTAAACTAATAGCGGACCGAAACGTCCTTAAACTAACAACGGATTGAAACGTCCTTAAACTAATACCGCAGCATCCGTAGGCTGACGAGATAAAAAAAAGAAAGAAGAAAAATATAATAAATAAAAATGGTATGTCCATAAGCAAAAAGGGCACGGATGAAAACCCGAAAGGGCTCCGTGAGTAAAAACAGCAGGGCTACCGGCAAGTGTTCGTGAAAACCCGAAAGGGCACGACCTCGTAAAAATAAAAAGAAGAGGAAAATAAAAAGAAGAAAATAAAAACGGTATGTCCATAAGAAAAATGGGCACGGATGAAAACCCGAAAGGGCTCCGTGAGTAAAAACAGCAGGACTACCGGCGAGTGTTTGTGAAAACCCGAAAGGACGCAACCTCGTTAAAAGACACTTATAGGGTCCTCTCGACCTTGTAAGGAGAAACCACCCACGTAAGATCCTTACGACTCACAAGGGGGCAACACACTTAGGGATCTCCACGATTCCTAAGGAGAAAATACACTTACGAGATCCTCACGACTCGTAAGGAGAACTCTCTTATGGGACCCTCACGGCTCATGAGATTTGAAAGTCTTAAGTTACAGAGACCTAAACCTGTGCTTAAGCAACCCCACAACTTCCGATATTGCCCTACAAGTGGCTCAATACTGGCCCTTGTATACAATCCACGGGCGCGAATAAACATTTCCCTAACCAAGTCCCATCCGAGACTGGGGATATGTACGCACGACGAACAACCCTTATAAGTCCTCTCGACTTACAAGGAGAAAATCCTCTTGTAGGATCCTTACGACTTACAGAAGAACACTTAGGAATCCTCACGATTCCTAAGAAGAAAATACACCTACAATATCCTCACGACTTGTAGGGAGAAATAACTTTGTGAGACCCTTACGGCTCATGAAGTCAAAAGCCTTAGTTGACAGGACCTTAACCCTGTTCGCTAAGCCACCCTTGTTCAACGTCGACAAAGGCAGATGATGATTCGCTCCTGGCAATATCCCAGTTGTAGCGGTGCTGATGCCGAAATCGGTGTTTAATTTTAGATTTACGGCGAAAAGCCAGTAGGCCGCACATGCATACGAAATAGCTGAAATGATGGGGCAACTTGCAATAAAAAGCAGCAAGTAAAAATGTATGCATGAAAAATAGCCGAAATGATTGGGCAACTCGCAATAAAAAGCAGCGAGTAAAAACAAAATAAATAGCCAAAATGATTGGGCACCGCGAAAAATAGCCGAAATGATTGGACAATCGCGACCTTCACGATATAAAAGCTGAAATGATAGAGTATCGCGGAAATAAAACGAACAAAAATGATGATAAAACTTTGGCCCTACAGTTGAGATCACATCGATCCATGTATACAATCCAAGGACGCAAACAAAGAAGGAACCATACTTTCCCAAAAGGCTCCGCCAGAAAACGAAGCCAAATCTCGACGGTTCATCCTAACTCCGAAGAAACCAGCGTCTTCGGCAAATATTTCGACTCGAGGGAACAAGTGTCCTTGACGAAGAAAATCCTTATTCGCGTCGACTCGCAGAGAAACCAGTGTCTCCGTGGGAAATTCTCGATTCGTTTCAACACCAGGGAAACAAATAATCCCTGGCAGATACTTTGACTCGAGGAAACAAGTATCCTTGATGAAGAAAATCCTAATTCGCGTCGACTCGCAGAGCAACCAGTGTCTCTGCGGGAAATTCTCGATTCGTTTCAACACCAGGGAAATAAATAATCCTCGGCAAATACTTCGACTCGAGGGAACAAGTGTCCTTAACGAAGAAAATCCTGATTCGCATCGACTCGCAGAGCAACCAGTGTCTCCGTGGGAAATTCTCGATTCGTTTCAACACCAGGGAAATAAATAATCCTTGAAAAATACCTCAACTCAGGGAAACAAACATCCTTGACGAGAGCCTCCTGATTCACATCGACTCGCAGAGCAACCAGTGTCTCCGTGGGAAATTCTCGATTCGTTTCAACACCAAGGAAACAAATAATCCTTGGCAAATACCTCAACTCAGGGAAACCAACATCCTTAACAAGAGCCTCCTGATTCGCATTGACTCACAGAGCAACCAGTGTCTCCGTGGGAAATTCTCGATTCGTTTCAACACCAGGGAAACAAATAATCCTTGGCAAATACCTCAACTCAGGGAAACAAACATCCTTGACGAGAGCTTCCTAATTCGCATCGACTCGCAGAGCAACAAGTGTCTCCGTAGGAAATTCTCGATTCGTTTCAACACCAGGGAAACAAATAATCCTTGGCAAATACCTCAACTCAGGGAAACAAACATCCTTGACGAAAGCCTCCTGACTCGCGTCGGCTCGCAGAGAAACCAGTGTCTCCGCGGAAAATTCCCGATTCGTCTCAACTTGCAAGATGAAGCCTCAGGCAGCAGGGATTAAAAAACTTGCTTCCTGAACAGTGGGACCCTGCAAGTCGGACTAAAATGGTCTCTTGCATACTATTCACGGGTCTCACTCTCCCAAGTCGAGTTTCGACAAGGAGGGAAACAACCGCTTACGGGCCCTCTCAACTCGTAAGAGGGAAAAATTCTCTTATAGGATCCTTACGACTTATAAGGGAAAACACACTTAGGAATCCTCATGATTCCTAAGGAGAAAACCCACCTACGAGATCCTCTCGATCCGTAGGGAGAAAAGTCTCTATGAGACCCTCACGGCTCATAGAGTTGAAAAGTCTTAGGCAGCAGATCTGAACCTGTGGCCTAAGCCATCGCTATCTCTTGAAAAATCTAGACGCTTACTCTATTATCGGTCAAATGTATTTATCAAGACAGGATGCTGACAATAAGAGAAAGGAAAAAGCAAAGAAATAGTACAAGACATTGCAAAGAAAAATGTGTATCTTTATTGAATGTAATCAAGTACAAGATGAAGCGTACAAAATAATGAAGAATGGATACATATTATTTAAAAGGAAAAATTTTACAAGTATCTAGATACAAGGGGAATTACTGGGAAGGAAGCGTCTTGCATAGCTCTAGCAATTGTTCGCGCACTTCCTTCCCCACTTTCTCCTGATCGGCCACCTCCGCCAGCTCCGCCACCACTTAGACCCGTTGCTGCAAGACAGATGCAAGCTGCTTCCTGACGGCCTGATGAGCAGCTTCGTGGCCTGGGGTATCACACTTGGCTACATCAAGCTTTCGCTTCAAGTTTAGCCCATGGGAGATGCGCTCCAGGAGACCCTCAAAGATAGCCTTCACTTGGGCAGCATTTGCCTCAACCTCAGCACGCAGACGGGCCGTCTTGCTCGAGATCTCTTGGCATTCCCTTAGCCTTAAACCTGCTTCTTGTTCCAAGTGGTGGACGTAAGAAGCGCTTTCCTTGATCCATGCTGCTCTTTCATAGCTCGCGGCTAAAGTCTCGGAGGCGAGACGCATTGACTCCAGCTGATGCAGGCGAGCCTCGATCTCCGTACAATGGTTAACCCAAGATGCGATGATGCCCTCGTCATGGAAATTCATGAGTATCACCAGTATCGGGTTGACCGCCGTAGTGAAATCCATAGCAGGCATAGGGGTCTCGATGTCGAGCTCCTCAACGTATTCGCTCAACATACGCAAGCTGTTCGCGGCGCCTTTCAAAGATGGACGTCTCAGGTAAGAACCTGCCGGCATTGTGATGCGAGACTCAAAGGGCGTCGAGATCGGAACAACAGCTGAAAAGAAACAAGATATGATCAGATAACAGTTCAGAAAAAAAAGGGGGGGAGTTATCGATGTGATAGTCGCTGTACCAGCTGAGGCAGGTGGTAAGGCCGGAAGGGTCGGTGGCGCAGCCGATCTTTCATCCCCTCCTTCGATTTGTAGCACTGCAGTCGGGACAAAAAAAAAGTTAGAAGTAATTCCATCAATGAAAAAGAAAGATATCAATGGAAATCATACTCACCAGCGCCACCAGAGGAAGAAGCGAATTCAGATGGGAAGGAAAAGTGTTGGAGCAACACTTGATAAAGATGGTCAAAGAGCACTCCTAAAAAGACATAACAGTACGATTTTAGTACACAAATTATACATCTGAAAGATAAGATTGATAAGTTGCAAACCCTTACCTTCCAACATCTTCGATGGTATGAGAGAGGGTTGAGAGGTGACCACCGCCAAGGCAGTCGTTGAAGGCGCTCCCTCGAGCAGTGGAGCATCGGCGCTGGCTGCACCTGTGTTACGAACAAAGGTGAACTTGTCAGAAAGGATTGTAAGGTAAAGAAAGACAGCAACTTGGGATTTACCTGATGAGCTGCCAGCTGAAACGGAGGTGACTCCCTCCTCCAGCGACACGAGCCCACCACCCGTGGCCTCATCCCCAGACTCCACGGGGGCCGTTGTCGTACTCGCGCGGCCAGGAGACGGCAGAAGACCATAGACGGGGAGGGCAATGATCGGAGCATTGCCGGACTATTGAGAAAGAGCGGCTAGCTCTTCCCCAAGAGTCGTACCCATCTCATCCACTACTTCTTTGGGCTCGGCGGTCTCCATCGGTTCATCCGCCGTCACCATGAGGTCGCCGGTCTCAAGCGCCTCATCCGCCGCTGCCCTGGGCTCAATTATAACGATCATTTCATCTGCCGCCACTTCAGGCTCGGCATCAATGACATTCTCGGCTGCAGGTCCCTCAACCTCCATCTCAGGCTCCGCAGCCCTAGCAACGTTACCGACCGCCAGCTCGGGTTCGGTAGGTGCTGCCTCTTCTGTTTCCTTGGGTTCAACGGTCTCCGCCTCCCCCTCGGTCGGACTAGGCCCTGCAAGATGAGATGCATAAGAACCGGCGAGTTTACAATTTTTACAAACAAAATTCTGAAAGAAGTATTACCTGAGGTGGACTTCTCGTTAGCCTCCCTATTGGCGCGAATCGCCTATCTATGAGCTGTAGACAGGACGACCGGGGACTCTTCTGACGGGGTATCGGCACGAGGAATAGTGCTTGGGCCCGCTCCAATGGCCAAGGCAGCTCTACGTGCCTTTTCTTCGCGCCTCGATCGCTTCCTCTCCTCCCGAGCTGTCGCGATGGATCTCTTCGACGCTTCCTTCATCAAGGCATCGTCGTCCTCGTTCAGAGATGCCTCCAGAACCTTTAAGGCATCTATCATCGGCTCTTCAAGACGGACCTCCCGCGGTAGCCCCGAGGAAGTAGGAACATCGGCAGCTGGTAGAACATTTGCGTCGCTTGGCGGGAACGGCATTGAGGTTCCTGCGATAAAAAGAGAGAGGTTAGATCGACCGTAACACAAGGGAAACGAAAACTTGATGAATTGAAAATTACTAAGGCCCATGGACGCTCTAAGACGTTCCTCCTCTTGGAAAGTCTTCAGAGAAGCGGCGATGGCTTCTTCAGTAGTGATGCCTGTTGGAAGAAAAGAAGGAAGAATGTTAGTCAAAGGCAATAATAAAGATATGATGCAATAGAAAATGCGACTAGTGATTACCTGATGCTGCAAGCTTAGCCAGCCACGCGTCGCGCCTTGCCAACCGCTCCGAAGCTTCGAGGGCGGCCTCCAAGTCGGTGTCATCAGGCGGCATGACTAATCCTTCGTTAGTCCTATATTCACTCAGGCCCTCACCATAAGGAGCGTGGGGTTCCTGACCGAACGCGACGTCTGCAGCGAAGAGTGACTTCTTCTTCTTCTTTTGCTCACCAATCCTAGGTGCCCCCGGGATCGACTTACGCTTGGCAGCCACCTTGGGGCGGCGGGTCCCAATATCCGCACCCACGCCAGACTCCGGCGAGATGACAACCACTGTCTCTACTGGAGCACAGGGCGCTGGTGGTGCATCCGCAATATCAGGGAGCGACAATTCGCATGGGGGACTCTGCGCACGCGGTGGCCCGGCTCTAGCATCTTTCAAAGGGGGAACTACCGGGGTCCTTGGCACCAAAGGAGCGTTGCGATCGCTACCTGGAGGCGTACCCTTACGGTCGAACAACAATCGCCTTTCTTCCTTTATAACGGCCCCCGTCGCATGATTATACCATTCTTTATATACGTTGAGGAGTCGTGGGGCGCAGGCCGGCGCACTGATAAAAAAATGAGAACCCGTGTTCAGGCGCATGAAGTGATGCAGCGCGTTCTCCATCCCTTCTTCAGTGGCAGCAGGTTCCAATAGGAAAGCTTCCAAGGGTACCCCTTGATCGTAGCCCAGTTGTTGGGCGAAACGATGCGGGTTATATCTCATGAAAATTGCCGCACCGTTCTGCCTGAAGTCTAGGAAGCCCGGTCTAATAGAATACAAGTGGAGGGTCTCCCGGGCCGTCAAAACTGAGGCTCCATCCTTAAAGGAGTCTTGTAATGGTCGCACCGCGGTGGTGGACGCCTTTCCAATAGTCAATACCTTGTCAACAAAGGACATCCCGGCTCCAACGGTGTGAGAGCGAAGGAGTAAACCCCTGGCGTTCCGTGGTGATGGGGTCACAATTGATGCGCCGATCATCTGTATAATGCGAGGGAAACCACACTTGTCGAAGAACGAGGGCCTTTTGTGCATGCCGAAGACACTCGCCGTGTGTAGCTCGAGCCACGATACAAAGTAGTGCATCGGGAAGACCACGTGCAGTACCCCGAGCTCATTAGCATCCGCTGCTTGACTGAGGCCATGATATAAGTGTGCCAAGCCGGCAATCCCGACGGCCACTTTTACCCCGATGGCCATCCGGTGGGCTAGGTAAAAGACAGAGGGCTGCATACGGTGAGTGTGCATTGGGACCGCAAACCAACTCAGCCACAACCCGAGAAATCCTAAGAAAAAGGCCTCCTCGTCCATCCCAGGGACCGCAATTTCTGCAAAAGACATAGTCGGGAAGTCCGGAAGGAAAAAACCCTTTTGGTCTATCTCCTTCTCCGGCAGGTTATCCACACCTAGACCGAAAGGATCATCCAGGGTAGGAACTAGGCAGCTTCTGATGAGAGGACGCTTGGGCGAAGGAACCGAGCGATGAAATCCTCAAAGTTAACTCCTCAACTCCCATGTTCGATGAAAAGGGACTCATAGATGTTCAACACTTTAATCAAGCTGGGGAATTGGTGTTGGACAGCATTCTCCGGCGTGAGCCCCCTTACCACTGGCTTAGCACCGAAGACGTACTCGTCTGTCGGGAGCAACTCCTCGTAGTGTTCCCCTATGACTGGTAAACCGGATACCTCCGTGAACTCCTCCAAAGAGATTGACACTTCCCGATCCATGGCAAGGAAAGTGTGGGTAGGAATGTTCCACTGCTCCAAGAAAGCCTTGAACCACCAGATGGGGAGCGTGGGATACTGGAAGAGAGAGACATAGACCGCGGTGTACAATCCTAACCTTATCAACTGCGACTTCTTCGTCGACAGGATATACCGGGCCCACGGCAGATAACCGATCGGGTGGCGGGGGATCAGACCAATGTTATATGATTCCCCCAATGTCGTGCCTCGCCCTGACAGATACGGCATCCTAGGATATCCAAAACCATAGGACGCTGGACCGGAATCGTATCCATAGCGGGATGAAGAAAGCCCTTCGAGGTCCAATCAACCATCTCTACGGCATATTGCACCGAGGGTGGGGTAGCATACTGAATCGCCGTAATGGGTTCCGACGGCACTGCGCAGGTGAAGCTCCATCGACCCATGATAATCTGATTATACCACAACCCCCAAAGGTGAAAACTCTTGCATTCCGGGTCATGGTCCTTAATCATGGCTAGAACTTCACAGTCCAGGGGCGCTTCAGGAAACCCTTCCTTCGAGCGGGCGAACGGGAACGAGGTATCGAGAGACATGGTCACTGCAAAGGAACGAGAAATAGCCGTTAGTGCTGCAATTCCAACGTTTGGCGTTTAAAAATTTTCAATTAACTGAATTTAAAAATTAATTAAATTAAAATTAATCACACCACACTGCAGTGCAATGGGTAGGGGACCAAATGGGGACCTACAAAATCTGGATGAAAATGCCTCATTTAATAAGACAGCCTCATCATTGGGTGAGACTGTCAGTTAAAGAAAAGATCCCCAAGAGAATATTCTCATCAGTGGGGAATCCCTAGAGACAAGGAGAAAACCTCCTCTTTCAGAGCAAAGCTCTGTCACAGAATGACACTTGTCAAATTCTGGTCTCAAAGGAATAAAATTCCTTAAAAGAGCATAGCTCTGTGGTAATAATGGAAAGATCCATCACAAAAATTTTAACACTTAAAAGAATTAAAAATTTTGGAATCTTGAAAAATCCACGAAAACTTATAATAAGTTCTTCATTTTTCAGATCTAAAAGATCTACATTTGATCCAAGAGCAAAGCTCTGTTCATGGGTTAGAACCCATGAACAAGATCTCTGTAAATCTGTAAGTTTTTTAGAGCAAGTTTATGAAACCCCAATGGGGATTTCTTTAGATCAAAAGATCTGTGAGAGCAAAGCTCTTTGGTTTAAGATTGGTTTGAATTAATTTAGTTTAATTTAGATTAATTTTACCTAAAGTTTCTAACTTTGGAAATGAGCAAAACTCTGAAGTTCTTAAGCAAGAGCAAAGCTCTATTGAAATCAAAATCTTAAAAAAGATGGTGAAGATTTTCCAAGGGCCAGAGACCCTATTTATAAGGCGTTTGCGCCCCTTCAGCGCACCCGTTGATCCAACGATCAGGAGCTTGCCACCGCTGCACTCACGTGCGCGCCACGTGAGCGCAACGGTGGGGGGGATTTTTCCCCAATCAGAGCAAAACTCTGTTGAAATTCAAAATTCAAATTTTGAAGCAACGCTTCAAGTCCCGGGCGCAACGCGCCACGTGTCAGGCGCTGATACATCAGCGCAGCGCCCGAGGCAGCGCGCCCAATCAGAGCAAAGCTCTATTTAAAGCAAAAATTAAAGGAAGCAACGCTTCAGTTGCACAGACACTGCGCTGCGCGACACGTGTCCGCGCAGATGCGCTAGCGCGGTTGCACTGCGCTTTGCGCTGCGCGACACGTGTCAACGAAGATGCGCTAGCGCGGTTGCGCTGCGCGACACGTGTCAGCGCAGATGCGCTAGCGCAGTTGCGCTGTGCTGTGCGCTGCTTGACACGTGTAACGCGCTGAGGCATTTGCGCCAAACAGAATTAAAATTTTAAAGAAATGTTTCTGTTCTTGTTAAAACAAGAAGATTTTCTTCTGTAAAACAGGAGCCCTTGGATCAAAGATCCAACGGTGGGGAAAATTCCCCAAATCACTCAGAGAAACATCTCTTTAACAAATTTAACTAATTTATGGGCACTATAAAAAGGACCCTAGACCTCAATTCAAAGGCATCAATTTTTTTGTGAGAAATCAAGAACTTCAAACAGAGAAAACTCTGAAGAAATTTCAAGAAAAAGGTTAAAAAAAACTTTCATAAAATAGAAGAAATTTCTTCTAATAGATCATTGATCTAAGAACAAGATCAATGATCTTCACATAATAAACAGTGCTTTGCACTTTTTATGAACCACTGGTTCTTTAAAACAAAAAAAATAAGAAATACTTGTTTTCTTTGATTCTAATTAAATCAAAGAAAACAAACAGTGCTTTGCACTTTGTCATGAACCATTGGTTCTAAAAAGATTCTCAAATTATAGTGCCTTGCACTTGCAAACTGCGTTGTTGCGCTCCTAGATTGGCGCAAGCCACCAGAGAGCGCCACGTGTCAGCATCTGAACCATCTGCGCTATGCGCTTTTGAAATGGAGCCTTGCTCTCTGGAATTGGCGCAACTCACCAGAGCGCGACACGTGTCAGCAGCGCAAGCGCAGCGCATTGGCGCAGCGCACTGCGCTTGCGTGACACGTGTCAACGCCACAAGCGCTTGCGCTCTCTGATTAGCGCTTGCGCTCTCTGATTGGCGCAAAGCGCCTGACAAATGCAATGCATTTCCTAAAAGGCCAGGCCCAAATCAATAAGACCTAGTAGGCCTAATTAAATTGCAAAGCAATAAATTAGCAGAGCCCAGATAAAATTGATGCTCTGCATCTTTTATAAAAGGGCAGAGCCCAAGTAAAATTGATGCTCTACATCATTCATAAATGAGCAGAGCCCAAAATAAATTGATGCTCTGCATCCTTTATGGGCAGAGCCCAACCAAAAATAGAAAATAATGCAATGCATTATTTAAAAATGGGCCAACCCCTAGTACAGGCCAAAGACAAATAAAAGTATCGAACATTTTTCAATTGGACTTAGTCCAATCATGGCCGTAAGTCCTCAAACTAAATTTACTGAGCACAGTTGCTCTCCTAAATCAATTTACATCTGGTTCGAGGGTACATCTCCGAACTCCTTTGACACCTATCGTTGTAATTCCTCAACGATGTCAAAGAGGTGACGGGTCCCAACGACCACACATGAATACGGACTGCGGGGTCCTTAAACTCATGGACCGAAATGTCCTTAAACTAATGTTGGACCGAAACGTCCTTAAACTAATGTTGGACCGAAACGTCCTTAAACTAATGATGGACCACCACGTCCCTAAACTAGCGATGGACCACCACGTCCCTAAACTGGCGATGGACCGAAACGTCTTTAAACTAATGATGGACCACCACGTCCTTAAACTGGCGATGGACCACCACGTCCCTAAACTGGAACATGGAGCACCACGTCCCTAAACTGGAACAATAGAGCCTCCAAATGCTCTTTTGCCGGATCTAAACGGTCCCGTTTAAGTTTATCTTATCCCTAAACACGGCTAACGTATCCTTAAACATTCAAATGGACTATAAAACTCCAAATCAACTTTGGTTCAATGGTACATCTCTGAACCCCTCTGACACCTGTCGTTGTAATTCTTCAACGACGTCAGAGAGGTGACGAGTCCTGACGGCCATATAATAAATGGATCACCACGTTAAGTTGATCTTAGTTTCAAACAGGACCAACGTATCCTTAACGAACGTTTAAGTTGATCTTAGCCTCAATACGGCTAACGTATCCTTAAACTAAAAACACCAAACCCAAATCTGAGTAAATACAGATTTGGACTAATCCACGTCCTACGGGCGACGGCATTACTCAGTCTCCGTATACAATCCACGGGCAACCACAAATAAAACAAACACACACGACACGAAGTGAAATTCTGGAGAAGGAGAAAGTGACTACCGCGATGTGGTAGCGTAATTAACTGCAGGGGCTTGCGCCTGCAGGGAAGAGCGTCCCCACAATCAAAAACCTCTCTAGCAAGGGGGAATCTGACGAAGTCTGCTATATCGGCCGCATCCGTCTAAACCTCCGATACACGGTGCCATAAATCAACTTGGCATCTTCGGAGAGGTGGACGGATAAAACCAAATAGCATCTGCCCCGAATCTCAGGCAAGACGTCCTCACGTCGTCGCCGCCATTCGGAGGGGAACAGTCGTGGATGGAGGGAAAAAAGAAGATGAAGAAGCACCGACTTCTAAGTCGATAGCCGAACGCGGACAAGACGGGCACTAGAATCCCGTGTCCAGCCGAGCATGCACTAAGCGGGTTTAGTGCAAGTGGCAGCGTGTGTGTTATTTAAAAATTGGTTTGTTTTTGAAAAAGTGGGACTTGAAACAAATCACACAAAAATGCACAAACAACTCTAGAACTAAGGTCACCTAGGTCAAGTCTCTAGACCGCTCATAGACTTCCAAAGGACAAGCCGTAGGATCAATCCTCTACCACCTCTTTACTACTCTTATGGCCAGGTAAGTGCCAGGTAAGTGGGATGTATGAATCACCGAAAATAGCGGGCCTAATTAAGTAACCACTTTCCTCAGACACACTTGCCTAGACACCCAAAAAGTAATGCGGATGAGCGATACATTACCCACGACCTTCCTCTGTCCTTATTGAGAATGACGGTCCTTAGAGTCTTGGTCTAGATATTTTTAAATTAATATAGGGAGATGCGGATTCTCGTTTTGTGATTTGTAGGGCTTAGGAAGGGTGATGAAATCCCCACCTAATCTGAATTTTGTCTTTGCCCCTTAATGTCCGTATTAAAATATGCAAAAACAAACCGTAAAACAAAACTCGCAAAAAGATTTTGAGTGGCGATATTTTTCAAAGAATCCTGCAGAAAATATATTATTGGATATTTCAGAGGAGAGAGAAAGAGATAGAAAAGATACCAGAGAAAATTGAAGCCTTAACTCACCAACACCGCCGCGGTTCCGCCGCCAAAATGCACTTCTTGCCGCGGTTCCGTCGTGGAGTTGAGAGTTCTTTAAAAACTTTTTGCTACGGTGGCCTCCCTTACTTCTCTGGTTCTTGATGAATGTCTCTGAACTCTTATCTCCTCGCTACAGTGACACCAGATTCCTTCGCAAAAATCGCACACTAATCGTTAAATATGCAAGATGCGGGTTTTTTTATGTTGTAGATCGGATAAGAATTCAACACGAATAGTAAGAATAAAAAATTACGCACGTATCCCCGGCAACGGCGCCATTTAATTGATCGTGAAAAAGAAGTATTTGTAGAATAACCGCAATCAATAATGGTGTCGCATATAGCTAGCCGAGATGAGTACAAGTCGTCCTTAGAAATTCATAGAACTTTTAATCTTGCTTTAAACATGTTGATTAAGAAAAAGAGGAAGGAGAATAGAAAATAATGAAGAATAGATTCTAGATCTAGTTTAAATGAGGATATAGAATATATAGAAAGAAGGCTTGTAGGGTTCGTTAGGATTTAGTAGTCATGGATGACTAATAAAGATTACTCCTTTTATCTATTGATAGATTTAAAACTAGATCGATAGTGATGAATGAGAATTAGGGTTTTTGGAAGAAACTAGGATTTCCTCACTATTGACCATTGTCCTTTCATTGATCTCTTGACCTGAGCTAAATCTGCACAAAATCTCCATGAATAATGTTAGTAATATTTATTAAATTAAAGAGAGTATCTTAATTACTTTATATGGTAATACATCTTTAAGAAACTGATTAAGAATATTTAATATGCTATTCACTTTATATGGTAATAAATCTTTAAGAAACATGATTAAGAATATTTGATATGCTATGCATCTTTTAATTACTAAAATATTATGCATATATTTTGAAATATTATTCTAACCATTTGTATGATATTATATCTTTTAAGAATTGTGATTAGAATATTTGATATGATATGCATATTTTCAATTACCAAAATATTATATAAATATAAAATGCCTATATTTTCCTTCATAATGTTAATTATAATATATAAACATATGGTAAATAGTATTTTGTAGATAATTCCAAATATGTTCTATATTTATAATAAACACCTTTAAATATTTAAGAAATATAAGGAAAATATTATATCAAAAGTGCAATATTTTCAACTGAACACAATTATATGGACATACCTGAAGAACGAAACCCTAACTCGTCTAAGTGACCGCGGATCCGTGGCCAAAATATGGTTTTGGCGGCAGATCCGCGGTGCCACTTGAGAGGCTTGGGTCGGGCCCTTCAGCTATAGGTCCGTAGGAACTGTGGTATGTCTCTGGTCAAGTTTAACAGTGCTCAAGTGTTGAGCTCTCTAGAAAATTTTGGGAATTTGTTAAATCGATCGAATTGTCTAACTTCGCCTAGCTATCTGTGATTGTGATATAATATGTAGAATTCATATACTTAGGCATGAAATCCGTAATATGTGATATTTCGGGTTTATGATATCTAAGGTAATTATGGATTCCAAATGTTGTAGTTTTTCACTTTCTTTTCTGTGACCGTAAGTGTAATATGTGGTGTATCGCTGGTTTCGTTACTATACATCAACGACAATTGGGATACGCATATTTACATACGTTGATGACATATGATGTTATGTATTATTGGGGTATGTTATATTGGATCGTCGTGATTAGAATAGCCGGGGGTTTTATGAAAGATGCGAGTTTTTATTTTTATTCTTGTAAAATTCATTGTATGTAATATTCATTTATTAGGACACTTCCGGGTTGAGGATGATGTCACCATTGTTGTATATTTTTTACTTTTCCGCATTAGAATAGACCCAAGACGGGAAGCACAAGTAACCGGGTTCTAAAGTCCAGCGGGAGACCAACTCGAGGAGTCGAGTCTGGGTCTCCTAACTCTACAATTGGTAGGGTTGCTTACCACTCTCGTAGGGGTCTAGGGATGTGGGTTTGGCTATTCATCACAACCGTGGAATCCGCGTTTTTACTGGCTTAAATAAAACACGGAATTCCTAGTATATCCAATATTTCATATGTTATTCTTCTGCTGCTGATATTCTGTGATGTGATCATTTTATATGCGTGAGACGAATGCTTATACTATATATATATATATATATGATATATAAATATTATTGCTTTCTCTTCTGTGATGCTTAGGAAGCAAAAATGATGGGAATTCATTAATGAGATTAATGAAAAGAAAAGAAACCTATAAGATATTGTAGAATCAAATTTTCAAAAAGGGTAGCTCAAGTTTCTGCTTTGCATAGCGGTATTCATTATAGAATATCCAGCACCTTATTCGATAAGGAAAGAGTCGAGATCCCTTCACCGGGAGTGACCTCTTTAGCGAAACTAGCAGATGCTACAACTCACTCGGTTTTGTTTTTAATTGCTTCTATAGTTCTTGCTTTGCATAGCGGTATTCCTTATAGAATATCCAGCACTTTATTCGATAAGGAAAGAGCCGAGATCCCTTCACTGGGAGTGACCTCTTTAGCGAAACTAATAAAAGCCTCAAAAACACTCCTTTTCAAAATCACTCGTTTCTACAACGATATCAAGTACATTACGTAAAAGGTTTTCATAAAAACCTGTCGTAGCCCTCCGTCATTTCAGATAAGTCCTACGTGGTATTCATGCTGTGTTTGTTGACCTTGTCAAGGCGTAGTGTACGATAGCTAATTAGTGTTTATCTGCTAAAGTATGAGATGTGATTGGATTAGGGTAGTCGTACGGCCTTGTTGACCTTGTCAAGGGTCGTGCGGGTAGGTTTAATTCAATCATGAAATGTACGGGTTGAACTTAACTTGCGATTTATGGTTTGTTGACCTTCTCAAGGTCATAGATCGCTATAGGAAAAAAGATATTATCGGGAATTTCAAGTGTTGAAATTTGCAATGAGATTGCATACCTTCTATGAGATAGTTGGATCTCGATACCCACTGCGAGTAAGAGTTACGCCTGGGAGAGTTTTACACATGACAATTAGCCGATCAAGTAGGTGTCTAGAAAGGTGTTAACGGGGTTATGCCTCTGGGAAAATGAAGTTTATTTTAATTGGGTCCGTTCGAAAGTACGAGGAACCTCCCTCAAAGTACCAACACTGACTTAGCTGAAAGATTGGCAAACTTGTAAAGTGTAATTAATCCCGGCTAGTCTTACCTTTTAGGGTTTGAAGGAAGATTTGATAAAAGCAGTGGGACCCATCCTAATTAGATAAGATAATAACCAATCTAATCTTGCAAGTGCATACGCTAAAGTATTTTCTTCTCTCTTCCACGTAGCGACCATGTCAGGCCTTAATCAAGATAATAATATGGATGTATTGACTGAACCCACTTGTTATACTGAGCAGGGGAACGTTGGCTCCGTTCTTTCTTATAATTGTTATAAGACTGAACAGGGAATAGGTGAATACCAGAATTCACATGCCACCCAGACGAAGAATAAGCATGTTGATGCATCTTCTTCAGGTGTGTTTGTTATCGAGAACTGTTTCTCAGTTCACTCTACGTCCTGGGTATTAGATACTGGATCAGGATTCCACATATGTAATATGTTGCATGGGCTAAAGAGAGGTAGAGAACTAGGAATGGGTGATCATTCCATAAAAGTAGCGAATGGTGCAAATGTTGCAGCCAAACCAGTTGGCGAATATCACCTTGAATTACCAAGTGGCAATACATTGATTCTGAACGAATGCTATTACATACCGAACATGATATGCAATATTATATCAGTTTCTTTATTAAGTAAAGAAGGATATAATTTTGTAGTACAAGATAATGTTATGAACATCTTCCTGAATCAAAAGTTGATTGGATCAGGCTCGTTAAATAATGACATCTACGTTCTAAATCGAACTACAGTTCTTAATATGCAAAACACAAACAAGAGGAAGAGTTCAGAAATGAACGAATCCTTCTTATGGCATTGTAGACTAAGTCATATCAATGCGACAAGACTAGCTAGGTTACATAAGGATGGATATTTAAATATGTTCGAATTTTCATCTTATGAAACTTGCCAGTCATGTCTCAAAGGCAAGATGACCAAAACTCCGTTTAGTGGACATGGAGAAAGAGTTCTGATACATAGTGATGTATGCGGTCCCATGTCTACACATGCCAGAAATGATTCCTCGTACTTCATTACTTTCACTGACGATCTCTCAAGATATGGACATGTGTTCCTGTTGAAACACAAGTCTGAAGCTTTTGAGAAATTCAATGAATATAAGCACGAAGTCGAGAACCAAACGGGTAAAAGTATTAAGATCCTTCGATCTGATCGAGGAGGAGAATACTTGAGCAATGAGTTCCTGGACTATCTAAAAGAGAATAGGATTCTCTCTCAGGTTACTTCTCCGTATACACCACAGCACAACGCTGTATCGGAACGGAGGAACCGCACCCTATTAGATATGGTGCGCTCTATGATGAGCACCGCTGAGTTGCCTATTTTCTTTTGGGGTTATGCGTTTGAGATAGCAGCATACCTATTGAATCAAGTTCCATCTAAATCTGTACCTACCACACCATATGAGATATGGAGTGGGAAGAGACGATATCTTAAACGAGTTAAGATATGGGGTTGTCCGGCCTATGTTAAAAGGAAAAATCCGGACAAACTTGAGGTACGATCAGTCCTTTGCAAGTTTGTGGGATATCCAAAGAATTCATATGGATATTTTTTCTACCACAGTAAGAAACAAAAGGTGTTTGTTGCTCAACATGCCATCTTTTTAGAAAAGTAATTTCTTGTAAAGGAAATTAGTGGTAAAGAGGTAGAACTGGAAGAAGTTCCAGCTACACAAACTACAACTGAAGATTCAGTGGAACCAGAGGATTCGATAGTTCCTGACGAACCCCAGCCTCTCCTCCGATCTAGTAGGGTTCCTCATCCGCCTGAGAGATACTACGGTTTTCTCACAAATGGTAGGAACGAGGACTGCATTATGGAAGATGATGACCCGACTAGCTTCGAGCAGGCCATCACGAGTGAGGACTCTGTGAAATGGCTGGATGCAATGCGATCTGAGATGGAATCCATGTACACCAACAAATTATGGACTTTGGAAGTTGCTCCTGAAGGGGTAAAATCCATTAGGAGCAAATGGATCTTTATGAAGAAACTTGGTGTAGATGGAAAAGTTAAGACTTTCAAAGCTAGACTTGTTGCAAAGGGTTTTCGTCAACTACCAGGTGTGGATTATGAAGAAACCTTTTCTTCAGTGGCTATGCTTAAGTACATCCGGATCTTACTTGCTATTGCTGCATACCATGACTACGAAATCTGGCAAATGGATATTAAGACCGCCTTTCTAAATGGTGATTTAGAGGAGTGCGTGTATATGACTCAGCCAGAGGGCTTCATAGACAGTGGGAGCAGCGGAAAGGTGTGCAAGCTGCTTAAATCCATCTACGGGTTAAAGCAGGCATCGCGGAGTTGGAACATCTGTTTTGATGTAGCAGTCAAAGAGTTTGACTTCATCAAAAACGTAGATGAACCTTGTATTTACAAGAAGGTTGCAGAGAGTAAGGTTGTCTTCCTCGTATTGTACGTGGATGACATACTCTTGATAGGAAATGATGTTCCTATGCTGCATTCGGTCAAGCTCTTCTTATCACAACGATTCTCAATAAAAGATCTAGGTGATGCATCCTACATTTTAGGGATTAAGATCTATAGAGAAATATCTAAACGGATACTGGGATTGTCCCAATCCAGGTACATTGACACCATACTAAAGAGGTTTAGTATGGAAGAATCCAAGCGTGGGAACTTACCTACGATCTCTGGTCTCACTCTCTCCAAAAAGATGTCTCCTAAGACTGATTTGGAGAGAGCTCGCATGCATGGGATACCCTATGCTTCGGCAGTAGGTCTATCATGTACGCGATGCTATGTTCCAGACCCGATATAGTATACTCACTAAGTGTAGTAAGTAGGTACCAAGCAGATCCAGGAGAGAGTCACTGGATAGCTGTGAAGAACATTCTCAAGTACTTGAGAAGGACTAAAGAGATGTTCTTGGTGTATGGTAATAAAGAACTCCAGGTGGAGTCCTTTACTGATTCGAGCTTCCAAAGTGATAAGGACGACTCTAAGTCGCACTAGGGATTTGTCTTTACCCTCAATGGAGTGGCAGTATGTTGGAAGAGTTCCAAACAGGAAACCGTGGCAGACTCGACGATGGAGGCTGAATATATCGCTGCCAACGATGCTGCCAAAGAGGTTGTCTGGATAAAGAAGTTCATTACCGAATTTGGAGTGGTTCCGTCTATTGAGCATCCAATACCTTTGTATTGTGATAACAATGGAGCTGTGGTTTTGGCCAAGGAACCCAAATCCTATCAACGATCCAGACATATTCTGAGGCGGTATCACCTGATCCGGGAGATAGTTGATCGCCGGGAGATCGAGGTCAGGAGAGTAGATATGAAGGATAACACTGCGGATCCATTCACGAAGGCCATTCCCCAGAAACAATTTGAGAGACTCTTCGGGATATTGGGTATGAGATACTACAACAGCTGGCCTTAGTGCAAGTGGAAGATTGTTAGTTATGTATATGCCCTAGAGGCCATTGTTGTACATATGATGTATATTATAGCGGTTGCTTGGATATATAGAGAGAGGACTTTCTTGCTCGATATAATAGTATGATATCTGGTTGCTCTTTGTCTTAACATGTTGACTTGTATTGGGTTACTGTCTTACTCTCACATGTTGATAAAGCCCTTAGGATATGTACTTGACTACTAGGACTATGATGCAGATCATACTAGTGGGGCCAGGGTAGTCCATAAGTATATCCTACAACTGTTCCTAGTCGAGGGGGTATCGAGACAGGGCATCGATACTCCAGAGTAGACTAGTGTATACGCATCATGACCCATATAATGGGCGATGGATGATCCCACATCCATTGGTGTTTGACATCGAAGATGGTATATGGGTGCTTAGTGAAGACTGGGTACACTAAACGGACTCGCCGAGAACTCCTTGTTGGTATTATACCTATCGTCAGATAGCAGTTCTCTGGTGACACTGGTACATGTTAGTCTGTAGACCCGAGATCGTCATAGAGACTTATGTGATTCCCACTGTGCTTTGATTTCCACCTTACCACGTTCAAGAGAACGTGCAAAATGGTGGCTTTTGGGTACAGTCCTGAATCACATGGAGGCAATAAGCGATAGGAGGGGTTTCGTCTCTCTCGGTTTTGGGTGTTGATATTGCGCTGTGTTCAATTGGCTATAACTGGAAATCCCTAACCAGGGCTGATATGGCGATCTACTGGTAAGTATTATCAGTAGTTTCTCGACCTGTTATGAGCCTCACATCAACACGACTTATCGGTTACTGGGGTCTGACGTTTACCACCCCTAGACTGGATATGCAACATATCAGACAAAGAGACCGGACTGTACGGTAGTGTTACTGATTGGATTTATAGGAGTTAGAGCAGACTTGCTTATTGATCTTCTGATCGCTCAATACCCGGGTGGCCGTTACGTTTAGCTGACCGCTTGCGGCTTGTTGGTATTTGATGTGATCATCACCTACTACCGGCGTATTGACGAGTCTTTAGAATCCTACATAGAGCTTTCCAGGCTCAGGCAAAACGGAGTAGGAGCACTTATGTGATATGTGCGGGATCGAGATTGATACGAGTATGTGATACCGTATTCTATTCTCGCGATATGTGATATCGACTAGTTATATGTGATATAGCCGGGTTATCGGATCAAGTGTTGATTCGATAAAATAATATATATATGTGTGTGTGTGTGCGCGCGCGCATGTAATATGTGTGTGTGTGCGCGCGCGCGCGCGCGCTCACTTAAATATTTATTATTCTCACTTATGATGCATTTAACATATATGTGATATATGTTTATTGTATTGTTTTCTTTTGTTACATAAATATTATATATGTGATATATAATATTGTGACATGCTAGGTTATACATGCAACAAGGATGTATGAGAATTATACCATGCTACATATAATGTATTGGTTTAAATTCTTAAGTAATTCAAAATTGTGGAAATGGGTCATGGTGGAAGCTTCATGAAGCTTGTTGATAACCATTGACAAAGTCCACCCTTTTTGTTTTGCTTAAGATATTTTCTAACCCAACCATGACACATAGCCATGGTTAACTCTCTATAAGGGTAAGGTATTCACATATACTAACCAAGAGTTGCATTTCTAACCTTATATCATTCATTCATCTTCTTCTTCCTCATCTCATTTTTGATCTCTAGATTTTGAGATCAAGAAGAAAAATAGTGAGAAATTAAATACTAAAGTGAGCTAAATTCCTACTTCATCATTCTCTTCTATACTAGCCATATAGATTAGTGTGCTAGCTTCACTAATTCCGTATTAGTGAAGAGTGAGGTTGAGTCCGTGTTTCCTCAATGTAGATCGTCACAGACTTTGAAGACTTCAAGCAAGGATGCATCGTACATCTTGTGGAGCCTCTCAAGAGTTCGGGAGCTCGTTGATCGCAGTGAAGGGACCACTACTTGGAGCTTGTGAAGTAAAAGAGCGGACTACAAAAGTTGTAATCCCTAATCGCTTAGTTGTAAAATTGTTTACATGCTTATTAACCCTAATTCTCTAGTTCGATTACTTGGTTGGTTTGTTTAGCACCCCAAAATTTTAATATTGCATGTTTGATGCTTACCAAAACCTTACTAAGGTGCTAAGCTATCCCTACATACTTTACTTTATATTGCTTAGATACGCTTAGCGTGTTTACTTCTGAGTAAATACGTCGCGTGGCCCGTCGCGTCTCCTTACCTTACACTGGGAAGCGGGGCGTGACAGGTTTTGTTGGCGGCCCATGCAGGTCAACTCTGTATGGACATGCAATCAGTTCTACATGGACATACGGGTTAATTCTGCATAAAGTCCTAAGCAATATAACACAAGAACCAGCAACTAAAAACATTCTTTACATATTCCTTGAATTTTCCAATTTCATTTATTTTGAATCTGTCCTAACCAAAAGTTTTCATTCAAGGTTATGGATTCCCCAAACAACACTAGCACCAATTTCAACAACACTCCACCACCTCTGCCGTTTACACCTACCGTCGCTGCTCCGATCAATGAACATACGGTACTGCTTGAGACGATCCACAGCCTCCTGGAGGGACAGCAGCAGCAGACTGCTATTTTGATGAACCGCCCAAAAGCGGAAGCCTCGGGCGTAAAGCAATTCCGGGCTTTGCACCCTAAGAAATTCTTGGGAAAAGAGAGCCCTCTATAAGCTGAGGAGTGGGCTCAGAGTATTGGAGATGATCTGGCAGCGGCACAAGTGCCAGAGATAGCTTGGGTTTGAGCTGCAAAGCTGCAGCTCACTGAAAATGCACGGGTCTGGTGGAAGGTGGAAGAAAGCCGTCTTGATCAACCGATTGAACGGAGGAATTTTCGCAACATGTTCGATGCGAAATACTTCCCAGAGACTGCCCGATTCGACACGGAGCAGCAATTTATTCATCTACAATAGGGTTCGATGTGGACCAAGTCAGTGGATGAGTATGACGCTGAGTTTACCATACTCGGTAGGTAAAATATGTCTCAATATTCGATTTTCAAATATCACATATTACACAGCTAACACAAGACCTTAACAGGTTCGTGGCACATTTGATACCAACTGCTGAGATCCAATCCATACGGTTTCAACAAAGGTTAGATTCGGAGATTCAAGCTGCCATAACTACAGGGGATTTCCCAACCCATGAATTGGCTCTGAAAGCTACCCGCCAATATGAGGCAGTGGTGAAAATGAGGGGCAGACCTCAATCTGGCGGTATGAAGCGTCCGGCCACTCAAATGGCAGGAGGAGCCTCTTCAAGGCCACCATTTGTGCCCAGGAGACAGGGAGTACCGAACAACCATCCCAACCCAGCCTTTTGTACCTACTGCAAGAGAGATGGACATTTGGTAAAAGACTGCCGACGTGCAAATCGCCTTTGCTTAGTCTGCGGCTCAGCTTCTCATAACATTGGGTCTTGTCCTCGGAGACATAACCCAAATGCTGCACCCAGGCCAGCAATCACTTACCAGCAGCGCCCAGCCATCCAGGCACCTGCTCCACGACTCTCACTACCTGCTCCACCTCCTCATGGACTGACTGCACCTCCTCGTCAGTTCCATCAAGCTCAATGGAACATACCTCAAGGACCAAGGAACGGACAGAGGAATGCACTTCCAGTAAGGAGAAATGTGCCGAGGTGACAGGCTTTCACAATGACTGTGGAAGAAGCCGAAGCCACCGGCCAAATCATTACTTGTAACACTTCCCCATCAAGCTTTATTTACCATCTATACATACCCATATATTTTTCCTTATACCTAAAACTATCCCACATAACTTAGGTACAATCTTAGTAACCTCACTCCCTGCACTAGCCCTCTTCGATACTGGAGAATCTCATTACTTTATGTCACAACGGTTCGTCTGAATTCATGCGATTCCAGTCAAACACCTCGTATCCAGCTGGAATGTCAGTTCAGGGAACGGCGTTCTAAAGGCAGTAATGGGATACGATCTGTGTCCAGTGGTCGTATGTAGCAGAGAATTCTATGCTGACTTCAAGGTGCTGGACATACCGAATTTTGATGTCGTCTTAGGTATGGATTGGCTCGAAACATTCTATGCTACCATTGACTGTCGTCAAAGGAGGGTAGTATTCGAGATTCCAGAGCATCTGGTCTTCTATTTCAAAAGTGGAGACCGTACCCTAGAACCAAGTACATACAAGGCAAAACCAAAGAAGGCAATGATTGCAGCAATTCAAGCGGAAGAAGGATCAAAGCTAGAAATAGTTCGAGAGTTCGACAATGTGTTTCTTGAAAACATATCAGGTTTGCCTCCCGATCGAGCTCTTGAATTCAGCATTGATTTAATACCTGGAGCACAACCGGTGATCAAAGCACCATATCGGTTAAGTTCGGAAGGTTTGAAAGAAGTCCGAACTCAGTTGGATGAATTATTGGCGAAAGGATGGATTCTTCCCAGCACTTCAAGTTGGGGATCGCCAGTTCTGCTTGTAAAGAAGAAGGAAGGTTCATATTGAATGTGCATTGATTAGAGCTCTGAAC
Organism: Agapanthus africanus; assembly: GCA_030015575.1. Lineage (NCBI taxonomy): Eukaryota > Viridiplantae > Streptophyta > Magnoliopsida > Asparagales > Amaryllidaceae > Agapanthus > Agapanthus africanus. The sequence continues at coordinate 213,743,494 of CM057342.1, forward strand.
GATGTAACTATAAAGAATAAGTATCCACTCCCTTGCATCGACGATCTGTTCGATCAGCTAAGTGGATTTTGCGTTTTCTCCAAATTAGATCTTTGTTCGATTTATCATCAGGTGAAGGTCAAAGAATCTGATATCCATAAAACGGCATTTAGAACTCGCTATGACCATTACGAATTTCTTATGATGCCATTTGGAGTGACCAACGCACCAGCAATATTCATGAACCTAATGAATCAAGTTTTCCGAGAGTACATAAACAGGTTTGTTTCACCTTCATCGATGACATCCTAGTGTATTCTAAGAGTCGGAAGGAACATGCCGAACACTTACGAATTGTCCTGGAAACTAAACGACAAAATCAACTCGATGCTAAGTACAGCAAATGCGAGTTTTGGCTAGATCAAGTCGGTTTTCTCGGACATATTGTATCAGGCGATGGAATCTCTGTAGATCCAGCTAAGGTATCAGCAGTAAGCGAATGGCTGACACCGAAGTTAGTGAAGAACATTAGAAGTTTCTTGGGTCTAGCTGAATATTACAGAAGGTTCATTGAAGGATTTTTGAAGATTGCAACACCCCTGACCAAGCTCACACGTAAAGATGAAGAATTCGTGTGGTCAGAAGCATGCGAACAAGCTTTCGTAAAACACAAGTCAAGATTGACATCAGCGCCTATTCTCGTTATACCGGACAAATCTGGAGGTTTTGTAGTGCATTGCGATGCATCCGGTAAGTGATTAGGATATGTTCTACTTCAGCACAGAAAAGTTATAGCTTATGCTTCAAGACAGATGAAGATTTATGAGCGCAATTATCCGACGCATGATTTGGAGTTGGCAGCCGTAATCTTTGCTCCTAAGATTTGGCGCCATTATCTTCTTGGTGAATGAGTGGACATATACACAGATCACAAGAGTCTGAAATATGCTTTTACTCAGAAAGAGTTGAATATGTGGTAGAGAAGATGGTTAGAACTCATGGCGGACTTTGACATCAACCTGCAATATCACCCAGGGAAGGTGAATGTTGTACCTGATGCCCTTAGTCGCCAACCATTAGCATCGAACCTCACCGCACAGTGGAAGTTTCAACAAGACTTACATCAAATGGAGATAGAAGTAGTCATGCCAGGTAACGATTCAAGTTTGATGAATTTACAAGTTTAATCTGCCATTGTCAATCAGATCAAAACAGCTCAAGTAAGTGATGCTAAGTTGCAAAAGATCAGAGAACAATTAGAAAGTGGACTTCGAACAGAATTCATCATCCATGAAAATGGATCTTTGAGATACGGCAGTAGATTGTGTGTATCAAAATTTTCTGTGCGAGAAGAGTTGATGAAAGAAGCTCACAGCTCTCCTTATTTAATACACCCTGAAGGTACAAAGATGTATAAAGATCTGCGTCAAAATTACTGGTGGGATAGAATGAAGCGTGAAGTACCCAGAAGCGTCGCTAAATGCTTGGTGTGTCAGCAAGTAAAGGCTGAACATCACAGGACTGCTGGATTACTTCAACCGTTACCTATCCCAGAATGGAAGTGGCAACACATCACAATGGATTTCGTGACTGAACTTCCTCGCAGCACGAAAAGTAAACAATGCAGTATGGGTTATTGTGGATCGACTCATAAAGTCGGCTCACTTTATTCCATTCCGAGTTAGCCAATCTACTGAGACACTAGCTAAGAAGTATATGGAGGTAAGAATCTAAGTAAGATTTAAATCTTCAAATATGTACTATCTCTGATAGCCATGAACTCATGCAGGAAATCGTGAGATTACATGGAGTACCGGTTTGCATTATCTCCGATCGTGACACCATATTTCGATCGCAATTTTGGCGAAGTCTGCAAGCTAGCTTGGGAACAAGTCTGAACTTCAGCACAGCTTATCATCCACAAATAGATGGTCAGTCTGAGCGAACTATTCAGATCTTAGAAGATATGCTAAGAGCGCATATGCTAGACTTCAGAGGATCGTGGGAAGATCACCTACATCTTGTGGAGTTTTCTTACAACAACGGTTACCAAGCAAGTATAGGAATGGCACCTTTTGCAGCACTATATGGAAAGAAGTGTCGATCGCCATTAAGTTGGGACGACATCGGAGACAGAGAACTCCTTGGACCTGAGATGATAGTAGCAACTGTAGATGTGGTACGCACTATCAGGGAAAGAATGCGCATAGCCCAAGATCAACAGAAGCACTGGGCTGATGCAAAGCGCCTTCACTTGGAGTTCCAACCTGGAGAACATGTATTTCTGAATATATCTCCGAACCGTGGAATGATTCGTTTTGGAAGACGGGATAAGCTTAGTCCAAGATACATTGGACCGTTCGACATACTCGAACGAGTCGGTGAAATGGCTTATCGCTTGGCACTTCCACCTTCATTGGAAGGAGTGCATAATGAGTTCCATATATCCCAACTCAAAAAGTATGTGAGTGACCCCGGCTATATTCTTGATCGCTCCGAGCTCACTGTACAGCCAGATTTATCTTTTGAGCAACAACCTGTTGAGATCCTGAATAGAAAGGTGAAGTCACTTCGGAACAAGGAAGTCAACTTGGTTCGAGTGATGTGGAGAAAAGATTCAACAGGAGAATCAACATGGAAAAGAGAAGATGAGATGCGTGCAAGATACCCTCATTTATTTGTAAACTAGTTCTTGAAATAAATTATAAATTTTGAGGACGAAATTTTTGTAAGGAGGGTAGATTGTAACAACTCTAATTTCAATATACAGAAAATTGTTTAAAAGTTAATGTACAATTGGGGTATTTGCAAATTCTGTGTACACTATAAATATTTATTTTACTCCAGAACAACAAGAAAGTACTTGTAGCACATTGGTAAAGTCTTGCACTGTTGTGACGTAGCCCCTGTGATCGAATCCCCCTAACCACATTATCTTTTTATTTAATTTTCTTTTAATCTTTTTGAAGCCCAAGAGTTTGCACGTGCACTACACGTAATATGATAAGTTACAGATTAAATAAACATGTGCACGAGGGTATATGAAGCATGAGGGATACGTGGCACCAATCCGAGGCCATTCCACCGGTTTTGGACCGGCGAAATTCATCAAAAGACCGATACCGCCGGGTATGACCGTAGGTAATGCCCTTATATTTTTTCCTGAGCACCTCTTCAGCTACCCCCACTAACCCCGCATTATTTGTTTACTCTACATTCATCCAGAGAGGATTAAATCACCTCTTTAATCCCTTTAAACGCATTTTAATTCTAAAATCCATCACCTTCTAAACCCTAATTTTCCCTATAAATACCACACTCCATTTCACTCATCCTCATTCGGAAATCCCATGCCAAAACTCTCAAAAATTTTCAAGTCCTTTTAGTGTGCAAGTGGAGTTAACGAAGGGTGATGTTCCAACGACGTTCCAAGAAAATTCCGGTGACAAAACAACGCCCCGAAACCTTCCTTAGTTTCCTCTCTCCCTTCTCTTGTTCAATAGCCAGTAATTCTCCTCTCCCCCTCTCTTCTCCTATTATAAAAACTTCCATTTCGAAAACCCGACGGAAGCGGAGTTAATTCGACTTCCGATTCGGTTTTCTTTAAAAACTCTATTTTTCTTAAACAAGAAAATACCATACTCTTAATGTTTAACAAATATTAAAAAACATATTTAAACAAGTTTCATTCTAAAAAAACATATAGAGACCGAGCCCAGCACTGAGGATTTTTAGCAGTTTGCTTTTGACCCGGAGTTTTAGACACTTGTACATAATTATTTTATTTCAGTTACTCATGTATTTAGGCATCGCTTTATACTCATGTATTTACAATTCAGGTGTACCTTTGAAAGAATGTTTAATAAATAAAGTTGCAGTTCATTTACATTCCCGTCTCTTGCATACTTTACTTTATATTGCTTAGATACGCTTAGCGTGTTTACTTCTGAGTAAATACGTCGCATGACCCATCGCGTCTCCTTACCGTACACTGGGAAGCGGGGCGTGACAGAATAATGAAAACATACATCAATCATAGATCAAGAATCATCCAATCCTAGATAGAAATTTACCTATTAATGGAAAAAGAAGAAAACCAAATAATAAAAAGGAAATTCACTGCATAAAATAAAACTTACAAACTTTTGATCTTCTTAAACCCTTAACGGCTATCAAAAAGAGAAGATAAAAACCCTAAATAATAATACCGCCGTATATATAGGCTCTCTGGCTGATTACAAGATATGGAAATAAATATTTTTAAAACCTTCAGACGCTCGTAAAATTTCAAGCCCTAATTCAACCAATTGGTCGTGAATCGCCAGGTCAGGATCTCGTATCTTTGGGTTATCAAGCCTGTTTGGATCCAACTTTGGTATGCTAACTTGATTCTTTGAGTTTATTTGTTTAGCTATCTGCTTGGTTCATTGGCTCGACTCTTATATCAGTTTCTTCATTAACTTATTTACATCCAATGCACGTAAGTTCGTCTTTTATGTATTTTTGCACTTGAGACCCTATAATCTGTATTTATTCATAAAACATATCTCGAGTAGTATTAAATAGATAAAATAAGGTAAATTCAGATATAAAAATTTTCAATAAATTACACCAATCAACTTCCTAAGGAGCAGACCTGGTACGCTCCTGCAGATGGCCAAAATTTCGGCAGACAAGACTACAATACTCCAAACCGGGTGCCAGTTAACGCGCCAGCCACCGGATTTGGATGGTTCGGCGATGACTGTGATCCAATTGAAGAACCAGCATATCGCCCTCAGCCGAACCTTCAAGCTTTCCCCAATGCACCTCAGCCGCGCGATAGAGAACAAAGGGAGTGTTACAGAAAACCCTATCCGGATCACTGTGATCAGACATATGAGTATCCGAGGGGTTTCAAAGTCCCCGATTTTACACTATTCTTAGGTGAAAATGGACAATCGGCTGATAAGCACATCGCTAGATTCACCATCCGGTGTAGGTTAGCCGGCAGTTTTGGTATGAACAAGCCTGATTGGTCGCTGGATCCCTCACCGGGGTAGCATTCGAGTGGCATCGGAATTTGATGCTAGCTTCTATCCAAGACCGGCCATCTATGGAGCAGAGTTTTAGAGCCCAGTTTATCACGGTCATTGTCGATGTGGCGGTAGCATATATCGCTAGAATATACCAGAAGAACAAAGAGCCCGTAGAGGAATTCATTGCCTGGATGTTGACAGCTAAGAAAAAGTGTCGAGCGGTCTTACACAATAAAGAATACGTGAAGATAGTACAAAGAAACTTACTCCACGACAACAGGAAGCACTTCGCGGGTATGAAGTTTGAAAATATGAGTGATTTGGTGAATCATGAGGCACCTTATGAACACATGACTCATAATTAAGTGGCAAAAAGAAATTCCTCCAGAAATTCCGGGTTCAAAAAAAAGTTCAGCGTGACCATCGGAGAGATCCAAGATGGAGAAGAAGCCGATCTTGACGCCGAAATCGAGGATAACGTCAGTTTTGTGGAGTTCCTCTGAGGAAAGACTTATACCTGCACCATACCTAAAGAGTCTGCGGATTCGAAGCCTAAAAAGGGGTATATCAAAAGAAATTATTTCGAGGGAAACCGAGACTACGACTATGGCATAAGCTAAGATGATTTTCAATATGCTCTTCAAAGACAAGCAACTCAAGTTATCCCATCGAATCCCGAGCGCCGAAGAAATCGCGAAGAAGAATGATTATTGCAAGTGGCATTATTCAGAGTCCCATTCAACTATTAACGGCGTGGTTCTCCGCAATACTCTGCAAAAAGCTTTCGAAGAGGGGCGAATCAAATTCGCAAAAGCAGCATCAGAGGTCGAAAAGAATACTTTTCCTAAAACGACATCGGTGAACGTTGTTAACACTGATTTTAGGAAGGGGACTAGCGAAGCTACACTCTCTTCAGAAACTGTTGAAGAACGCACTGATTATGAAAAGGACCCTACAGGATCTGTCAGACAGACAGCTAAATCCAGGCAGCACTCACATGTGGTCGATCGAACTAGGAGGTTTAGTCACATGGACTCTTATGAAAACAGTGCATAGGAGTAAGATGGGGGATTACGAAGTAAAAAAAATTCTTCAACTCCTGTATGCTGTATCAGTGCAAGGAATGTGCCTCCTCCGGCGGCGCTGAAATACTTTTCGGGAAAATCAAAACCGGAGAAGCGGAGAAATTGAAATCAAATGCGTTTGACACATTTGTAAGCACGTTGTTTAGATCCAGAGTTGTCGAGGGAGCTGATGTAGATTTTATAGTCTATCAATTTTACCGCAAGTATATAGTAATTCTATTGAAGCACTTACGGATCGTACCACGGAGATGCTTTGAGAATTCTCATTAATCTTAAAAACAAATTAAATTAAAAAGGACTGGTTTATTTAATAAAACTACATTAAAGTGAATAAAACAAAATAAAAGCACGGTTTTAAATTAAAAAGGGGTTTCAAATATTAAAACGAGTCTAGGATATCGAATTACTATGACTGTTTTAAATGATATATATTCTCTTCTAATTCCAATGTTTTAATTAACTAACTATTAATGATATAAAAACATAGGGTAAAATATTTTAGCAATGAGGTATCAAACAATTATAAAAACATACCTCATACAATATATATCTGCCCTATCAATCATATAATATCATGTAGAAAAAAGAATTAAAACAATTAATTCTAATTAACCCAAAAGCAATATAGTTTTACCCTTCTATAAAATAACTCATAAGTTGTCAAACTAAAAATTATATTATATTATCGGCGTAACTTATATTACCCTAGTTAATTAGATTGAATTTACCTTGGTCAAAACACCATCTTATCTTCCCTACTTAGTTTTCTAAGTCGTCAATTTATCATTAAACTAAATAGTATATCGGTGTTATCATCTTTTCCTAAACATATTCAAGAGCGTCAATCCATCACCCTACTATTTAGTTTATTAGCATGATAACAAAAAGATATAATTCTGATCAAAGAAAAGTCATAATAAAAACATAGAATAGAATAGAGAAGTTAAATTAAACAATCAAGAAATCAAGAATAATTCTAACCCTAGATAAATATTTAGCCACTCATGATTAAGGCAAAGAAAATATAATATTTAATCTGCATAATAACAAGAGTAACTTACAGAAATTGTGATCTCTCTGAAATAAAACCCTAGCTTGAAAACTAAAGAAGAGATGAAACCGTAACGAATTATACAACAAAATATATAGGACTTTTGGAAAATCTAATTGTGGTTTACTGAAGATAGACGAGGCAAAAAAAATATCCAGAAATCTCGACTTCCCAATCAATAGAAAACCGGTCCGACTGTTGCTAAAGCTGGCCTTGCCCGAAATCCTGTAAGGATAGGTCTCTAGATTTTTTCCATAGTTTGGTCTCGACTTCAAGAATCTTGTTCCACACGTTATTTTTGATAATTTCCACCTTTGGCTCTATTTAAGCTTTAGTTAGTCCACATCCAACGCATGTAATCTGTCTTTTGCGTACTTTTCCCCTTTAACCCTGTAATCTGGAATATTTAACAAAACATACCCGGAACTGCATAAAATAGGAAAAATTAAGATAAATATGGCTATATAAATATGCATTAAAATGCGCCAATTAAATACCCCCACACTTATCTTTTGATAATCCTCGAGCAAAATCTAGGGTTTCACATTTTTTTTAAAAACTATCTAACTAAAATCTACTCCAACTCCTATACTTCTTTTCGCAGGCATGTGATTGCACTTAACACATGCAATAAGTCGTTTAAGCTCTAAGTGTCCCTAACAAGAGGAGTGTTGTCTTCTGAGGGTCATCAGCGAATATTACCCATAAAATCCCAAAAAGGAAAATAAAAAGAAAATAAAAGAGAAAGCAAAACCAAAAAGAAAGGAAATGAAAAACTATATACAAAAGAAATGAAAAGAAAAGAAAGAAAAAGAAAAGTTTCAAATATCCACTAGTTTTTCAACTTTCATGAATTTTCATCCTAATAGTCTCATTCAACTCCAGATATTACATCCTCGTTCAACCTTTCGGATTCGAATTCATGATTACTTATTATTAGTTTGATCCAAAAACATCCACTTTTTCAATTTTTCTTCTTCTTTTTCTTCCAAAAAAATGAAAAAGAAAACTAAAAGAAAAAGTGAAAAAGAAAACCTAAAAATGAAAATGTAAAACTAAAAGAAGAATCAAAAAGAAAATTTAAAATAAAAAGAAAACTATACAACCCCCCAACCCCACCCACCCACCCCCCACCCCACCACCCCCTGTAAGTGCACGGTGGCGCCCCGGCCTCCATCCAGAGGCCAAATGCGGAAGCGAAGGTTAACTTTAATTTTTCTTGACCGGCACCACCGCGCACTAAAACCCGGATTGTACCATTAACTAGTCCTAGCTAACTACAAGATGGGGAAGAGAGATATACCGAGCGATCCGTATCCTCCGGTCTTCTCGCCGTCGTCCCGATCTCCCGCGGAATGTCCGGTCTCCACCTCCTCGCCGGAAAGGGCACCACGTCGCCTGCTTCTTTTACGGGCTCCCACCTCTATACCGAGGCAACTCGGGCACGAAGCTGGCGAGTCGACGTGCCCAAGATTTGCTGTAGAATGCGTGTAGTGCTCTTTAGTCTCTATTGGGGTTTATGGAATTGCCATTAGTGGAGGAAAAAGGATATGAGGTTTTGGAGATGAACCATATCATTTTTGCAAGCCAAATGAGAGTATTTCTTTCCTCACCAAATTGGGACAGCCCACTCCTCATAGTGGCCGGCCATATGAGTGAAGAGAGAGGAGAGAATGAGGAGAGTGTAACAAAAAAAACAATGAGGGTCTCTCATAATCCAAGAGAGAGAAAAACAAGATGATGAGAAGAAATCATCACAAGGAATAACCAACACTCAACCAATCAATCATTCCAAAAAGGTCAAGCCATCATCATCAAGCATGATGACTTCAAAAAGTCAAGCCATCATGAAGAAGGAAAGTCAAGTGATGGTGAGCCATCATGATCCAACAAAAAGCAAAGAACCCCCTCCACTAATGCTTATTTGCACAATTGCAAATAAGCCCTTCTCCACCAATCTTCGGCCAAAGAAGGATACAAATGAAAATGGCCGAAACGGAAAGCAAACTGGCAACTCCAGAAAAATGGTCCCGTAATAAAATACAGGAAAACCTCGATACTGTGTATACACACCCACATCTGTATTCTGACCGGATACAAATGCAATGAGACAAAATCTACACCGTACTATACTAGGATCTGGCTTAAACCAAAGTCGGCTAGTAAAATCCGTTCGATCCTGATCCGTGCAATACCGCATGTATCTGATCGAACCCTGCCATATATCCATACGGCCTCTAGTACTAATTGTCCGATCCTGATCCGTGCAATACCACACGTATCTGATCGGACCTTGCCATATCTCCATACAGCCTCTACAGCGTTTTGCCCGAAAACTTGAGCAACCGAATGTGGGGGACTCTAAAGACTCATCAACACCTTGGTTGTGGATTTAACCACTAGCACGTCAGAGGTATAAGCCAATACATAACGGGCTACCAGGTATTGACCAAAAGGGACATCGATGAGCGAACTCATCCTGACACCCTACTGAGCCTGTCAGTGACAATATCCGTACAGTCCGGTCCATTCGTCTATGAGCATCGCATGGCGGGCCTAGAGGGTTGGTAAAAGTCAGACCCCCAAAAGCGGTACAAGTCGTGTCGGAGTGTAGCCCAGAACACCCTGAGATACTACTGGAATACCTACCAGTAAATCTCCTGCCTCGGCCGAGGGCTTTGTGTAATGGCTCTCCTAGACACAGCGCGACCTCACCCCCAATACCGGGAGAGACGAACCCCCGAAGATCCGCTCACTACCTCCATATGGCTCGGGACTGTACCCAACTAAAACCTGTTTGCACGTTTCCATTGAGCGTGGTAGGGTAGTAATCAAAGTACAGTGGGAACTCACACGAGACAAATGACGATCCCCAGGTCGATGAACTAACCTGTACACATGTCACCAGGGAACTGCTATCTGACGTCAGGTATAAGACCAACTAGCATGTTCCCGGCGAGTCCTGTCCGGTGTACTCATAACCCAATGAGCACCTGTATACATCTTAGGTGATCCAACTGACACCAATGGCTTGTGAGACCGGCCACCGCCCCTCGTCGGGGTCTCGACTGTATACACTAGTCTACTCTAGAGTATCGATGCCCTGTCTCGAAACTCCCACGACTAGGGACCTTTTAAGGATGTGCTTATAGACTACCAGCTCCCACTTATATGATCGCCCTCATACTGCTGGTGGTCAAGCAAGAATCCTAGGGGCTCTATCAACATGTAATAGCGACCTGTCTGGTCATCTAAAACAGTACACGATGATAAAGATAAACCAGATAGCATACTATCATCTCGAGTAAGACTGTCCTACCGGGATAGGTCCTCTCTCAATCATTGCAATCACGTGCCTGTGATCCAATAATTGACTCTGAGGGCACTATCTCCAACAATCTCCCACTTGCACTCAAGGCTAATTATTGCGATGTCGCATACTCACAGCCCGTGTGATACCGAACACCCAACTCCTCTACTAGTCAGTCTCACAAAGCTCGTTTGTGAAACTAATGTGTTCAAGGAATATCCTCAGTGAGTGGATCCGCTTTGATGTTTCTTTCTATGTCTCTCTATATCTCAAGTTCACGGAGAAAGCCATCTCTCGAAATGAGCAATACCTGTCTTAGAATGTGTCTGGATGTTTGATGGGACCTAGCTCATAAATGAACTTCAAATCCAAACTTCTTAGACTGTACCGTCAACTGAACTTAATCAGTATCCTGCGCCATGCCTCCCTCAGTATTGCCTTGGACCACCTGTCCAAAATACTGCCCCTCGTCAGAAGGAAAAACTATAACTCTGACAACCTCCTTGTCATCCATGTCACCTTGGAAGCCTGGAATGATAACTGTCTCCCTGATGAGGCTGTCGTTATCATATCCCTAGAACATCCACTTATGTTCTAAAACTGCTTCCGACTGTTTCTCCAGGATAGGATCAATGTCAACTTATTGCATCTAGTGCAAGAGCAACATCTGGTGTGGTACTTGACATCTCATGATTGACTCAATTGCCTGAGCAAGTGATCTGCCAATCATGCATATCCCTCTCCCCTTTAGTCTGTAAGACACCTTTAGAGAGGGTGACTCCATCACCTGCAGGTACACTACCGTGCCAGGAGTCGTCCATTCTAAATACTCTTAGAATGCTGTCTAAGTACCCTTAATTGGGAAACCACCCACATCTAGATCTAAAACCATAGATCTAGTAACCAGTATGTCTGATATAATATCCAAGTCCTGTGTGGAGAAACCACTGTGTGACGACCATAGTATAACCGATCGTAGTATAGGAATATCACTTCCTACTCTGTGTATGTCATCCAAATACCATGACATCACACCCTACTACCTTCTTAACAGATCCATCCCCTATTCTGATGAAGTCAAACCTATGACTGTTACATCAGAAATAGATGATCTATCTCCGCTACATCTGCTTTAGTCTATAAATAGACATAAGCCACCTGTCCACCAATGCTTCCGCTGCTCCCACTGACTACGACAACCCTCTGGCAGAGTTATATAGACGTACACTTCTAAAACAAGTTTAGAACGACGCTATACTCATCCTCCTGCCGGGTCTCACAGTCTGGAACAACAGCAATGGCAAGTGTGGGTAAACAAGAACTTCCCTGTCACCGTCCTTGAGTCTACCGAAGTACCTCTCGGGTGCCTGAAGTTACCCACCTTATCTGCGGAGTGGTCAATGGAATGTCAAGCCAGATTGAATCTTTAGGTTCCTTATCAAATCTTCAGTAATCGTTTGCGGTTCTGGAATCACTTCCAGTTCTACCATACTCCCACTACTGTTTTCTGAAAAAATCCATTTTTATTAAAACTGTGGCGAGTCTAGAACAATATTTCTATTGATCTGCCAAATGGTAGAAAATCAACCCTCGTCATAGCCTGGGTCAACCCACAAACAGCTATTACAGAAACGTGCCTTGAGTTATCCAGAGTCTGGTTTTAAGCATAAGCCGGACAACTCCCCGTACCTTAACATCGTTAAGATACGAACTGTTCTATATCCAATATAGGACCAGAGGCACTGATTTAATTGAACCAGATTCAAATCATGCAGCTGTCCCCAGTGCATATCAACTAAATGGAATGAGGCCGATCAACGTTACTCAACTTAGGAATGCTTTCAATTATGAGTAACCTGAAAAGAGAAGCAAGTTCTCTTAATCATTACTATCAACTGAATACCATACACAAGTATCTACATCTTCGATCACTTTGAAGAATCCCGATACTTGCTACACCTGGTTCTCTACTCTATTCAAATACCTATAACTTCTCAAAATTCGGACCCTGTGTTTCCATGAAACACCTGTCTAAAAACTAGAGAAGTCATAAGTAAACCGAATATAGTACGAGGACCAACCCCTCTGTCCTGATGGATCCTGGACAACATACAATACTCTGTATAAGTCCCTTGAGTCTGATTACTCATTCACTGTGTGTCGTAGGTTGAAAACTGTATTTATGGTTAAGAAGAATTACACCGCTGTTTAATGCTCCTTACCTAACCATCCACTGATATAGGTAAATGTCATCGACATAATATCAAAAAGGTATATCTCACTCTATAAAAATAGACGTACAGATATATCAATTTGAAATTGGTGCATAACAGCGGATATTCAAAACCAAATATTTGCCGTCGGGCAAACAACCCAGGTGACTTCCTCAAATATCACTGATTACAACGAATCCCGATATAATGAGGATGATCACCCAATTCCCAATAACTTACTCCCACTCATCATCTGTAAAACCATACAGATGTGAGAATCATACCTTGTAAATACATACCCTGGAGCAAGTGTCTAATTGGGAAATCAGTTTTCCATTAACAGTACACAGTGAAACTGAAACATTGAAATGTTTCGATGGGGTATCCCGGTATTCCTAGTAATGCCTCTTCCAGATTCACGACTGTAACCGTATAATTCTTTGCCATCTCTCCAAATCCCTTTATATGTCTTTAGTCATTACCTTCTGCACACCCCTTAGGCCAAATGGTTTTCTTCCTTCCCTACCGTTCGGCACCAGCCTATGGTTTGGAAGAAGACTATCCAATAAGCATAATGGGTGTACTGTCCTGATCTTAGGAGCACTCGCAATGCGAGAGAAGGTGAAGATAAAAGACAACCGAATAAACCTTATTCCTATTTCTCCTGAACCAGAATCTATCCCCGAACTGGAATAAGTTCCTTTCGAGTTCGTATATAACCATACGATAGAGTATCCAATAAACTGTGGATCTTCGTAGTGATACGGAGTGTCCTGGAGAAATACAAAGGTGATGTGGGAGTGGTAATGAAATACCTGGTTTGGTTGTGAATATCAGTTGCAATTTACTTTGCCCTCTTACTAATCCCTTACTTTGTCTTAACTTAATACCTTCTGTACACCATCGTTAGGCTAATTGGTTTTCTTCATTCCCTACCGGTCGGCACCAGCCTAAGGTTTGGAAGAAGACTATCCAATTTGCGTAATAGGTGTACTATCTCCTAAACCAAGGAGTACTCGAAACTTGAGAGAAGGTAAAAAGGAAAAGACAACTGAATAGTCCTATTCGTTTTCTCCAGAACCTGAAACCATCCTCGAATAAATTCTTTCGAGTTCGTATCTAACCATACGATGGTTTTGTCCAATGGAAGTGGACGTTCGTAGTAATACGGGATGTCTTGGAGAAAAGGGTAAAAGTAGGAGTGGCAATGAGGTTTGCAACTCTGACAATCCAAAAGCCAGTGTTAAAGAAGGTTCGGTCAACTTGGTCACTGAGTCATAGTCTTAGGGTCGGGTCAATGGTCGCAGCCGAAGAGAGAGCGAAAAGAAACACTCAGCGTGCACTCTAACCTAGATCAGAATGGTTACCAATTTATCTAATCTGGAAACCTCCCACTGTACCTCAAATTCTCCTCCAAACCTGAAAGAAGAATTAGTCGGGGTCACCCGAGGAGTAAACCAACTCATCAGTGAGAATCGGGATCCAACTATCATCGCATGATAACGTGACGGAATCCGCTCACGCTATCACACTCCAGAAGGTATGCGCATATCTGGCAAGTTTCAGTTCTTTTGAAACTCCCGATGTGATTTCTGCCCCATGCTCTTATGACCTTGACTTTGGCCAACATATCATAAGTCACATGTCAAGTTCTACCCGTCATTCTCCAGGTTAATTTGAATCCACCCGTACCTACCCTTGACTTTGGCCAAAATGGCAGTACGACTGTCCCAAACCAACGCATCTATCTATGCTGCATATGAATACCCCAATAGCTACCAATCACTGTGCCTTGACTTTGGCCAACATACACAACTTGAATACTATTGACCATCCATATGAAACGACGGAGGGCTACGAATGGCTTCTGGCGAAAACCTTTAACGTAGTGAACTTGATATCGTTGAAGGAACTGATAGCTTTAAAATATAGTGACGAAAACCTTTGCTAAAGAGGTCACTCCCGGTAAAGGGATCTCGGCTCTTTCCCCGTAGAATGAGGTGCAGGATATTCCAACTGAATACCACGGTGCAAAGCAAAAGTAATCGGCTATAGTGAAGTTATTGCCCTGACGCAAACTCTTTGTCCAAGGGGTCACTCCCGGTGAAGGGATCTCGGCCCTTGCCTCGTCGACTGAGGAGCAGGATATTCCAACTGAATACCACGATGCAAAACAAAAGTGAACGTCCTTGCAAATAACAACTTTTTGAAAAATGTTCCAACAACATCAGATTAGGTTTGTTTTTAACTTGCATTGATCCGAATCAATGCAGTCCCATCAATTGATCACACCACAAAGAACGAAAATATACTGATTTACGTATATGCCATCCGCATTCGCCACTGGGTCCCGTCATTACCCGTTAGGTTAGCTAACTAACGACAGAGCGGGGACTGGACTAGCGCGGATGCAAAACATATACAACATCTATTAATATATATACCAATATATAATATTTCGCTCAAGGCGTGATAAAATGCAACATCACAGAAATGTACAGTATCACAGAAACAATACAGATATCTGGGATCCCCGGGTTTCACAGAGCCACTACTGAAACCCGACGTTCCCCTGGTCATGTGGATAGCCTGTGCAATGAAAACCCTAGACCCCTACGGACGCGGCAAGTTACCCGCCAAAACCTGAAGCGAGGCAGCCCCCTTCAGCAACGTGAATGGACCACCCAGCACTTCACGGAATCCGGTAACTTGGGCACCCCTCCTGGGTCAACCTGTACCCCCTACGAGTGCGGCGAATAGCCCGCCAATTCTAAAGTGAAGCCCCCTCCGTCTCAATGCCATGAGATGCGGGCTTGTTGCCCTCTAGAATCCGGCTATCCATGCACCCCTCCGTGGGGCAATCCTAGTACAGAAAGTAAAATATACATACAACGGGTACATCGACCGCAACCTGGTCGTGCCCCAAAATAGTAATACAATCAGGCAGTGACGGCAGTCCACATGTCGGACGCTCGCCCCGCAATATCAAATGTACATAATACAACAAAACTGTACTAGCATTGTGTTAGTTATATGTATGCCCTAGAGGCCATTACTATACATAGGATGTATATTGTAGTGGATGCTTGGACAAATATAGGGAGGACTTTCTTGCTCGACATGATAGTATGCTATCTGGTTGTACTTTACATTAACGTGTACACTGATTGTCTCTCTGTTACATGTTGGTAAAGCCCTTAGGATGTGTACTTGACTACCTGGACTATGATGCGGATCATACTAGTGGGGACATGGTAGTCCATAAGTACATCCTTCAAAGTCCCTAGTCGTGGGTGTATCGAGATGGGGCATTGATATACCAGAGTAGACTAGCGTATACCTTCTCGACCCATACAGATGGGCGATGGATGATCCCATATCCATTGGTGTTTGACATCGGAGATGATATACGGGTGCTCAGTGGAGACTGGGTACACTGGACAGACTCGCCGAGAACTCCCAGATGGTATTATACCTTACGTCAGATGGCAGTTCTCTGGTGACAATGGTATAGAGTAGTCTGTTGACCCGAGATCGTCATAGAGTCTTGTGTGGTTCCCACTGTGCTTTGATTTCCACCTTACCACGTCCAAGAGGGCGTGCAAAACGGTGGTTTTTGGGTACAGCCCCGAATCACATGGAGGCAATGAGCGATAGGAGGGGATTCGTCTCTCCCGGTATAGGGAGTTGATGTTGCGCTGTGTTCGATTGGCTATAACCGGAAATCCCTGGCCAGGGTTGCTGAGATTTACCGATAAGTGTTACCAGTAGTCTCTCGAACTGTTATAGACCTCATATCGACACGACTTATCGAGCTATTGGGGTCTGACGTTTACCACCCCTAGGCGAGATATGCGACATATCAGACGACGAGACCGGACTGTACGGTAAGTGTTACTGGTTGGATTCACAGGAGTATAAGCGGGCTTGCTCGTCGATCTTCTAATCGATCAATACCCGGGTGGCCGTTACGTTTAGCAGACCGCTTGCGGCTTGTGGGTGTTTGATATGATCATCATCTGCTGCCGGCGTATTGACGAGTCTTTAGAGTCCTACACAGAGGTTTCCTGGCTCAAGCGAAACGAAATAGGAGCGCATATGAGATATGTGCGGGACCGAGAATAATACGTGTATATGATACCGTATTTCATTCTCGCGATGAATGTTTCGATTGGTTGTATGCGATATAACCTAGTTATCGAATCGAAGATCGATTAGATAAGTCGATACATTGTATACTAGTCGGTTGTGTGAGACATGACCGGATCATTGAATCAAGTGTTGATTTAATGATTTAATGTATAATTATATATTTGATATATTACTTTGCATTAACTAGTATTGGTTCACTTTAAAAGGATTTTCTCACTTGATGTACACAAGTTGTATATGTGATATACTTTTGTGCACTTGTTTGTATCATATTTGATGATACATGCTCACTTAGGTTTGTGTAAAGATTAAACCATGGTTATGTAATGGTTAGGGTTTTCATTTTCTTATCTATTTATTTATTTATTTATTTTAGCAAAAGATAAAAGAGAAAATGGTGGCTTTCTTTGTTTGTAGTTGAAGCTTCATGAAGCTTTGACCAAGTGACCATTTTGTCTTCATGCTTAACCCTAACCCTTCAAACTAACCTTAGTTTATTCTCTACAACTAACCAAGGTTGCCATATGATAAGGATTGATTTATTTTCTATTTTGAAAATAACACTTATCATAATTTCTTTTCTTCTTCTTCTTCATCTTCAACATGAAGAAGCTTGCTACCAATAATGGCAACTCTTGAAAATGAGTGAGAAATCCAATTCTAAAGTGAACCCACTTCCTATTTCTTCATCCTCTACCTCTTGCCAAGTAGTATAGGGTGTTTTCTTCACAAGTTTCATGACTTGGTGAAGTGGGAGCTTGATCTTGTGATGCCTCGACGTAGATCATCTTCGGCATCGAAGTCGACGACCTAGCCCGCCCATTTCTCCGATGAAGCCGATGCTAGAGCCCGAGATCCGATGATCGCAGCGAGGGGACTTCATCACGGAGCTATGGAGGTGGAGGACCGAATCTACAAAGGTTGTATTTCCGTTCACTTAATTAAGTTGTTAACTAGTTGCTTTGTTTCGCCTAAAATCTAGTTAACGATCCGTATTAGGGTTTCTCGGCACTTGTAAAATTTGAAATTGGCATGGTTGATGCCTTGTGAGACCTCCTTAGTGTGCCTAGGAACCCTACAGTGGTATCAGAGCCTAGCTAGAGCCTTAGGCGATGCATAGACGGAGTTAGAAGTCCGATCGAACCGAAACCCTAATTCAAACTTGCTCTCTGGACTTTTTTCAAAAACTGGGGTTTTTCCATATTAAAAATGCTTAAAAAATTCAGCAGGAAATTCTAAGAATTACGGTGCAAAAATTACCTAATGATGTCTCTAAAGCACGGCGGAACCGCGGCATTAGCATGCTAATGCGGCGGTTCCGCGCCCATTTAGTCTCTTTAGTCAACCAATTTTGCACAGTAACTTCTTTATTTAAATGTTGAGTTTTATGGGAATTTTTAATATTAACTCAAGAGTTGAGTTTTCTGGGTTGTATTGGGAGTTTGTAAATTCGATCGGATTATCAAACTTTGTCTATGTGCTTTTCCAGATATTTTTAGAATATGTTAAAAAGTTCGACCGGATATAAATACCCAATTTTTCCCCTGCCGAGAAATTTCCAATTGTTGGATCTTTCCGTAGTTTAAAGACGTTCTAAGTAGTGCAAGTAACGCGATGGTCCCTCTAGAAGACAACAAACCTTAACTCGATTATATGACCGTCTTGAACTGCCCTTTGAACCTTAGGGTTTGGTGCAGTACGGCGTGCCACATGTGAGGCGTTGGTTTGACCCTTCTACGGCTGGACCGTTGGTACTGAGGCATGAATTGGATGTTTTTAAACTTGTTTCATATGTTGATCTGTTTCGGGAAAACTTGGGTGTTTGGTTGTTCGATCGGAAAGTTTACCATTTTCTATTTATCTGGAATGTGATACAATAATTGGAATTCACAAATAGTTATGAGATAACTGAATGAATGTTATAAACATAGCACTTTAGTCTCACTTGATCGGTTGCCACGGAATTTTGATGTGATCAAAAGTCCGTCGCAATCACGTAGCGTACGCGGATACTCGCCGGATAAACTTAATAGACAGCTACACCCCTTAACCCCGACCAAGTGACTGTAGGAGAACCCCGTCACCGAAAGCATCCGCTCGGGTACTCGCGGTAGCGGTGTTCCGCCTTGGTGCACTTCGTCGACGGTATTGGGGGTGCGACCGTCTACTAAAGTTTGCGACGTGCATTCGATCAAAATGTCGGGAATCCTGTTGAATTGCCCGACTTGGTATTGAAAAATGTTTTCGATTTTGAGACTAAAATGCGGGGTTTATAATTGTTAGGCATGCGATGTCTAAGTAATTCATTTGATTAGGCATGCGATGTCTAAAGAGATTGCGGATTCCAACTGTTGTAGTTTTACACTTTCTTTTCTGTGACCGTAAGTGTAATATGTGATATCGCCGGTTTCGTTGATATATGTCAACGACAATTGGGATGGACATATTTTCTTACGTTGATGACATGTGATGTTTTGTGTTGCTGGATATGTTATATTGGATCGTCGTGTTTGAATAGCCGGGGTTTTTTTTATGTGAGATGAGTGTTTTTCATTTTCATTCATGTAAAAACTTGTATGTAATATTCTTTTATTAGGGCACTTCCAGGTTGCGGAAGATATCACCCTTTGTATATTATTTACTTTTCCGCACTAGGATAGACCCAAGGAGGAGGGCACAAGTAACCGGGTTCTGGAGTCCAGTGGGAGACCAACTCGAGGAGTCGAGTCCGGGTCTCCTAACTCTAGAATTGGTAGGGTTGCTTGCCGCTCTCGTAGGGGTCTTGGGGTATGGGTTTGGCTATTCATCATGACCGTGGAATCCGTGTTTTATACTGGCTCGTATTGAAAACACGGACGTCCAAGTATATCCAATATTTCATATGTTTCTTTTGCTGCGATATCTGTGATGTGATCATGTGATGTTCTGTGATAGATACAGTATATAGTATATATGATATATTATATAGGCGTTACTTATATTTTTCACCCGTGCTAGCCCTGCCCCGCTCTGTCGTTAGTTACCTAACCTAACGGTGCACGAGGGGACATCGAGGCGAATGCGGATGGCATAAGTGTACGTCGTATTTATCTGTGATGTTTAGGTACTTAAATGATGGGACTTCATTAATGAGATTAATGAAATAAAAGAAACCTAAAGATGTTGTAGAATCGAATTTCAAAAATAAAACAGGTAGCTACAGTTCTTCTTTGCACAGCGGTATATATGATATATCCTGCACCTTATTCGATGAGGAAAGGACCGAGATCCCTTCACCGGGAGTGACTCCTTTAGCAATAACTGGCAGATGCTACAACCCTCGGTTTGTCTTTTGATTGCTTTTAAGAGTTTTTGCTTTGCACAGTGATATATATGATATATCCCGCACCTCATTCGACGAGAAAAGGACCGACGATCCCTTCATCGGAGTGACTCCTTTAGCAAAACTAGAAAAGCCTCAAAAACACTCCATTTTAAAATCATTTGATTCTACAATGATATCAAGTTCATTACGCAATAGGTTTTCAGAAAAACCTGTCGTAGCCCTCCGTCATTTCAGATAAGTACCAGTTAGTATTCGTGCTACGTTTGTTGACTATGTTAAGGCGTAGTGTACGGTAGCTAATTAGTGTTTATCTGCATAAGCATATGATGTGATTGGATTAGGGTAGTCGTGCGACTTTGTTGACTATGTTAAGGGTCGTGCGGGTGGGTTTAATTCAATCGGGAAGTGACGGGTTGAACTTGACTAGCACTTATGATTTGTTGACTATGTTAAGGTCATATAGCTGCTAGGGGCAAAAGATTATCGGGAATTTCAAGTGTTGAAATTTGCAATGAGATTACATACCTTCTATGAGATAGTTGGATCCCGATACCCGCTGCGAGTAATTGTTACTCCTGGGAGAGTTTTACACATTACAATTAGCCGATCAAGTAGGTGTCTAGAAAGGTGTTAACGAGGTTATACCTCTGGGAAAACGAGATTTACATTAATTAGGTTCGTGCGAAAGCACGGGGGACCTCCCTCAAAGTACTGACACTGGCCTGGCTGAAAGATTGGCGAACTTGTAGCGTGTAATTAATCCCGGCTAGTCTTTCCTTTTAGGGTTTGAAGGAAGATTTGATAAAAACAGTGGGAGCCATCCAGATTAGATAAAATAATAACCAATCTATTCTTGTAAGAGCGCACGCTGAGTGTTTTCTTCTCTCTCTCTCCAGGTAGCGACCATATCACGCCTTAATCAAGATAATAATACGGAATATTGACCGAACCCGCTTGTTATACTGAGCTGGGGAACGTTGGTCCCGCTCCACCTTATAATTGTTATAAGACAGAGCAGGAAATTGGGGAATACCAGATTTCCCGTGCCGCCCAAACGAAGAGAGTGCATGCTGATGCATCATCTTCGGGTGTGTTCATTACAAAGAACTGTTTCTCTGTATCCTCTACGTCCTGGGTATGTGATACCAGATCAGGATCCCAGATATGTAATCTGTTACATAGGGCTACAGAAAGGTAGAGAACTGAGAACGGGTGATAAGTTTCATGAGGCAGAAAACGGGGCAAGTGTTGCAGCCAAGTCTGTTGGTCACTGTCACCCTGTATTACCAATACATTGATTCTGAACGAATGTTATTAGATACCGAACCTGATATACAAAATCATATCAGTCTCTGTATTAGTAAAGAAACGATAAAATTCTGTATTATTGGATAATGTTTTGAATATTTCCTATATCAAAAAGTTGATCGGTTCAGGCACGTTATCTAAAAGCATTGATGTTCTAAATCAAACTACAGTTCTTAGTATACAGAACACACACAAGAGGAAGAGTTCAGAAATGAACGGATCCTTCTTGAGGTATTGTAGACTAGGTCATATCAATGCGACCCGACTAGCTGAAGTTACATTTAGATGCATATTTAAATCTGTTTGAATTTACATCTTATGAAACTTGCCAGTCATGTCACAAAGATAAGATGACCATAGCTCCGTTTACTGGAAACAGAGAAAGAGTTAATGAACTCTTGGGATGATACATGTTGATGTATGTAGGTCCCCTGTCTACACATGCCAAGACCGGTTCTTTGTACTTCATTAAATTCTCTGATGATCTTTCGAGATTCAGACCTATGTTCTTGTTGAAACACAAGTCCGAGCCTTTTGAGATATTCACAGAATATAAGTTAGAAGTAGAGAACCAATACGGGTATAAGTATTATGTCCTTTGATGAGATCAAGGAGGAGAATACTTGAGCACAGAATTCTTGGACTTTTCTAAAGGAGAATGAGATTCTCTCTCAGCATTACTCCTCCGTATACACCATAGCACGATTGTATATCGGGGCGGAGCAATAACACCCTATATGATAAGGTGCGCTCTATGATGAGTATTACTGAGTTACCTATTTCCTTTTAGGGGGTTATGCACTTGAGAAGCTGCATACCTATTGAATTAGGTTCAAATCAAATCAGTAGCCTACCACTTCATATGTGATATGGAAAGGGAAGAGCCCATATCTTAAGTTTCTTAAGATTTGGGGTTGTCCGGCCTATGTCTAAAAAGCAAAATCCGGACAAGCTCGAGGCAAGGTCTGTTATCTACAACTGGAAAGGTTCCAGCTATACAAACAGCAGCTGATGATTTGGTAGAACTGAAGGATTCAGTAGTAACCAACGAACCTCAGCCTCTCCGCCGATCTAGTAGGGTTCCTCACCCACCTGAGAGATACTTCCGTTTCTCTATGACAGTGGGAGCGAGGATTGCATCATGAGATGATGACCCAACTAGGTTCGAGCTGGCCATCAGGAGTAAGACTCTGTAAGAATGGCTGGATGCTTAGTGATCTGAGATGGAATCCATGTGCACCAACAAAGTATGGACTTTGGTTGCAATATCTGAAGGGTTAAATCCCTATCAGGAGCAAGTATATCTTGAGAAGATTACTTGGTGTAGATGGAAAAGTTGAGACTTTCAAAGATAGACTTGTTAAAGGTTTTCGTCATCGACCAGGCGTGGATAATGATGAAACCTTTTCCAGTGGCTATGCTTAAGTCCATCCAGATCCTACTTGTCACGCCTACATACCATGACTACGATATCTGGTGGTTGGGTGTCATGACTGCTTTTCTAAATAATGTTTTGGAAGAGAGCGTCTATAAGTACACAGCCAGAGGGCCTCGTAGACAGTGGGAGCAGCGGAAACGTGTGCAAGATGCTTTATAGGATAAAGCAGGCATCGCGGAGTTGGAACATCTGTTTTGATGGATTAGTCAAAGAGTTTGACATCATCAAAATGGTAGATGAACCTTGTATAAACAAAAAGGTAGTAGGGAGTATGGTGGCGATTCTCGTAGAGTACGTGGATGACATACTCTTGATAGGGAAAGAGTTTCCTATGCTACGCTCGATCAATCTCCGCTTATCACAAAGATTCTCCAATAGGATCAAAGTGATACCTCCTAAATCCTGAGTTTTCATCTATGAGATAGATGTAACTGGATGCTAGGATTCTCACTAGAAGTAGTGAGATGGTATCAGATGATCCTGGGGAAAATCACTGGAAGTGTTCCAGGGTGATAAAGACGACTGAATGTCAGTCACAGGCATTGTCTTTACCCTCAGTAGAGGGACGGTATGTTGGAAGAGTTCCAAGCCAGATACCGTGACATACTAGACGATAAAGGCAGGATACATCGCTACTAAAGATGCTACCAAAGAGGCTGTTTGGGTGTATATTGGTTCATGAGATGAACTATGTTCCTCCCATTGTGTGACAATGGAGTTGTGGCTTATGCCAAGGAACGTCCGTCCCATCAGTGATCCAGACATATTCTTAGGCAGTATCACCTGATCATGGAGATGGTTGATCTCTAAGAGATCGAGGTTAGGAGAGTAGACTCAGAGGACAACACGGCGGATCCACTCGCTAAGGCCTATTCCCAGAGAGAGACTTTTATGGGATGGTTGAGTATAAGATACTACAACCACTGCTATAGATGGCCCTAGTGCAAGTGGGAGATTGTTAGTTATATGTATGCCCTAGAGGCCATTACTATACATAGGATGTATATTGTAGTGGATGCTTGGACAAATATAGGGAGGACTTTCTTGCTCGACATGATAGTATGCTATCTGGTTGTACTTTACATTAACGTGTACACTGATTGTCTCTCTGTTACATGTTGGTAAAGCCCTTAGGATGTGTACTTGACTACCTGGACTATGATGCGGATCATACTAGTGGGGACATGGTAGTCCATAAGTACATCCTTCAAAGTCCCTAGTCGTGGGTGTATCGAGATGGGGCATTGATATACCAGAGTAGACTAGCGTATACCTTCTCGACCCATACAGATGGGCGATGGATGATCCCATATCCATTGGTGTTTGACATCGGAGATGATATACGGGTGCTCAGTGGAGATTGGGTACACTGGACGGACTCGCCGAGAACTCCCAGATGGTATTATACCTTACGTCAGATGGCAGTTCTCTGGTGACACTGGTACAGAGTAGTCTGTTGACCCGAGATCGTCATAGAGTCTTGTGTGGTTCCCACTGTGCTTTGATTTCCACCTTACCACGTCCAAGAGGGCGTGCAAAACGGTGGTTTTTGGGTACAGTCCCGAATCACATGGAGGCAATGAGCGATAGGAGGGGATTCGTCTCTCCCGGTATAGAGAGTTGATGTTGCGCTGTGTTCGATTGGCTATAACCGGAAATCCCTGGCCAAGGTTGCTGAGATTTACCGGTAAGTGTTACCAGTAGTCTCTCGAACTGTTATAGACCTCATATCGACACGACTTATCGAGCTATTGGGGTCTGACGTTTACCACCCCTAGGCGAGATATGCGACATATCAGACGACGAGACCGGACTGTACGGTAAGTGTTACTGGTTGGATTCACAGGAGTATGAGCGGGCTTGCTCGTCGATCTTCTGATCGATCAATACCCGGGTGGCCGTTACGTTTAGCAGACCGCTTGCGGCTTGTGGGTGTTTGATATGATCATCATCTGCTGCCGGCGTATTGACGAGTCTTTAGAGTCCTACACAGAGGTTTCCTGGCTCAAGCGAAACGAAATAGGAGCGCATATGAGATATGTGCGGGACCGAGAATAATACGTGTATATGATACCGTATTTCATTCTCGCGATGAATGTTTCGATTGGTTGTATGCGATATAACCTAGTTATCGAATCGAAGATCGATTAGATAAGTCGATACATTGTATACTAGTCGGTTGTGTGCGACATGACCGGATCATTGAATCAAGTGTTGATTTAATGATTTAATGTATAATTATATATTTGATATATTACTTTGCATTAACTAGTATTGGTTCACTTTAAAAGGATTTTCTCACTTGATGTATACAAGTTGTATATGTGATATACTTTTGTGCACTTGTTTGTATCATATTTGATGATACATGCTCACTTAGGTTTGTGTAAAAATTAAACCATGGTTATGTAATGGTTAGGGTTTTCATTTTCTTATCTATTTATTTATTTATTTATTTTGGCAAAAGATAAAAGAGAAAATGGTGGCTTTCTTTGTTTGTAGTTGAAGCTTCATGAAGCTTTGACCAAGTGACCATTTTGTCTTCATGCTTAACCCTAACCCTTCAAACTAACCTTAGTTTATTCTCTACAACTAACCAAGGTTGCCATATGATAAGGATTGATTTATTTTCTATTTTGAAAATAACACTTATCATAATTTCTTTTCTTCTTCTTCTTCATCTTCAACATGAAGAAGCTTGCTATCAACAATGGCAACTCTTGAAAATGAGTGAGAAATCCAATTCTAAAGTGAACCCACTTCCTATTTCTTCATCCTCTACCTCTTGCCAAGTAGTATAGGGTGTTTTCTTCACAAGTTTCATGACTTGGTGAAGTGGGAGCTTGATCTTGTGATGCCTCGACGTAGATCATCTTCGGCATCGAAGTCGACGACCTAGCCCGCCCATTTCTCCGATGAAGCCGACGCTAGAGCCCGAGATCCGATGATCGCAGCGAGGGGACTTCATCACGGAGCTATGGAGGTGGAGGACCGGATCTACAAAGGTTGTATTTCCGTTCATTTAATTAAGTTGTTAACTAGTTGCTTTGTTTCGCCTAAAATCTAGTTAACGATCCGTATTAGGGTTTCTCGGCACTTGTAAAATTTGAAATTGGCGTGGTTGATGCCTTGTGAGACCTCCTTAGTGTTCCTAGGAACCCTACACATTGCATCCAGGCTATCCCCCACGACCGATCCGCAACATCACAGCAATACACAGAACATCAACGTGAAAGTCACGTTCGCAAATCCGTCTAACCGGGCTATAGCAGTTAAACAGGATTTACCGATCAAGTGACATTCACGGTCGCAGATACAATGTAAATACTGTGAACTAATGTGTTTAAAATATCCGATCGATCAAAATTTACCAAGTGGGCCCCAAGCACTACTGTAGCATATAAAGAAATTCTGGACCTAAAAATAATATTCCAGAAACCCTATTTACACCCCAGAAGCCCACTGAAAAAATTTGACGCATTGATCTCTCCATAATGCGGCGGAACCGCGGCCCCAAGTGGGGTTTGGCCGCGGTTCCGCGCTCCCCTTAAAAGATCAATGTGTCGAATTTCTCCAGAATTCTTAAGACTTCCAGTACATCACTTTTCTACAACCTGAAAAAAATTTCGAGCCAGGAAAAATTCAACAGAAAACTGATGCATGTGTTATTGGGTTTTCGGAACATTTGTTCGACCGGAATTGTAAAACACATTAGACAAAGCTAGACTATGTTAATGGCGATGCTCTGATACCACTGTTAGTGCACGGCGGCACCCCGGCCTCCATCCCGAGGCCAAATGCGGAAGCGAAGGTTAACTTTAATTTTTCTTGACCGGCACCACCGCGCACTAAAACCCGGATCGTACCATTAACTAGTCCTAGCTAACTACAAGATGGGGAAGAGAGATATACCGAGCGATCCATATCCTCCGGTCTTCTCGCCGTCGTCCCGATCTCCCGCGGAATGTCCGGTCTCCACCTCCTCGCCGGAAAGGGCACCACGTCGCCTGCTTCTTTTACGGGCTCCCACCTCTATACCGAGGCAACTCGGGCACGAAGCTGGCGAGTCGACGTGCCCAAGATTTGCTGTAGAATGCATGTAGTGCTCTTTAGTCTCTATTGGGGTTTATGGAATTGCCATTGGTGGAGGAAAAGGATATGAGCTTTTGGAGATGAACCATATCATTTTTGCAAGCCAAATGAGAGTATTTCTTTCCTCACCAAATTGGGACAGCCCACTCCTCATAGTGGCCGGCCATATGAGGTGAAGAGAGAGGAGAGAATGAGGAGAGTGTAACAAAAAAAACAATGAGGGTCTCTCATAATCCAAGAGAGAGAGAAACAAGATGATGAGAAGAAATCATCACAAGGAATAACCAACACTCAACCAATCAATCATTCCAAAAAGGTCAAGCCATCATCATCAAGCATGATGACTTCAAAAAGTCAAGCCATCATGAAGAAGGAAAGTCAAGTGACGGTGAGCCATCATGATCCAACAAAAAGCAAAGAACCCCCTCCACTAATGCTTATTTGCACAATTGCAAATAAGCCCTTCTCCACCAATTTTCGGCCAAAGAAGGATACAAATGAAAATGGCCGAAACGGAAAGCAAACTGGCAACTCCAGAAAAATGGTCCCGTAATAAATTACAGGAAAACCCCGATACTGTGTATACACACCCGCATCTGTATTCTGACCGGATACAAATGCAATGAGACAAAATCTACACCGTACTATACTAGGATCTGGCTTAAACCAAAGCCGGCTAGTAAAATCCGTTCGATCCTGATCCGTGCAATACCGCACGTATCTGATCGAACCCTGCCATATATCCATACGGCCTCTAGTACTAACTGTCCGATCCTGATCCGTGCAATACCACACGTATCTGATCGGACCTTGCCATATCTCCATACGGCCTCTACAGCGTTTCGCCCGAAAACTTAAGCAACTGAATGTGGGGGACTCTAAAGACTCGTCAACACCTTGGTTGTGGATTTAACCACTAGCACGTCAGAGGTATAAGCCAATACATAACGGGCTACCAGGTATTGACCAAAAGGGACGTCGATGAGCGAACTCATCCTGACACCCTACTGAGCCTGTCAGTGACAATATCCGTACAGTCCGGTCCGTTCGTCTATGAGCATCGCATGGCAGGCCTAGGGGGTTGGTAAAAGTCAGACCCCCAAAAGCGATACAAGTCGTGTCGGAGTGTAGCCCAGAACACCCTGAGATACTACTGGAATACCTACCAGTAAATCTCCTGCCTCGGCCGAGGGCTTTGTGTAATGGCTCTCCTAGACTCAGCGCGACCTCACCCCCAATACCGGGAGAGACGAACCCCCGAAGATCCGCTCACTGCCTCCATGTGGCTCGGGACTGTACCCAACTAAAACCTGTTTGCACGTCTCCATTGAGCGTGGTAGGGTAGTAATCAGAGTATAGTGGGAACTCACACGAGACAAATGACGATCCCCAGGTCGATGAACTAACCTGTACACATGTCACCAGGGAACTACTATCTGACGTCAGGTATAAGACCAACTAGCATATTCCCGGCGAGTCCTTTCCGGTGTACTCATAACCCAATGAGCACCTGTATACATCTTAGGTGATCCAACTGACACCAATTGCTTGTGAGACCGGCCACCGCCCCTCGTCGGGGTCTCGACTGTATACACTAGTCTACTCTGGAGTATCGATGCCCTGTCTCGAAACTCCCACGACTAGGGACCTTTTAAGGATGTGCTTATAGACTACCAGCTCCCACTTATATGATCGCCCTCATACTGCTAGTGGTCAAGCAAGAATCCTAGGGGCTCTATCAACGTGTAATAGCGACCTGTCTGGTCACCTAAAGCAGTACACGATGATAAAGATAAATCAGATAGCATACTATCATCTCGAGTAAGACTGTCCTACCGGGATAGGTCATCTCTCAATCATTGCAATCACATGCCTGTGATCCAATAATTGACTCTGAGGGCTGTTCATAACATAATATTTCATTTTGTATGCCCCATTCTTATGCTTTTAAGAATAAAAACAGGTGCTTTTGACCCATGTCTGCTACATATTACAGGTTACAGGTTGTTGGAGCAAAAACAGTGAAAAACACAAAAGACGACACAAAAGAAGGACTTTTGACCAACAATTAGGAGGATCTTAGTAAAACCCAGCAGTAGAACGGTTCACCATCAACAAGGCAACTCAAGATCCAAATTTGCAAGAAAGACGGTTAAAAGATCCATTGCAAAGTGTTCACTGAAAATCTGGAATTAATACAGAAGCCCAACTGATAAAAAGAATAAAGAAACAAGAAGCCCAGAAGAACCAAACCAAGCCCAAGAAAAATCAAATGATGATCCCATCATTGGGCCGCGGATCCGCGGCCCAAGCGCGCCCATGCCGCGGATCCACGGCCGTCCTGTGCCCGTTCGCAAATAAAATTTTACCAAATTTCTGTGGCGGCTCTGAAAAGATTTTTTAGGGGTATATTTGTAACTTTAGACATGCGGTACAATTGTAAACATAGGGTTTCTATGTCCTATAAATAGAACCCAAGACCTTGTATTTTCTTATGCCTCTTCTCATGAATAAAATTCTGTTTTCTTGAAGTTAGAGTGCATCAAAAGTAAGTAGGTAATTTTCCTTGCAGTAGTTCTAGTTTTTTTATATCTGCCCTAGGTAATTTACTTTCTCGCCTTAGTTTAAATTAGTTTAGTTTTTTTTAACTTGCAATGATGTTTTCGCTCTTTAATAAAATCATGTCTTTCTTCATCCCCTCAATGAGCGAGTAGTTTCCTCGCTTGTTAGGGTTAGGAATAGGGAAGGATTTGAGAGATGAAGATCCCTCATCTCTTTTCGTTGCCAAACTTTTATGAACATTAGAACTCCATGCATACCTTCTTATTCTGCTCCCTACGGCACTTTTACCTTCAAGGTAACGGTGATTCCGTAGTCTAAAGGACCGGATTTTAAGGTTTTCCATGGAGGTTAGGGTAAAGATTAAGAAAGGAAGGACAAGGATCTAGAGGAAGAATCAATCTTCCCAATCATCCTAATCCCCTTTGTTAAGATTTACCATAACACTAATATGATATCTTTAATTAATAGCAATAGAAAGAGATGTAGATCTTTGTTTACCAAATTTTCCCTAGACCTAATCCTAGCAAGTTTCTAATCCTAGTCTCATACAACTTCAATTTTTAGGTTTAATTATAAATCCAAACACCATTTGGAATTAACTCGTAAGAACTTAAAGGAGATTTACACATCCCTGTGGACCGACCCGTATTCACCGGCTAGCTTCATGCGACGCCGTTCTTGATTGCGGTAAATATTTTTGATCGACAAAACCTCTCTTAATCAAATGGCGCCGTTGCCGGGGATGGCGTAAAATTTTCTTTTTGTAATTTCGGGTTAATATAAAATCTAAAAAATCATAAAAATCTGAAAAAATTCCAAAAATAAAAAATTTTATCATCTTTTATTGTTTGAAGGGTTTTCTTTGTGGATCTTTGCAGGATTGACGGATCTGAAACAACACAGAAGGGGACACAGAAAAAGATACATCAAAACAGTAGGAGATTGAAAGTACAGAGCAGCTGAAGAAATCTGGAGACCTAAAGCCCCCAAGGAGCCGCGTTTCCGCGGCACTTACCTGGTCAAGACAGCGCTTCCGCGGCGCCCTGTGGAGTTCTCTGGAAAAAAATTGGGTGGTTTGATTTCTTTCTCCTTTCTCTGCAAATCCCGATATATCTTCTGTCAAATCTTCTGCAGGATTCTTTGCGCTAAAAATCTTCTTCCCCCTTCCAATAATTGATTTTCTGCAGGATTCTTTGCGCCGCGCTAAAAAGCAAATTGATTGTAAGTGATTTACTGCTTTGCATACTTTAATCTGACTTTAAGGCGTTATTGACCAATTCAGATTGGGTGGGGATTTCATCACCCTTCCCAGGACCCCAGAAATCACTTAAAGCATTTGCATTGACCACTTTTAATTTAAAAAATATTAGACTCAGCCCTAAGGACCTCGAGCTCAATAGGACAGAGGACTAGTATAGGCATCGGCCGTTTATCCTAACCGATATTGCGGTGTCTAGGCTAGTGGTTTTTAATTAGGCCCACTGTAGTGGTGGTTCCTTCCCACTTACCTGGCCGTACTTGTCCGTGAAGAGGCGGTTTGAGGTCCTATCTCTAGCCCTTTGGAACAGTTAGGAGCTGTCTAGCTGACCTAGGTGACCCTAGACTTAGGCCTGATTGTGCATGTGTGGTTAATTGCATTTGTGTCACTAGTCTCTTTTCAAAATCTTTTTGCAAAAGCTCACTTAAAAAGAAAAAGGAAAATCTTTTCAAAACTTGCAACTTGTCGCTAAAGAATCTTTGCACTCACTTACACCACTTCTTCTCATTGACGTTTTCTTACCTTCACATTCTGTCTTTCATCTTTCGACTACACTAACCCTTTTAGTGTATGTCCGGTTGGACTAGGGACCCTAGCGCCCGATTAGTCCGTGTTTCGTTGGTACCGACCGACGAACCTTTCGACTCCGAAGTCGAAATCTTGTCCACTTCTTCACTTTCACCATCACATTCTTCCGAAGGTATGTCGGGATACGATCCTAACAATACCTTACCGACGGGAAGGATTCCACCTCCGTTAGGTGCGAATAACCCGAATCTTCCGCCTGTCGAAGCGCCCGCACGAGTCGCGCTCCAGGATCTTTTCTACCCCGTCCGCACCGCCCTTCCTACTTGTCTTTCCCTCCCACCGGCTAATGGGGACAATTTTGAGATCAAACCCCACTTCATCAACATGCTGCCTAAGTTTCATGGTTTGGAATCCGAAGATGCATATATCTTTATCAACAAATTCCAAAACGTTTGCGCCATGATGAAAACTACCCAATTAAGTGATGACGCTATAAGGCTAAGGGTCATTCCTTTCACCTTATGTGACCTAGCCGAGAAGTGGCTATACAGCACCGCATCACACTCAATTAGAAATTGGGACGAGTTTGTGAAAGCTTTTCTTAAAAAGTTCTATCCTCATCACAAAACTGCTAAAATCCGTAATGAGATTATACAATTTTCACAGCTTCCTACCGAACCATTTTGGAAATGTTTTGAAAGATTCAAAGACCTTCTCGTTCAATGCCCTCACCATGGAATCGAAAGATGGCAACTTTGCCAAACATTATACGAGAGATTGAACCCGGCAACGAAGCAGTTGCTAGAAACCATTAGTCAAGGTCACTTTCTGTCCAAGTCTAGTGAGGAAGCGTGGCAGTTTCTTGAGGATCTTAGTGAGCAAACAATTCAATGGGAGAGCACCAAGACCACATCATCTTCTTCTATTGGTCAACCTAGGGCAGGCATACATCAAGTAGAGATGTCAATTGCTATGAAGGCCGAGATGGCCGCTCTTACGAAAAAGCTAGAAGCGCTTGAGACCAAAATCTCAGCACCTTCTCCTGCCCCTGTTATGCCCCCACGAACTGTTTGTGCTTGTTGTTCGGATCCATCACATCTCACCGAAGAGTGTCCTTACACTGCTTCTACTCAAGGACAAGATCAAGTCAATGCTGCCTTTCAGCAACGACAAAGAAATGATCCATACTCTTCGACATACAATCCGGGTTGGAAGAGCCACCCTAATTTCGCTTGGAACCACACTCAACAATCCCAAGGAAACAACAATTTTCAAAGGGCTCCTCCTCCACAACAACAAGCACCTCCACAAACTCAATTTCAGCAGCCACTCCAACAGCAACCTTACCCTAATCAGATGAACAATTTTGTGCCCAACAATTTTGTTCCCCCTCAAAATGCTGTTAGCTCGCTCGAAAGAAGTCTAGAAGCATTCCTAAAGCAATCTGCACAGTCCACAGCGAGGATAGAGACTTCGGTTCAATCTTTGGTGCAAAACAGTGCCTCACTCGATCAAAGCATCAAAGCTATTGAGGCACAAATTGCACAACTCAACGCAGCATTGAAAGAGCGAGAGAAAGGAAAGCTTCCGTCTCAACCACTCCCAAATCCCGGTCACGCACATGTTACACATGAACAGCAGAATCATAACGTGAATGCTGTGACTACGTTGAGATCCGGAAGAGTGCTACAAAACAATGTGGGTATTCACCATGACACCTCTGCCGGTGGTTCTTCATCTTCCTCTTCTTCTTCGTTAGAGCCTATTCTCCATCCTTCACATGGCTCTACTTCTTCTAGCTCGAACGGACCCTCTTCTTACAACACGAACACATCTACACGGGGTTCCGTTCCAACTCAACAATCTGATCCGCAAAAATTGGACTCAACTACTTTTCAAAATGTTCCTTTTCCAAATCGGTTGAGATCCAATAAACCAACTCCACAGATGGAGAAGATTGTAGAGTTGTTCAAGCAGGTTAGCATAAATATCCCTCTTTTGGATGCAATCCAACAAGTTCCTTCATATGCAAAAATCCTAAAGGACTTATGCACCAAAAAGAGGAAGTCACAAGTACCAAAGAAAGTTTTCGTGGCTAGTGCTGTTAGTGATGCTCTTGTCAATTCTTTACCCCCAAAGCACAAAGACCTCGGTTGTCCTACTATTTCGATCACAATTGGAAACAAGACCATCAATAGAGCACTATTAGATCTTGGTGCTAGTGTCAATTTGCTACCCTATTCGGTGTACGAACAATTAGGCGTTGGAGAGCTCAAGCCTACTCATTGTACTCTCTAAATGGCCGACCGATCAATCACCCACCCTAGGGGAGAGTTGGAGGATGTGTTAATTAGAGTAGGGGATTTCATTTTCCCCGTGGACTTTATTGTTATGGATACACAGCCTGTCGCTAACCCCCGTAATCAAATTCCGGTGATACTTGGTCGACCATTCCTCGCGACTTCTAACGCGGTAATCAACTGTCGTAACGGTTCAATGAATTTATCTTTTGGCAAGATGACAGTTGAACTCAACATTTTCAAGTTAGGAAGTCAGCCTTGCGAGCCTAATTCTAGCGTACTTGATGTGTGCTCGATCGATGAGATCGCGGAGGAGGACTGTGAGTTCGAAAATTTCATATTTGATCACAGTAATATTGACGCCACTAGTGCGTTCCTCCTAGAATCCGACACAGCTTTCACGACGGACAAAGATTATGAGTGTTTCACCTTTGTTGATGATCTTGAAGACTCTCCACCCGAGTTTGAGTCTTTTGCTTTTTCGGATGAGTTAGTTGAACCATCCGACTCGGTAGCGTACACTCAATTTGAACCTTTGATGGAATCCTTCGAGTTTGAAACAGTTACTCCATTGTTACCATCTATTGTTTCACCACCTAAACTCGAACTAAAGCTTTTGCCGTCGCACCTAAAATATGCTTATCTAGGTGAAAATGAGACCTTACCCGTTATCATCTCGGCCTCTCTAGCTCTTGAGCAAGAGAAGGCTCTTTTAACGGTCTTATACAATAATCGGCAAGCTTTCGGCTGGTCTATGGCGGACATCAAGGGGATTAGTCCCCTCATAGTCGAACATCATATACACTTGATGGATGATGCCAAGCCGGCACGGGATCCACAAAGACGCCTCAACCCCATCATGAAAGAGGCAATCAAGAAGGAGATTGTTAAGTGTCTTGATAGCGGTATCATTTACCCTATCTCGGATAGCCAATGGGTTAGCCCCATTCATGTCGTGCCAAAGAAATCAGGCATCACGGTCATCACCAATGAGGCAAATGAGTTAATTCCCACTCGCACCCAAACTGGGTGGCGAGTTTGCATCGACTACCGGAAACTCAATGCCGCGACAAGGAAGGACCACTTTCCTTTACCATTCATTGACCAAATGCTAGAACGATTGGCGGGGCACGAATTCTACTGCTTTTTAGATGGCTATTCCGGTTATAATCAAGTCCCCATAGCCAAAGAGGATCAAGACAAGACTACATTTACTTGTCCCTTTGGCACTTTTGCTTATCGTCGCATGCCCTTTGGGTTATGCAATGCACCCGCTACATTTCAGCGGTGTATGATGGGGATCTTTTCGGACATGGTGGAGAAGTTTTTGGAAATCTTTATGGATGATTTCTCCATTTTTGGTGACTCCTTCGATGAGTGTTTACGACATCTTGACGCAGTTCTCACCCGCTGTAGGGAAAAGAACCTGACTTTGAATTGGGAGAAGTGCCACTTTATGGTACGAGAAGGCATTGTCTTAGGACATGTCATCTCGCAAAACGGCATAGAGGTTGATAGAGCAAAATCGAAGTCATTTCTAATCTTCCTCCTCCTAAATGCGTCAAAGATATCCAAGCTTTCCTTGGCCATGCCGGTTTCTATAGACGGTTCATCAAGGACTTTAGCAAGATTGCTAGACCCTTGACTCTCTTGTTGGCCAAGGACACTACTTTTGTTTTCGACTCAACTTGCATGAAAGCGTTCGAGTCTTTGAAACACTCACTCATTTCTGCGCCCATCCTTTCATCTCCAGACTGGACGCATCCCTTTGAAATTATGTGCGACGCATCAGATTTTGCAATTGGTGCTGTTCTCGGACAGCACATTAACAAGATGCCGCATGTAATTTACTACGCTAGCTTAACATTAAATGAGGCCCAATTAAACTACACAACAACAGAAAAAGAGTTTTTAGCAGTTGTGTTTGTACTTAAGAAATTTCGGCCTTATTTAATCGGCTCTCCAGTTATAGTATACACGGATCACTCAGCTCTTCGCCACCTTTTTGCGAAGAAGGATGCTAAGTCTACGCTCATACGTTGGATCCTCTTGCTACAAGAATTTGACCTTATTATACAGGACAAAAAGGGATATGAAAACGTAGTGGCCGATCACCTTTCACGACTTCCTTCGTCGCCTACACTTGAACTGCCTATCACTGATACTTTCCCCGATGAGCAACTCTTGACTGTTTCTTGCGAACCATGGTTCGCCGATATTGTAAACTACTTAGCCACCGGCTTGATACCTAAAGATTGGTCGAAACAAGATAAACTTCGATTTTTGTCCCAAGTAAAGCATTTTTACTGGGATGAACCTTATCTTTTTAAATATTGCCCCGACCAAATCATTCGTCGGTGTGTGCCAGAAAATGAGGTCAAGAGTGTGCTGTCTTTTTGCCACGATCAAGCATGTGGCGGGCACTTTGGCCCAAAGAAGACAGCCGAGAAAGTTTTGCAGTGTGGTTTCTATTGGCCACGACTCTTCAAAGATGCTTTCGAATACTGCAAAACTTGCTCCCGGTGCCAACACTTGGGCCGGATATCGCGGAGAAACGAAATGCCGCTCCAACCTATTTTGGTTGTAGAAATTTTTGATGTTTGGGGTATAGACTTCATGGGACTATTTCCCAACTCTTTTGGAAATGTGTATATTCTTTTGGCTGTTGACTATGTTTCAAAATGGGTCGAGGCGATGCCTAGTCGAACGAATGATAACAAGGTTGTCGTTCGATTTCTTAAAGATCACATCTTTTCTCGGTTTGGGCACCCTCGCGCGATAATAAGTGATAATGGTTCTCACTTTTGTAATAGGACTTTTGAGTCCTTAATGCGCAAATACTCTATCACCCATAAGCTGTCAACGCCATACCATCCCCAAACATGTGGGCAAGCCGAGGTCTCGAATCGACAAATTAAGCAAATCTTGGAGAAAACGGTTTCTAAAAACCGTAAAGATTGGTCACTAAAATTAATCGATGCACTATAGGCTTTCCGTACTGCATACAAGACCGATCTTGGCATGTCTCCATACCGGCTTGTTTACGGGAAGGCCTGCCACCTTCCAGTAGAAATTGAGCATAAGGCATTTTGGGCCATTAAAGAGCTGAATCTATCCTTAGGAGATGCGGGCAGCAACCGAAAGCTGCAGTTAAATGAACTAGAAGAGCTGCGGGATGAGGCATATGATAATGCCGTGATTGCTAAAAACCGAGTTAAGGTATTTCATGATAAAAACCTTTTGCGCAAGACATTTAAACCAGGTCAACAGGTTTTATTATATGATACTCGGTTACATTTTCATCCCGGCAAGCTCCGTTCTAGGTGGAGGGGACCTTTTGTAGTCCGCACCGTTTATCCGCACGGTGCGGTTGATCTGGAAAACCCGGAGGACGATACGCTTTTCAAAGTAAATGGGCATCGTTTGAAACCGTTCCTCACAGCGGACCCTTCGGAGGAGCTCCTGTTCTTGCAGGAGCCGATCTACACTGAGTAATATTCCTCCACTTTCACCCCCAGATTTCTTTTCTTCCAAAACATTATTTCAAATAAGTTTTGGGGTGTGTATATAATATGTAAATATAATAATAAGCAAGAACTCGTCGATATTATCAACCCACTTGGTGCAGCATGACAGTGAGGACACTGTCCATTGTAAGTTTGGGGGTATGTTCGGTAAGTTTTTCCTTTTGCATTCATATGTATATTTCTGCATTGCATCTTTATATAAAAAAATCATAAAAATTTGAAAATTTGAAAAAAAAAAAAATTAGAAAACAGAAAAACCCATAAAAATTGAAAAAATTCAAAAATTATAAAAATTAATGTATTCAATTCTGGTTAATTGACTTGAGTTTGATAAATAGGGTAACTAGCTAGGAAAAACTAAATCTTAGACTTAGCAAATTAAAAACCCTAAAAATAACCTTTCTTAGAGTTTAACGGTAGAAACTATTTGTCTTTGTAGATTATTTAGAAATAGACAAATTTTGGGTTCAGTTCTTGGGCTAAGTCGAAACGAAGGAAAAGTATTAAAACTTTTATTAGAGTATAAGTTTGAAAAATAGTTCCTAGCTTAACTCTAGATTCTGAAAACATATACCTTACAAAACGCACAAACACGCACCTTGAAACTTGGATTAGTAGAAGAGACCTTGAAATACTCTTGTCTAAAGTCCTTAGCACAACATATAAAAAAAAAAGTGAATAAAGAAAAAAAATGGACACTGGTTTTTGTGATTACTTAAGGCTCTAAAAATAGAAAAATATTTGGCGAGGGTGCTTCATCACCTAGTGCCTTAGACCAACTGGTTTGGGAGTCACTGCTAAAAGCCTTGGGTATTGCAAAGCTAGGAAGTACGCTTTAAAGTGCTAACGCATCTTGTAATCGGTTGTTGGTACCTCAAGAAGTATTAACAGTCGCATGAAGGATGTGAACGCGAAAGATCACCAATTAATAAGTGCTTTGGACAATGGACAAGGGTATGATTGCTTGATTTGAATTTCCAAGTGTAGGGGTGGTATTTACACACACGTGGGGATATGTGATTAGAGTTTAGATGAGAGAAGGAGTGAAGAATAAAACTTGTATCTTTAATAGAGTTGATAGAAATTCCTAAGTAGAGATGGAACCCTAGAAGGAAAACTTGAGAAATGCCGAAAGCTAGGTAATTCTACAGGATATATATAATCTTAAGTTAAATGATGAGGAAGTGTGAAGAATATGGGTGGATAATTTGCGGGTCGACGATAATAGAATTCCTTGTTAGAAAACCTAATTAGAAAACAAAAGTTGAAAAACCAAATTGATAGGATTTTGTGGGTGTAATCCGCTGAAAACCCTCAGGAGACAACACTCCTCCTACTAGGGACACCTAGAGGTTTAACGGCTTGTTGCACGAGCTCAGTGCAATCGCGTTTCCCTGCGAAAGTGTGGCTAGGTTAGATTTTTAAATAATAAGTTTGCTCGAGGGCGATCAAAAGATAAGTTTGGGGGTATTTGTTCATAACATAATATTGCATTTTGTATGCCCCATTCTTAAGCTTTTAAGAATAAAAACAGGTGCTTTTGACCCATGTCTGCTACATGTTACAGGTTACAGGTTGTTGGAGCAAAAACAGTGAAAAACATAAAAGACGACACAAAAGAAGGACTTTTGACCAACAATTAGGAGGATCTTAGTAAAACCCAGCAGAAGAACGGTTCACCATCAACAAGACAACTCAAGATCCAAATTTGCAAGAAAGACGGTTAAAAGATCCATTGCAAAGTGTTCACTGAAAATCTGGAATTAATACAGAAACCCAACTGATAAAAAGAATAAAGAAACAAGAAGCCCAGAAGAACCAAACCAAGCCCAAGAAAAATCAAATGATGATCCCATCATTGGGCCGCGGATCCGCGGCCCAAGCGCGCCCATGCCGCGGATCCGCGGCCGTCCTGTGCCCGTTCGCAAATAAAATTTTACCAAATTTCTGTGGCGGCTCTGAAAAGATTTTTTAGGGGTATATTTGTAACTTTAGACATGCGGTACAATTGTAAACATAGGGTTTCTATGTCCTATAAATAGAACCCAAGACCTTGTATTTTCTTATGCCTCTTCTCATGAATAAAATTCTGTTTTCTTGAAGTTAGAGTGCATCAAAAGTAAGTAGGTAATTTTCCTTGCAGTAGTTCTAGTTTTTTTATATCTGCCCTAGGTAATTTACTTTCTCGCCTTAGTTTAAATTAGTTTAGTTTTTTTTAACTTGCAATGATGTTTTCTCTCTTTAATAAAATCATGTCTTTCTTCATCCCCTCAATGAGCGAGTAGTTTCCTCGCTTGTTAGGGTTAGGAATAGGGAAGGATTTGAGAGATGAAGATCTCTCATCTCTTTTCGTTGCCAAACTTTTATGAACATTAGAACTCCATACATACCTTCTTATTCCGCTCCCTACGGCACTTTTACCTTCAAGGTAACGGTGATTCCGTAGTCTAAAGGACCGGATTTTAAGGTTTTCCATGGAGGTTAGGGTAAAGATTAAGAAAGGAAGGACAAGGATCTAGAGGAAGAATCAATCTTCCCAATCATCCTAATCCCCTTTGTTAAGATTTACCATAACACTAATATGATATCTTTAATTAATAGCAATGGAAAGAGATGTAGATCTTTGTTTACCAAATTTTCCCTAGACCTAATCCTAGCAAGTTTCTAATCCTAGTCTCATACAACTTCAATTTTTAGGTTTAATTATAAATCCAAACACCATTTGGAATTAACTCGTAAGAACTTAAAGGAGATTTACACATCCCTGTGGACTGACCCGTATTCACCGGCTAGCTTCATGCGACGCCGTTCTTGATTGCGGTAAATATTTTTGATCGACAAAACCTCTCTTAATCAAGGGCACTATCTCCAACACCCAACACACACTTAAATCTGTCAGTGCTCTCTACCCTCCCTGCCCTCTATCCTGGCAATGATTTCATCTTTAAAAGACTTTCCATGCTCCATTAAACTAAGAATTCGTATAAAATTTTGTTCCACATGCATTTCAGGAATCGCCATCACCACAGAAAAATTTACAGAAAATAGAGCGTGAACTCAGAAAGGGAAAAGAAAATTTTACCACCCCCAGAAATCTGGAGGGCTGATTCTGTAGAAAACCAGCGTAGGCCGAAAAATCCTAAATCCAGCCGGTTTTTGGCCGATGATTGCTCTGAAATTTTCTGGGAACCACCTCTTTCCTCTAGTGTTTTTAACCTGGTCTTGGAAATAGGAATGGGGATCGATTTTGCTATAAATAGAGGGGTTGTGAATTTTGCACAAAAGTCTTTCAAAAGTAAAAATTAGATAATAAAACCTAAAAAATAGAAAAACAAAAGTTAGTACATAAAATAGAATACATAATTTACAGGAGAGGAGTTAAAATTTTATCATAAATATTCCTGCTTATGGAGAACCATGAGCTTCTCCTCTTGATTGTCATTTATTTCTAGAAAAATTTTAACCAATGCTGTAGAAAATCCAAAAATAAGAATTAACCAATCAAATAATTAGTCGGTATACACATAAGATTGGTATAACTTGATATAACAATAAGGCTCAAAATAGTAGATAAATGCAGTAAGTTTTATAATATAATTGTGTTTAAATTTGCACAAACTAAATTGAGGTGGTATATTTAAAACTTTAATATTTTGTAATTTAACCCTAGCAGCATGTGATTGTATGACGGTATCTATATGATGGCTGATAGCATCAAAGTTTGAGGGATTTAATTGAATGTATATAGGATGTTCCTTTTTAACATGCAGAGCTCGAGAATGTGGTGTGTTTACTTCATCCAAACTTAAGAGTTCATCCTCAAAAAAATTCTCAAAGATTGGCTCAAAATAACTAATATCATCAACTGTACGTTCATCTTTACCTACGATCATGAGTCCCTCCTTAAAGATTTCTTCAAAACTAGCTTTTTCAAGACAGCCATCATCACATATGAATACGTTCTCCTTAGATGTTTTCATGGGCTTCTCTAACCCACTATCCTCAAGTCAAACATCTCATCATGAGAAACTTCTTGAATTACATTGACTTCGCGAGGTTGATCATACATGTCACTTTGTTGGCTTCCTACATTAAAAATATTTACAATTTTCAAGTTTCCAAAAGAAAGCTGCATTGAACCATTGCGACAGTTGAGCAACGCATTTGAGGTGGATAAGAATGGTCGATCTAAGATCACTAGAATTTGGTTCCTAAGATTTGATATGGATTGTGTTTCTAGAACAATAAAATCAATGGGGAATATAAATTGCCCTATCTAAAATAACACATTCTTTATCTCACGCTTCGGTGTCTTAACAGATTGGTTGGCCAACTGCAAGGTAACCTTAGTAGGTTGAAGCTCACACAATCCTAGTTGTTCATAAACAGAAAAAACCCAGAAGGTTCACACTAACACCTAGATCAAGTAAAACTCAATTAATGACCTTATCTCATATAATGAAAGAGATAGTAGGACGACCGAGATC
The DNA here is from genome assembly GCA_030015575.1 of Agapanthus africanus. NCBI lineage: Eukaryota > Viridiplantae > Streptophyta > Magnoliopsida > Asparagales > Amaryllidaceae > Agapanthus > Agapanthus africanus. The sequence goes on from CM057342.1 coordinate 213,785,127, forward strand.
CTTATATGTCATGCCCCATTTTCCAAAATATGGAATACGATGGTAAGTAGGCCAGCCCTGCTTCTACGGTCGAGAAATAATCCTTCCATAGTCACACTTCGGCTTCTAGCAGTACATGGTAATCAGTAAAGACAGCACTAATAAAGAGAAATATAGTCACTAAATATATCACATGTAAAAGAATCAAAGTGCAATGGATACAAGGTTGTAACGTCCAAGGAAATAACAAACCAGGTAGAGTCAAGGGAAATGAAAGCGCTGATGTCGTTGATCTAAATGTCCACAATATTCTCTAAGTAAGGTAAGCCCCGCTCTGGGCTATGACCACATCTTACTCTGAGCATGCATACTCAGGTCGTCAGGACGACATAATATAGAAATATATAATATTATCTCTCAATATGGCAAGGAAAATAAATACGAACTAGAACTATAAAACAGTAACACAAAAATTTATATGGCATGAATAGTAAGCAGTATCACATGTAAACTATAGCCCTAGTCTAATATAATATGTATGTCACTAATCTAACAGTAGTTATGTCAGTTGAAATCGGTCGGTGGAATGTGTTCACATTTTTAGCAAGGGTCTCGTGTATACTGAGAGTACGGTCCAAACCGTGCCTGGGACATAATCCTGTTAGCCGCGCCTCTAGGCACAACTACCTAATCGGTATATATCGCTAATATCGAATGATCATCCTCTAAAATAGTAAACCTTACTAAATACAAGTTCGATTCCATTCCCGATTTCCCCATTTTCCCCAGGTTTCAATATACTTTCATATATCGAACTGGTTGTATACAAGTGCGTATCACTATTGCTATTCAATCACTTTCACTGTTTGGTCACTTTCACTGTTCAATCACTTTCACTGTTTGGTCACTTTCACTGTTCAATCACTTTCACTGGCACTCTTGACGCAACCAATTGATACCACTATCACTCGACACTGCGTTATATTCAATATGGTGTCAATGCAAATGATCACTATGCACTAATGGTAAAACAGTCATGCAATATAATAGAAATGCAGTAAAATACACTACGAATAGCATATGTGCATCCGGTGTCATTCAAGTTGGGAAATTATCAGTAATCCATACGCGCATAATCAAGCGAAACGATATAAAAGACGTAAGTAGTAGACTCATTTATCTAGAAAGTAAAACTAGTTTCGTATCAATCGGGATCCTGATTAGGGAGATACGGTTGTTTTAAAATGGATATCAACTGCTGAAATTCCAGTTTCTGAACTAGATGTCCAACTTCTAACATATTTTACCAATAGTTATGTTCATATTTAGGTGTCGCTACAGTTCAATAAAATATGTATTTAATAGTTGAGATTCTAACTCTATCAATGGATCATGAATATATTATATAAACAGGGATTTATGTTTGGGTTAAGTTCGATGTGTAAAATTTGTCACTGCAGAGTTCAGCCAGACACATCAACATTATAAATTGTGTTAAAAATATCAAATTGTAATGGAATTTGGTGAAGCTAGTGGCACATGAAAGTTAACTCAGTTTTCTATGCATCGATATAAGTCTCCAAGCATTTTATCATTTAAACAGGGATATACAATGGTTTAAAAACTGGGACTAACAAGGATTACTATTCTGGACTGCATTACAGAAACGTAATTCTCCTAAGTTTAAATTATAATAACACTTTAAAATTCAGTAAATATCTCCATATATTCATATATTATTCAGTCCTATTCGTAACGAGCCTAAGCACTCTACAATCCGATTTATATATGATTTATTATGAATTTAACGGGATAGCATGTATGGGAATTCCAGATTTGGAGTCGGTTGTTGAGAATGTCATTTCATGTGTGAAAGGACAATATTTTACATCCAAATTTCTACTCGAAGTTCTCTATCAGTAAAGGGGTTTATATAACATAAGTTCCGCCATTTGTAGTTATGTTTTCATATAGGGTTTCATATCGAACACCTAAGTTATGTATACCGAATTAATAGAAATATTGATTTATTCTATTTGATTGAAATGATAATTATCTCCTATAAATTCCATATGACATTTGGACCTGATTTATGCTCTATGTCACATTATGAACAAACACGGATCGCTTTACTCATCCGAGACCATAATAACATAATTAATCATAGCTGTTAAACTAAAATTTTATTTAAACTGATGTATTATTTATATATGTTCATCGCATGTAAAGCAAGTTTTTAAACTTGCCTTTGACGACGTATTCGATGATGATGACAGCACGGCAGCGGGGCGGCAACAGAATGGCAGTGATCTATGGCAACGGCACGGCACGATCACGAAGCAAACACGACAAGGGTTGGCCTCGGTGGAGCTTGAGCTTTGGCTTGATGGCTCAGTGGGTGCGACGGAGAGGGGTTTGGTGGCCCAGGGTTCGTCAGTAGCGGCCTGGAGCTTCGGCAATGGCTTACGGCACAGAGAACTCGGGCAACGGCTAGGAGATGCGGTTGAGTGTGAGGGGCGGCTTGGGGCGGCTGCGGCTATGGTGAGGGTGTCGGTGGCGATTGGGTGCTGGAGGTGGAGTGAAGTGGTCGGAGAAGGAGGACGAGGTGGTGGCCGGCGGTGCATAGGCAGTGGCTGGAGCTAACGTGGTGGAAGGAGGTCGGGTTAGAGAGGAGGCAACGGGAGGTTGGAGCCAAGGGGAGCTTAGGGCAGGTGATGGGGGAAGATAGTCGGCGGTGGCTGAGGTGGTCGTCAATGTGGGGAATTGGTGGTCGCGGTGGCAAAGGGCTCGGGTGCGGCTTGAGGACTGGAGAGAGGAACTTGGGGTGCGTGTGGCCGGTAGAGAGGATGGGGAGAGTGATTGTGAGAGAAAGAGAGAGAAAGAATATTAAAAGAGATACAGAGAGTTTTGAAAACAGGAGAGACAGAGAAAGTTAATGGGATTAGTGAAAATTAAAGAGGAGTAATTGAGGAATTAATATGATTAAAGGAGGAATTAAAAATTGTAGTTATAAGGATTTTAATGAGGGGATTTTATGTTAGGATTTTGAAAAGGAAGAATCATTGTGGAGAAGATATGGGTAGGGTTCGGCTGTTAAAACAGTGGGATTGGGTATTGGGTTAAGGCTTTTTGGGCTAAGATAAAAGAGGAAAGGAAAAAGAGAGAAGTCTTGGGCTGGGCCTGGGTATAGGTGTTGGGTTAAGGTTTTAAATATTAGGGGAAAATATAATAAGATTTATAAGAAAAATATTTTATTAGAATACGGAAAATAGTATAATTGGAACCAGGTATTACATCATACCCCCTTGCAAAAATTTTGTCCTCGAAATTAAAAGAATGAAAAACTACACGAAAAGATGCGGAAACGCGAATGGATTTCTCTTCACGTTCCCAAGTAGATTCTCCTGGAGAGCGACCATCCCAATAAACTCGAACCAATGGAATGACCTTGTTCTTTAACACTTTCTCTCGATGATCGAGAATAGTCATAGTGTGCTCGGCGTGTTCCACACAACTCCTGAAGTAAACCAGTATGTCATCGATGAATACCACAACAAACTCGACTGTGGGTTATGGATCCACCACGCTTCCGCTGCTTGACTCTGATAGAAAATTAAAGATATGGAACGTAATACGACAGCTTCGAAAAAATGGAGACGTAAGAATGCATCAGGTTCGGAAAGAAATGTAAGCAGGAATTGGATCGTCAAGAAAGGTACAAGAATGAAGAAATGGAAGACGGATTTGAAAACTCAAAAACAATATAAGCTAATAAAGAAGTAGAGATTTGACAATCAGAACAAGAATATGTGATAGGGTGAAACTCAATCAAGAAGGGAATCAAACAAACGGAAGGGATAAGATAATGATCATATGTTATCGAATGATGATGCAAAAAGGACCATATGAAGTGGAAAACAATATAACAGGGTATAAATCAAGGGATCCGTAAACCGAACTGTAATCTCATTCTAAACCTGGTGCTCTGATACCAACAAAACAATGTCACGCCCAGCTTCCCAACATACGGAATACGAGGGTAACTAGGCCAGCCCTGCACCTACGGTCGAGGAATAATCCTGTCGTAGTGACACTTCGGATTCTAGCAGTATATGGTAATCAGTAAACACAGCATTAATAAAGAGAAATACAGTCACTAAATCTATCGCATATAAAAAAAATCAGAGTGCAATGGATACAAGGCGATAATGTCCAAGGAAATAACTAACTAGGTAGAGTCAAGGGAAACGATAGCGCTGATGTCGCTAATCTAAATGTCTGCAATATCCTCTAAGGTAAGTCCCGCTCTGGGCTATGACCACTTCTTGTTCTGAGCATGCATACTCAGGTCATCAGGGCAACACAATATAGCATTATATAATACTATATTTCAATATGGCAAGGACAATAAATACGAAATAGAACATAAAACAGTAACACAAGAATGTATATGTCATGAACAATAAGCAGTATCACAAGTGAACTATAGCCCTAGTCTAAGGTAATATGCATGTTACTAATCTAACAGTCTTTATGTCAGTTGAAATCGATCGGTGGATTGTTTTCTCATGTTTAGTAAGGGTCTCGAGCAGACCCGATACTACGATCAAAATTGTGCCCGCGACATAACCATGTTAGTCGTGCCACTAAGCACAACTACCTAATCGCTAATATTGAATGATCATCCTCTAAAACAGTAAACCTTGCTAAATAAAGGTTCGATTCCACTCTCAATTTCCCCATTTCCTCCAAGTTACAGTATATGTTCATGTATCGAACTGGTTGTATATAAATACACATCACTATCGATGTTCAATCACTTTCACTGTTCAGTTAATTTCACTGGCATACTTGACACAATCAATTGATACAACTATCGCTCGACCATGTTTTATATTCAATATGGTGTCAATGCAAACGATCACTATGCACTAAGAGTAAAACAGCCGTGCAACATAATGGAAATGCAGTAAAATACACTAAAAATAAAATATGGGCAACCGTTGCCATTCAAGTTGGGAAATTCTCAGTAATTCATACACACATAATCAAGTAAAACGCAGTAGACTCATTTATCTATACATTAAAATGGGTTTCGTATCAATTGGGGTTCTAATTAGGATGATATGGTTGTTTTAAAACGGATGTTCACTGCTGGAATTCCAGTTTCTGAACTGGATGTCCAACTTCTAACACATTTTACAAATAGTTATTTTCATATTTAGGCGTCGCTACAGTTCAAAAATATATTTATTTAAAAGTTAATATTCTAACGCAATCAACGGATCTTTAATATCCTATATAAACAGGGAGTTGTGTTCAAGTTAAGTTTGATGTGTAAAATCTGTCACTGCAGAGTTCGGCCGGACACATCGACATTATAAATTGTGTTAAAAATATCAAGCTGTGATGGAATTCGGTGAAGCTAGTGGAATATGAAAGTTAACCCAGTTTTCTACGCATCAATATAAAGCTCCGCGCATTTGCGCATTTAAACAAGGATATACAATGGTTTAAAAAAGGGGTTAACAGGGATTACTATTTTGGACTACAGTCCAGAGTAGTAATTCTCCTCGGTTTGCATTATCATAACACATTAAAATTCAGAAAATATCTACATATATTCATAGATTATTCAGTAATCTTCGTAAAGAGTCTAAGCATGCCACAATCCGATTTATATATGATATATTATGAATTTTACGGGATATCATGTACAGGAATTCCAGATTTGAACTCGGTTGTCGAGAATGTCATTTCATGTGTGAAATGACATTATTTTATATCCAAATTTATACACGATGTTCTCTATCAGTAAAAGGGTTTGTCAAACATAAGTTCTGCCATTTTTAATTAATTTTTCATATAGGATTTTATATCGAACACTTAGGCTATGTATATGGAATCAATAGAAATATTAGTTTATTCAATTTGATTGAAACGATAATTATCTCCTATAAATTCCATATGACATTTGGACCGGATTTATGCTCCACGTCACGTTATCCACAAACACGGATCGCTTTACTCATCCGAGACCTTAATAACATAATTAATCTTAATTGTTAAACTAAAATTTTATTTAAACTAACATATTATTTATATACGTTCATATCATGTAAAGCAAGTTTTTGAACTTGCCTTTGACGGCGTATCGACGATGGCGACGGCACGGCAACAACATGGCAGCAACGGTAATCAATGGCAACGGCACAGCTGTTGGTTCCTAATGCCCTCGCCGCGAAGGCCGCGGCTGATGAGGAACCAAAAAAAATTATGAGTGGGCAACTAGAAACCATAATCTGGTGATCGATCCAAACACCTAAACTAGCAAACTAGAATGCAATGATTCGAGATATTGCCTTCGAAGCGTGTCCACCCAATCGTGGAAGACCCTTCTAAGCCCATTGTATGTCATCCGGATCGATCTCGAATGGCGACCGCCCTTACCGAAAATGATCTACCTGAGGGAACCGAACCAAGCTTCAGCTTCACCAAGTGAAGCAACCGACGCTTCAAGCTCGCTACGAATGGAGAGTGGAGATGTAGGAATATTTCACTATTTTTTTCTCTCTATTCTAGTACTCAAGAGAGTATGTGAAGTAGGAGGAGGAGGTGAAGAAAACTTAGCCATGGAAAAAAATAGCTAAGTGTTGTGTAGGAAAAAAATAGCTAAGTGTTGTGTAAGAAAAAAGAATCAAGTGTAGAAAAGAATATGGCTTGGTTTTTACAACCATCCAAGAATAGTGAACACAAATGAAAATACAATATAAAAACCAAGCCATACCTCTCTACATACTACATAACACCTCATCCTCCACCTCATTTTAGATTTTCATTAAAAAAAAATTAACAAATGAAGTGTTCATCTTCTAGAACAAATTGCGTATAAATACGGAATACAGCACGGTATACGTATCGAAATACATATACGCGTATCCGTATAAAAATACGAATAGCCAAGAGAGAGAAAATAAATAGTGAACAATAATACTAGAATATACATATTAAAAAAATATATAAATTATTAAATCAAAAGCTGATTTAATAATCCGGCTTAATTCTAACCCGCTAGTATTATCAACCGTTCGATTAAAATCCATGTAGCCTGTACATGTATTTAATCGGACACCCTATATGTACCAACATAGGTCATCTACACCATATCGTCTGAACCGAGAAAACCCTCTGTGTGGGACTCTAAACACTCGATAATACGCTGGCAGTGATTTACTGGATAAATTTAAAAACCACAAGCACGTCAGCGGCACTAGCTGTACGTAATGGCTACCCAGGTATATACCGAAAAGGGAGGTCGACAATCAAGTCCGTCTGTTCCCTACTATGCCTAAATATGACAATCTCCGTAAAGTCCGGTCTTTTCATCTAAGAGTTTCGCATACCTGGTCTAGGGGGTGGAAACGTCAGACCCCTAATAACCCGATAAGTCGTGTCGGAGTCAAGTTCATCACCAACCGAGAAACTACTGAACTCATATCAGTAAATCTCATCAACCGGGGCCACGGATTTAGGGTGATAGCAAACCGAACACAGCGCGATATCGACTCCTAATACCAGGAGAGACGAATCCTCGACAATCGCTCATTGCCTCCATATGGCTCAGGACTGTACCCAACTAAAACCTGTTTGCACGACTCCTTTGAGCCGTAGTAAGATAGTAATCAAAATACAGTGGGAACTCACACAAGGCAAATGACGATCTTAGGGCAAATGACTAACCTGTACTTATGCCACTCGAGAACTTCCATCTGACGATAGATATAATACCATCTAGAAGTTCTTGATAAGTCCCTCCAGTGTACTCACCTCCAGTGAGCACCTGTATACTATCTTAGGTGACACAACAGCAATGGCTTGTGAGACTGGCCACCACCCCTCGTCGGGATCTTGAAACATATACACTAGTCTACTTCGTAATATCGATGCCCAGTCTCGATACACCCACTACTAAGGACATTTAAGGATGTGCTTATGGACTACCCAGCTCTCACGTATATGATCGCCATCATAATACTGGCAGTAAAGTAAGAATCCTACGGACTTCATTATTATGTATTAGCGACACGTAATAACAAGTAAAATGTGTACACATCAATGATAAAAACAAACCAGATAGTATACTATCATTTTGAGTAAGATTGTTCTACCTGTATAGGCCCTCCTTCAATTATCATAATCGCGTGCCTGCAATTACAATAATTGCCTTGAGGGCACACCGCGATCACGACGCAAACACGATAAGGGTTGGCCTCGGTAGAGCTTGAGCTTGGGCTTGATGGCTTATTGGGTGCGACAGAGAGGGGTTTCATGCCTTAGGGTTCGTCGGCGGCGTCCTGGAGCTCCGACAGTGGCTGACGATGCAGAGAGCTCGGGCAGGGACTAGAAGTTGCGGTTGAGTGTGAGGGGTGGCTTGGGGTTGCGGCTACGGCTATGGTGAGGGGTGTCGGTGGCGATTGGGCACTGGAGGTAGAGTGAGGTGATCGGAGAAGGAGGACGAGATGGCCGGCGATGCAGAGGGCAGCGGCTGGAGCTGTAGTGGTGGAAAGAGGTCGGGTTAGAGAGGAAGGCAGCGGGACTGATCGGTCAAATTTATAGCACATTTTTACGGTCATTTTCCCTATTATTATTAATTACTAAAAGATATTATTTATAATTTAAGAACACATGTGGGGTTATTTGTAAAAATATTTTGTCATATATTTCTTAATTTATAATTAACATAATTGGGGAATATATGAATATAATATTTTAATAAAATATCCATGAGATTTTTAATTATTAAAATATGCATATCATGTCTTATCAAATATTCTTAACCATTATTATTAAGATATCATAGCCATAGCTTAATTGGTTGGAATATTATCTCAAATAAACCAAATGCTACTAATAATTTGATTTGAGATATTGTGCAAATTTAAAATAACAAATCAATTCAAGACTGCAAAGAGAATTGAGGAGATCAAATCAAATCAAATAAGCAAATCAAATCTGCCAAATTTTATGAGCAAATTGAAGAATCTCGCAACTGCAGAGAGAAAGAGATATTTTCAAAATATTTTTATCAGAAAAATTTCCTAACATCACGAGAAGATAACACAAGAAATCTGGGGGTGAGATCACACCAAAGGGCGGCTGATCCGAGGTGGAACCAGGCTATAGGCGGCGGAAGCGCAGTCAAGTAAGGGCCGTTGGATGTGAATTTCAAAGGCTTGATCGTCTTTTCATATATTTCAAGATGACGTCTAGGGTTTCAAGTTCCAGATCCTATAAATAGGACCGAGACCAATTAGGGTTATTATTATTGATCATCTATTTACCGATCTATCGATCGAGCAATCTTGATCTATCAAGAAAATTAGGGTTTGTAGTTTAGTTTTTCAGCAATCAAATTTTGTAATATAAAAATTTCAATAAAAGGTAGTTCTTTCTTTTAATTTTGTCTCATTTACTTTCCGCATTTACTTTCTGCATTTACTTTTCGCATTTTTATTTTTTGTTATTTCTTATGGGTTCATTATTCTTCTATCTTTCCTTGTTTGCTTCGTTTTTCCCAATGAGCGAGTAAATTCTCTTTTGTTAGGATTTGTAGGATAGGATAATATAATGGATGAAAAAATCGCTTAACTTCTTTTTAAGTTTTAATTTTTATAAAGTTTAGCACAGGGAGTCTTAACCCTCTTATTCGGGCATGCAATCAATACATGATAGTTACGACCACTTGAGATTTGTTAATACTTGCTTTGTTGAGAGCTTGAGATAAATAGAGATCAATGGAAGGACAAAGGTCGGTAGAGCGAAACCCTAATCCTTCCAAGAACCCTAATCCACATGCATCGCTATTTCTCTAGTATTAAATAATTAAAAGATAAAAAGAATTATTTTTAAAAACTCCATCCTTTAACTACTCAATCCGAAAAACCCTACAAGCCCTTCACTTATAAAATTTTCAAATATTTTTAGTATAAAACGATAAAAATCCTATCTTTCTTTATTAACACGTCTAAAACAAGATAAGTAATTCATCATTTTTCTGTGGACGACCCGTACTCACTATCAACTAGCTATTGCGACACCGTTATTGATTGCGGAACTAGGACACATAAAAACGCAGTTTTTTACACCAATCAAATGGCGTTGTTGCCGAGAAAACGGTAGTAATATTTTTCTTATTATTCGGGTTAATTTCTAAAAAATAGAAAAAATAAAAATAGAAATAGAAATAAAAACTGCTTCTTGTTTTTTTTCAAAGATTCTTGTGCAAGTTTTGCAAGAAATTTGAAGCACTTGGAACGAACCAACAGAGATTCAGAGACTGTCAAATAGGATCAGAGGAGTATTGGAGTGTGGTGCAAAATTTTGGAGAAGATATTCCTCCAGAAGGCGGAGGAACCGTGGCCAAAAGGTGTATTTTGCGGTTGAACCGCAGCCAACTAAGGGAGTTAGGCCCCTAAAATTTTATGGTATTATTTTATCATCTTCCTCTCTCTTCTGAAGCTCCAATAAACTATTTTTACCTACAGCATTCTTTGCAAACAGCACCGCTAAAAAATATTTTTGCGTGTTTTATAATTTGGATTGTTTTGCATATTTAAAACGGACATTAAGGTGCAAGAAACCCAAATTCAGAGTAGGTGCCAAATTCAGATTAGGTGGGGATTTCATCACCCTTCCTAATCCCCACAAATCACAAACAAGCATACGCATCACCCTACATTAATAAAAAAATATATAGACCAAGCCTCTGAGGACAATCGCGTTCAATTAGGACAAGGGAGGGTCGTGGATAATCTATTGCTTATCCGTATTTTTCTTGTAGTGTCTAAGGCAAGCGTGACTAAGAAAAGTGATTTACTTAATTAGGCCCGTTATTTCGATGATTTGTATAGTGGATACCTCCTACTTACCTAGCACTTACCTGGCAGCAAGATTGATAAGGAGGTGATAGAGAATTTATTCTACGTCTTGTCCTTTGGAAGTCTAGGAGCGGTCTAGTGATTTGATCTAGGTGACCCTAACTCTAGGGATTGATTGTGCGTTTTGTGATTGGTTGAGTCAAGTCTTGCGTTCATCGCTCTTGCCAAAACAAAGCCTTCTTTAAATCGTTCCCACCACTTTATCACACGCTGCATGTTCGGCTGGACACGAGATTCTAGCGCCCGTTTAGTCCGTGTTTTCGCTGTCGACTCCGAGGTCGATACTTCTTCACCTTCTTTTTCTCCTCCACCTACCACATCTTTCGAGATGGACTGACCTCCACTGGATTTTAACAACACCACGTTGCCACCACTTCTAGGTGCGCAAATTCAAAATCCACCACGCATCGCTCTCCAAGACCGATGTTACCCCATACGCAGACCCCTTCCTACGTGTTTGTCTCTTCCAATAGCTAATAGGGATAACTTCGAAATTAAACTCAACTTCATCAACTTGTTGCCTAAATTTCACGGCCTTGGATATGAGAATGCCTACGTTTTTAACTAAATTTCAAAACGTATGTGCAATGATGAGCACCACCCAACAATCAGGGGATGCTATGCGATTACGTATTCACTTTTACCTTATGCGATCTCACAGAGAAGTGGCTTTATAGCACCTCCCCACATTCCATCACCAATTGGGATGAATTTGTTAAAGCACTCCTTAAAAAAAAAATTCCTAATCATAAGACTGCCCACATTAGGAGCGAGATCAACTGTAACAACCCCATTTTTAATGTACAAAGAATTGATTTAAATTCAAATGTATACTTGGAGTATTTATTGCGACTGATATCTCTTTAAGTATTTATTTCACTCCATAATTACAAGCAGGAGCTTGTAGCTCATTGGTAATACCTTGCACTGCTGAACCAAGCCACCAGAGTTCAAATCCCATGCCCCACATTATTTTTGTATTTATTTTATTTTAATTTCTTTTAGAAGTCAACAGTCAAAAGGCCATAACTCACAAAATATGTACTGGACATGAAAAAGTAAATATACCAAATTGTACCCAGGAAAATCCCCGGCCACTGGAATCCTGACTCGGCCCGACTTGGCGCCGCTGGCCGGCGAACCGGCCAACTCGGTCCGGCGCCGTCGGCCGGACTTGGCCGGACGGCCGAGTTACCAACTGAGAAAAGTTGGGTCTTGAAGTGGTCAACCCTCCAGCACACTTATTATACCTGGATCGGTTATAACTTTCCCAATAAATCTCTTTTACTCCTAGGGTTAATGAGTTTTGATGAATTTAATATAATTTATATATATTTTTATATTTTTTTTAATTAAAAACCCTAACCCTAGCCTAACCGTATATAAACCCCCTATACCCTCTACCCTTTCATCCTAAATTCCTAAGTCCACTCTCTCAAAATCTCAAGAGAACTTGGTACGTTAGAAAACGAGCGAAATGCGAACGAAATCGACGGTGAAATTCCGGTGATCGTGCTAGGACCTCGCAACGACGATTCGACGCACCGGCAAACCCTCTACCTCCCTCTCACTCTCTAGCGTTGTCCAAACCCGTAAGTCCCCCTTTTCTATCTTTCTTTTCTTTCATTAAAATACGAACTTATAAACCTGACGGAAATCGGAACAAACCGATTTCCGATTCGGTTTTCTATCAAATCTCACTTATCACCAATTCCATAATGCTTAAACATCTTCATGTTGACTACTAATCACTTAAAAATTAATTTGAACAAGTTTTCACACATGAAATGATAGCTTTTGCAATATACCGTATTTTTGCACTTAAATACCACCATGTTTAGTTTATCACATTTAACCCTTTAACATTGCTATATCTTAAAGTAGATCACGAGGTAATGACCTACCTCCACACACACGCAAATACAACCCTAATTGATATCATCAAAACTTAGAATACGATAATACAAGATTTTACATTTAAATACCCCTTTCTTAATAAAACATTTTCTAAAAGTTCTAAGTTTTAAACAATTTTAAAATAATATTTTTTAATAGGGAAATATGATATGTCGTGGACATCGATCGTTTATCTAAATCTGACTTTGTGGTGTCTAGGAAAGTGTGTCTAAGGCGAGTGGTTACTTAATTAGGACCACTACTTGTAGTGGAGAGCCTCCTACTCACCTGGCACTTACCTGGCCACAATTGGCGGTGAAGAGGCGATTTGAGGCTTCTAATGACTTGTCGTTTAGACCATTTAGAAATATGCTAGTTGGCTTAGGAAACCATAGAATCTAAAATACAGAAATTTACACCTTTTACAAATAAATACCTTATCTTTATAAAACCGTTTTCTAAATGATTAGTATTTATTAAATCTTTGCAAAGCGCTACTACAACCCACGTTTGGGGAACTCGTTAGGGATAGGACGGTTTATCGTGCACCCTCGGGCATAGTAGTGTGAGATTCAGACCCCCGTAAGGAGCATTCGGTCTCGAAAGGTTTAAAATACAATATTTAAGAAAAATGAGATTTTTGGAAAATAAAATAATTATTAAAAATTATTCTTGTATAAACATATGTATATTTATCATTTAAACACCTATTTTATTATAAGATAAAGTTTCCACCTTTTCCTAAAAATTACAAGATTAAAACTTACATTAAATTATCATGAATTTCAAATAAATCAATATTACAAATTAATACCTTTATTTATGTAATTAGGATATTTTCACTAGAAATAAGACAAAATAAAATCACATTCATTATAACTATAAAGACGAATAATAAATACTTGAGGTGTATCTTGAAAACTATACAAAAGTATTTTTACATAAAACCCCCTCAAGTTTTATAAATTACAATAATGACCTTAACAAATATAGAACTTCGACTTACATTTCTTTTGGTCAGACTCGGGTTTGAGTCTGATTATTTCTGACTTGAATATGATTCAAGTCAATCTACATTCTTTAATATTCAAACTCAATATGAACACATGAATCCCAGAATCCAGTTAACAATCTATACAACTTGACTGAACCAAACTATGGATATACATCCATTATCCCGTTATACCATTTACCTGATTATGCAGTTACAATCTGTTTACTGATATCATGGTTTTGGTCAGTCATCCAACTTACACAATACAATACAACAATAATACCAAAACACTACGGGGTTTAAGGGGTAGATTGGTACGGAAGGTGTTAAAGGTGGCACGAGGTGGTCAGATTAAGACACCTAACCTGTATTCTGTTGCTGTTGTACCGTGGCTTAACGGTTCCTTGTACATTCCGTTTTCCCTGGTCTCTAGCATATAGAGACCCCCCTCGTATACACTGGCATCCTTCTGTACCAAGCTATAAACAACAGCGTTAACACAACATTCCAACAATAGTATACAACTTTAAAAGATATCATCTTATTCTGTCTTTTCTAATTCTTCTTTATCTTTGGGACTTACCGAGCGACCTGTTCGCTGACGACATTCTATTTCTTTCTTCTTTGAATATCGTCAGGTGCTTTGGACACAGCAGAGATCGAGCCCACCGGTGAAGACTTAGAGCAGTTTTACGAAGACCCCGAGTTCTAGACATTGTACCTTGTTCAATTCAGTATTTTCATTTCCTGTTATGCCATTGTTTAGGCATCGCTTTTCATTTCAGTTGTATTTACTTTTCATGCATTGTACAAAAGAATGTTATTAATAAAGTTGCTGTTATTTCTATATCTCTTGTCTCTTGTGATTTATTTTTTTTATATTACTTAGATACGCTTAGCGTATGTACTTCTAAGTATATACGCAGCGGAGCTCGTTGCGTCCCCTTCGCCATACACCGGGAAGCAGGGCGTGACAGGTTTTGTTGGTGGCCCATGCATGTCAGAGCTGTATGAATCTCTATCATGCAGTTCTGGTCTGCGTGAACAACCTAAGCAATATAACACAAGAACCAGCAATTAAAACATTCTTTACAATTCATGTTTCTTGAATCTTACAAATTTCTATTCTTTGAATCTTATCATTTCATGTATTTCAATCTGTCCTTACCCAAATTTTTCTTCAAGATTATGGATTCCCCGAACAACACCAGCACCAACGTCAACAACACACCTCCAGCACTACCTCTTGCACCAGCTGTTCCTACACCACCCACCGAGCAAACAGTGCTACTTGAAGCGATCCGCAACCTTCACGAGGGACAGCAACAACTGCTGAACCGTCCTGAGATCGACGCACCAAGGGTAAAGCAATTCAGGGCTTTGCACCCCAAGCAGTTCTCTGGTAAAGGAAGCCTACTTGAAGCTGAGGAATGGGCACAAAGCATAGAAGACGATCTGGCAGCAGCATAAGTGCCAGACATAGGTTGGGTCCGTATGGCGAAGGTACAACTCACGGATAATGCTCGCAACTGGTGGAAAGAGGAAGAAAGCCGTCTGGTACAACCTATTGAATGGAAGACTTTTCGCGAGAAGTTCGACGCGAAATACTTCCCGGTGGCTGCCAAGTTTGCAATGGAGCAGCAATTCATTCATCTACAACAGGGTTCAATATGGGATAAATCAGTAGATGAATACGATGCTGAATTCACCATGTTAAGCCGGTAAGATATGTCACAATAGTTCAATTTTTAAATATCACATACTACACAGCTAACACAATCTTTAAACAGATTTGCGGCACACTTGATACCGACGGACGAAATCAGAGCCCGTCGCTTTCAACAAGGACTGGACACGGAGATTCAGGCTGCTCTAGCCACGGGAAAATTTCTGACTCATGAGGATGCTCTGGAAGCTGCCCGCAGTTATAAGGCAGTGATAAAAGCAAGGGGCAGACCTCAGTCTGCAGGAGTCAAACGTCCTGCCAACCAGATAGCAAGTGGAGCCTCGTCCAGGCCACCTTTCGTGCCAAGGCGACCCGGAGTACCAACCCATCGTCCCAGCCCAGCCTTTTGCACCTACTGCAAGAGAACTGGACATATGATGAAGGACTGCCGTCGAGCCAACCGCCTTTGCTTAGTCTGCGGCTCAGCTACTCACGATATTGGGTCTTGTCCCCAAAGACAGAACCCAGTTACTGCACCCAGGCCAGCAATTACTTATCCGCAGCGACCAACTCTTCAGGCACCTGCTCCCAGACCTGCACTACCTGCACCACCCAGAGGACTACAAGCTGCACCACCTCCTCGTCAGTTCCATTAAGTTCAAAGGAATGCTCCTCAGGCCAGGAGGAATGTACCAAGACGCCAGGCTTTCACGATGTCTGTGGAAGAAGCTGAGGCCACTGGCCAAGTCATCACCGGTAAACTTTTCTTTTCAAACTTTACTTTTCTATTCTACTACTTATTCACATATTTTCTATACCTAAAACAAATCCCACATACCTTAGGTACAATCTTAGTATTCTCAATCCCTGCACTTGCACTGTTTGATACTGGAGCATCACACTGGTTTATGTCGCAACGGTTTGTTCGAACCCATGTGATTCCAGTTTCACCGCTTGTATCCAGTTGGAATGTCAGTTCGGGAAATGGCGTTCTAAAGGTAACTATGAGATACAGCTTGTGTCCAGTCGTCGTCTGCAGTCGAGAGTTTTATGCTGACTTCAAAGTGCTGGACATACCGAACTTCGATGTGGTTCTAGGAATGGATTGGTTTGGAACTTTTTATACTACCATCGACTGTCGTCAAAGGAGGGTAGTATTCGAGATTCCAGACCATCCGGTCTTCTATTTCAAAAGCGGAGACCGTACACTGGAACCAAGTACCTACAAAGCGAAGCCAAGAGAAGAAGTAGTTACAGCAGCTCAAGTGGAGGAAGAATCAAGACCAGAGGTGGTTCGAGAGTTCGACGATGTATTTCCTGACGATATACCAGGTTTGCCTCCCGATCGAGCTCTTGAATTCAGTATTGATTTAGTACCAGAAGCACAACTGGTGATCAAAGCACCCTATCGTTTAAGTCCGGAAGGTCTGAAGGAAGTCCGAACACAGTTGGACGAATTACTGGCGAAAGGATGGATTCGTCCCAGCACTTCAAGTTGGGGATCACCTGTACTACTTGTGAAGAAGAAGGAAGGTTAATACAGAATGTGCATCGATTACAGAGCCTTGAACGAAGTCACTATAAAGAACAAGTATCCACTCCCGCGCATCGATGATCTATTCGATCAGCTAAGTGGATCTTGTGTTTTCTCTAAATTAGATTTTCGTTCAGGTTATCATCAAGTGAAGGTCAAGGAAGCTGATATTCACAAAATAGCTTTCAGAACTCGCTATGGACATTACGAATTTCTAGTGATGCCATTTGGAGTGACCAACGCACCCGCAATATGCATGAACCTTATGAAGCAAGTTTTCCGAGAGTATCTAGACAGGTTTGTTGTCATCTTCATCGACGACATCCTGGTATATTCTAAGAGTCGGAAAGAACATGCATAACATCTCTGAATTGTCCTAGAAACTCTTTGACAACATCAGCTTTATGCCAAGTACAGCAAGTGCAAGTTTTGGCTAAATCAAGTTGGTTTTCTTGGACATATCGTATCAGGAGAAGGAATCTCTGTGGATCCAGCGAAAGTTTCGGCAGTTAGCGAATGGCCTACACCAAAGTCAGTGAAGGATATTCGAAGTTTCTTGGGTTTAGCTGGATATTACAGAAGGTTTATTGAAGGCTTTTCGAAGATAACAACGCCCCTGACCAAGCTCACACGTAAAAATGAAGAATTTGTGTGGTCAGAAGCATGCGAACAAGCTTTCGTAGAACTCAAGTCAAGGTTGACATCAGCACCTATTCTCGTCATACCGGA
Organism: Agapanthus africanus; assembly: GCA_030015575.1. NCBI lineage: Eukaryota > Viridiplantae > Streptophyta > Magnoliopsida > Asparagales > Amaryllidaceae > Agapanthus > Agapanthus africanus. Next base: position 213,802,862 of record CM057342.1, read on the forward strand.
TCAATCTGGAGGATTTGAAGTGCATTGTGATGCATCTGGTAAGGGATTAGGATGTGTTCTACATCAGCACGGTAAAGTTGTGGCTTATGCTTCAAGACAGCTGGAGATTTACGAGCGCAATTATCCGACGCATGATTTGGAGTTGGCAGCCGTCATCTTTGCTCTCAAGATTTGGCGTCATTACCTACTTGGTGAACGAGTGAACATCTACACAGATCATAAGAGCCTGAAGTACGTGTTTACTCAGAAGGAGTTGAATATGCGGCATAGAAGATGGTTAGAACTCATGGCGGACTTTGACATCAACTTGCAATATCATCCAGGGAAGGTGAATGTAGTACCCGATACTCTTAGTCGCCAACCATTAGAAACGAATCTCATCGCTTAGTGGAAGCTTCAACAAGAATTGTATCAGATGGAGATTGAAGTAATCATGCCAGGTAATGCTTCAAGTTTGATGAATTTACAAGTTCAATCAACCATTGTCAATCAGATCAAAGCAGCTCAAGAAAGTGATGCTAAGTTGCAAAAGATCAGAGAACAAGTGGAGAATGGACTCAGAACAGACTTCATCATCCATGAAGATGGATCTTTGAGATACGGCAGCAGATTGTATGTACCAAAAGGTACTGTTCAGGAAGAGTTAATGAAAGAAGCTCACAGCTCTCCCTACTCAGTACACCCTGGAGGTACCAAAATGTATAAAGATCTACGTCAGAATTATTGGTGGCATGGAATGAAGCGTGAAGTAGCCAGAAGCGTCGGAAAATGCTTGGTGTGTCAGCAAGTAAAGGCTGAACATCACAGGACTGCTGGATTACTTCAACCATTACCAATCCAAGAATGGAAGTGGCAACACATCACGATGGATTTTGTGACTACTCTTCCTCGCAGCACAAAGGGTTACGATGCCATATGGGTCATTGTTGATCGACTCACAAAGTCGGCTCACTTCATCCCATATTGAGTTGGCCAATCAACTGAGACACTAGCGAAGAAGTACATGGAGGTAATAATCTAATTTAGATTTAAAACTCTTCATAATGTACCACCTCTGATACCCATGAACTCATACAGGAAATTGTGAGACTTCATGGAGTACCGGTCTGCATTGTCTCCGATCGTGACACCAGGTTCCGATCGCAATTTTGGCAGAGTCTGCAAGCAAGCTTAGGAACAAGTCTGAACTTCAGCACGACTTATCATCCACAAATAGATGGTCATTCGGAACGAACTATTCAGATCTTGGGGGATATGCTCAGAGCGTGTATGCTAGACTTCAAAGGATCGTGGGAAGATCACTTACATCTTGTGGAGTTTTCGTACAACAACAGCTACCAAGTAAGCATAGGAATGTCACCTTTTGCAGTATTGTATGGAAGGAAGTGTCGATCGCCATTAAGTTGGGACGACATCGGAGATAGGGAACTTCTTGGACCGGAGATGATAGTAGCGACCCTTGATGTGGTTCGTACTATCAGGGAAAGGATGCGCATAGCCCAAGATCGACAGAAGCACTGGGCTGATGCAAAGAGACGACACTTGGAGTTCCAGCCAGGAGATCACGTATTCCTGAAGATATCTCCGAACCGCGGAGTGATCCGATTTGGAAGACGGGGTAAGTTGAGTCCGAGATATATTGGACCGTTCGACATACTCGAATGAGTCGGTGAAGTGGCATACCGCTTAACGCTTCCACCCTCATTGAAAGGAGTGCATAATGTGTTCCACATATCCCAACTCACAAAGTATGTGAGTGACCCCAGTCATGTTCTCGATCATTCCGAGCTCACTATACAGCCCGATTTGTCTTGTGAGCAACAGCCCATGGAGATCCTGGATAGGAAAGTGAAGACATTTCGGAACAAGGAAGTTAACTTGGTTCGAGTGATGTGGAGGAAAGACACTCCAGAAGAGTCCACTTGGGAAAGGGAGGATAAAATGCGTACTAGATATCCACACCTCTTTGTAAACTAGTCCTCAAATAAAAGTTGTAAATTTCGAGGACGAAATTTTTGTAAGGAGGGTAGACTGTAACAACTCCATTTTTAATGTACAAAGAATTGATTTAAATTCAAATGTATACTTGGAGTATTTATTGCAGCTGATATCTCTTTAAGTATTTATTTCACTCCATAATTACAAGCAGGAGCTTGTAGTTCATTGGTAATACCTTGCACTGCTGAACCAAGCCACCAGAGTTCAAATCCCATGCCCCACATTATTTTTGTATTTATTTTATTTTAATTTCTTTTGGAAGTCAACAGTCAAAAGGCCATAACTCACAAAATATGTACTGGACATGAAAAAGTAAATATACCAAATTGTACCCCAAGAAAACCCCTGGCCACTGGAAGCCTGACTCGGCCCGACTCGGTCCGGTGCCGCCTGCCGGACTTGGCCGGACAGCCGAGTCACCAACTGAGAAAAGTTGGGTCTTGAAGTGGTCAACCCTCCTGCACACTTATTATACCTGGATCGGTTATAAATTTCCCAATAAATCCCTTTTACTCTTAGGGTTAATGAGTTTTAATGAATTTAATATAATTTTTATATATTTTTATATTTTTTTATTAAAAACCCTAACCCTAGCCTAACCCTATATAAACCCTCTATACCCTCTACCCTCTCATCCTAAATTCCTAAGTCCACTCTCTCAAAATCTCAAGAGAACTTGGTACGTTAGAAAACGAGCGAAAGGCGAACGAAATCGACGGTGAAATTCCGGTGATCGTGCTAGGACCTCGCAACGACGATTCGACGCACCGAAAAACCCTCTACCTCCCTCTCACTCTCTAGCGTTGTCCAAACCCGTAAGTCCCCCTTTTCTATCTTTCTTTTCTTTCATTAAAATACGAACTTATAAACCCGACGGAAATCGGAACAAACCGATTTCCGATTCGGTTTTCTATCAAATCTCACCTATCACCAATTCCATAATGCTTAAACATCTTCATGTTGACTACTAATCACTTAAAAATTAATTTGAATAAGTTTTCACACATGAAATGATAGCTTTTGCAATATACCGTATTTTTGCACTTAAATACCACCATGTTTAGTTTATCACATTTAGCCCTTTAACATTGCTATATCTTAAAGTAGATCACGAGATAATGACCTACCTCCACACACACGCAAATATAACCCTAATAGATATCATCAAAACTTAGAATACGATAATACAAGATTTTACATTTAAATACCCTTTTCTTAATAAAACCTTTTCTAAAAGTTCTAAGTTTTAAACAATTTTAAAACAATATCTTTTAATAGGAAAATACGATATATCGTGGACATCGATCGTTTATCTAAACCTAATTTTGTGGTGTCTAGGCAAGTGTGTTTAAGGCGAGTGGTTACTTAATTAGGACCACTACTTGTAGTGGAGAGCCTCCCACTCATCTGGCACTTACCTGGCCACAATTGGCGGTGAAGAAGCGATTTGAGACTTCTAATGACTTGTCGTTTAGACCATTTAGAAATAGGCTAGTTGGCTTAGAAAACCCTAGAATCCAAAATACGGAAATTTACATCTTTTACAAATAAATACCTTATCTTTATAAAACCGTTTTCTAAATGATTAGTATTTATTAAATCTTTGCAAAGCGCCACTACAACCCATCTTTGGGGAACTCGTTAGGGATAGTACGGTTTATCGTGCACCCTCGGGCTTAGTAGTGCGAGATTCAGACCTCCGCAAGGAGCATTCGGTCTCGAAAGGTTTAAAATACGATATTTAAGAAAAATGAGATTTTTGGAAAATAAAATAATTATTAAAAATTATTCTTGTATAAACATATGTATATTTATCATTTAAACACCTATTTTATTATAAGATAAAGTTTCCACCTTTTCCTAAAAATTACAAGATTAAAAGTTACATTAAAATATCATGAATTTCAAATAAATCAATATTACAAATTAATACCTTTATTTATATAATTAGGATATTTTCACTAGAAATAAGATAAAATAAAATCACACTCATTATAACTATAAAGACGAATAATAAATACTTGAGGTGTATCTTGAAAACTATACAAAAGTATTTTTACATAAAACCCCCTCAAGTTTTATAAATTACAATAATGACCCTAACAAATATAGAACTTCGACTTACATTTCTTTTGGTCTGACTCGGGTTTGAGTCTGATTATTTCTGACTTGAATATGATTCAAGTCAATCTACATTCTTTAATATTCCAGCTCAATATGAACACATAAATCCCAGAATCCAGTTAACAATCTATACAACTTGACTGAACCAAACCATGGATATACATCCATTATCCCGTTATACCATTTACCTGATTATGCAGTTACAATCTGTTTACTGATATCATGGTTTTGGTCAGTCATCCAACTTACACAATATAATACAACAATAATACCAAAACACTACGGGGTTTAAGGGGTAGATTGGTACGGAAGGTGTTAAAGGTGGCACGAGGTTGTCAGATTAAGACACCTAACCTAAATTCCATTGCTGTTGTACCGTGGCTTAACGGTTCCTTGTACATTCCGTTTGCCCTGGTCTCTAGCATATAGAGACCCCCCTCGTATACACTGGCATCCTTCTGTACCAAGCTACAAACAACAACGTTAACACAACATTACAACAATAGTATACAACTTTAAAAGATATCATCTTATTCTGTCTTTTCTAATTTTTCTTTATCTTTGGGACTTACCGAGCGACCTATTCGCTGACGACATTCTATTTCTTTCTTTTTTGAATGTCGTCAGGTGCTTTGGACACAGCAGAGATCGAGCCCACCGGTGAAGACTTAGAGCAGTTTCACGAAGACCCCGAGTTCTAGACATTGTACCTTGTTCTATTCAGTATTTTCATTTCCTGTTATGCCATTATTTAGGCATCGCTTTACATTTCAGTTGTATTTACTTTTCATGCATTGTACAAAAGAATGTTATTAATAAAGTTGCTGTTATTTCTATATCTCTTGTCTTTTGTGATTTATATTTTTTATATTGCTTAGATACGCTTAGCGTATGTACTTCTAAGTATATATGTAGCGGAGCTCGTCGCGTCCCCTTCGCCGTACACCGGGAAGCGGGGCGTGACATCAACCTATTTGCCCAACTTCCCAACGAACCCTTTTGGAAATGCTTTGAAAGGTTCAAAGATCTCCTTGTCCAATGCCCTCATCACAGATTCAAAAAATGGTAACTTTGCCAAATTATGTATGAAGGTGTTAATCCAGGGACAAAACAAATGTTAGAAACCATTTGTCAATGTCATTTCATGCCAAAATCCGACGAGGAGGCATAGCAATTTCTTGAAGATCTCACCGAATAAACACCACAGTGGGAGAGCACAAGACCAACAACATCATCTTCGTCTTCATCTATGGTGGGTATCCATCAAATCGACGCTTCCATCATAATGAAAGTCGAAATGGCTGCGATGCAAAAGAAACTCGAAACTATTGAAAGCAAATTGTCTTCAGCCATCCTAAACCAAGTTACTCTTCCCAAAATCGTGTGTGGTTGCTGTTATGACTCATCACATTTAACTGAAGAATGTCTTTTGAATTCTCTGTCTCAAGGTCAATAACAAACTAATGCTGCTTTTCAGCAACGACCTAGAAACGATCCTTATTTATCCACATATAACCAGGGATGGAGGAATCATCCTAATTTTGCATGGAACAAAAACCAAGCTAAAAACCAAAATCAAAATCAATTCCAAAGTCAAAACAACTACCAAAGACTTCCTCCATAGCAGCAATAACCACCACAACAAATTCAGCAGTCCTTTCAACCGCAACCATTCCAAAATCCAGCCAACAACTTTGCCCTTTATAACAATTCTTTCCAACCACAAAATAATGCTCCTCCTTCCGGTACCGAAAAAATATCTGCGCTCGAAAGAAACTTAGAAGCTTTTATTAAACAATCTGCGTAAACGTCGGCTAGTTTAACTTCTTCTATCCAAACGTTAGAATAATATACTGCTTTCCATGATGAAAGCATCAAATCCATCGAAGTACAAATTGCACAGTTAAACGCCGCGATGAGTAAAAGAGAGAAAGGGAAACTTCCATCTCAAGCTCTACCAAATCCCGGCCATTCAAAAAACGCCAACACTATTCTTAACCAACAAAATCATAATATGAGTGTCGTAACTACGTTGAGATCGGGAAGAATGCTGAATAACCATGTTGGAGAACAAGTTAATGACTTCGATGACACCCTGGCTACTACTTCTACTTCTACTTCTTCTAATCAAACATCTTCTTCCGAGCCCATTCTCCGTTATCCATAGGGCTCAAACTCTCCGTCCACTTTCTTGAATGGATTACCCTCTCAGGCTACCCTAACTCCAGTTTTAGGATCCATTCCATCTTCACAAACTTCTCCCCAAGTGTTGGACCCAACCCCTGTTAATAAAGCTCCTTTTCCAAACCGGTTGAGGCCCAACAAACCAAGTTCATAGATGGAAATGGTTGTGGAAATGTTTAGGCAAGTTAACATTAATATTCCACTCTTAGATACTATCCAAAAAGTTCCATCCCGTGCAAAAATTCTTAAGGACTTATGCACTAAGAAAAGAAAAACTCAAGAACCAAAAAAGGTTTTCTTAGTGAGTAATAAGAGTGATGCTCTTACCCAAAATTTTCCTAAGAAACATAAGGACCACGGTTGTCCTACAATTTCTATAACTATTGGGGGGTAAAAACATCAATCGCGCTCTGCTCGATCATGGTGCTAGTGTTAACTTGCTCTCTTATTATGTTTATAAGCAATTAAGCATAAGAGAGTTGAAACCCACGCACAGTACTTTTCAGATGGCCGATCGATCTATTATCCACCCTAGGGGTGAGCTAGAGGCGGGAAATTTATATTCCCTGTGAACATTATAGTTTTAGATACATAGCCTGTGGCAAATCCACGAAACCAAATCCCAGTGATTCTTGGTCGACCATTTCTTGCAACCTCAAATGCGGTAATCAATTGTCGTAATGGTTTTATGAACCTATCCTTTGGGAAGATAACAATTGAACTTAATATTTTCAGGGTAGGAAGTTAACCCTCCGAACCTTCTATTCATATGATAGATATATGTTCCGTCTATGAGATAGCTTTCGACAGTTGTGAATTTGAGGAGTTTTTGTTCTACGACAATGATCTCGACGCCACTAGTGCGTTATTGTTTGATCCAGCCACTTCTTACACGAATAGGGAATACGAATGGTTCACTTTCCTTGATGATCTTGATTCACGGGACCCTTCTGTCACCAAGTCAACCCCTGAGTTCGAATCCTCTGACTTTTTGAACGAGTTAGTTGAGCAATCCAAGTCAGTCTCTTACGCTAGCTATGAACCTCTTACGAGTCTGATTATCATTCCCTTACCCTACCTTCTATCGTCTCTCCACCGACACTTGCTCTTAAGTCGCCGCCGACTAATCTTAAGTGTGCATATTTAGGTAAGAATGAGTCTTTGCCCGTCATCATCTCAGCTTCTCTAGCCTTAGAGCAAGAGAGAGCTCTTCTGTCTATCTTGAGATCGAATTGACAAGTTTTCGATTGGACAATGGCGGATATCAAACGAATTAGTCCCTTAATTGTTGAACATCATATACATATGATGGAAGAGGCCAAACCAGCTCGTGACCCACAAAGACGGTTGAATCCCGTCATGAAAGATGCGGTAAAGAAGGAAATCATCAAATGCTTAGATAATGATATAATTTACTCAATATCTGATAGCCAATGGGTAAGTCCTGTTCACGCTGTCCTTAAAAAGTTTGGCATTACGGCCATAGCTAATGAGGAAAATGTGTTGATTCCAACTTGCATCCAAACCGGGTGGCGGGTATGTTTTGATTATAGAAAACACAATGCCGCGATGAGAAAAGATCACTTCCATCTACCCTTCATTGACCAGATGTTGGAATGCTTAGCTGGGCATGAGTTCTACTGTTTCTTGTACGGTTACTCAGGCTGCAACCAGATTCCCATCGCTGATAAGGATCAAAATAAGACAACCTTTACTTTTCCTTTCAGCACTTTCTCTTATAGACGCATGCCCTTTGGGTTATGCAATACTCCCGCTACATTTCGGCGGTGTATGATGAGGATATTCTCTGACATGGTTTTTATGGAAATATTCATGGACAATTTTTCCATATTTGGGGATTCCTTTAAGGAATGCTTACGTCATCTTGACACTGTTCTTACCCGCTGTAAGGATAAGAATCTAACTTTGAATTGGGAAAAATATCATTTCATGGTTCAAGAAGGTATTGTCTTAGGGCATATCATCTCACGAAATGGCATTAAAATAGACAAGCTAAAATAGATGTCATTTCCAACCTTCCTCCTCCTAAATGCGTCAAAGATATATGATCCTTTCTTGGTCATGCCTGTTTTTATAGACGATTCATTAAGGACTTTAACAAGATTGCTAGACCTTTAACTCTTCTCTTGGCCAAGAATACAACATTTCACTTCGACTCGGATTTCTTGGTTGCTTTTGAATCGCTTAAATGTTCCCTCACTACCGCCCATGTTCTATCATCTCCATACTGGAATCACTCTTTTGAGCTTATATGTGATGCATCCTACTTTGCCATTGGTGCAGTCTTAGGACAGCACATCGATAAGATGCCACATGTCATTTATTATGCGAGTAGGACCTTGAACGATACCCAAATGAACTATACAACCACCGAGAAAGAACTTTTAGCAGTTTTCTTTGCATTAGAAAAATTCAGGCCCTACCTAATTGGCTCAACGGTCGTAGTTTATACTGATCATTCCGTCTTAAGACATCTTTTATCAAAGAAGGATGCTAAATCCAGGCTAATACGTTGGATCCTCTTGTTGCAAGAATTTTACCTTGTCATAAAAAACAAAAGTGGATATGAAAACGTCATAGCCGACCTTCTTTCACGACTTCCTTATTCATCAACGTTGATCTTGCCGATAAACGACTCTTTTCTAGACGAACATCTCTTGACCCTATCTTACGAATCTTGGTTCGCTGGTATTGTGAATTATTTAGCAACAGGACTTCTACCCAGCGAATTGTCAAATCAAGACAATCACAGATTTTTATCTCAGGTAAAACACTTTTACTGGGATGAACCTTATTTGTTCAAATATTGTTCGGATCAGATCATTCGCCGGTGTGTCTCTAATAATGAGTTCAGGAGTGTATTGTCCTTCTGCCATAATCAAGCATGTGGCGGTCACTTTGGCCCAAGAAAAACTACGGAAATTTTTTTGCAATGTGGCTTTTATTGGCCAACGTTATTCAAAGATGCACATGATTATTGCAAAACTTGTTCACGGTGTCAGCACATGGGTCGGATTTCATGAAGGAACGAGATCCCGCTCCAACCAATCTTAGTTGTTGAGATATTTGATGTGTGGAGAATTGATTTCATGGGCCCGTTTTCCAACTCTTTCGGAAACTTATATATTCTCTTAGCGGTTGATTATGTCTCTAAATGGATTGAAGCAATACCGAGCCGTACTAACGACAGCAAGGTTGTCGTTAAGTTCCTTAAAGAAAATATATTTTCCCGGTTCAGGCACCCTCGCGCTATCATTAGCGATAATGGGACTCATTTCTGCAATCGGTCTTTCGAGATTTTGATGCGGAAATATTCAATCAACCACAAACTTTCTATGCTCTATCATCCCCAAACAAGAGGGCAAGCCGAGATCTCCAATCGACAGATCAAGCGAATTTTGGAGAAAACAGTTTCTAAGAACCGTAAAGATTGGTCCTCTAAGCTAACTGATACTCTTTGGGTATTTCGTACTGCATATAAGACTGATCTTGGCATGTCTCCTTATCGACTGGTGTTTGGGAAGGCTTGCCACCTCCCTGTCGAGATCCAACATAGGGCAATGTGGGCAATTAAAGCGCTTAAATTCGATTTTGACCAAGTAGGAAGCTATCTGAAGCTGCAATTAAATGATCTAAGCGAGCTTCGTGATGAAACCTACAAAAATGCGGTTATAGTAAAGAACCGGACAAAGGTGTTTCACGACAAACACCTTTTGCGAAAAACATTCACACCGAGACAACAAGTCCTTCTTTACGATCTCCGTCTCCATCTTCATCCAGGTAAGCTGAGATCTCGTTAGATAGGACCTTTTGTGTTGCGGTATGTATACTCGCACGGTGCAGTGGATGTAGAAAATGCTGAAGATGGTTCCATTTTCAAAGTAAATGGACATAAATTAAAACCGTACCATTCTGCTGACCCATCGGAGGAGCTCCTGTTCTTGCAGGAGCTGCTTTAAAATGACTAAATTTCCTCAGTCTCTCCTCCATGCTTTGGTTTTCAAGCCATAAACAGTGGCAACACTGTTTCAACTAAAAATGGAGGTGTGTTTATTAGTAGATCTTTCTAAAAAAATAAAAGAATAAAAAATAAAAGAACAAGTTTGGGGGAGGCTTTCCATTTGACTAAATTTTTGACCCTATCAATCTCCACCCAAGTCTACAAGTTTTTGCGCTAGAACAACAGTATCAGTGAGGACACTGCTGCAAACAGGTTTGGGGGGATGTTTGTATTTATCATTTAGCACTATAAAATAGTTTGAAAATAAAAGTTTCAAAGTGAAAAATACATATGAAATAAAGGAAGAGACATAAGAAATATAAGAAAATTAGATATTTTAAAACGAAGTTAATAATACGTGGTCATGAGCTGTTGTCCCAAGGGTTAGTAAGATGAAAAAATTACTAGTTTGCGGATAGAAATAAGTCTGAAAAATAGTCTCTATTTTTTAGTCCAAACTTCTGAACGTTGATACCCTACTATACGCACTTGCACAAAACTTAAAACTTGGGATAGTAGAGAATACATTGAAATACTCTTTCCTGGAAACCTTAGTATTAAAAAAACAAATCAATAAAATACAAATGACACATAAAATAAGATTTAAAAGAAAAATGAGCACTGATTTTGTAATTACTTAAGGCAGCATAAAAAAATATAGAGAAGGTGTTTTATCACCTAGAGCCTTAGACCAACTGGTTTGGGGGTCACTGCTAAGACTTAGGTATTGCAAGATTAGAATATTGCTGATTATGTCTTAATAAGTGAGCACATTTAGTAATCGGTTGGTTAGTGTCTCAAGAAATATTAACGGTCGCATGAAGAATGTGTGAGCAAATCCATCTAAAATATCACAGACTAAAAAGTACTAAGGAATATGGACAAAGGGTATGATAGCTTGAATTAAATTCTCCAAGTGTAGGGATGACATTTACACACACGTATGGGTATATGATCGATATTTGGAAGAGAGGTAGGGAAGAAGACTAAAGTTGATGTGTTATTGAGGGATGATGTGATTTCCGGTATCTTTTCAAGACCATTAAGATAGGACTCATGACAACTAAAAAGTTAGTGTAGTTTGAAACTCTTATTTTCAAGTTTCTTTTTTATATGTTCTTTATCATTGCATGTAATTTTTTTCTTCTTTTTTTATTTTGGGATTTTGTAGGTGTACTCCGCTGAAAACTCTCAAGAGACAACACTTTTCCTACTAGGGACACCTAGATACTTAATAGCTTGTTGCACGAGTTAAGTGCAATCGTGTTGCCTACGAAAATGTGCTAGGTTTTTGTTTTTCATTTAAAATAAAATAGTTTTCTCGGGACAATCAAAAGATATGTTTGGAGGTATTTGATCAGTCAAATTTATTGCACATTTTTACGATCATTTTTCCTAGAGCTGGGGGTGACAGTGTGAATACCTAAAAATCTAGCGCCAGGTGTGAAATCCCATTGTATTCGAGATTATTAATTACTAAAAGATGTTATTTGTAATTTAAGAACATATGTTGGTTTATTTGTAAACAAAATTTATCATATATTTCATAATTTATAATTAATATAATTGGAGAATATATGGATATCATATTTAAATAAAATATCCATGAGATTCTTAATTATTAAAATATGCATATCATATCATATCAAATATTCTTAACCATTATTATTAAGATATCATATCAGTAACTTAATTGGTAGGAATATTATCTCAAATAAACCAAATACTACTAATAATTTGATTTGAGTTATTGTGCAAGTTTAAAATAACAAATCAGTTCAAGACTGCAAAGGGAATTGAGGAGATCAAATCAAATCAAATTAGCAAACCAAATCTGCCGAATTTTATGAGCAAATTGAAGAATCTCGCACCTACGGAGAGAAGGAGATATTTTCAAAATATTTTATCAGAAAAATCTCCTAATATCACGAGAAGATGACACAAGAAATCTGGGGGCGAGATCACACCAAAGGGTGACGGATCCGTGGTGGAACAAGGTTTTAGGCGGTGGAACCGTGGTCAAGTAAGGACCGTTGGATGTGAATTTTCAGGGGCTTGATCGTCTTTTCACATACTTTAAAATGACGTTTAGGATTTTAAGTTTCAGAGCCTATAAATAGAACCGAGAGCAATTAGGGTTATTATTATCGATCATCTATCTACCAATCTATCGATCGAACAATCTAGATTTATCGAACAAATTAGGGTTTGTAGTTTAGTTTTTCAGCAATTAAATTCTGTAATACAAAAGTTTCAATAAAACGTAGTTCTTTCTTTTAATATTGTCCCATTTACTTTCCACATTTACTTTCTGCATTTACTTTCCGCACTTTTATTTTTTGCTATTTCTTATGGGTTCATTATTCTTCTATCTTTTCTTGTTTACTTCGTTTTTCTCAATGAGCGAGTAAATTCTCTCTTGTTAGGGTTTGTAGGATAGGATAGTATAATGGATGAAAAAATCGTTTAACTTATTTTTAAGTTTTAATTTTTATAAAGTTTAGCAAAGGGAGTCTTAACCCTCTTATTCGGGGGTGCTATCAATTCATGATAGTTATGACCACGATTTGAGATTCGTTAATACTTGCTTTGTTGAGGGCTTGAGATAAATAGAGATCAATGGAAGGACAAGGGTTGGTAGAGGGAAACCCTAATCCCTCCAAGAACCCTAATCCACATTCATCGCTATTTCTCTAGTATTAAATAATTAAAATATAAAAAGAATTATTTCTAAAAATTCCATCCTTTAACTACTCAATCCGAAAAACCCTACAAGCCCTTCTCTTACAAAATTTTCAAATCTCTTTAGTATAAAACGATAAAAATCCCACCTTTCTTTATTAACTCGTCTAAAACAAGATAAGTAATTCACCATTTCCATGTAGATAACTCGTACTCACTATCGGCTAGGTATTGTGACACCGTTATTGATCGCGATAACTAGGACACATAAAGACACGGTTTTTTACTCCAATCAAGGAGGTTGGAGGCAAGGGGAGCTCAGGGCAGGTGATGAGGAAGGCAGCTGGCAGTGGTTGAAGTGGTCGTCGGCGTAGAGACTTGGTGGTCACGGTGGCAAGGGGCTCGGGCGAGGCTTGAGGGCAGGAGAGAGAAGAGGTCGGGGTGTGTGTGGCCGGTTGTGAGGAGGGGGAGAGTGATTGTGAGAGAGAGAGCGCTAATTGGATTTATGAAAATTAAAGAGTAATTGAGGAATTAATATGATTAAAGGAGGAATAAAAAATTGTAGTTATAGGAATTTTAATGAGGAGATTTTATGTTAAGAATTTGAAAAAGAAGAATCACTGTTGAGAAGATGTGGGTAGGGTTCGGCTGTTAAAAGAGTGGGATTGGGTATTGGGTTAAGGCTTTTGAGCTAAGATAAGAGTGGAGAGGAAAAAGAGAGAAGTCTTGGGCTGGGCCTAGGTATAGGTGTTGGGTTAGGATTTTAAATATTAGGGGAAAATATAATAATAATTATAGGAAAAATATTTTATTAGAATACAAAAAATAGTACAATTGGAACCGGGTATTACATTATACTTTATAGGCAGTGTATTACGGAGGACGTCACTAATATTGCATGCTAGAAAAACCTTCTTAGGCACGTTTGTTTGCATTTTTTTCGTGCATAGGTCTTTAAGAAACTTAGCGTAGGTTGAAACTTAGTCAACTGCATCTAAGAAAGGTATGTTAATCTTGACTTGCTTAAACGTTTCCATCATCTTCACCAATTTAGCATCATATTTCTTGGCCTTCAAACGTTTTGGATAGGGTGCTCTAGGCTCATGAGACTTATATGTAGAAATAGGATGGGATATAGAAGTTAGGATATGAATAAATACAAGCTGTGCAGTTGAATGTGAAGGTAGTTTCTCATCCTCATCCGGTACCTCCTTAGAATTTACAGGCATCTACACCTAATTATCAACATGTTTTCTAGATCTCAATGTGGTTATAGGATTTACTTGAGACGAATTTGTACTGGTATCTTTTGGATTCGTAATAGGTTGACTAGGTAAGGTGCCTATCTCACGTCCTCCCAATGATGCAGCTAGCTGACCAATCTACCTTTCAATATTAGCCAGTGTTTGTTTAAGTGGCGTAATTTCGTTTTGCAGAAATATGGCCAGCTACTTATCATTATTAAATTGTATATTCTCATTCTCACCCCCTTGTTATGTGTATTGTGTTAGTTTGGGCAAGATTGGATGGCAGTCCCACTCTTTGATTTTGGAATTATTGGCCAGTGTTGCCATGATTCCATGCTAAGTTTGGGTGGTTTCTCCAACCTTGATTATAGGTTTAAGAATACAGATTATTATTATATCATTGATATGCGGCATTAGCAGTTTCTTGGCCTTGAGGACTGCGCACAAGGGGATATTCTTCATAATGATGAAAGGAGTCTTAACAATTTAAGTAGGGTGAGGGTTTACTGACTTGTTGAACAGGGGAAGATGTAGTAGTTTTTTCTTCTATTGTACTTCTAGGGGCAGCTAATTCATCTTGCATACCAATAGAAGCTTCAACGGCGTGTATCTCTCTTTTGGATATGGTTGCACCCCTCTCACTTGTGTTATCACATTGCATAGTTTTGTCGGATAATTCTTCTAGGAAGTTTCATGCATCATCTTTTTGTTTCAATATGAAGTCGCCTTGGAACATCAATTCTATCATTAATTCAAACTCCATACCATCATATACTATTTGGCAAAACTCCCATTTTGCTATCCTATGATGTGGGCACTTAATTTGGAGGTTTTTAAAGCGTTCAAAATATTTATAAAATGATTCCCCCACCCCCCACCCCCATTTGGTAAAAAGTTATAATTTCATTTCTGAATTTAGCGGTTTTTAAATTGGGGTAAAAAATTTTTAGAAAAGTTTTTTGTAAATTCCTCCCAACTACGGATAGTGTTTGCAGGCACGCTATAAAGCTAATGTTTAGTTTTATTAGTTAAGGCAAACGGTATGAGTTTAAGCTTAACCGCGTCAGTGTTTAATTGCTTTAATTTAAACATCTGGCAAAAATCCTCAAATTCCCTAACAAAGACGTAAGAGACTTCTAATTCTAAACAGTGGAATTTAGGAAGTGAATTAATAAAAGCATGTTTAATTTCATAATCACCGACGGCAAGTGGTAGAATTATTCAAGAAGGTAAAGAAGTAAGCACAGGATAACACCTATCCTATAGCATAGGTGCAGCTGGTATCATATCACCCATCATATCTAATGAATCTAGAAAAATTAATCTATGATTTTCGTTTCGATGCCAACCATACATACACCACAAAAGAAAGAATATAAAATTATATTCTTTTTTTAAATTAACTAAATTAAAATGCGGAAAAGTAAATACGGAAATAAAAACTACAATTAAACTAAAAATTACAACAGGAAAAATAAAAACTAAAACTAGAAATGGGCAGTGGTTCTGAACAGAGAATGAAATTCTGAACAACAACAAAAAAATCTGGACTTCAAATGCTTCAGAAAACCGGCCCAAATTTGGTTCTAGCCAAATATTTTATCAATCTGGCCGAATTTTTTTATGGTATCCTCTGCACGCTCCAAATATCCCGAGACTACTCCTGGTTTCCTGAAATAAAAAAGGAAAAGTGTAGAATAAAATAAAATAAAGAAAATAAACTCAAATTAAAATTAACTAGAATTACTACTGGCCTCCCCGGCAACAAAAATCTAATTGTGGTTTACAGAAGATAGATGAGGCAACAAAAATCTCCAGAAATCTTAACTTCCCAATCAATAGAAAACCGGCCCGATTATTGCCAAAACCGGCCTTGGACGAAATCTTGTAAGGGTAGGTCACCAGTTTTTTTCCATAGCTTGGTCTCAACATCAAGAATCTTGTTCCACGCATTTTGATAATTTCCACTTTTGGCTCTGTTTAAGCTTTAGTAAGTCCACATCCAACGCACCTAGTCCGTCTTTTACGTATTTTTGCCTTTAGACTAGTAATCTGCAAATTTAACAAAACATATCCGGAACAGTATAAAATAGACAAAATTAAGATAATTATGGCTATATAAATGTGCACTAAAATACACCAATCAGGAGCTGAGAAGGAGAATGTCTCCAAGCCAAAGGAGGACAGGCCAAATGGTTTCGAAACTCGTGAGACAAACCTAGGTGCACCGCATGGGACTTTCAGAGCGTTCAGTCAGAATAAGCCTTTTGGTGCTAGATTACAGAAGTATGGAACTCACCCTCACCGAATATTTCTTGTCGTAAAGTGTAGCCCAGACAGAGGGTTACCGATCGTTTGAGATACCGATGGAGGGTAGAGACCACTCATGAATAAGTTCCTGAGGGACAGGATCGGCCGTACAACCGACCTACAAGATTATCTTTGTAACAATGCTAGAAAGTCCAGGAAGATCACTCGAGACAGAGAAAATCTATGAATAGAAGTTGGTCAAGATCATCAAGGGGAGGACGTCATCGCCATAAGGCCCCCATGGATGGTGAAACCTCCCTGGGTTATCATGGGTTTATGGACCAGGATTGAACGGCCCGCTAGGCCAGTCTGGAACACATGTTCTCTTGAACCTCATATCATGACCAAGGTACAGAAACAAAGGTGGCAGCATTTAATAAAAGAAGAGCGGAAAGCTGCTCACCGGGCAGCATTGGACAAAGCGAAGAGAGCGAAGCCGGTCGGTAGCGATGCCGACCATCTGAAGAAGCCAATACAAAAGCAGGGTTTGGTTGCCACAAAGAATGGAGGCACTAATATTAAGACGTCGACATTGGCACAATCAGCGATGGCTGCCTAAGAAGGATAGTTTCAAACCAGATGTGTCAGCTGGTGAAATGGAAGTGAATGTTATGCTCACCATGCCGGAATCATTTCGAGAAACTATCGACGAACCCAATTATCTGTCCGAAGATTCGGAGGGAGAGAAAACAAATTTGATGATCCTATCGGCCAATGAATTCGTCGATGACAAAAATCCCTTTACAAGACTGGAAGGAGAGATGACCAACCATCTGAAGACACTATACATCATGGCTATACTGGAAGGTAAACGAGTCGACCAAATCTTTGTGGATAATGGAGCGGCTATAAATTTGCTGCCAATGTGAATGCTAAAGAGATTGAACAAGACGGATGATGATATGATACCTACGGAGACGTCCATAACCGGGTAAAGTGGGCAATCCGTCAAGGCAAAAAGAGTGTTAGCTATAGAGGTAGAGGTTGGGAAACTATGCAGTATGTCCGCTCTCTATGTCGTTGACACAGATAGAAGCTATTGTTAGTAATATGTATGCCCTAGAGGTCATTATTGATGATATAGTGGATGCTTGGATATATATATATATATATATATATATATATATATATATAT
The DNA here is from genome assembly GCA_030015575.1 of Agapanthus africanus. Lineage (NCBI taxonomy): Eukaryota > Viridiplantae > Streptophyta > Magnoliopsida > Asparagales > Amaryllidaceae > Agapanthus > Agapanthus africanus. The sequence goes on from CM057342.1 coordinate 213,820,563, forward strand.
ATAGGACTTTCTTGCTCGACATGATAGTATACTATCAGGTTACCTTTATCTCAACATGTAGACTGGTATTTATGTTGTCTAGATCTCACATGTTGATAAAGCCCTTAGGATATGTACTTGACAACCAGGACTATGATGAGATCATACTAGTGGGACCAGGATGGTCCACAAGTACATCCTTTACTCAGTTCCTAGTCATGGGAATATCGAGACCGGGGCATCGATATTCTAGTGTAGACTAGTATGTGCGTTTCTTGTCCCTTAGAGGGCGATGGTTGATCCCACAACCATTGGTGTGTGACATCAAAGATTATACACAGGTGCTCATTGGAAATTGGGTACACCGAACAGGACTCGCCGAGGACTCCTATGTGGCAGTATACCTATCGTCAGATAGCAGTCCTCTGGTGACACCGGTACAGGTTAGTCTGTAGACCCGAGATCGTCATAGAGTCTTGTGTGGCTCCCACTGTGCTTTGATTTCCTCCCTACCACGGGTCAAAGGAGTCGTGCAAACAGGTGGATTTTGGGTACAGTCCCGAGTCACATGGAGGCAATAAGCGATAGGAGGGGTTTCGTCTCTCCCGGTATTGAGGGCTGATGTTGTGCTATGCTCGATTGGCTATAACTGGAAGTCCCTGTCCAGGGCTACTGCTGAGATTTACTGATAAGAGTTATCAGTAATTTCTCAAACCATTATAGGCCAGACATCGGCATGACTTATCACGTTACTGGGGCCTAACGTTTACCACCCTTAGACATAATATGCGATATATCAGACGAAGAGACCGAACTGTACGGTAGTGTTACTGATAGGGTTCATGGAGAGTATGGACGAGCTTTCTTGTTGATCTTCATATCGCTCAATACCCGGGTAGCTGTTACGTCCATCTAGTACGCTGACGGCTTGTAGGTGACTGATGTGATCATCACCTACTGCTGGCGTATTGATGAGTCTTTAGAGTCCCACACAGAAGTTTCCTGATTCAAGCGAAATGAAATAGGGCACATATGTTGACATGTGCGTGGGCCTGATTAAATATGAGTATGTGATATCGTATTGTAGTCTGGCAGTTATCTGTTATTGGTTCGGTTATATGTGATATAACCAGATTGTCGAATCAAGTGTTAATTTGATAATGTGATATACAGATGAATGATATTAGTCGGTCATATGTGATATAACCGGATTATTAAATTAAGTGTTGATTTAATAATGTGATATATATTATATGTGATATAATTATATCTTAACTAATATCATTAGCTCATTAATTATTCTTCATTATATATATATATGATATATATATATTAATATATATGGTGTATATATATATATATATATATATATATATATATATATATATATATATATATATATATAATGAAGCATGGCTTGATTTTCTATTTTTGAGAAAAATAGAAAAGAGGTGGAAAATGATAGCATGGTTGCAAGCATGGGCTTTATTCATAGTTTATTCATCTTGTCACTATTCAAGCATGATTGCAATTTTATATTGCAAAATTCTATGCTTGAATGGGTAGGGGTCAAGAGTTGCCATTCATTCTAGTCTCATTCTCAACACTTGGCCATTTTGCTTGCTTTGCTCCCATGGTTGCTCTCTAACTTCTTCTTCTTCCTCAATCACATGGTTCAAGCTTCAACCCTCACATGTGATGTGAACCATGAAGCTTGAACACAAACTAGTGAGCAAATTAAACCCCCAATTCACCATCACACATTAGATTAGCAATTTATGTGGAGTGTTGCCTTCACTAATGAGATTAGTGAAGGGTTAGCTTAAGCTTGTGGACTTCGGGTGGATCGTCTTTGGCGCAAAGATCATGAAGGAGGTTCGTTCAACTCGAAGAGGAGCCTAGTAGAGTCGTGTGGACTTCAACCCGGAGCTATTGAAGAGAAGGGAAACTACAAAGGTTGTATGCTCTTTTCTTCTCTTGAGTTCATCACATCACAAAGGCAAGCCCAAAATATTCTAGTAAAGATCTTGTTAGTCTAACTTAACATAAAATTTGGCATGCTTGATACCTCTAGAATCTCATGGTGGTCCTAAGGTCGACTTTCTTGGTATCAGAGCCAAGTTAGAACATTATGGTAACTTGTAGCGACATTAGAAATCCGCCATTGTTGTCGTGGAAAAACTGCCGATAAAAACAGTTTCAAAAATGATGTTTTGAGTTGTTGCATAACCCGCGAGCTCACGATTTGAACCGAGAAGCCGCGGGGTGGAGCGTGCACACCCTGGGGATACCCCGGGGGGGGACTGAATGGCTGGGCCCACTCCCTAAGACCACTACAAGATGGTCTTGGTGGTGGGGACCCGAAACTGCCCCTACCTTAGGCAGTTTCGGGTCTGCCTCACCCCCTGGCCACCTCGTGGTGGCCTTGGGGGTGGGGTACCCCTTCTAGGCCCCCTATTCAATAGTTAATTTTAGGATCTTCCCTCTCCCCCCTCCCGCGAAGATTCGGACGGGTTTCGAGTTCCTTTTGACTCCCGGATTCGCTTAAAACGATCGGTTTTGGAACTTTAGCTCACTGGATTTTTCATGTCTTAGAAAAATTGGTTAGGTTTGCTAATTGCGTGCAGAATTCTAATGTCGTGGTTACTTTACAAGCTTTGTGATGTGTGTGATATAATTATTAGAATCCGGATTAATTAGTTTTATGAAAACTAGTTAGTATATTGTAAAGCTAGCCATTTAGTTTCAATTGATCGATTGCCACGAAGTTTTGATTCGGATCAAAACTTCGTCACATTTGCATATTGTACGCGATCACTAAGTCGGGAACCTTGTTGAATTATCGGACAACCAATTGAAAAGAGTTTTCAATTTGAGACTAAAATGCAAGTTTTATAAGTTAGGCATGAAATTCGAAATATTAGATATTCTGGGTCTATGATGTCTAAGGATATTACGGATTCTAATTATTGTAGTTTTCTGTTTTCTTTTCTGCGACTATAAGTGTAATATGTGGGGTATCCCAATCTCGTTGCTATATGTCAACAAGTTTTAGTGATACGCATATTTGCTTACGTTGATGATATGTGATATCATGTGTTGCTGTTGATATGATTTATTGGATCGTCGTGAAAGAATAGCCGGGGGTTTTATGTGAGATGCGGGTTTTTATTTTCATTCATGAAATTTTTTTATGTAATATTCTTTTATTGGGGCACTTCCTGGTTGAGGATGATGTCACCACTGTTGTATATTATTTACTTTTCCGCATTAGGAACGACCCAAGGCGGGAAGCACAAGTAACCGGGTTCTATAGTCCAGTGGGAGACCATCTTAAGGAGTTAAGACCGGGTCTCCTAACTCTAGAATTGGAAGGGTTACTTGCTGCTCTCGTAGGGGTCTCGGGATGTGGGTTTGGCTATTCATCACGACTGTGGAATCCGTATTTTACATTATTGGCTAAATTTAAAACACGGATATCCTAGTATATCCAATATTTCATATGTTGCTTCTGCTGCTTGATTCTGTGATGTTGATCATATAACTGCGAGAGACGAATGTAATATTATATATATGATATCTAATAAACGTTGCTTATGTTTTGCACCCGCGCTAGTCCAGCCCCCGCTCTGTTGGTAGTTAAGTAACCTAACGGTGCATGACGGGGCCCAGTGGCGAATGCGGATAGCATAAGCGCACGTTCTATTTTGGTTTCATTTTTATGTAATGTTTAGGAAACATTAATTGATGTGACTTCATTAATGAGATTAATGAAAAGAAAGAAACCAAAAGATGTTGTAGAATCAAATTTTCAAGAAGGATAGCTCTAATTTTTGCTTTGCACAGTGGTATTCCTTGATTAATATCCAGCGCCTCATTCGATGAGAAAAGAGCCGAGATCTCTTCACCGGAAGTGATCTCTTTAGCAGAACTATCAAATGCTACAAGTCACTCGGTTTTGTCTTTTGACTGCTTCTCTAGTTCTTGCTTTGCATAGTGGTATTCATGAATATCCAGCACCTCATTCGATGAGGAAAGAGCCGAGATCCCTTCACCGGGAGTGACCTATTTAGCGAAGCTAGCAAAATCTTCAAAAACACTCCTTTTCTAAATCACTAGATTCTACAACGATATCAAGTTCATTACGCTCATGGTTTTCTTAAAAACCTGCGTAGTCCTCCGTCATTTCAGATAAGTACTATTTAGTATTCATGTTACGTTTGTTGAGCTTAGCCAAGGCGTAGTGTGTGGTAGCTAATTAGTGCTTGTCTGCGGCATGTGATGCGATTGGATTAGGGTAGTCGTGCGGCTTTGTTAACCTTAGTCAAGGGTCGCACAGGTGGGTTTAATTTAATCAAGAAATGACGGGTAGAACTTAGCTAGCACTTATGATTTGTTGACCATAGCCAAGGTCATAAGTTGCTAGGGGTAAAAACCATTATCGAGAATTTCAAGTGTTGAAATTTGTAATGAGATTGCATACCTTCTATATGATAGTTGGATCCTGATATCCACTGCGAGTAAGAGTTACTCCTGAGAGAGTTTTGCACTTTACAATTAGCTAATCAAGTAGGTGTCTAGAAAGGTGTCAACGGGGTTATCCCTCTAGGAAAACGAGGTTTATTTTAATTAAGTCCGTGCGAAAGCACGGGGAACCTCCCTTCGAGTATCGATACCTGTCTAGACGAACGATCGGCGAACCTGTAGGGTGTAATTAATCCCTGCTAATCTTACTTTTTATGGTTTGAAGGAAGATTTGATAAAAACAGTCAGAGCCATCCTAATTAGATAAAATAACCAATCTTATCTTGCAAAGAGCGCATGCAAAGTGATTATCCTTCTCTCTCTCCTGGTAGCGACCAATGACATACCTTAATCAAGATAATAATATGGATGTTTTGACCAAACCTACTTATTATACTGGGCTAGGTTCCGCTCTATCTTATGATTGTCATAAGTCTGAGCAAGGAATAGGGGAATATTTGGATTCACATGCCACCCAAACGAAGAAAAAGCATGTTGATGCATTGTCTTCGGGTGTGTTCATTACGAAGAACTGTTTCTCAGTTTACTCTACGTCCTGGGTATTGGATACCGGATCAGGATCCCACACATGTAATTTGTTACATGGGCTATATAAAGATGGAGAACTTGGAAAGGGTGATATGCCTCTAGTAGTAGAGAATGGTGCAATTGTTGCAGCCAAAGCAGTTGGCAGATATCACCTGGTGTTACCAGCTGGTAATACATTGATTCTTAGCGACTGTTATTTCGTACCAATAAATATTGTGAATATTTTCCTAAATCAAGTATTGATTGGGTAAGGTACGTTGTATAACAAGTACACGTTCTGAATCAAACTACAGTTCTGAACATACAGAACACACACAAGAGAAACAGTTCAGAAATGAACGAAGTCTTCTTGTGTCATTGTAGACTAGGTCATATCGATGAAATAAGACTAGCTAAAGTTCCATAAGGATGCATATTTGAATCTATTCAAATTAACATCTTATGAAACTTTCCAGTCATGTCTCAAAGACCAAGGTGACCAAATCTCCGTTTACTGGACACAGAGAAAGAGCTACGGAACTCTTGGGACTCATACACAGTGATATATGCGGTCCTATGTCTACACATGCCAGGAATGGTTTTTCGTACTTTATTAATTCACCGATGATCTCTTAAGGTTCAGACATGTGTTCTTGTTGAAACACAAGTCTGAAGCTTTTGAGAAATTCAAGGAATAAAAGTGCGAAGTAGAAAACCAGATGGGCAAAGGTATTAAAATCCTACGATCTGATCGGGGAGGAGAGTACTTGAGCGGGGAATTCCAAGACTATCTAAAAGAGAATGGGATTCTCTCTCAGCTTACTCATCCGTATACACCGCAGCACAACGGTGTATCGGAGCGGAGAAATCACACCCTATTAGATATGGTGCGCTCTATGATGAGTACTGCTGAGTTACCTATTTCTTTTTTGGGACATGCGCTTGAGACAACTGCATAGCTATTGGATAGAGTTCCGACCAAATCAGTGCCTACCACTCCATATGAGATTTGGAATGGGAAGAGACCATCTCTTAAACGAGTTAAGATATGGGGTTGTCTGGCCTATATTAAAAAGAAAAATCCGGACATGCTCGAGGCAAGGTCTGTTTTGTACAAGTTTGTGGGATATACAAAGGATTCCTGTGGATATATCTTTTACCATACTAAGGAACAAAAGGTGTTTGTTGCTCAACATACCACCTTTTTGGAAAAGAAATTTCTTATGAAAGAAATTAGTGGCAATGAGGTAGAACTGGAAGAAGTTCCAGCAGCACAAACTTCAACTGACGATTTGGTGGAACCGAAGGATCCAATAGTACCTAACGAACCCCAGCCACTCAGCAGATCTAATAGGGTTTCTCACCCACCAGAGAAATACTACGGTTTTCTCATAGACGGTGGGAGTGAAGATTGCATCATGGAAGATGATGACCCTACTAGTTTCAAGCAGGCCATCACGAGTGGGGACTCTGTGAAATGGCTGGATACTATGCGGTCCGAGATGGAATTTATGTACACCAACAAAATATGGACTTTGGATGTTGCTCTTGAAGGGGTAAAACCAATTGGGAGCAAGTGGATCTTCAAAAAGAAGATTGGTGTAGATGAAAAAGTTGAGACTTTCAAAGCTAGACTTGTAGCAAAAGGTTTTCGTCAACGACCTGGTGTCGACTATGATGAAACCTTTTCTCTTGTCACTATAATTAAGTCCATCAGGATCCTACTTGCCATTGCTGCATACTATGACTACGAAATCTGGCAGATGGACGTCAAGACCGCTTTTCTAAATGGTGATTTAGAAGAGAGCGGGTACTTGACACAGCCAGAGGGCTTTATACACAGTGGGAGCAGCGGAAAGGTGTGAAAACTGCTTAAATCCATCTACAGATTAAAGCAGGCATCGCGGAGTTGGAACATTTATTTTGATGAAGCTATCAAAGAGTTTGACTTCATCAAAAATATATATGAACCTTGTATATATAAGAAGGCAGCAAAGAGTAAGGTGGTCTTCCTCGTATTGTACGTGGATGACATACTCTTGATAGGAAACGATGTTCCTATGCTACACTCGGTCAAGCTCTTCTTATCACTCAAGTTCTCCATGAAAGATCTTGGTGATGCCTCCTACATCCTAGGGATAAAGATCTATAGAGATGGATCTAAACGGATATTGGGATTTTACCAATCCAGGTATATAGACACCATACTAAAGAGGTTTAGTATGGAAGATTCCAAGCGAGGTAATGTACCCGCTTGTTCAGGAATCACTCTCTCCAAAGAGATATCTCCCAAGACTGATTTGGAGAGGGCTCGCATGCAAGGGATACCCTATGCTTCGGCAGTAAGCTCTATCATATATGCGATGTTATGTACCAGACCGAATGCAGCTTACTCACTAGGTGTAGTAAGCAGGTATCAATCAGATCCTGAGGAAAACCACTGGACAGCTGTGAAGAACATTCTTAAGTACTTGAGAAGGACTAAAGAAATGTTCTTGGTGTATGGTAACGGTGAACTCCAGGTGGAGTCCTTTACCGATTCGAGCTTTCAGAGTGATAAGGATGACTGAAAGTCAGTCTTGGGTTTGTCTTCACCCTTAGTGGAGGGACGGTATGTTGGAAGGGTTCCAAGCTATATACCATAGCAGACTCGTTGATAGAGGCTAATTACATCGCTACCAACGATGTTGCCAAAGAGGTTGTCTGGATGAATAGAGTTCATGATATGAACTACGTTCCTACCATTGGGCATCCAGTACCTATGTATTGGGATGAAAATGGAGCTGTGGTTTTGGCCTAGGAACCCCGATCCCGTCAGCGATCCATACATATTCTTAGACAGTATCACCTGATCAAGGAGATAGTTGTATCTCCGAGAGATCGAGGTCAGGAGAGTTGACACACAGGATAACACAGCGGATCTACTCACCGAGGCCATCCCCCAGATGCTATTCGAGAGACTTTTGTGATGTTTATTATGAGATACTACAACAACTGGCCTTAGTGCAAGAGGGAGATTGTTAGTAATATGTATGCCCTAGAGGCCATTATTGATGATATAGTGGATACTTGGACATATATATAGAGGACTTTCTTGCTCGACATGATAGTATGCTATCAGGTTACCTTTATCTTAATATGTAAACTGGTATTTATACTGTCTAGCTCTCACATGTTGATAAAGCCCTTAGGATATGTACTTGACTACCAGGACTATGATAAGATCATACTAGTGGGGCCAGGGTGGTCCACAAGTACATCCTTTAATCAGTTCCTAGTCATGGGAATATCGAGACCGGGGCATCGATATTCCAGTGTAGAGTAGTGTGTACGTTTCTTGTCCCTTAGAGGGCGATGGTTGATCCCGCAACCATTGGTGTGTGACATCAAAGATTTTACACAGGTGCTCATTGGAGAATGGGTACACCGAACAGGACTCGCCGAGGACTCCTATGTGGTAGTATACCTATGGTCGATAGCAGTCCTCTGGTGACACTGGTACAGGTTAGTCTATAGACCCGAGATCGTCATAGAATCTTTTGTGGCTCCCACTGTGCTTTGATTTCCTCCCTACCACGGCTCAAAGGAGTCATGCAAACAGGTGGATTTTGGGTACAGTCCCGAGACACATGGAGGCAATGAACGATAGGAGGGGTTTCGTCTCTCCCGGTAATGGAGGTTGATGTTGCGCTATGCTCGATTGGCTATAACTGAAAGTCCCTGATCAGGGCTGCTGCTGAGATTTACTGATAAGAGTTATCAGTAGTTTCTCAAACCGTTATAGGCTAGACATCGGCATGACTTATCATGTTACCGGGGCTTGACGTTTACCACTCCTAGACATGATATGCGACATATCAGATGAAGAGACCGGACTGTACGGTAGTGTTACTGATAGGCTTCATGGGGAGTATGGACGAGCTTGCTTGTTGATCTTCATATCGCTCAATATCCGGGTAGCCGTTACGTCCAGCTAGTACCGCCGACGACTTGTAGGTGACTGATGTGATCATCACCTACTGTTGGCGTATTGACAAGTCTTTAGAGTCCCACACAAAAGTTCCCTGGTTCAAGCGAAACTAAGTATGGCACATATGTTGATATGTGCATGGGCCTGATTAAATATGAGTATGTGATACCGTATTGTAATCTGGCAGTTATCTGTTATTGGTTCGGTTATATGTGATATAACCAGATTGTCGAATCAAGTGTTGATTTGATAATATGATATACAGATGAATGATATTAGTCGGTCATATGTGATATAACCGAATTATTAAATCAAGTGTTGATTTAATAATGTGATATATATTATATGTGATATAATTATATCTTAACTAACATCATTAGCTCACTAATTATTCTTCATTATATATATATTAATATATATGATATATATATATATATATATATATAATGAAGCATGGCTTCATTTTCTATCTTTGAGAAAAATAGAAAAGAGGTGGAAAATGATAGCATGGTTGCAAGCATGGGCTTTATTCATAGTTTATTCATCTTGACTCACTATTCAAGCATGGTTGTAATTTTATATTGCAAAATTCCATGCTTGAATGATTGGGGGTCAAGAGTTGCCATTCATTTTAGTCTCATTCTCAACACTTAGCCATTTTGCTTGCTTTGCTCCCATGGTTGCTCTATAGCTTCTTCTTCTTCCTCAATCCCATGGTTCAAGCTTCAACCCTCACATGTGATGTGAACCATGAAGCTTGAACGCAAACTAGTGAGCAAATTAAACCCCTTCTTCACCATCACACATTAGATTAGCAATTTGATGTGGAGTGTTGTCTTCACTAATGAGATTAGGAAAGAGTTAGCTTGAGTTTTTGGACTTCGGGTGGATCGTCTTTGGTATGAAGATCACGAAAGTGGTTCGTTCAACTTGAAGAGGAACCTAGTAGAGTCGCATAGACTTCAACTTAGAGCTATTGAAGAGAAGGACTCGAACTACAAAGGTTCCACTAATATCATTCATCTGTTAGTCTCTTAAGTTCATCACATCACAAAGGAAAACCCAAAATATTCTAGTAAAGATCTTGTTAGTCTAACTTAGCACCTAATAAAATTAAAATTTGTCATGCTTGATGACTCTAGAACCTCATGGTGGTGCTAAGGTCGACTTTCAGCTATAACATGATTCTCGAAAGGGACTAGATCCACTCAAATGAATGTGTCCCTTCGAGCTTACACCAACCCATTATATACTAGGAAGACGAAGGAATGAGTGTGATAAAGGCAGATTATCGACCTTTCTGAATAACAGAGGATGTGGTTGTCGCTCGTCTCTACCCAGATGACGTCGGTCCAATTAGTTTTGTACAAAACAACACCGGCCGTTTACAAATGACAACGGCCAAAAATTTCATTAATAAAGAAGACGTGAAGTTCTTTCGACTATTGATTCGTCCATAAGCATATGTGTCTTCAAAGCCTGTCGGAAAACGAATATCCATGAAGTACAACGCTGAATGGACCGTGTTTATGGTCAACGATGAGGAGACCATCGAAGGATCAGTCAAAGAAATTTGTTTGTAGAACAAGAAGGTTAGAAATTTAACGGCCGAAGTACTAGATGACTTAGAAGAAATTGATGTTGGAAATACTGGTTGTGTTCGGCCACTTTTCATTAGTAAGAATTTATGTAATCCTTTTCGCTATCAATTAGTAAAACTATTGCTAGATTGCACCGATAGTTTTGCATGTAATTATGTCGAACTCACCGACTTAGACCGAGGGCTCATTGAGCATAAGCTTCCTATGAAAAAAATTGTAAACCTCGGAAGCAACCGCCAAGAAGAATGGCGGTGGATACCCTTCCTAAAGTGAAAGAAGAGGTGGAACAGCTGTTAAAAGGCAGCTTTGTCCGACCAGCTTGGTACCCTGATTGGGTTGCCAATATCGTGCCAGTGCGAAAGAAGAATGGAAAGCTCAGGGTTTGCATCGAGTTCAAGGACCTAAATGAAGCAACTGCTAAGGACAAGTATTCGATGCTTGTGGTCGAATCACTGTTAGATGCCTCAATAGGATATGGAATCATATCATTGATGGATAGGCATTCGGGATATAACCAGATCCACATTTCGAAGCAAGACGGCCTTTCGGTGTCCTAATCCGCTAGGGCTCTATGAACGGCTCATTATGCCGTTTGGATTGAAGAATGCTGGAGCACTTACCAACGCGCCATGAATCACATATTTCACGACATGATCGACAGATTCGCAAAAGTGTATATAGATGATATTATTATGAAATCAAAAGGAGAAACCGACCACTTGGTGGATTTGAGGCAGGCTTTTGAAAGGATGCGCCTGCACAATTTATGACTCAATCCCCTGAAGTGCACGTGTGGGGTTTCAACGGGAAATTTTTTATGCTTCCTTATCCACCAGAAAGGAATATAAATCGATCAGAGCAAGACCCAGGCAATAATTGAAGTAAGACCGCCTAGCAATAAGAAAGAGTTTCAAAGATTGTTGGAGCAGGTCAATTATTTGCAGAGGTTTATAGTAAACTTGGCTGACAAGGTAAGATGTTTTTTCCCATTGCTCCACCTGAGGCACAGTGAGGTATTCATTTGGGGGGAGGATCAATAGAAGGCCTTCGGCATCATTAAGGAGTGCTTGACCAAACCAACGGTCATAGTGTCACTAATGGCCGGTAAACCAATCAAGGTAAACATATTGGCCACAGAAGATTCTATCGGTAGTCTACTCGCTCAAGAGAATAAGGAGGGGTAGGAGCAGGCAATCTATTATCTGAGTAAAACCTATCCGACGTCGAAAAACGATACCAGCCGATAGAAAATATGTGCTTATCCTTTTACAACGCTTGCACAAAGTTAAGGCGTTACCTCTTTCCTTCCGAGGTTCAACTTATTAGCAAAGTTGATATTTTGAAATATATGCAGACGAAGCCTGTATTGAAAGGACGAGTAGGGAAATGGATATTAGTCTTGTCCAAGTTCTATATAACATATGTACCGATAAAGGCAGTGAAAGGGCAGGCAATAGTAGATTTTCTGGCCGATCACCTATGCCTAACTACAGGGCTAGAGGATGATGAAGAGGTGATCAGCTACGTATGAACCAAATCACGGACCCTATACTTCGATGGTTCCAGTACAAGGCAGCATGCCAGGGCAGGCATCGTTCTTGTATCACCAGACGACATTTGTTTTTACTTTTCGGTGGCCATTGATAACAATTACATAAGCAATCAGGCCTAGTACAAGGCTTTGATACTCGGCATATAAATCCTTATTGATATGGGAGTACTTAGCATAAGAATCTTAAGTGATTCCGAGTTGGTGATCGAACAGAAATTCGGAAAGTTTCAGTGCTTGAGCATAAATTTGGTAAGATATATGGAAATGGTCAAAAGATTGCTCATAAGTTTCATTGAGGTTCGCGCACAGCATGTCAGCAGGGAGTATAATAGTAAAGCAAACGATCTTGCTCAGCTGGCATCCGGCTAGGGAAGGATCTTAATGGAACCAGATACTGTCGTGAGAGTCGGCCAAAAGGATGTCGGGTCCGGAGGTACAACTTGGTTAGTATGGGCGGTAGACGCCAGCGATGATTGGCGAAAACCTATAACGGAGTACTTAGCGAGTCCCATTACGGAGACCGACAGGGGGTTGCGAAGAACAGCCTTACGGTATTCCTTAATCGAAGGGTTCTTATACCGGAAGAACTATGACTATTTGATGCTTCGTTGTCTCGATAAAAGTGAGTCAATGATAGTAATAGGATAGGTGCATGAAGGAATAAGCGGTGCTCATCAGGCCGGTATAAAAATGCGTTGGTTGATTCATCGGTATGGCTACTATTGGCCGACTGCCATAGCTATGCGAAGGGGTGTCAAGCTTATCAGGAACATGGGCCTATCCACAGCGTGCAGGTAGCCGACTTCAATCCTGTGGTTAAACCGTGGCCATTTAGAGGTTGGGCCATGGATTTGAAGAGTGTGATTCATCCCCCATCCTCTGAGGGATGTACGTTCATAATTATGGCCACAAACTACTTCAACCATGAATCAGAAATTGGTCATCGAATTCATAAAGGAAAATATAATTCATAGGTTTGGTTTCCCAGAAAGCATAACAGTCGATAATAAAACCGTGTTCACAAGCCAGGAGGTGCTGGAGCTTGCGGAGACCTACAAATTCCAAGTTCACTATAAAGACCTCACGCACACACGCCTTTGGTTTTGAAAGAACGGTTTTAGAAATTCGGCGCAAGCGAGCTCGGTCTCATTTTAAAATATAACCGCAAGTGCACAGCTCGTTGTAGTTAGCTGGCAAGTACAGGTCGATCCACAATGAATTGGAGATTAGGGGTTTTTACGTCAAGTTCAAAAGAAAAAAAATTGGTTTGAGTTTGGATTGCCACGAAATTAAGAAAAATACGAAGTTACAAGAAAAAGGTTAAAAGAAGGTGGTCGTGGCTTTGGTTTAGACAAGTGAATCATGACAAGGTCTTCGACGCCTCTTGATCATGAGTATTCCTTCCACTTTGTTAGATTCGATCATGAAGCATGGCTTATCAAAACAGTTGCGAAGCATAAACCATCGAAATGATACGATCACAATGCGGGAAATGAACTAGTTCATTACATTTTCACTTACCATTTTTATGACCAAGTATGATGTATCAAAACTAAGCACAAAGGTTAGCAAGCATACAACATCAACACACATCAGTTAGAAAATAAGAAATAAAGTGTTTTAGTATTAATCTTGCTAAGTAGGTGGGTGATAGTATAGGGTATATGCTTGATGAAGTGTCAAGCAACATAAGCAAAATACCCTGTCTAAACTACCTAGCAAGCTTAACACTGCTCTTGATTCTAAGTTTAAGGTTGCAAAATGGAGGAATTAAGAGAATAGGGTATAAGCTAATAGGTTACCAAGTAACCATGGAAGATAAATACACTATCAATCAACTACGAAGTTGCAAACTTAAAGTTATAATCTAATTTTAAGCACAAATCATAATCAAAGAGAAATGAGAGGAAGATTTGGCCATTCATCTCTCATCCTCACCATTGCCATAGTCAAAAGATTACTCAAATATCACAAAAGAGAAAATGAAAACACAAGAGAAAGAAAAATATAACACAAGAACAAGTAAAGATCTATTAACACTTGAAGAGAAGCTTGAGGTACATGGAAGGTTATCAACTTCACCCTCCTTAATGGAGCTCTCAAATGAGAGCTTCAAGAGGAAAGAAGAAGAAGACAACCATCGTTTTAATCCACACAAACTCTCCTCTCAAAACTAAACTAAAACTTGTACGAAAGAATGGACCCCTTCTCTGTTCTGAACTGGAGTATTTATATACTCTGAAATGAAAATCCAAGGGTGTTTTATGAAGCCATATGAAGTTACGAGAATAACCTTGAATCCCGAAAAACGTTAGCGGCAATACGCCGGCTAAACTTTCACGCATCTTTTAGTAGTTGCTACGAAACTGCCGCACGTTTTGGGAGATGGGCCTCCAATTTTCTCCAGTGCTCTTCCGACATCAAAATATGATTTTTAGAGTACTTTTCTTCTGATTCTTACTTTATTTCATTCTGAGGTTAAAGGATAGAGATAAGGGCAAGTGAGCAAGTTGTATGTCAATTTCTTCACATCACCTTACCCCTTTATGATTTGTGATCATTGTGTACCATGTGTTGTGCCAACTTGCACCATGGCAGCTCCACTTGCACCATCATTGTCACATTTATGTCCACACTTGATCACTTGAACAAACTTGTATCATGTTGGACCATTTAGGATATTTTTGTACACACACATGATATTGTTGCTAAACACCTTAGGCTTGATCGATTTTCCATCCCGGTTGCAGTATCGGCTTGATTCTGTCGTAATCCATACATGCTGTGCATTTTTTCCTATGTTTTTGCCTATTTACCTGTAACTTATAGTAATAAGCAAACATAGATTAAATACCACTGTTTATTAACAAAATGATACGGAATGAGCAGTATTAAAATGCAATTAATCGTGCCGAACATTCACCATTCAACGCCATACTACACCCAGACCAACGGTCAAGCCAAATCTACTAACAGGCAGCTTAAAGAGAATATTCAAAAAATGATCGAAGATACAGGGAAACCACTTGAATGTTATGAGAAGTTTTCAAAAGTCCTTTGGGCCTATAGGACCTCCCAAAGGACAAGTACCAGGGTGACTCCTTTTTCTCTGACCTACGGCCATGATGCAGTACTGCCTATAAAGGTGCAGGTGGCCTCCTACAGACTCAGCCAGCTGCACAATCTAGATTTTGACTTTGCCATGAACAATGAACTAGAAGATTTGGATAAGTTGCGCTGCGCAGCTCTGGGCCGGCTTCAGTTTCAGAAGACCAAAGCGACAAATAGCTAAAAAAGGTGAAGTTAAAGTCCTTTCAGATCGGCGATAAAGTTTAGAAAACTAAATTACCGATCAATCATAAAAATGAGTTCGATATATGCCCAAGTGGAAGGCCTGTACATAGTCAATGAGGTGTTAGGAAAAGGGGCATATCGGCTACAAGATATTGATGGTCAGATCCATTGCCGACCTATAAATGGAAAAAATTTAAAGAAATATTACCCAGAACTATAGGAATTACACAACAGATGACCAGCAAGAAAGGAGATGTTTCATTGATAAAGTTGAAAGATCCAAGGCCGATCACAACAGATCGATCGGCTCAAGAAGGGTACATCATAAAGCTAACAGTTAAGGATCGCGGTCAGCTGGTCTGGTTCACTAGAGGATGCATCAAAACCAAGACCGAGTACTTCATCAAGGGCAGTGGTTTCACAACTGAGATCACCTAGGCGTTCTCGACGTTGCTGAGTATCAGGGACCATCGCTAGTTCTTCCTCCAGTATTTTCCTTCGCTTATGAGCCACAGACAGTCCCTTCCTAACCGGGATAAGCTCATGATGGTCACCTCGCTTTTCAGCTTCAACTGGCTCTACCTCATAAAAGGCTAGATCAGCATCAGCATCTTTGATCTCCTCGATTAGTTAAGAACGTCGGTGCTCTAAATCACCTACCTCCGAGGAGAGCAAGCCAAACGCCTGACATGGAGGATTCTTTTCATTCTGAGAAAGCAAAGCATAGAATAGGGTCCTTTGCTAAAGAAACGCTCAATGCACCAGGGGGCAGCAATGGATAAGGTCTGGTCGTTAATGGCTCCCAGCGAGTGGAAGAACCGAAAACGACGGGAGTCACTTTCGTAAACGGAAAGCAATGGCTTGTCAGGGAGGGCTAGCATCACGGCCAAGACAGAGCACAACATTATCCGACAAAGGGCTAAATCGCCACTTCTTAGGGGTTTCTCCTTTGTAGCAGAGAGGCGATGAAGAACGAAAGAGTAAGTATGATGATCATAGCGCGAGAGTTCCTCTTGAACGACCCTCAGGGGAATGTTATCAGCAATGGTATCGAGGAGTCTATGGCTAAGGCCACCAAGGTTTGAAAAGGAACTTTCCATGGGGTTGATGGTGAAACTTTCCTAGTAAAAGACGATCGTTTTTATAAGCATTCCGGTCAAAATAAGCATTTAGTGTGGTGGTCAAAGAGTTGTATTAGAGAATTGACAACACGCACACGCTAACAAAGGAAGATAAGTTACCACGCTCAAAAATTTTAGGAAAGGCCTAGTTAATGTTATCATTAATGAAAATCGAAAGGAAGTCCGATCACAAAAACTGATCGGATCAACTAGAAGAGGAAGATCGATCACAAAGGAGATCGATTGGCTCGACCAATAAAAAGCAAAAATATATATTAGAAAACAAAATGATAAAAACATAAAGCGACTGGAGGTTCGTCCGAGCGTTTTCTTTCTCCCCACGAGCAAAAATATATATTAGAAAACAAAATGATAAAAACATAAAACGTGCCGTAAGAAGGGTGAGGATGCGCAATACCTAGCCACGGTCAAGAAAATTGGTGCCGAGACGAAACTGTGGAGGGTCTTCAAGGCAGGGGCATTGGAGGTTCGTCGCGGCCGGAGGGGAGGTAGGATGTTTCGACATGGAAGAGGAAGAGATTAAGAAGAGAAAGAGATTGGTTATGGGAAAATTTGAAGGAGGTGAACCCCATATTTATTTGATTTCACACAAACCGATTCGTATTCATATGAAGACTGTTCTTAAGAAGGGCGAGGTTGCGCAATACCCAGCCACGGTCAAGAAAATTGGTGCCGAAACGAAACTGTGGAGGGTCTTCAAGGCGGGGGCGTTGGAGGTTCGTCATGGCCGAAGTGGAGGTAAGATGTTTCGACATGGAGGAGAAAGAGATTAGGAGGAGAAAGAGATTAAGAAGAGAAAGAGATTGGTTATGGAAAAATTTGAAGGAGGTGAACCCCATATTTATTTGATTTCACACAAACCGATTCAGATTCATATGAAGACTGTTCGATTCCCAAAATCCGCCAAAAGTTGTCAGAAAAACGGTTCGTTTTAAAGAAAATCTTATCAAATCCTAGAGTAATAATTTCACAGAAACTTTTTAAAGTTGGTAAAATATTTCGATAAAATATTTAAGCAAATACACTTTAAAAATGAAAGTCCAGTTACAAAATCACAGAGAGATACCAGTCCAAAACATGAAGGGCGATCATAAGATATCTCGGTCGGCTCAACCCAATGAACAAAAGAGTTCGGGCATCACATTTACAAACCGAGCCTGGCCCTTACTTTGGCCACTAGTGTCGGCGTTTCCGCATTCAAAATTTCAAGATTGTGACGAAAAGAGCGGAGAGATTGTTTCCTCCTGGAGTGACCCTGGGCCAGAAAGGCATGGCGGGCTTGCATATCCTCCCGTATTTAGGGTTTGTTCTGAAGCCGATCTTCCACCTTGATATGCCTCTGTTCGACTACCGCAAGCTGGACATGAAGACCTTAAACCTCAGTAGCGGAACGGTCTTGATCATTATGGAGAAGGGAAGATAAGTCCCCAAGTTTGCTGACAGTTGCTCGTACTCGTTGAGAAAATTCTGGTTCTATACCATGATGCTGACGTTATGATCATAAAAATCATATTCCTCCATGAGCTGCTCCACTAGGTCTTTCACTTCACCGACCGTGCTTAAGAGAGGTTCTGACGGCGTCAGGCGGAGAATCATGTTTGATACCTTCTTTAGGATGGAACAAGATAAATCCCCGATCGGCCCAACTAAAGCATCTAGCATCTTTCCTAGACTGACATGTATTTCTTCCGGGGCCAAGACGGTAAAAGAAACGTCCGACCAAAGAAGAAGTAGCTTTGGCCAAAGGAGTTGGAACTGGTTAGGGAACAATAAGATTTGGCGCAAATGTCGGTTGAACATTAGTATCCTGAAACATAGAAGACATGAGTCTCAGGATGAGTAAATAAGCAGCATGGACAGTATCGCATCTTACCTAACGGTCGAGGGGAGGCGATACTTCATCATCGGCTATATCAATGATAGCCGGCGAAGATGAGTGAGGAGCAGACACGATAGCCTCCATCTTAGGTGCAGGGGCGAAAGGACATATCATTAATATGGCATCCAATACAAAATTTAAAGAAATAGCAGCAGGGTAAGGATACATGTACTTGTTGCTCTGCGCTAGGATCAACGGGAGCTGACAGATTCACGGGTAGGGAAGCTCCAATGCCTGGACTAGCAGCTTCTTGCTCGGCATCCGGAGGAGAGGCTTGGGAAACTCCACCCTCGGTGCCTGTAACATCGGTCGAGGGGTCCGGCGAGCGAGTATCAACCGAGGGCTCTTCTATACTGGCACACCTTGGCCGGCATGCAGCGGCTCCTCTTCAGAAGTAACTTATTCTATTTCTCCTTCATCGATTTCTCTTTCGGTGCCCGCCTCACGATCTTTCGGTAAGGACGGTAAGTGAGTCACTCTTTGTTGTGATAAAGAAAGGAGAACAACCTGAATGGCCGGGACGAATTAGGCACACGTGCGTTTTCTGGTGGCCTGCTTCGGCCTTAAAGGTCCGTTAGCCTTTTCCTTTCCCTTTCGACTAGAAAAAGCTGGGGGAGAGTGCGCCTGAAATAGCAAGGGTAGCTGAGGCACGAGTATTCCGCACTATAGAAGAAGATCAAGGTTGTTCGGTTGACCTTGAAACTTCCTCCTCATCGAAGTTTCGGTGAAGAGATAGATTGGGAAGCTGGGGCACGTGAGATATGACCTGGTCATAGGGTCGAGAGAAGAAACGAACCTAAAATGCTAACCACGAGAAAGTGAAGGCGGGAAGATGAACCACGTACGAGGCCGAAGAAGGTTTGTAATCAATACAGTGGTCGGCAGTTCTCAATTGGGAAAACTCGAAAATTCCCCTCACAAGATCATGATCGGGAAAGACGGGGTCTCAACGACGAAAGGTAACCGAGTAAACAATGGGGACAGAGGTGCCCTGTGCCATACCGAATTTCCGAGCAGCCATATAGGGGTGATGAGCCTCAACCCCATTAGTTTTATCTTCCAGGATCACACTGAGTAAGAGATCCCTCGGAACGAGAATACTCCTGTAACCCCGGAGACAAGGTGTAATTTTTGACCATATCGGTGTGGAGGGGGATCGTTCTCCTCGTCTCAATAGAATTTGCGGAAGTATTGAGAAAAGCGAAGTGCTGCCAAAAAGGGAATTCTGGGATTATAGCCTCCGGCATGTTACGGAATTCTAGGAAATACATCAGCAACCGCAATTGAAGGATCCAGAGAGGGCCAGGTTGGTTGTGGATTTGGTGTAGGCCTCCCTCGGTCCAAAGGTTAAGGCAACGGTAGAGGTTCGAGAGAAGAATCTGGCCGAAAGAAAGATTATTTCCCTCGACCAAAACGATAGACAGGGGAAGATACTATGGGGACGGGTTTTAGTGGTAGTCATGAAAATGTTCCGACTTAGCAGAACAGTAGGAAGGTTATATGCTCGTCTTTAGAAACATCACTGCACGGATGCTTGTACCTGCTTATAAAACTTCCGAAAGAGCCTTTTGTTGGTGCTACCACCGAGGTCCGGTTCTCGTATTTTTTTTGAGGAAGTGGGTTAAGGCGGTTTCGAATGTTGACCTCATAAAGTAGCTGCATATCAAGAAGAGTGAGAGTGGATGGAACGAAATAGAAATGAAAGTTGTTCGAATTTCGCGACCAGAAAAGAAAAGACGTAGACAATAAATCTGTTTTGAAGGGAAGAGGTCCCAAAGAAAAGGCTAGGAGTGAAGAAATGCCCTGGTTGGTACTTCGGGTATACCATTTGATACCAATTATCCCATCCTTTCGAGACATTCATGAGCCATATATCTAGGACCTTTTCAAGACAGGAGCCGAAGGATTCTAGCGTTGGAGAGCCGACCAAACTGCACGTCCGAAAAGAGATGAAGGAGAATCTTAAGCTTGTAATTGGCACCTGTATCAAGGAGTTGGACTACAAAGTCGGCGGCGTCTCGGAGGTATATTGAGGGCCCATAGATGCATGGTAGGAGCATGAGAGGCTCGAGGGGGTCATCCCAGTCAAAAGTGGAAAGGGACAGACTGCTTCCATACGAACGATGTCTGACCACCGTAGGAATTCATAGCGATATGGGACTGGGACTATGGGGTTTTCACAGAAGATTTCTTCCTCTGGAGGAAGCTCTTCAGATGAGAGGTTCACAAGTGAGAGAGTGATCACTGGGGGAATCACAAATTTGGGCGCCATCGAAAATGACTAACGGGTCGGAGAAGGCGACGGTGGAAGAAGCAGAGGCCTTGGTATATTCTTGAGTGAAAAGGGGTGGATTTGGAGAAAATGGAGAATACTCTCCTCAGATTTGGTCCAGGGTTAAAAAGGATCGTCGACCGGCTGATGAGTGACTTGTGTCCCGATCGATTGGTGGATACAGAGCTGCTGATCGAAACTCCTGCCATGATTCAAATTTGTTTTATTTGGTGCGAAGAATAAGAAGATATGCCATCCAACGTCAACGATTTGATCACAGAAGACACGGCATATCGATCGCATTAAATGCAGAGGCCGCTAGAGTAATTCATATATGCTCGGCCTTGAAGTGCTTCGGCAGAAAACACGTGAAGGGAAAGATGTTTGCACAAAAAAGAAGCATCCGGTTGGATGGGCCGAATGAGGAAGGATAGAGAAAGGATAGTTCGGCCTAAACCCTTAGGGCCAAATCGGTTACTTAAGGAACCAGTCTTAGATAGTCGAGGGAGATAGAAAGATTAGAATAGGGTCTCATAAGAGATTTGCAATCAAACAAGAACCGGTGATTGCGAAACTTAAGCATGAAGCAAGAGTGTAATTGGCACTTGTATCAAGGAGAATTTAAGGTTTTAGATTACTTCCTACAAACCCTAGTTTTATAAAAACAAGAGTTGAAGGCGAATGAAAAGAGATGAATCTCTGAATCAACCAATTATCAATTCTCCTAGTTCTAGGGCTTCTCAGCCACCCTATCGTAGTTCATGCAAGCTAATTTCCGGCGACTAACGCCATCTACATCAAGGCCCTGTAGAGACTTGGGACGACCAGCCCTTCTCAATCAAGTATACATCCACGTTCCTTTAGATCTGCAGAAAGAAGAGAATCAATATGAAGGAACGCCCCTTGGCCCTCCTTTCGGCGCTCCAACACTCATATAGCGCCAATTGGAGCATAGCCGAGGGCGCCAATGGCCGGATCATGGTTGTTATCATGCCTAATAGAGGTTCAGACGTCATCCATCCCTACTCTCGTAACATGGTAATATGACTGATCTCGGCCTCTGACCGTATCGAACATGGTGGTCCCAACACAGGGAATTTAGATGTCCATTCTTGCCCTTGCGTTGTGATTCCATGATTGGTCTCGATCTAGACTAGACGATCGGCCCTCCGCTCGGTCTGCTAATAAACGATCGAGCGATTTAAACGTCCATTCCTGCGCTCGGGTAATGAGAGCAAGCCGAGCGGTGTGGCTGATGTATCATGATTTGGTTTGAGACTCGTTGTGGAAGAGATTTAGCTGTCCATCCCTGCTCTCACACTCGGTCTTCAAAGCAAAGTCATGATCTAAGGGTTTAAGAGTTTGTTTTTATTATCAGATCATATGTAACCATAACCCAATTTTTATCAATAATATGATGGCTGGATGACTATTATCTTTGCTGTCTTATTTATAAATTATGTTCATGCAACCAAAAGGTTTATTTCTATTTATTTAAGGAAGAATATTCTTCCCTTCCTCTAACGGCTCATCCGTTGAAGAAGATAATATCGTGCTAATTATTTTTGTCTCTAGTGCAGATCTAATTTTAGAGCGAACAACTAACAAACGAATTTTCCCTCTTGCTAATATTTTTTCGACGGTAATCTATTTCTAAAGGGGAACGAATACATTATCGGAGGAAAGTATAAAAAGCATAAATTTAATTGGGCTAAAACATAACAAGGAAAACATTACTAAGGGATATATCCCTTGGCAATAGTGGTATTAGCAACAAAAGAAATAGTGAGAGAAAACATTGTCGAGTGATATATCTCTTTCGAATGTTTCCCTCGGTATTTCTTTTGTTGCTAATGCGACTATTGTCGAGGGATATATCCCTTGGCAATAGTGGCATTAGCAACAAAAGAAATAGCGGGGGAAAACATTGTCGAGGGATATATCTCTTTGTAATGTTTCCCTCGGTATTTCTTTTGTTGCTAATACGACTATTGTCAAGGGATACGTTCCTCAGCAATATTTTCCTCATTAAATTTGTCCCTCGCAAATGTTTTTCCTCGCTATTGCAGCACTTCTACTAGTGATCCCTGCAATTGGGGAATTAAGTTTGCCATTTTAAATTTTTTTCCCCATTTGATGTATATAACTTCGAGTAAATATACATTGTTGTATGTTCAGTTTTTTCTTCTAGAAAATAGACTGGGTCAATAAGACACTAGCCTAACAGAACATTTTATTGAAGATGCAATGAGAAAAGTTACAATTAGTACAAGCTGGCAAGGTAAAAATAAAAACGTTTAAGAAAATTCATCCTTCAATTAAAAGCAAAATATCGTTACATATAGATTTTAAAACAGCCATATATCTGCAATTATCTTCAAAAACTTCAACAGATTATACGGATACGGTTGAAATTTGATTTAAATTTGGATTTAGCTAGGGATTAAATCTAATTCACTACTACAATATCCACTTGCCCCTACAGATTTAGCCGTAGGGACAAACCGTAGCCCCTGCGGCTTAATCCGTAGGGGCATAAAATAGCTCCGTAGGTTGAAAAACCACAGGTGAAAGTATTTGTCGTGAACATATCCCTGCAGAGTAAATATTGCCCCTACGGAATAATCCGTAGGGACAATTGGCCGTACGGATTATTCCGTAGTGATATAATCTCTTTTAATTTCTCTTTATAAAATAAAATAATTGTCCCTACGAAGTTCTCCGTAGAGCCTTCTAAATGTCCCTACGGTGTAATTCGTAAGGACACGTTTTGGCCATGTTACTGAGTCCATAGGGATAAAATATCAGATATTCTGATATTTTGTCCCTACCGATAAATGTATAAGGGCGAAACGTGCCTCTACGGATTAATCCGTAAGGGCAACTGTTTCTCCTACGGATTAATCCGTAAGGAAATTATATCTGGGTTTTTTTAAAAAGGGCTTTCCGTTTTTCCCCGTTCTGTGCACAATAATATATATATCATAAAGTCAAATATATAAATATTCATAAACAACATCTCACGCATAATATATAAAAAAAAATGAACAAACAGAATACGAAATCAATTTAAAATCATCGTAAACATCCAAACAACTACCAATATCGTCCAAAATATATAATATGTATCAAATAAGTACATCCATCCTCAAAACTATAAGTAAACCTATCTTAGCTCAATCCAGCTCCTCCACCACCAATGATCGCCGTAATCAGATGCATCTGCTCCTTGGTGCAGTTTTGGATCATCAAAAACTCGACTAATGAAGAAGCGGTCTGTGCAAGAGTCTGAGTGGTCTGTGCAGGAGTCTGAGTGGACTGTAGAATTATACGAGTGGCCTATGCAGCCGCAGCCGAGGTAGTGGCTTGCAGAGCCGCAGCCGAAGGAAAGGCATGTGGAGCCGCAGCCGAAATAGCCTGCCGAATCTATAAAATTTTATATTTGTGTAATAAACGAGTAAGAACGGTGTATTAGATTTTAGTCGAATTCGTATAATAATCGGATTATTACGGAACCACGAATTTATATATACTTTGTTGAGATTCTACACGTTCTCTTGAAATTCATATGTTATGTATGAGAATTTATACTTGTTGAAATTGCACACATTCAGGGCCATGCTTTTTTCCCCTAATCTAAGAATACTTAGGGACTTAGGTCTAGTTTGGGTATTTGGTTTGGAAAACCGTAGTTTATTTTAAGTGGAGATAGAAATGATGCTTACTCTTATCTATAAGCCCATATCTCTCCTTAATTGTTTAGTTTTGATTGGATACTTGGTTTTGGAGTTATCTAATTTATAAAGCAATGTTTTCTTCTCAAGTTTTGAGTTTAGATAATCATAAATTTATAAACTCCAAAATAAAGAAAGATGGGGTATGGTTATGATTATAGAGTTCAACTTAATTAAATAGTTTTATGTAAGCCAGATTAATCAAATTTAAGTCTAAAACAAAATAAGCTCAGGCTACTAATATTGCATATGCTACTATCTATACTGTGATATAATATTTTACTAATAAGTAATATACGTACAAATATCTCTTCAACTCCTCAATGGTAGTCTTCAATACGGCAACATCATGCTGCAGACGTCGCTCACGGGGGGTAGGGGGAGTAATCGCCAGAGTGGAGATAAACTTCATATGGGCCCTACTAGGACCAAGTCCCCAGGCTCTCTCCCAACCTCCGCGATGCTCTCCGTGTGCAGCGTCTAGAACTTATCAGTATGATCGGATCAGTCTGTCCACTGAAATCGATCCCCGATACCTCTGCCTGCTCCACCGACCGCTCCTACACCCACGTTAAGAATTAAAACATAAGTATATATATCATTTAAATTTGAGCTTATCAAAACAAAAATTTCATTCAAATTAGAATAAATATTAAAACTTACGCAATACTCCTGAGTAGCAGTGTCGAGGAATCGAAACTCGTCCATGGCGGGATCTGTCGAGATGCCGTGGACGGCAAGATACGCGGTCAACACGCTCGGTGTACCACCCTGCGCCAGGGTCTGAGCTCTCTGCAATTCGCCAAAAATTTACATATATTATAAAATAACTCTTAATATTGCATTATATCAAAATAAATCTATTGTAATTTACCGATGTCTCCATTGCACGAGTAATGTTTCTCGAGCCACCTGTGTAAGTGGGGCGACCCCTCTTCGCTGACTTCCTATTCTTCTTATTTTGATCGACCTGTTTCTGCACAACACAATCTGTTTTAGTTTATTAATTAAGCAACGCAAAAAAAATAAATTATATATTAAACAATGAATTGCATTTAAATTACAAAGTTGTTTGCGCTCAGACTTATAATACTAGCACAAGAGGGGCCATGTATCTACGTCGACTCTGGCAAAGGCCGGAGAATGTAGGAGAGCCGCTCTCTCCGCCTCGGGGGTCGCCAGCCATAACATGTAGCAATCGATCTTCAGCTCGTTTCTATTATATCGGACCTCAGATTGCATGTTCTTCATAAGGCCCAGGTAAAGAGCGTGAAGATCGAGCACACTGTCAAGATGATCAGGGTCGGGTACATGCTAAAAGTCGTAATCCAACTGCAAATACAAGAAAATAATGTATTTAAATTATAAGTGCTAAATAATAAAAAATTAATTTGATAAGTCAAATAAAAATATATATTAATACCCGAGCCTGATCATAGAAGAGGGCAAGCGAGTGCCGGTGCTGATCGCCCTACTCAACATGAAGAGGATACTTCTTTTGGATGCGGCTCCCATCCCCATATACCGGCCGAACCTCTCAACATAATCGCCGGTACAGCGATAATCGGGGGTAAAGAAAAGGGGGAATGGAGCTTCCTGTTGCTCTATCGGGTCTCAGCTTGTAGGACTGATTTAGGCCTCGAGTCCCCCTCTCGGGGTGGGGCTATCCTGCATCTACAAGAAATATCAAGTCAAGCAATATCAAGACAAACGGTATTTAGAAATCAAGGATTAACTAAAATTGAAGTGCGGTATACACCTCCAGCGACCGTAGAATTAGCCTGGGCCCGGGCAGCAGCACGAGCGGGACGATAGTTCCTCTGGTGAGGGACAGCCGGTGACCTGAACATGGACGCATCCCCTCCAACTAGAAAATAAATATTGACGATAAAATTACATGAATTTCATGGTTATTCTTAGAGTATATATAAATATTGACGATAAAAGATTTTATATTTAAGAATACTAACCTGCAGACTGTGCGGAGGGTATGGAAGTGGCGGGAGTAGCCTCTGCACTAGATGTGGATGCACCACCTATAGCTAGACAATTAAAAATAGATTATATAAGTAATTGCAAAAAGAATATGTGTATATCTATAATATAACAATCTAAATCTATATGCATTCAATATATGATATATAAACATACCTGCAGGTGTGGTGGTGGCTTCTGCCCGAAATATGGAGGCACCACTTACAGCTGGACAATAATAAATTGATTATATAAGTAATTCCAAAAAGAATGTGTGTAAATCTATAATATAACATTCTAAATCAATATGTATGCAATATAGGATATATAAACAAACTTACAGGTGTGGTAGTGGCCTCTGCCTCTGATGTGGATACACCATCTACGGCTAGACAATCAAAAATTGACTATATGATTAATTTTAAAATAAATATGCGTATATATCTATAATATTACTTTTAAATGAATATGCATGCAATATACCTGGAGGTGTGGTAAAGTCCACACGGAAGGAGTCATCTGAATGAAATACGGATCGGGGTGCAAGACCAGCCCTCTAAAGCTCCCTACGCAGCTCCTCGGACGGCAGAACCGCTCTGCCTCTGCCTCTGCCGCTGCCGCTGCCGCGCCTGGTGCTCTTGCCGCCTCTCGCTGCTCCTGGCGTTGTCATCAGACCTAGATAAAAGTGCAATC
Source organism: Agapanthus africanus (assembly GCA_030015575.1). Taxonomy (NCBI): domain Eukaryota; kingdom Viridiplantae; phylum Streptophyta; class Magnoliopsida; order Asparagales; family Amaryllidaceae; genus Agapanthus; species Agapanthus africanus. The sequence continues at coordinate 213,847,705 of CM057342.1, forward strand.
ATTACATATGCCAGCAATATATGTATAGATCGTAAAAATGTGAAGTAATAATATAACATTACTGATAACCTTTTTCATTTCGCAGACACATTAGACATATCTACTTAGATTTCACCATCAATATCATTCCTAACCCACGTAACCTCATGATCAGCCGAAAACAACCCAACTTTAAAGACAGACGGTCGGAGCACTCTAAGTCTTCTCTCATCTTCATCCTCATCGATGTCCTCTATACGATCCTAAAATTCTGGGACATCGTAAACATCCATGGATTTCCAACGGCATATATAACGACCCTAAAAGTCCTATACACTTTTATTAAATCCAATGTTAATAAAATAGTGTATTTCTGTCCTGGTTTCGAGTTATAAGTTATTTTTGATAAGTTATATACAAGAAACTCCTTGTAGCTCACTGATTAAGACTCTACACTGCTGTCTCATAGCCTACAAGTTTGAATCACATCAGTTCCAATTATTTTTTATAATATTTTTCTTTTTAATTTTTCGGAAGCTCAAGAGTTGCACGTGCATTACACAGAGAAACGAAGAGTTGCAAATAAATCAGATAATAAAAACGAGACATAAATACTCAAATAAAGGCACTGCACGAACTACGAGGAAATTGCCTCATTTTTTACCGCCGGTTTTCGCTCAAAACCGCTATCGGCGGGTGGAATAGCCCCAAACTCCTCCATTTATTGCCCGTGCACCCCTTCAGCTCCCCTGTACTCTATTTTCTTGTTTAATTTCTCTGATTTTAGCCAGAGACACATCAATTCCCCCATTAACACTATTTCGATTCTTTTAATTCAATTCAATAAATTCACACACCTTCATTTTTTCTCTATAAATACCTAGACCAGTTCTAGCTCTTCCCTTAGGTATACCACTCTCTCAAATCTATTTTCTCTCTCAAAATTCTCAAGCACTTAAGTTCCCTCAAGGAGTCGAGCATGTTTCTTCCCTCTCGCGTCGTCGTTCCCTGAAGATTGTACATCTCTCTCCTTTGCTCCACAACTCGCTCAAGTGACATCTGTAGATCGAGCTCGCCCCCTAGTCGCATTCACGGTCTCGGTTCTACAAACCAAGACCTCTACCTTCTTTTTCGTTCGTACGAGTACGAACGCGCAAATGTAAGTCCTCTCATCCTCTTTTCTTTCCCTCTTATATACTCACTTCTACTTTTACATGTCGCCACTCCACATCACCTGTAACTACGCTAACTCCCCCTCTACTTCTTTCTCTTTTGCTTCTACTCATATATCGACATGAAAGAATACGGTATTATAAATAAGTTTAATAAAAAAACTAATATATTCATTATAATTCGACATGTTCATCATAAATTTCATGCCATGATCTCAAGAAAATACGAATTTACAAGTCTATCCATGTCTTATAATTTTTTATATGATGTTTATTATGTTAAATAACCTGTAGATTACAAATAACGAATAAATACCATGAACTTTAAAAACTACCCTTTTATCGATATCTAGAATATATACCTCTAGAAATTCACGGGGTAACGACTTACCGCACTCACAACGCTGTGCTTTCATAGCACTAGGTTCTAAACATAGGATTTATTTAAAGAATAAGTTTTACATTAAAATACCATACTTGTTTCAAAACGGGTTTCTTTTAAATCGATATTTTAAATCCTTGGCAATTACACCTCTACAACCCTCGTTAGGGGACTCGCTAATGGATGGTGCATATTATCGCACATCCTTTGGATAGTAGAGCGAGATGCAGAACTTCTCACGGAATATTCGGTCTCGAAAGGAAATAAAAATACGGTTTTTAAGAAATACGACTTTTCTAAATAAAACTAAATTTTGGAAATTATATAAAACTATGAATTCGTATTTTCAAAAAAACATATTATAAAACTATATTTTTAAAATGAAAGATTGGAATTTTAATAAAATACCACCAAGTATCCAAAAGAGGTAGTTTTCATAAAAATACCATACACTTTTAAAAGGTAGGTTTTATCACGAAAATACTATAACAATTAAAATAATGTTCATGAAAACCCTAAATATTATAAATCACTCTCAAGATTTATTTCTAAACAATATTAAAGTATTTTTCATAAAACCCCCTTGAGATATGCAAACAATATAACTACAATGTAAACAATCTATAATAAATATTTAAGGACTCTAAATTTATATAGGTTTAAGCGGTATCATTTCTCCCGAGCCCAAGAAAGCCGGAGAAAGTGAGTGCTTGCCTATTCAGGTTAGACAACTTAACGGAGTCATCAATGGCAATTGTCTTGGAAAAATAAACAAATCCTGCCGTCCATATGCAATAGTTGTCCGATTACTCCCAAACTTAAGAAATTCAAGAGCTAAATTCTTTCATAAGATATTTACTCTAATCTGAATACAAACTCAACCAGGATCTAAATTTTAACATAAACATGAACCCTTGATCATGAATCAGAAAACTTGAACTTGAATATCCAAAAACTTGAATACTAGAATACTATGACTTGATATGAACTGAACATTAATACCAGAACACAATGGCTACTCTTGAAACTTACTTGACTCAACCCATGAATACAACTTGACATGAATATATGAACACTTGACCCGAATACTTGACATTGACATGAACTCAATATTGCAACCAGATATATTCATAGATTCGAGCAAGGATGGTAATTTTAACTGTAACTTAGAATACACGGGGTGTTGGGAGTAGTTCAAGTGTGAATCCAATAAAATCTCAGGAGTTCCCCTAGATCATGAATCCATGTCTACTAACACAAGCAAGCTATCATGAGGGCCCATATTTCCTTACTCCTGAATTATATCCTGTTGAGTTTGGAATACATCAACACTATGTTGAAGTCCTGTTACTAACACTTCATTCGAGCACGTTGTTCCTTACCTGTGGATTACAGCCTGTTGGTTTCAAGAACACTCTTGAGATTGGTTGACATTCACCCTTAAACTTACGTTAAATTAGTTTACCTATTTAGAGACCTTTTAGAACACTTACATGCACTTCATGTTACCTACACTATAAGGTCATGCTATACTATGCCCATGTTACTTTGCCATGATATATAGAACTGCATGTTAAATAGAAGTGCCAAGCTTACATTAAATGACATGTTTAAACGCCATATCTCATAGTCTATTGCTTCATGATATCCATTTTTCTTTGTCATCAAACTTTTATACTTCATACCCTTTTCTTGGGGACTTACCGATTGAAAGTTCGTTGACGGGTATTCCACCCATCTTTGTTTCTAAGAATGTTCGACAAATACTATGAAGACTGAGGAGGTGGACACCACAGAGGAGGAGCACGATCAGATCGCAACTCAGGCCTAAACTGATTATCTTTTTCTTTCAGTTTATGTATGCCACCTGTTTAGGCAATTCTTTTCTTGTATTTTCTTTCAGTTGAACTCATGTATTGTAAATGTATCAAGTTTGAATATAAATAAAGTTGTTGACGTCTAAATCTCATGTTAATTTCTTATCATTTTATATTGCTCATTTACGCTTAGCGAATTTATTCTGGAAAATGACCTTCTCGAAATAAATACATCGTGGTCTCGTCATATACCTGCTTCTGTCTTTCGGAAAGCGGGATGTGACAGATTTTGTTGATGGCCTATGCAGGTCTGTTCTGCATTGTAACAACTCTGAAATCTCTGTACGGAAATTCGTCTGTTAGTATACAGAAAAGTATTACAGCCCGAGTTTGAATTATAAGTTACTTTTGTTAAATAAAAGCAAGAAACAACTTATAGCTCTCTAGTAAAACCCTTGCACTGCTGTGACGTAGCCCCTGTGTTCGATTCCCATCAGACAATTATTTTTCTGATTTTTCTTTTTAACTTTTTGGAAACCCAAAAGAGTGCACATGCAATACACGGGGAAATGAAAAGTTCAGAAAAATCAAACATGTGGAAAATGGCATAAACACAGAGAAATTCACGTGGCACGAATCTCAAAACCCAACACCCAAAATCGACCGGCGGATTTGTCTCTTGGGCCGGCAGGGACGGTCAGGATGGAGACAAATTACTCCGTACTTTTCACACTCGTTTCTTCAACTCCCTTCAACTCATCAGCACTATTTGATTTCCCTACAAACAAACAGAGACCTTTCATTTCACAATTTAACATCATTTTTAATGCTTTTTAATCCAAATTTTAATTCCCAAACCCTAATTCTCCAATATAAATACCACCCCATGCCCTAGCTCATCCCCATTCTGAAAATTATAGCCAAAACTCTCTAAAAAGTTCCTAAATGCAAGTGGAATAGAGTGGAGTTAGCGAACAAGTTGATTCCGGCGAAAATCGAAGCCTATTCCAGAGCTCCCGCGACTCCCAAAGCATCCCTCCTCTTCCTTAACCCCTTCTTGACATATTCAAATGGTAAGTGCCCTCCAATTCTTCTCCTTTTCATTGATACTCATTTTAAATCAAATATCGGTAAAAGTGGAGTTATTACCGATATCATCTTTTCTAAAACCTATAACTCTTTTTTCTTTTAACATTTGGTCAAACCAATTTTACTACTTCACTTGTAATGTTAATACTAATGTTTAGAATCATGTTTTACCTAAGAATCTCATGTGAAACAATTCTAATTAAACTATTATATTGAAATACCTTGAACTTTGTTATCATACATTTTCGACTAATCGTTAAACAATACCTTTAGGAAAAAACTTCACAGGGTAAAGACCTACCCCATACGCACACTTGGTTTCATAGCACGATGCCTAATGATATGTATTTTTGGTTCGAAGATAGTTTTTACAATAAAATACCACATAATTTAAAACTGGGTTTCTTTTAAAATAGTATTTTATACTTGTTCCCGCCAAAATCTTCAGCTAAGAGCTGTTAGTTCCTGTTTATGCCGGCTTAAGTTTCGTTTACAGATATGTGTGAAAGCAGCCACATTCATATACACACATGAATACATCAGGGGAAGAACAGGTGTTCAACGACAAAAACAAAGTATTTAATTGAACATTTTATTTTACAGGAAATAGATCACCAAACATGGGATCGAAAGTACAGGGATTCACAAAACTATGAATAAAATTATCTAACTCTCTCTGCCTTCTCTACCATGATAAAGCGGCGATCTTTACGAAGAGTAGCTACCCATCGGTCAGCACCGCATCCATCAGCAAAGACAAACACGACGACCCGCTGAGCCCGTATCTGGCTTAGCAGTAGGACAGAGCGATCCCTCAGAGCTGTGGTGATCAAAAGTGCCTCGTGGAAGCACGCGATCTTGTCTTCAGCGGCGTCGAGCATTTCCAGAGTCATCTCCGCCGGAAGAGATGGAATATCATTGATCACAGACAAGAAAACCATCCGGAACCAAATGGAGCCGATGGGGAGAGGAGATCCTATACGAGTCAAGAGCTCGCACAGCACAGTGTCGCATTGGTCATCCGTAATAGTAGAGTTCACCAAGCGCGCAGCAAAACGAGGAACAATTTCCTCAATGGGCACCTCCCATGGCTGACGGCGAGCATGTGGGCGATTACAAGCCATAGCTCTTCTCTGTTAAAATGATTCTCTAAAAATGAGAGAGAAAAAAAGTATTGCTTCAGATTATGAAGGGAGACATTTAAGTCTAGGCATAGAAAATGCTGTGCATGATGAAACTATTTCCAATCTCTAGGAAAAAGAAGCTTGACTCAAGAAAAGTGAAGAAGGAAGGTGAAAAGACACCTTCAGTAATGAGGCAGCGCCTCACGTGCAAAGCACGAGAGCATTGAGCACCAGCGCCATGAGTCAAAGACTCTAAGGCAGCGCCTCACGTGCAAAGCCCGAGAGCGCTGAACGCCAGCGCCATGAGTCAAAGACTATGAGGCAGCGCCTCACGTGCAAAGCACGAGAGCGTTGAGCGCCAGCGCTAAAGAGTCAAAGACTCTGAAGCAGCGCATCACGTGCAAAGCACGAGAGCGCTGACCGCCAAGCGCTAAGAGTCGAAGACTCTGAGGCAGCGCTCACGTGCAAAGCACGAGAGCGCCAAGTGCCAGAACTAAATGTTCTCCACCGTTGGATCAAAGATCCGACTAAGATGAATAAATTATCAAATTACAGAAGAAAATTCTGTTGAGAAAATACTACTCAAATCTTTCCAGACAGGAAACATTGTGCTCTGTAAATCAGAGCACCGTTGGATCAAAGATCCAATGGTAATTAAAAATCACTAAGATACAGAATGAGTTCTGTTTGGGAAAATATTTCTCCAATCTCATTAAAAATAAGAAAATTGTCTTCTGTAGAATGGAAGCCCTCGGATCAAAGATCCAACGGTGGATAAAATTCCATAAATCAATTGGAGAACTCTCAATAAGAGATTTCCTTAACCGATTCAACAAATCAGCCTCCCCTATATAAAGGACCCAAGACTTCAAGTCTCACGGAGAGGAACCCCCCCCCCCCCCCAAACTTTGAGAAATTTCAGAGAGAAGAGCAAGCTCTCGAAAGAAGAAGAATTTCTTCAAGCTAAATAAAATAGAGAGATCAAAGTATCTCATCAAGAGAAGAAAAACCTATTTCTTTTTATAGATCATAGATCTATAAGACCGTGGTCTTTCACAAAAGAGATCATAGCATCTCATCATAAAAAGTGAGGGGGAAGAACTTAATTCTCTTTAGATCATAGATCTATAAAATAAAGACGAAATCTTTCACAAAAACAGAAGAGATTATAAAATCTTTTATTAAAATAAGAACTTGGTTCTTAGATCTATGAGACAAAGTCTTCTATGAATGAGAATTTAATTCTCAGAGCGCAGAACTGATTAAAGTTGCCTAAAGAGAGCCTTAGTGCTCCAATTAGAAGCGCTTCAACGCTTCAAGTCTGGCGCACAGCGCCGCAGAGCCCTAGCGCTCCAATTTAAAGAAGTGCCTTAGCGCTCCAAAGTTTGGCATACAGCGCCGCAACGCTCTTAGCGCTCCAATTTAAAGAAGCGCCTCAGCGCTTCAAGTCTGGCGCTCAGCATCCAGCGCTCCAAGCACTATTTAAAGGAATCGCCCAGCACTCCAAGGTTGGCGCTCAGCGCCAAGCGCACCGCTTTCTCCTCACGTGTGTGCTATTTTATAGAGAGAGCTCTGCGCTCATTGATTGGCGCTCGGCGCCAAGCGCACCACGTGCTCCTCACGTGTGCGCTATTTTATAAAGAGCGCTCTACACTTATTGACTGGCACTCAGCGCCAAGCACGCCACGTGCTCCTCACGTGTGCGTTATCTCACAGGAAGCGCCTTAGCGCTCTAAATCTGGCGCTCAGCGCTAAGCGCGCTACGTGCTTCTCACATGTTTGCTGAGGAAACATAAATTGTTCTTAAATAAAGCCCCGGAGCCATAATGAGTGCTCAACACTCAATAAAAGACAAAAATGTTGTCAGAACCCAAACCAATGCTCAGCATTGTTAAATAAAAAGGACTGAGCCTAATTAAATGCCCAACATTTTAACTGAATGGGCCGAGCCCAAGTTGGCCACAGATCCCTAATTGAGCTCATATGCTCATAAATTTTTGATCTTGGTCCCAAATTTGACTACAGATCTCCCAACCGACATTGGTTCAAGGGTACATCTCTTCATACCTCTGATATATGTCGTTGTAATTCTTCAACGTCTTCAGAGAGATGGAGGGTCCCAATAACCAATAACTTTTGGTGTATCCCCAAACGGTTGAACCAAAACCACACAGACTATGACGTCTTTAAATTGGACTATGATGTCCTTACACTTTACGGACCGTGGGGTCCTTAAACTCATGGACTATGATGTCCTTAAACCTTATGGACTGTGAGGTCCTTAAACTCATAGACTATGATGTCTTTAAACTTTACATACTATGATGTCTTTAAACTTTCACGGACTATGATGTCCTTAAACCCAATGGACCGCAACGTCCCTAAACTAAAACAATAGAGCCCAAATGCTCTCTTGTTGGATCTAAATGATCCTGTTGAGTAGATCTTAGTCTAAAATTAGACTAACGTATCCTCAACAAATGTTTGAGTTGATCTTAGTCTAAAATAAGACTAACGATCCTTAAACCCAACCCAAATCCAAATCTAAGAAAATACGGATTTGGACTAATCCACGCCCTACGGGTGACAATATAAATTAGTCTCCGGGCAACCAAAAACAAAACAAATACACACGACACGAAGTGACAATCTGGAGAAGGAGAAAGTGGTTACCACGATGCGGTAGCGTAATTAACTACAGGGGCTTGCGCCTGCAGGGAAGAGCATCCCCACAATCAAAAACCCCTCACTGTGAGGGGGAATCTGACGAAGTCTGCTACATCGGCTGCATCCGTCTAAACCTTCGATACATGGTACCATAAATCAACTTGGCATCTTCGGAGAGATAGACGGATAAAACCAAATAGCATCTGCCCCCAAATTCAGGCAAGATGACCTACGCGGTCACGTCTCCATTTTTTGCGGTAAACAGATTCTGGCACGGCCGGTGGGACCTTTTCCTCTTTCTACTTCACACTTCGTGTGTCGTGTTTCGCAAACAAATCGCGGTTTGCTATGGTTGCCCCTGGATTCGAGGTACTAAGATTTGGTGTCTTGCTCCGTGCAGAAAAAAGAAGATACATGGCTTTCAACTGCACCAACTGCAATAATTGCAACAACTCCTGCTCCGTCCTCGCAGGAGGAGTGACCTACGGGCCTCAAGCATCCTCCATTTTTGCGATGCCAGTGGAACAGGTGACTCAGGCCACCACTGGACTGTTCTTCGGGACCATGCTCCCACCAATGAGCTTCAACGCCCCGGTGTCATAGCAAGAAGCTCCAAAGAAGTCGGTCTTCGATCGGCTTGCAACTATCGCGGCCCCTCTCAATAGGTCGCCCAAATCCAACGCCTCAGTCTTTGACAGACTGGGCCAAAACTCCAATGGGCCCGTGAAGAAGCCCACGATACCTAAGGGGGTTATCCCAAAATGGATAGTCATCCTTATTCCAGTAAATGAAATCGTCGGAGAAGCTTCTCCTGCTGAGGGGCTAGTCTTCACAAGATTGGTCGTGCCAACCCCCGCTCCAGGCAAAATCACCAAAACCGCTACCCCTACTCGAAAGTCTGCCTTCGACAGGTTGACTATCCCTTCTCAGCGGACGTCGATCTTTGATAGGCTGGCACCAGCGGCAACCCTTCACCAAAACAGGGGGCATGATGAAGCCACCCCGTAACTGAGCCAGTGCCATCTGCAAGACATGCTCGACGTCGCCACTGGCGCCGAGTGAGGAAAGCTGGGGGCAGTTCCCCTTCTGGATTGACTCCACCAGCTTCGATGGTTGAAGTCGATGCTGTTGTTCCAACTGGGAACAGTTTTGAACCACTCAGGAGGGTCCGCGAGAATTCTCCAACCGCTGTATTGAAAAGATCTCCTCCACCTATGGAGAATGTTACAAAGTCGAAGCCGGAGCATCCCCCTCACCGGCTGTCTTTCGAAATCCACAAGGTCTGGCTGAGAGTCCAGAATTCTGTGATCGACAAGGACTATCCCCGCCAACAGAAGAAGATAAAGACTCAACAAAAAGATGACCATCCCTCTGCCATGCCATGCAAAGTATCGTCTGCTCAGGTGCCTACTGCAATAGCCCCCTCAACTTCAATCATCTATAAAAAGAGGCAGACAGGGAAGATCCCTATGCCTGCGACAAATCTTAAGGGTACTAAACCCAGACGCCCCAAGTCTGGGGGCATGGTGGTGCACACTGTTTATATGGCTTCCGGGAAGGAGGAGAGCCGTGCCTCTGGGGGTCATCGACCACTCACCCGATCGGTAACAAAAGCTCAGGAGCAGGAGATGTTAACGAAGATGGATGCACTCACGAGACATAAGGAAAGCCCCGAAGCATCGTCGGATCAGCGCCAGGAACAGGAAACCGATGCCGAGTTCCTCCGGAGGATGCTAAAAAAAAAAGATCAAGAGGAAGCGGAACAAGCAACCAATATAAAACAAATGGCTCCATTGTTCCAGGATATGGTGGGCATGATGATCCAGTCAGACCCTCCAGCTGAAGATCCGCCAATAATAATCGAAGACGATAGAGGGGAGACGTCAAACCCTCTTCCGGCCTTTTCAGCAGCAAAGGAGGAAACAGTCTCGAAAGCTGCCCTCAATGATTATATAGCTCCACAGATACGAGCCCATCAAGCGAATGAAGCTGCTGGCCAAGTTGTCAGAACTGGGCGGCCCTATCCCAGCTTGTACGATCAGATTAAGTACCCGCTAGGATACACAGTCCCTAAATTTCATGTATATAAGGGGACAGGAAACCCCCACCAACATGCCTCCCAGTTCATGGCTCTGTGCGGCAATACTGGAGGTGACGATAAGCTACTGCTTCGCCAATTCATCGGCATATTGGCAGAGACAGTGTTCGAATGGTATTCAGAGCTTCCCAATGATTCCGTCAAAACTTTTACGGAGATGGAGTTGCAATTCACCCAGTATTTCGCAAGCGCTAGCGAACGCACCCCAATCATGGCATTGATCGATGCCAGGGTGAAGCCTGGAGAAACATGGGTTCAGTACGCGATACGGTGGCGGAACCTATGGTCGAAGTGCGAACGGCGCATAGAAGAGGCTCCTGCAGTAGGCATGTTTGTGGGAAACCTCGACCCGCAGGCGACCATCTCCCAGTTTATGGTGTTCTTCAAGGCGACCACTTTCCAGGCCTTGATCGACAAGATGGCCCAAATGGACCAGATGGGACATAGGCCTTCCTCTTCAAAGACGGAGCCTCAGAATGAAAAGGAGAAAGGGAAAGCGACCTTTGTCGCCAATGCTCAGCAACAGCTGAATGGTCCAAAACCAGCTGATCGCCAAAACGACAGACAGCGATTTATCAATGAAAAGTTAAAGCGTCCTTACTCATTCCCTCGGAATAAAACAAGGAGACTGTTCGAACTGGCGGTGCGCAACAGGCTCATCACTCTACCAGATCCGAGACGCCCACTGCAGCCAGGTGACGTCAACAATCCCAATTACTGCTCCTACCACCAAATAGTGGGCCATCCAATCGAAGATTGCTTCGTCTTTAAAGGCTGGATTGAGGACCAATACCAACAGGGCAAATTCACATTGTCCGAGAATTGGAAAGTAAGCCCGCCCCAGCCGCACGCTCCTAAAAGGGTAGACACGCCGGGGGCATCATGCTCATTTATAGAAGAAGCTCCATGGGAGGTCGCTCTTTCAGCCAAAACGAAAAGAATGCTGAAGGATCTTCAAACATGCCCGGCGATCAGGTGGAAAAGTCCGCTGGAGTCCGAAGTCATTGAGGGAATGCTGAAGCCGCGCCCGACGCCAAGAATTGGTAGCGATAGTCAAAACGCCCATGCCCAGCCGTCAAAATCTTCAAAGAAGAAGAAGAAGACCAAAAAGCCCGTGAAGCCTGATGAAAAGCGCACGGACCTGCAAAAATATATTGACGCACTGGAGAAATACAACCAAAAGGCGCAAACCCCAGTCACACTCCAAGAATTTCTTAACAATATCCTTGAGAGCGGAGATAATAACAATAACGATGGAGATGACTCGTTGTTCATACCGTAATTTTGCATTATTATATTCCTCATTCTTAAGCATTTTACAAATAAACAGGTGCTTATGACCCATGTCTGCTACATAGTTACAGGTTACAGGTTCCCGGAACAAAAACAGTAAAAAAGACAAAAGACGATGCAAAAGTGAGACTACGACCGATAAATGATGGAATCTTGATCAAGCCTATAGTTGGAGAATAAACGAAGATCAGTTCACAAAGAACAAGGTAGCGCAAGGTTCAAGATTTCGACACGAAGCAACGTTAAAAGTCCACTGCAATTATTCACTGCGGAGATCTGGGAGAGAACAAGAAGACATCCTAAAGAACCAACTGATGGAACAGGAAGCAAACGTCAACCAGAAGCAGCAAACCAAATTTCAGCACAAGATCCTCTTACTTGGCCGCGGAACCGCAGCCAAACCTGGCCTATGGCCGCGGTTCCGCGGCCGTGCTGAACCCGTAGTGGCAATAAAATTTACCAAAACGCTTGGCGGCGCTGACTAGTCTTCCTAGGGGTATTTTTGTAAAAGCATACATGCGGCGATTGTAAACCAAGGGTTTTCTATGTCCTATAAATAGAGACCCAAATGCTTGTATTAGGTCATATCTCCTTTCATTAATAAAATTCAGATTTCTCTTGAAGTTTTGGAGAGTATCAATTTGTAAGTGGTTTTTATTTTCTGCCTTAGTTCTTAGTTTTAATTTCTACCCTAAATAGATCTATTCTTTGCCTTAGTTTTAAATCTAGATTAGAATTTTTTATTAAACTGCAGTAGTTAATTCATCTCTTAAAAACGAAAACCAAAATAAAAATTATGTTTTTCTTAGATCCCTTAATGGGCGTGTAGTTTCCTCGCTTGTTAGGGTTAGGAATAGGGAAGGGTTTGAGAGATGAAGATCTCTCACCCCTTTCTTGCCCATCACATGTTAATAATTAGGACTCCATGCACACATCCATATTCCGCTCCCTACGGCATCCTACCCATGAGGTAACGGTGATACCGTAGTATAAAAGACCGGATATGCATGTTTTCCATGGAGGTTAGGGTAAGGATTAAGAAAGGACGAACAAGGATCTAGAAGAAGAAACATAGTTTCTTCCCGATCAGCCTAATACCCTTTATTAATAATTACCATAACTCCTAAAAAGATCTAATTTAAGGCATTGAAAGAGGTGGGAAATTTTATTTTATCAAACTTAAACTAAACCTAATCCTACCAAGTTTCCTAAATCGTAGTCTAAATCAAATTAGTTTTAGTGATAAAGATCCAAACACCATTTTGAATTAGCTCGTTAGAACAACCAGGAAATATACATCATCCCTGTGGACCAACCAGTATTCACCGGCTAGCTACCAAGCGACGCCGTTCTTGATTGCGGTTAACATATATTTTTGATCACAAAATCTCTACAATCAAATGGCGCCATTGCCGGGGAATGGCGTAATATTTCCTTTTTATAATTTCGGGTTAATATAAAATATAAAAATCATAAAAAAACTGAAATAAAATAAAATAAAAAAATTCTATCATCTTTTATTGTTTGAAGGGTTTCTTGTGTGAATCTTTGCAGGATCGACGTACAAGTTCGGATCTGGAAAAATCCAGAGAGCGAATTAGAAAGCTGAAGATCTGGACAACAGAGAATTTCCACAACCGAACCACAGAAGAAATCGGGAGAACAAAACCGCCGCCGCCGCCGCCGCCGCCTTTCCGCCGCGCGACCCCCTTTCCGACAGCGGAACCGCGGCTTTGCTGTGACGTCATCCTCTGCAAAAAGCACTATTTGTTTTCTTTCTCTCTCTTCTGCAAATCAAAGTATATCTTCTGTAAAATCTCTTACAGGATTCTTTCCGCTTAAAAAATCTCCCCCTTCCAATAATTGATCTTGTGCAGGATTCTTTGCGCCGCACTAAAAATTGATTGCAAGTGATTTTTACTATTTTGCATATTTTTAATCGGACTTTAAGGGGCTTGAGACCAATCCAGATTGGGTGGGGATTTCATCACCCTTCCCAGGACCCTAGAAATCACATAAGACATTTGCATTGACCATTATTTAATTAAAAAATACAAGACTCGGCCCTAAGGACGTCGCGCTCAATAGGACAGAGGACTAGTTGTAGGCATCGGCCGTTGATCCTAACCTGATTTTGCTGTGTCTAGGCAAGTGTGTCTAAGGCGAGTGGTTACTTAATTAGGGCCACTACTTGTAGTGGAGAGCCTCCCACTCACCTGGCACTTACCTGGCCGCAATTGGCGGTGAAAAGACGGTTTGAGGTCCTATCTCTAGCCCTTTGGAACAGTTAGGAGCTATCTAGCTGAGCTAGGTGACCCTAGATCTAAGGCTGATTGTGCATTTGTGGTTGATTGCATTTGTGTCAAAGCCTTTTATCAGAAAATCTTTTTGCAAAAAGCTCCACATAAAAAAAGGATAATAAAGGAAAAAATTTTACAAAAACTTGCAACTTGTGGCTAAAGAAATCTTTGCACCCCACTTACACCACTTTCTTCTCATTGACGTTTTCTTACCTCCACATTCTGTCTTTCACCTTTTTGACTATACTACCTCTTTAGTGTATGTCCGGTTGGACTAGGGACACTAGCGCCCGATTAGTTTGTGTTTCGTTGGTACCGACCGACGAACCTTTCGACTCCGAAGTCGAAATCCTTTCCACTTCTTCACTTTCACCTTCAAATTCTTCTTCCGAAGGTATGTCGGGATATAATCCTAATAACACCTTACCCACGGGATTGATTCCACCTCCGTTAGGTGCGAATAACCCGAATCACCCGTCTGTTGAAGCGCCCCAATGAATCGTGCTCCAGGATCTTTTCTACCCAATCCGCACCGCCCTACCTACTTGTCTTTCACTCCCACCGGCAAATGGGGACAATTTTGAGATCAAACCCCACTTCATCAATATGCTGCCGAAATTTCACGGATTGGAATCCGAAGACGCCTATATCTTTATCAACAAATTCCAAAACGTTTGCGCAATGATGAAAACAACCCAATTATCTGACGATGCTATAAGGCTAAGGGTCATTCCTTTCACCTTATATGACTTAGCCGAGAAGTGGTTATACAGCACAGCGTCACATTCAATTAAGAATTGGGAAGAGTTTGTGAAAACTTTTCTTAAAAAGTTTTATCCTCATCACAAGACTGCTAGAATACGCAATGAGATTATACAATTTTCCCAGCTTCCTTCCGAACCATTTTGGAAGTGTTTTGAAAGATTCAAAGACCTACTTGTTCAATGCCCTCACCATGGGATCGAAAATTGGCAACTTTGCCAAACATTATACGAGGGATTGAACCCGGCAACGAAGCAGTTGCTAGAAACCATTTGTCAAGGTCACTTTCTAACCAAATCTAGTGAGGAAGCGTGGCAGTTTCTCGAGGATCTTGCTGAACAAACACTTCAGTGGGAGAGCACCAAGACCACCTCATCTTCTTCTATTGGTCAGTCTAGGGCAGGCATACATCAATTAGATATGTCGATTGCTATGAACGCCGAGATGGCCGCACTTACGAAAAAGCTATAAGCGATTGAGACCAAGATCTCGTCGCCTTCTCCTGCCCATGTTGTGCCCCCACGAACTATTTGTGCTTGTTGTTCGGATCCATTACATCTTACCGAAGAGTGTCCTTACAATCCATCTGCTCAAGGACATGATCAAGTCAATGCTGCCTTTCAGCAACGACAAAGAAATGATCCATACTCTTCGACATACAATCCGGGTTGGAGGAGTCACCTAAATTTCGCTTGGAACCAAAATCAACAATTTCAAGGAAACAACAATTTTCAAAGGGCTCCTCCTCCACAACAACAAGCACCTCCACAAACTCAATTCCAACAACCTTTCCAACAGCAACCTTACCCTAACCAAACGAACAATTTTGTGCCCAACAATTCTTATCCTCAAAACAACTTTGTTCAACCTCATAATGATAAGGTTAACTCGCTAGAAAGAAGTCTAGATGCGTTCCTAAAATAATTTACACAATCCGCAGCAAGGTTGGAGACTTCTATTCAATTTTTGGTGCAAAACAGTGCCTCACACGATCAAAACATCAAATCTATTGAGGCACAAATTGCACAACTCAATACCGCGTTGAGCGAGCGAGAAAAAAGGAAAGGTTCCATCTCAACCACTGCCAAATCCCGGCCACGCACATGTTGCATATCAACATCAAAATCATAACGTAAATGCTGTGACTACGTTGAGATCCGGAAAAGTGTTGCACAATAATGTGGGTATTAACAATGACACCCCTGCTGGTTGTCCTTCTTCATCTTCTTCACCTTCTCCTTCTTCTTCTTTGTTAGAGCCGATTCTTCATCCTTCACAAGGCTCTACTTCTTTTAGCTCGAACGGACCCACTTCTCACAACACGAACACATCTACACGGGGATCCGTTCCAACTCCACAATCTGATCCACAAAAATTGAACTCAACTTTTCAAAATGTTCTTTTTCCAAACCGGTTGAGATCCAATAAACCAACTCCACAAATGGAGAAGATTGTAGAATTGTTCAAACATGTTAGCATAAATATCCCTCTCTTGGATGCAATCCAACAAGTTCCTTCGTACGCAAAAATCTTAAAGGACTTATGCACCAAGAAGAGGAAGTTACAAGTACCAAAGAAAGTTTTCGTAGCTAGTGCTATTAGTGATGCTCTTGTCCAATCTTTACCCCAAAAGCACAAGGACCCCGGTTGTCCTACTATTTCGATAACAATTGGGGACAAGAACATCAATAGAGCACTATTAGATCTTGGTGCTAGTGTCAATTTGCTACCTTATTCTGTGTACGAGCAATTAGGCGTTGGAGAGCTTAAGCCCACTCATTGTACTCTCCAAATGGCCGACCGATCCATCACCCATCCTAGGGAAGAGTTGGAGGATGTGTTAATTAGAGTAGGGGATTTCATTTTCCCCGTTGACTTTATTGTTATGGATACACAACCTGTAGCTAACCCCCGGAGTCAAATTCCGGTGATACTTGGTCGATCATTCATTGCGACTTCTAATACGGTGATCAATTGTCGTAATGGTTCAATGAATCTATCTTTTGGCAATATGACAATTGAACTCAATATTTTTAAGTTGGGAAATCAACCTTCCGAGCCTAATTCTAGCGTACTTGATGTTTGCTCGATCAATAAGATCGCGGAGGAGGACCGTGAGTTCGAAAATTTTATGTTCGACCACAGCAGTGTTGACGCCTCTAGTGCGTTCCTCCTAGAATCCGACACAGCTTTCACGCCGGACAACGATTATGAGTGTTTCACCTTTGTAGACGAATTTGACGACTTACCACCCGAGTTTGAGTCTTTTGCTTTTTCGGATGAGTTAGTTGAACCATCCGACTCGGTTGCGTACATTCGATTTGAACCGTTGATGGAATCCTTCGAGTTTGAAACAGTTACACCATTGTTACCATCAATTGTTTCACCTCCTAAACTCGAACTAAATCTTTTGCCGTCGCACCTTAAATATGCTTACCTAGGTGAGAATGAGACCCTTCCCGTCATCATATCGGCCTTTCTAGCTCTCGAGCAAGAGAAGGCCCTTTTAATGGTCTTACAGAATAATCAGTAAGCTTTTAGCTGGTCTATGGCGGACATCAAGGGGATTAGTCCCCTCATAGTTGAAAATCATATACACTTGATGGATGATGCCAAGCCGGTAAGGGATCCACAAAGACGCCTCAACCCCATAATGAAAGAGGTTGTCAAGAAGGAGATTGTTAAATGTCTTGATAGTAGTATCATTTACCTTATCTCGGATAGCCAGTGGGTTAGCCCCATTCATGTTGTGCCAAAGAAATCGGGCATTACGGTCATAACCAATGAGGCAAATGAGTTAATATCTACTCGCACCCAAACTGGGTGGCGAGTTTGCATCGACTATAGGAAACTCAATGCTGCGACAAGGAAAGACCACTTTCCTTTACCTTTCATTAACCAAATGCTAGAACGATTGGCTGGGCATGAGTTCTATTGTTTTTTGGATGGCTATTCCGGCTATAACCAAGTTCCCATCGCCAAAGAGGATCAAGACAATACCACATTTACTTGTCCTTTTGGCACTTTTGCTTATCGTCGCATGCCCTTTGGGTTATGCAATGCACTCGCTACATTTCAGCGGTGTATGATGGGGATCTTTTCAGACATGGTTGAAAAGTTTTTGGAGATCTTTATGGATGATTTCTCCATTTTTGGTGACTCCTTCGACGAGTGTTTACTACACCCTGACGCAGTTCTTACCCGCTGTAGGGATAAGAACCTCACTTTGAATTGGGAGAAGTGCCACTTTATGGTACGAGAAGGTATTGTCTTAGGACATGTCATCTCGCAAAACGGCATAGAGGTTGATAAAGCCAAAATTGAAGTTATTTCCAATCTTCCTCCTCCTGAATGCGTCAAAGACATCCGAGCTTTCCTTGGCCATGCCGGTTTTTATAGACGATTCATCAAGGATTTTAGCAAGATTGCTAGACCCTTAACTCTCTTGTTGGCTAAGGACACAACATTTGATGTTTGACTCAACTTGCATGGAAGCGTTCGAGTCATTGAAACACTCTCTCATTTCTACGCCCATTCTTTCATCTTCAGACAGGACGCATCCATTCGAAATTATGTGCGATGCATCAGATTTTGCCATTCGTGCTATTCTTGGACATCACATCAATAAGATGCCGCACGTAATTTATTACACTAGCTGTACACTAAATGAGGCCCAACTGAACTACACAACAACAGAAAAAGAATTTTTAGCCGTTGTGTTTGCACTTGAAAAATTCCGGCCTTATTTAATCGGCTCTCCAGTTATTATGTATACGGACCATTCAGCTCTTCGCCACCTTTTTGCGAAGAAAGATGCTAAATCGAGGCTAATACGTTGGATCCTCTTGCTACAAGAGTTTGACCTTGTCATAAGAGACAAAATAGGATGTGAAAACGTAGTGGCCGATCACCTTTCACGACTTCCTTCTTCGCCAACACTTGAAATTCCAATCAAAGACGTTTTTCCCGACTGTTTGCTGATTTAAAATCAGGAAAGCCTACGGAAGAGGCTTCAGAAAAGGGTCACGTGCTCACACGTGACCAGTAGTCACGTGTTGGCACGTGACATCTAAAAGCATCGGCAAGGCAGATTCAGTTTCCCGACTACATCAAAGGAAGGGGCTTCAGAAAGGGTCACATGCTCCCACGTGACCAGGGTCACGTGTTGGCACGTGACATTTAAAAACGGCTTCAAAGGCACATCAGTTCCCTGATTAAATCGAAGAAAAGGCTTCAGAAAGGGTCACGTGCTCACACGTGACCGGAGGTCACATGTTGGCACATGACGGTTGAACAGCGGCCAGAAGACAGAACGCAGAAAGAAGAAGAAGGCTCGTTCCAAGGGGTCACGTGCCTACACGTGACCAGGGGTCACGTGGCCACACGTGACCGGCTTTCAAAGCCTATTTATTTAACAGAATCAAATTCTGAAGAGATCATTCAAATCTTTCCAAAGGAAAATGATTATTTGGAACCGATTGGACTAACGATTTAAAGGTGATTAAATATCATCTATCTATGGAAAAATCTTGAACTTGGAAAGATTTCCCCTTAAAATCTAACCGAAACAACAGAAGAATATCTTTGGATTTAAAATCCAATGGTGAATAAAATTCACCTAATAATCCAAAGGTCCAAACGAATGGTGAATACAAATTAAATCTCTCAATAAAAGATTCACCAAAACTAATTGATTCTGCTTCTTCTCTTATAAATAGAAGCCAAGGGATATATACAGAGGGGGAGATAGAGAAAAAAAAGAGAGAGCCTTGATACTTTGAGAGGAATCTGGATCTTCTGCAAAAGAAAACCCTAGGTAAGAAAGGGAAGGCTTTTTGAAAGAAAAAAGAGAATTTAATTCTCAACAGAGTTTAACTCTGATATTAAAAAGAAGAACTTAGTTCTCTCTTTAGCAGAGGATCTGCAAAGTGCACATCTTCCCATGAATTGAGAATTTAATTCTCATTGGGTTGAGATCCTGCCATGCAGATCCAAAGCATAGAGAGGGAATGGATGTTTGAGAATTTAATTCTCATAGAACTATAGTAATTTAATTCCTGTGAATTAAAATTAGGGTTTAACCCTATGTCATAGGAATTTAATTCCTTTAAAATGAATAGAACCAGGGTTAACCCAAGTTAAGAACTCAAATCTATCAAAATAACAGGAATTTAATTCTTCTAAAGTTTATTGCTAGGGTTTAACCCTATGAAGAATTTGATTCTTAAAAAGATAAACACATCTTCAAACAGGCAGGGTCACGTCCTACCACGTGACCCCTGTAAAGAGCCACCGCTAAAATTTTGAGGCAACGCCTCACGTGCTTCACGTGACCCCCAAAGCGCGCAAAGAAAAAGCAAAGGAAAAGAAGCTCTGGGGCGCCCTCACGTGTCACCACGTGACCCCTAATGAATATTCTAACAGATCAAAGCGCAAGCCCCCATCACGTGCCCACACGTGATGGCTTTTAGAATTAAAAGTGTTAAACACTTATCTGTAGAACAAAATAAAGGGAAACAGGGCGCTATCACATGGTACCACGTGACCCCTTGGCTGAAGCTTTAACGGATAAGCACCAAAATACCCATCACGTGACAGCACGTGATGCTCCAAAGTATTCAATACTTTTGACAGAATAGAAGGAAGGGAGGGCGCCCTCACGTGCTACCACGTGACCCCTCTTGCCTTAGTGTTTAACACTAAATTGGAATCCCGGAATCCAGTGTTAAACACTAATTAAAGAACTTTATTTGCAGTGTTTAACACTGATTATTCTTAGTGTTTAACACTAATCTGAAATCCCTGCTGTTAGTGTTTGACATTGATTTGCTCTAGTGTTTAACACTAATTTGAACCCCCTGTTGCTGGTGTTTAACACCAACTGCCTTTTAGTGTTAAAACACTAACTTGTTCCTAGTGTTTAACACTGCCGATCTTTAGTGTTTAACACTAACTTCAGCCTAGTTGATTAAATGGCCAGAGGCAAAGCTTCTCCTTCAATGGACCCACAGAAAGCCAGTATTCTAAACATGATGGGACTTAGCCCAAGATGGCCATAAGTCCTCAATTCAAACTTAACTGGGCTAATGGGCTCATAACACAATTAATTGGTCTTGATCCCAAATTGGGCCAAAGACTGTTTAATCCACCCCGGTCCAAGGGTATATCTCTTCACTCTTTTGATACTTGGCGTTGTAATTCCTCAACGTCTTCAAAGAGGTGATGGGTCCCGATGACCACACATTGAAACGGACTGTGGGGTCCTTAAACTCATGGACTATGAGGTCCTTAACCTTGACCGAGATGTCTTAAAACTAACAACGGACTGTGGGGTCCTTAAACCCATGGACTATGACGTCCTTAACCTTAACCGCAATGTCTTAAAACTAACATTGGACCGTAATGTCTTAAAACTAACATTGGACCGCAATGTCCTTAAACTACTTATTGACCACAATGTCACTGAACTAAACAACAGGGTTTCCTTAATTGCTCTATTGTTGGATCGAAACGATCCCGTTAAGTTGATCTTAGTCTGAAAACTAGACTAACGTATCCTTAACAAACGTTTAAGTCGATCATAGTCTCGAATGAGGCTAACGTATCCTTAAACCCAAAACCCCCAAACCCAAATCTAAGATAATACGGATTTGGACTAGTCCACGCCCTACGGACGACGGTATAACTCAGTCTCTGTATACAATCCACGGGCAACTAAACACAAAATAAACACATGCGACACGAAGTGACCATCTAGAGAAGGAGAAAGTGGTTACCGCGATGCGGTGGCGTAATTAACTGCAGGGGCTTGCGCCTGCAGGGAAGAGCGTCCCCACAATCAAAACCCTCTTAAGCGAAGGGGAATCTGACGAAGTCTGCTACATCGGACGCATCCGTTTAAACCTTCGATACACGGTGCCATAAATAAACTTGGCACCTTCGGAGAGGTAAACGGATAACACCAATTAGCATCTACCCCCGAATCACAGGCAAGACGTCCAGTCGCGCCATCATTCGGAGGGGAACAGATTCTGGCACGCCCGGTGGGACCTTTTTTCTCTTTCCACTCCACACTTCGTGTGTCGTGATTCGCGAACCAATCGCGGTTCGCTAATGGTTGCCCTTGGGTTTCAAGATACTAAGACTTGGCGTCTTGCTTATTGCAGAAAGCAAAGAATCGATGGCTTCTACTTCTACGAAATGCTCCAACTGCTCGGACTGCAATTGCAACCAACGCTCTGCCTCGCCAGGAGGTATAGCCTACGGACCCCAAGCTGCTTCGTTATTCACAATGCCCGTGGAACAGGTCACTCGAGCCACCACGGGATTGTTTTTTGGGACCATGCTCCCGCCGACAAACTTCACCGCTCCGGTACTGACAAAGGAAGCTCCCAAGAAGTCGGTCTTTGATCGTCTTACCCCTGCCGCGGCCCCTCTCAACGGGTCGCCCAACACCAGCGCCTCGGTCTTCTTTAGATTGGGCCAAGACTCCTGTAGACCCACAATGGGGCCTACAATCCCAGAGAAGGTTGCTTCTAAGAAAGTGACCGGTCCTGCTTCTGAAGTCGCCAAGGCGGCTTCCCCTGCCAAAAAGTCGGTCTTTACAAGATTGACGGCTTCAGCTCCCGCTCCTGCTACCCAAAGGACATTGGTCTTTAACAGGCTAACACCAGCAACGACCCCCCACCTACACAGGGGGCAAGACGAAGCCATCCTCACTGCTGAACCAGCGCCGTCCGCTCGACATGCTCGACGTCGCCACTAGCGCCGAGTAAGGAACGCTGGGGGCAACTCCCCCTCTGGGCTAACTCCATCAGCCTCAACGGTGGAAGTTAATGCTGCCGTTCCAACTGGGAATAACTTCGAGATGCTAAATAAGGTGCGAAGGAATTCTCCTACTGTGGTGCTAAAGAGGTCTCCTCCTCCACTAAAAAAAGTTGCGGAAATAAAGCCAGAACAGCCTCGATCCCCTCAACGGCTATCTTCCAAGATCTATAAGGTTTGGCGGCAGGCCCGAGACTCGATGATCGATCCAAACTTCTCCCGCCAGCACAAGAAGTTGAAAATCCAACAGGAAGCCAGTCACCAGGCTAAACCACGAAAGGCTGTTTGGGTGCCCACTTCAACGGCCCCCTCAACTTCCATTGCTCATAAAAGGAGGAAGCCAGAGAAGATCCCCAGCCTGCAACGACAGCTAAAGGCACTGACCCCAGACGCCCTAAGTCTGGGGGCATGATGGTCCATACCGTATACATGGCGTCAGGAAAGGAAGACGGCCGTGCGTCTACAGGTCATAGACCGCTTACACGGTCAGTGACCAAAGCTCAGGAGCAACAGTAAAAGCTCCAGGAAATGATGAATGCTATGGCCGCACTTACCGGGCCAAAAGAAAACCCAGAAACATCCTCGGATGAACGCCAGGAGGAAGAAACCGACGCTGAGTTCCTTCGCCGAATATTGGAGAAGAAGGACAAAGAGGCTGCTGAACAAGCAGCCAACATACAGCGTATGAGCCTTCTCTTCCAAGATATGATAGGAATGATGATCCAACAGGACCCACCCGCTGAGGATCCCCCAATCGTTCTTGAAGACGACCGGGGAGAAACGTCAAATCCACCACCAGCCCTCTCAATGGCCAAGGAGGAGACAATCTCTAAGGCTGATTTGGTCGACTATATAGCCCAGCAAATCCGGGTTCATCATGCGACTGAGGCAGCTGGTCAAGTCGTAAAAACGGGGCGGCCGTATCCAAGCTGGTACGACCAAATCAAATATCCGTCGGGTTATACAATACCAAAATTTCACGTGTATAAGGGGACCGGCAATCCCCACCAACATGTCGTCCAGTTCAGGGCCCTTTGCGGTAACACCGGCGGTGATGATAAACTGTTGCTTCGCCAATTCGTGGGTAGCTTATCAGAAACAGCGTTCGAATGGTATTCAGAACTCCCGAACGATTCTATCAAGACGTTCGCTGAAATGGAGTTGCTATTCACTCAGCGATTCGCAAGCGCCAGCGAACGCACTCCAATAACGGCATTGATTAACGCCAGGGTAAAACCAGGCGAAACCTCGGATGAACGCCAGGAGGAAGAAACCGACGCTGAGTTCCTTCGCCGAATATTGGAGAAGAAGGACAAAGAGGCTGCTGAACAAGCAGCCAACATACAGCGTATGGGCCTTCTCTTCCAAGATATGATAGGAATGATGATCCAACAGGACCCACCTGCTGAGGATCCCCCAATCGTTCTTGAAGACGACCGGGGAGAAACGTCAAATCCACCACCAGCCCTCTCAACGGCCAAGGAGGAGACAATCTCTAAGGCTGATTTGGTCGACTATATAGCCCAGCAAATCCGGGTTCATCATGCGACTGAGGCAGCTGGTCAAGTCGTAAAAACGGGGCGGCCGTATCCAAGCTGGTACGACCAAATCAAATATCCGTCGGGTTATACAATACCAAAATTTCACGTGTATAAGGGGACCGGCAATCCCCACCAACATGTCGTCCAGTTCAGGGCCCTTTGCGGTAACACCGGCGGTGATGATAAACTGTTGCTTCGCCAATTCGTGGGTAGCTTATCAGAAACAGCGTTCGAATGGTATTCAGAACTCCCGAACGATTCTATCAAGACGTTCGCTGAAATGGAGTTGCTATTCACTCAGTGATTCACAAGCGCCAGCGAACGCACTCCAATAACGGCATTGATTAACGCCAGGGTAAAACCAGGCGAAACTTGGGTCCAGTATGCTATACGCTGGCGGAATTTGTGGTCAAAATGCGAGCAGCGCATTGAGGAAGCGCCCGCGGTGGGCATGTTCGTAGGAACCCTAGACCCTCATGCAACTATCTCCCAGTTCATGATGTTCTTTAAGCCAACCGCATTCCAGGCTCTAGTCGACAAGCTGGCTCAGATGGACCAAATGGGTCATAGACCGTCTCCCCCGAAGCCCGAGCCTCGGAGTGACAAGGGTAAAGGAAAAGCAACCTTCGTCGCGAATGCCCAGCAGCAACCCAATGCCCCAAAGCTGACGGATCAACTGGAAGAAAGATGCCGGTATTATAATGAGAAAATGAAGCGTCCCTACTCATTCCCACGGGACAAGACGAAACGGTTATTCGAGTTGGCAGTACGCAACAGACTTATAAACTTGCCAAATCCAAGGCGACCGCCACAACCCACTGAGGTGAATAACCCTAACTATTGCCCTTACCATCAAACGGTAAGTCATCCGATTGAGGTTTGCTTCGTCTTCAAAGGATGGATTGAAGATCAATACCTCCAGGGAAAGTTTGCGCTGTCCGAAAAGTGGAAGGTGAACCCGCCACAGCCGCATACTCCCAAGAAAGTAGATACACCGGGGGTAACCTGTTCCTTTATTGAGGAAGCTCCATGGGAGGTCGTGCTGTCAACTAAAACCAAAAGAATGCTGAAGGACCTTCATGCGTGCCCGGCGGTCGAATGGAAGGACCCGCTGAGACCCCAGATCATTGAAGGAATGCCGAGGCCGCGCCCAACTACAAAGAGCGGTGGTGATGGCCCAAGTACTCATGCCCTACCGTCAAAATCTTCGAAGAAAAAGAAGAAGAAATCTAAGAAGCCCGTGAAGTCTGGAGACAAGCGCACGAACTTGCAGAAGCAAATCGACACGATGGAAGAGTACAATCAAAAGGCGCGAACTCCAGTCACGCTGCAAGAGTTCCTCAACCACATCTTTCAGGTGGAAGATGATGGAGAAAGCTCGTCGGATGAATCCGAGGGATATGTGGCAAGTTGTAACGTAATCTCCCACTCGTTTACCGACGATGAAAAAACTCCTGGCACTAAGAAACTGGGGACATAGCCTGAACCAGAGCTTGTGTAGCCAACAGATGAAATGATCGATGCCTTTCTAGACGAGATTCGTCTAAAGAGTAAAGCAGATCAGGAGCGTGAGATGGCCGCATCGGAAGAAGCCAAATGCAGGCGACTGAACGAAAGAGTTGAAGTACTCCTGCTAGATCGAAAGGCACCCGAGGCAGACAAGAAGATATTCAAGACGAGAAAAAGGTTTGCCAAAGCCATATCAATGGGAATGAAGCTACCACCCTCGGAAGAAAACACGCTCAATGGGGCGGAGAGGCACCCTGATTATTGCGCATATCATCGGAAAATTTCACACCCCACGGAGGAGTGCGACGTCTTTAGGATATGGTGGCAGGGATATGTTGCTCATCGACAACATTTTAAGCGCATGAAACGCAAGACCCGTCGGGAACGAAGAAGTACTGCCGACGGGCACAACAGGACCACTGGAAACTGCTACATGGTTAACGCCGGAGGGTCACAAGTTCTCACCTTTGGGAGCGACTCTGATGAAGAAATGGCTCTGGGCCCTCTCTTTAAAGAATCCGTTTTAGGGAAAGAGGAGGAACCGGAGGCCTGCGAAAACATTCAGCTGTGCAATCGCACGCTCCCGGAAAAGAATCTCTGGCCCGCAAGTAGAAAAGATAAGGGAAAGGAAAAGGTCACTGAGGATATCACTTTAGATGACCAAGTCATGAAAGAGCTGACTACCAAAGACCCTCCCAGGAAGGGTAAGGTGGACTACAACATCCTGGCGCACCTAAGGAAGCTACCTTCTCAACTTAGCATTCTCGATGCCCTCCTATTATCAAAAGAAGCGCGAGACTCACTAATTAAGGCGTTACAAGAACCCGAACAATTCCAAGCCTTCCTCGCCACGGAAAGGATGAAGGATGAACTGGAGGAAGTGCATACGACCGACATCACTTTCGGGGACGAAGACCTCCTTCTTGGGACGTGCGACCACAACCGTCCCCTATATGTCTCTGGATACTGCCATGATATCAAGATAGGCAAGATCCTAGTGGATAATGGATCCTCCATCAATCTCCTTAACGTTCGGGTGTTAAAGGAAATCTGCATGAGTGTGCAACACCTTGCTCGTGATAAAATTACCATCTCCGGTTTCTATTCACAATCGTCACGGACTCTCGGATCCGTGATACTAACATTACGCTTCGGACTACTCATCACAGACATCAAATTCCATGTCATTGACGCCAAGACCTGCTACAACGCCTTGCTCGGTCGCCCTTGGTTACACGAGTACAACATCATCCCTTCTACACAACATCAGTGTATGAAGTACTTTAAGGATGGTTTCGAGCATACCGTAACAGGTGAGCTAAACCCATTTTCTGTGAATGAAGTCCGCAAATACGAAGATGCGAAGTACTTTTTGCCAGATTTTGAGGATACAGAAAGGTGCCGCAAGCCGGAGAACAAAGCCGCCGCCACCATCCCTGTTTTCTGGAGCGATACCGAAGAAGAAGAAGAGATAGTTTATGCTGGGCCATCTCAACGCAACAACCCGGGGACGCCCGCCCCCATGTTGGTCTTCGGAAGTGACTCGGAAGATGAGGTTAATGTCGTGTTCTCCAATCGGCCGTCAAGCACCCCCTAGCGATGATCAGAGTTTGCAAATCACCATGGTGCCGCGAGAACACTATAAGGATCTCGACACACTTCAAGTTTACAATGTGCAGGACCTGCAAACGTTTTACGTCCCTCCCAGGCAAAGAGGTGAGAAGGCAATCCTATTCTACCAATTCTCAGAGACGAAAGTAGAGAAGGAGATCTGGCATGGCGCGGATGCTACACTCGATAGGCTCCAACCCATCCGTTTGCCCAGATACTATACAAATGGACTAAAGAGGCTATTGAAGCGCCAAGGAGTACCTTTAAAACAGACTGTTCGACAAGCTCGGTTCTACAACAGGATTTGGGATGTCCCTGGGACTCAACGCAAATTGCCCAACGGGATAATGGAAACACTTGGGCTTGGATACGTGAGAGCCGGAAAACGGGAACGGGCCCACAGTAGCTACGCCATATATACCTTTGATGAAGAAGAGGAAGCCCTGTCAGGAAATGCCAACCCCTCATCAAAACTAGATCCCGCGATTGAAAGGCCGAGTCCGTCATTTGAAGAACGAATGGACAAGCTTATCAGGAAAGCGGGTCACAAAGCTTGGGAAGACCACAACCGCGAGATGGCCATCTACGAGAAAGCCAGGACGCAACGTCTGTTTCAACAGGCTGCAAAAGACGAAGATGCTCATCCCTGTCAACCCGTTGTACGAAAGGCCCGACGCAGAGGCAGAAATAAATCAAGAAGCGGAAAGAGGAGCCGACAAAAACGACGCAGGATTAGAGAGTCGTGTGATCGGGCGTTGCGTGGTCCGGATTTGTCCCTCATGAAGAAGATGAGTCGAATATATTCCTTCCCTCGAGACAAGACGGAGAGGTTACTCGAGCTCGCTATAAAACATCAAATGATCGCGCTTCCAGAGTCTAGACACCCTGAGCAAGCTAACAAGGCTTCTCATCTGAGCTATTGCTCTTATCACCGAGCCATAGGACATCCTACCGAAGACTGCTTCACCTTCAAGAACTGGGTCGAGGACCAGTACCAACAGGGCATATTCGCTTTATCCAACGGCTGGAGGGTAACGCCGCCACAAAAGCACGAACCCAAAGCCGCAAGAGCAGAACCGGATCCACCTCAGTCCTGGAAGCGGATTCGCACCTGTTACATGATTACGATATTAAAAGAAGAGCCCAAGGACATGGATGACCTTCCCTGGTGCTTTGAGAACAGCAATGATGAGGTGATCTCAGAATTTCCGCCAGCTCCGAAAGAACTGGAAGATGGCATACATACTACTGCAGATAACCTCAAGAAGATTGAGTTGGGATCGGCAGATGACCCGCGACCGACATTTGTCAGCGAGCTGCTATCTGAAGAAAGGGTGGCTGCGTTAAAGAACGTGCTCCTACAGCATAAAGACTGCTTCGCGTGGAACTATTCCGAGATGCCAGGATTAGATCCGGAGATTGCTGTACATAAATTAGCGATATCCCCGAATATCAAGCCAGTCAAGCAGGCGCCGAGAAGGATGCGACTCGAGCTTGAGATGAGCATCAACGCCGAAGTCAAGAAGCTGATCGATTCTGGATTTATCCAAGAAGTCCAATATCCCGACTGGATCGCCAACATCGTCCCGGTAATGAAGAAAAATGGGACGGTACGCATATGCGTGGATTTCAGGGATCTCAATAAAGCTTGCCCGAAGGACGATTTCCCAGTACCGGTAACCGAGCTAATGATAGATAACACGTCCACTCATGAGGTTTTCTCCTTTATGGACGGTTCATCAGGGTACAATCAGATAAAGATGCATCCCGAAGACCAGAAGCACACCGCTTTCCGGACCCCTTTGGGTATATTCTGCTACAGGGTTATGCCCTTTGGTCTAAAGAACGCCGGCGCTACCTATCAAAGGGCCATGACAAAGATCTTCGACGATCTCATACATGACATCGTCGAGTGCTATATCGATGACCTCGTAGTGAAGAGCATGTCATACGAAGAGCATTTAAAGCATCTTGAGACTGTATTTCAACGCCTTCGGCAATATAATTTGAAGATGAATCCCCTCAAATGCGCGTTCGGAGTCTCCTCGGGTAAATTCCTGGGATTCATCATCCGACACCGAGGTATCGAAGTAGATCCATCTAAGATCAAGGCAATCATGGAAATGCCTCCGCCAAGAACCCTCAAACAGTTGCGGTCTCTCCAAGGGAAGCTCGCATACATCCGGCGATTTATTGCTAATCTTTCAGGCAAGTGCTGCCCTTGCAGCCACCTAATGAAGAAGGGAACTCCATTCGTTTGGGATCACAAATGCCAAGGTGCACTAGACGAGATCAAGCAGTACCTGCAAAACCCTCCGGTGTTGGCTGCGCCGGTCAAGGGAAAACCCCTCATTCTTTATACAACCGCTTTCGAAGGTTCCTTAGGCGCATTATGGGCACAAGAGAACGATCAAGGAAAAGAGAGAGCACTCTACTACTTAAGTCGAGTTCTACTGGGGGCAGAAAGCAACTACTCTCCCATTGAAAAACACTGCTTGGCATTGATCTTCGCGATAACAAAGCTCAGGCACTATGCGTTGGCGCACGAAGTCCGTCTCATCTCGAAGGTGGACCTTCTTAAATATTTGATGTCAAAGGCTATATTGATGGGTCGACTCGCTAAATGGGCTCTACTCCTGATGGAGTTCTCGATAACGTATCGACCTCTCAAGGCAGTGAAAGGCCAGGCCATCGCCGAATTTCTCGCTGAACATCCAGTACCTGCCGGTTCTCCTTTGAACTGCGATTTGCTGGACGAACATGCATTTGATGCGATCGGCGGCGGTGATACCCGATGGGAACTCTATTTTGATGGAGCATCTTCCATGAAGAAGAGCAAGCAATGTACCCCCATAATCAAATCGGGAGTAGGCCTCATCTTCGTAACTCCACAAGGAGGGATTATGCGCTTCGCCTTCTCTTTAACAGAGCCGAGGACAAATAATGAAGCTTTGATAGCGGGCCTCGAGATCGCCATTGACATGGGAATTGAAGACCTTCTTATATACGGGGACTCTCAACTGGTCGTTAGTCAAGTAAATGGTGACTACCAAACGTGCAAACCAGAGTTGGTAAAGTACGGCGAAAAGGTGCGACGACTGTTGACCCAAATTCCCTCCTAAACTTTGGAAAGCATACCACGCGCGGAAAATAGCAAAGCGGACGCGTTAGCTAAGCTCGCCAAAGAATTGGCTGACGAGAACCTCGATGACGTTAAAATCATGGTGCAAAGCCGTCGAGTGCTCGCCCCAGCAGAAATATCTCCGGAATCATGCGAAGAAAAGGGAGCGACTGAGTAGACGACCCTACAGATAAAAGACCGTGAGAAGGCTGAGGACTGAAGGGAAGTCTTCATAGACTACTTTAAGTCTCACCGAATACCCGAAGAAGCGTCCTCAAGATATCAGCTCATGAAACGAGCTCTATCTTTCGCTTTCGTCAATGATACTCTGTATAAGAGGTCGTTTGATTTTCTGTGGCTGAGATGTTTAGGACCTGACGAAGCAGAAAGAGTCGTTCAGGAAGTTCATGACGGACTCTGTGGTTCTCATCAAGCAGGCCCGAAGATGAAGTTAAAAATTAAACGGATGGGTTACTACTGGCCCACGATGATCCAGGACTGCCTCGAATATGCGAAGCAATGCCATTCATGCCAAATCCACGGGGATTTCATCCACCAGCATCCGAATCCACTACATCCGACGGTGGCTAGCTGGCCATTCGAAATGTGGGGGACTGACATAGTCGGCCCCATTGAACCAGCATCGTCCAGAGGACATCGCTTCATCCTGGCGACGACTGATTACTTCTCCAAATGGGCGGAAATAGTACCGTTGAGGGAAGTAAAGACGGAGAATATCCTCCACTTCTTCAAGACGCACGTCATCTATCAGTTTGGAACTCCGCGGCGGATTATCTCCGATAACGGGCCAGCCTACAGAAGCCATAAGATTAGCCGCTTCGCGCAGCAGCACAATATAGACTGGAGATATTCCTCAGTTTATAATCCACGAGCTAACGGTCTGGCCGAGGCCTTCAATAAGACCTTGACAAAGATCATAAAAAAGACGGTGTCCCGAAATAAGAAGGACTGGCATGAGAGACTGCAAGAGGCTCTTTGGGCATATCGAACTACGTGCAAGACGGCCACGAACACGACGCCATACGCATTGGTATTCGGTACGGAAGCGGTACTCCCCCTCGAGATAGAGCTGCCTTCTCTACGAGTGGCAGTCCACCACGGATTGACAAACGAAGAAAATGCTCACCTTCGGCTTGAGGAGCTTGATGCCCTCGATGAAACCCGGCTCATAGCGCAACAAAATCTGGAGGCCTATAAAGCAAAGACGACGCGCTCGTACGAAAGATTGACCAGGCCGAGAACATTCCGCCAAGGCGAACTCGTGCTAGTGGTCAAAAGACCTATGATCCCCAATCGCGCCAAGCGGGGAAAATTCGAGCCAAACTATGAAGGCCCGTACATCATAGATAAGGTCTACCAGGGTGGGGCCTATCTACTCATGGACATGCATGGTGAAAGGCCTTTCAGGCTAATAAACGGCCGCTTCCTAAAGAAATACTACGCTTAATGAGCCACAACCTAGGTCAATGATAAATGACGACGACTATGTCCGCTCGCTATCTTCCTAAAGCTCAAAGCTCTATAAGTAGTAGCCGGCTCTCTCCACGACGAACCGAAATGTCCTTAAACTAACGACGGACCGAAATGTCCTTAAACTAACGACGAACCGAAATGTCCTTAAACTAATAGCGGACCGAAACGTCCTTAAACTAATACCGCAGCATCCTTAGGCTGACGAGATAAAAAAAATAATAAATAAATAAAATATAATAAATAAAAACGGTATGTCCATAAGCAAAAAGGGCACGGATGAAAACCCGAAAGGGCTCCGTGAGTAAAAACAGCAGGGCTACCGGCGAGTGATCGTGAAAACCCAAAAGGGCGCGACCTCGTAAAAAAATAAGAATAAGAATAAAAAAATGGTATGTCCATAAGCAAGAAGGGCATGGATGAAAACCCGAAAGGGCTCCGTGAGTAAAAATAGCAGGGCTACCGGCGAGTGTTTGTGAAAACCCGAAAGGGCGCAACCTCGTTAAAGGACACTTGCGGGATCCCCACAACCTTGCAAGGAGAAACCACCCACGTGAGATCCTTACGACTCACAAGGGAGCAACACACTTAGGAGTCCCCACTATTCCTAAGGAGAAAATACACTTGCGAGATCCTCACGACTCGTAAGGAGGACGCTCTTATGGGACCCTCACGGCTCATAAGATTTGAAAGTCTTAAGCCACAGAGACCTAAACCTGTGCTTAAGCAAAATCCCCTATACCCTTCGACACTGCCCTACAAGTGGTCCAGTACTGACCCTTGTATACAATCCACGGGCACGAACAAATATTTCCCTAACAAAGTCCCATCCGTGACTGGGGATATGTCCATATGGTGAGCAACCCTTGTAAGTCCTCTCGACCTATAAGGAGAAAGCCCTCTTGTAGGATCCTTACGACTTGCAGAGGAACATACACTTAGGAATCCTCACGATTCTTAGGGAGAAAATACACCTGCGAGATACTCACGACTTGTAGGGAGAAATACCTTTGTGAGACCCTTACAGCTCATGAAGTCAAACGCCTTAGTCGACGGGACCCTAACCCTGTTTGCTAAGCCATCTTTGTTCAACATCGACAGAGGCAGATGATGATTCGCTCCTGGCCATATCCCAGTTGTAGTGATGCTGATGCCGAAATCTGTGTCTAATTTCAGGTTTATGGTGAAAAGCCAGTAGGCCGCACGTGCATACGAGATAGCCGAAATGATGGGGCAACCTGCAATAAAAAGCAGCAGGTAAAAATGTATGCACGCAAAATAGCCGAAATGATGGGGCAACTTGCAATAATAAAAAAAAACAGCGAGTGAAAATGAAATAAATAGCCGAAATGATTGGGCACCGCGAAAAATAGCCGAAATGATGGGGCAATCGCGACCTTCGCGATATAAAAGCTGAAATGATAGAGCATCGCGGAAATAAAATAAAATAAAATAAAATAAAATAAAAGGTTTTAATTTATGCCCTACAGGTGATGTTCCATCACACCCTGTACACAATCCAAGGGCGTAAACAAAGAAGGGATCATACTTCTCCCCCAGGTTTCATCAGAATAAGAAGCCAAATCTCGACGGGCCAAAGGAGACCTAGAGATCGTTTCAACACTCGTCTCGTAACAACGGACACAACTCTAAGCTAAGCGGAACAGCGGCAACTCCCAGTTCCATAGCTCGATGGTATACATATCGCCAACAGTCAAACCTCCATCCCGTGAAATGCGGATACAATCAGCAAAATTCCTGGTTACGTGGAACGCGGATAACGTCACTCTTTGACCCCGTGGAAAACGTCTAGAGCGGATCCTGGTCCTCGCAGAGCATGGCAGTGAACCCGTGTGAAGCATCCAGAGCGGAGCCTAGTCCTCGCCGAGCACAGCAGTGAACCCGTGTGAAGCATCTAGTGCAAAGTTCTTGGTTATGTAGAACGTGGATAACGTCACTCTTTGACCCTGTGGAAAACGTCCAGAGCGGATCCTAGACCTCGCAGAGCATGGCAGTGAACCCGTGTGAAGCATCCAGAGCGGAGCCTAGTCCTCGCCGAGCACGGCAGTGAACCCGTGTGAAGCATCTATTGCAAAATTCCTGGTTACGTGGAACGCGGATAACGTCACTCTTTGACCCCGTGGAAAATGTCCAGAGCGGATCCTGGTCCTCGCAGAGCACAGAAGTGAACCTGTATGAAGCATCCAGAGCGGAGCCTAGTCCTCGCCAATCACGGCAGTGAACCCGTGTGAAGCATCTAGTGCAAAATTCCTGGTTACGTGGAACGCGGATAACGTCACTCTTTGACCCCGTGGAAAACGTCCAGAGTGGATCCTGGTCCTCGCGGAGCATGGCAGTGAACCCGTGTGAAGCATCCAGATCGAAGCCTAGTCCTCACCGAGCACGGCAGTGAACCCGTGTGAAGCATCTAGTGCAAAATTGCTGGTTACGTGGAACGCGGATAACGTCACTCTTTGACCCCGCGGAAAACGCCCAGAGCGGAGCCTGGTCCTCGCCAAGCACGGCAGTGAACCTGTGTGAAGCATCCAGAGCAAACACCGGACTGTGGAGTCCTTAAAATCCACGGACTATGATGTCCTTAACCTCGACCGTAATGTCTTAAAACTAGCAATCAACCGCACCGATTCCCTACGGATTCTACCTTAGTTTAAGGGGTACATCTCTTCACTCCTTTGATACCTGGCGTTGTAATTCCTCAACGTCTTCAAAGAGGTGACGGGTCCCTGCAACCAAACATCGGACTGTGGAGTCCCTAAATCCACGGACTATGAGGTCCTTAACCTTGACCGTGATGTCTTAAAACTAATATCGGACTGTGAAGTCCCTAAATCCAAGGACTATGAGATCCTTAACCTTGACCGAGATGTCTTAAAACTAACATCGGACTGTGGAGTCCTTAAATCCACGGACTATGATGTCCTTAACCTTGACCGCGACGTCTTTAAACTACGATGCCTTGAGCAACCCCCGACCCCGTGAAACACGAATAAGGGTGACTACATCCAGCACTTGCAGGTCCTCACGACCTGTAAGGAAGAAAAACTCTCTGGTGAGATCCTTACGACTCTCAAGGGAAAACCCGCTTAAGAATCCTTATGATTCTTAAGAAGAACTTACACCTATGGGATCCTCTCGACCCATGGGGAGAAAAACTCTTTATGAGACCCTTGTGGCTCATAAGGCGCAAAAGTCTTAGGAAGCAGATCTTAACCCTGAATCCTAAGCCACCGATGCCCTGCAAGGAGATCGAGATAAATTGTCCGCAAACACATTCAATGAAAAGAGACACGCCGTTGAGAAGAAAAATGCATCTTTTATTTCATAAACTAAAATGGATACAACGTACAATTCATGAAAGAAACAAAAAGAAGATACTCTCATCCATGAGTATGTACAAAAAAAAGGGAAAAGATACAAGTCCTCAAGCCGGCGGGCGGTGTAGTAATTTTACCAGCTCATCGTTTTGTTGCTGAGCCATGGCTTCATGACGCAAGATCTCCAGGAGACGAGCCTCCGCCTGAGCTTGCTGAGCCTGATACGAAGCAAGCCGAGCTTCAAGCTCTTTCTCGGTGGCTTTATGAGCCTCGACCCTTTCACGAGTGAACGTGGCAGCTTTGTCGAGAGCCACCACCTTTTTGATGGACTCCTGAAGCACCCGCCAGAGTTCATACGCTTTGTTGGCCTGGACGGTAAGAGTGGCGCGAAGCTCACTCAGCGCCTTGGAAGCTAGCTCCCTCTCCAAGAGTTTGCGGCCAAGCCTCTTCTCGCATGACGTCATATTGGCCGCGCATCGTGCTATCAGACCCCGCAACTCTGCTTTTGCAGCCACGACTTCCGAGGAAAGGCGAGAACATTCAAGGGCGTGCAAGCGAGCCTCCACCTGCCGACAGAACTCCACCCAGACTCGCACCACTTCTTCGCTATGGTAGGTGGCAAGAAAAGGAAGAGAACCGTTAGCTTCGGCGGCAAACGCTTCAGCGGTGGTCGCGCTGCCAGCACGGAGCCCCTCAATCAAAGATGATAAGGAGACAAGGCTTAATTGGGCCAAGTGTTCTGAAGCCCGCAAGGCATAAGGGCCGGGCGGCATTACGATGCGCGACTCCAACGCCGTGGAGACTGGTAGAGCTGTTCAAATTTGGAAGATATCAGTAAAATTCATAAGCAAAGAACGAATGAGAGTATGATAAAATGTCGCATACCGACAGTCGTGCAAGTAGGAGCTGAAGGTTCCCCCGGCCCTTCGAGAATCTCGACCTCATCATCGGCCTCCAAAACTGTAGAAAACATCAATGTCAATAAGCAAAATAACAACGATGCTATGAGAAGTGATGGACGACACCAACCGTGCCCGGATGAGAGGACGATGCGTTGGGGGGATATCGCTTGTGGAGCTGCCATCTCCAGCAGACGCTGAAAGGATTGCCGGGGAGACAGATCGGCAATAGAGGCCGCCAGCTCGCGTAATTATGAGAAAAACAAAAGAGTTCATACAACGGAAAGGCTGCTAATTTAAAATTCAGAAGGTTACCTTCAACACTTCTCCCGTTCTGAGTCGAAGGGATAGCAGCCTCGACAGCCTCTGCCGGAACCTCAGGCTCCAACAGAGGGAGGGTAGTCCTCATTACCTCCATCTCAGCCTCCGGGCCGCCTTCGGGAAGAGCCGTTAGGGCGGCAACCTCCAAAGGAGCCTCCCCAAAGGGGCAAGCACTCCCTGATCAAGAACCGCCGCTGGAGGCTCTACCATAAGAGGAGCAGCCTCATCTGCCTCCCCCCCCCACATCGGGCAATGCTTCATCGGGAATTTCGGCAGGCTTTAGCTTCAATGAGCCCGTAGGGAGCTCCCCCAGCGTCGAAGATTCTGCACAATTCAAATAAGAATAAGGATACACATATACAGGCGTGAATAATCTGAAGAACTACAAAAAGAACAACAACGTACCAATGCGCAAAGAAGCCCTCAATATGGCTTCTTCAAGCCGCTGCTCCTTCTCAAGGAGGCGTGCTCGGTGGGGTTCAAGGGTAGACTCATGGCCGCCGGTCCATAAAGAAAGTGCGTCCGCTGCGTCTTCTGAAGCGGCCTGCTTCAGGGCCCTTTCCCCCATTCCTCCAAAGGACCGATAAACCGCCGCCGAATCCACGAAGGGTCTTCGTAAAAGATTACAGCGGGATAAGACTTCTTTGGAACCCTGGCATTATGAGACACGTCTTTGGAACGCCGTATGGCCTCAGCCAACTGTGCGGTCTTCTCATCGGCCGAACTCGGGAAAGGAAGTCCAGCGTCTGACTCTTGCAGGGCTAACGGTTCGTCTTCAAGAGTAGGCTCAGACTCCGCCAAAGAGTCGAGAAAATTGGTGGCCGCTTTCCTCCGCCGCTTAGACCCAGAGCCGGTCGCCGAGGATGACCGCTTCCTCCCCCGCGAAGCCTTAGGGCGGCGCTGACCCACATCGCCTTCAACGCCCTCATCCCTATTACCCTCGCCTGGTGCCACGACCGAGGATGACACTGCCATTGTCGATGCCACGGGGGGCGGTACTGCCACAGGCGGTGGCGCTACTATTGGGGCCCTTCCACCTCGCGAGCGGGAACCCAGGGGCA
Organism: Agapanthus africanus; assembly: GCA_030015575.1. Taxonomy (NCBI): domain Eukaryota; kingdom Viridiplantae; phylum Streptophyta; class Magnoliopsida; order Asparagales; family Amaryllidaceae; genus Agapanthus; species Agapanthus africanus. The sequence goes on from CM057342.1 coordinate 213,885,101, forward strand.
TACCAGCCGTTGGAGTAAGGTTTACCTCCGATTCTCCTGGGATGAGCGCAGTACCGGTATCCCTTAGAGGGAAGCGGACCAGAGCCCTCGGTCGCAGCTTAGCTCCTGGAACCAGAGGAGGGGCGTCGTGGCCAAGAAGCACCCTCCTTTCCTCAAGAATGATTGGGTTGACCCAATGAAGATACCAACCCGTAAATGCGCCCACGCACCGGGGCAGGTATTCGGCTTCAGGGATCATGAAGTGGGAGCCGGTGTTTAGCCTCATGAAATGATGAGCGGCATCACGAACGGCATCGAGCGAAGGGATCGGGGCGACTATAAAAGCCTCGAAAGGAACACCCTGGTCGTATCCAAGCTGTCGGGCGAATCGATGCGGATTGTACCGCATGAAAAGAGCTGCACTGTCCTGGCAAAACACCAAGTAGCCCGGTCTAAGAGTGTACAAGTGCGCGGCCACCCGAGGCTTCAAAGAAGGCGCGTTGTCTTTTGACAGGTCCCAGAGTTGTTGAACTGGACCTGAGGGAGTAGACAAGACCCGATCATTAAAAACCATCCCGCCAGCGGCAGCGTAAGGAGAAATCAGCACCCGAATAGCCCCGAGCTGAGTCGGGTCGGTGGCAGAAGCATCCACCAATCGCATAAGTCACGGGAAAGGATAGGCGTCGTAAAACGCGGGCCTCTGATGCATAGCGAAAGCCCCCAGCATATGCATTTCGACCCAGGACGTGAAATAATGAAGCGAAAAGTTTACTACATCCACGCCGGGAGTAGAGGTATTAGCTGCGGTGCCCAACCCGTGATAAAGATGCGCCAACGCCGGGATACCGACGGCCAACCGCGTCCCCTCAGCTATACAATGAGCCGGATAGATAACCGAAACCCTCATAAAACGACGACGCATGGGGATGACAAACCAACTGAGCCAGACACTGACAAACCCCATGAAGAACATCTCCTCGTCAATACCGGGTGCTGCAATGGACTCAAAAACCATCGGCGACATGATGGGGATATAGTATTGAGGTAGATCCGATTCAGTGGTCGGCAGCTTCTTCGGACCAAACCCAAAGGGGTCTTTAATGTTGGCGAACTTCGGAGCTGTCTTCGACACGACGTCCTCACGAAGGAAACAAGTAATGAAGCTCTTGAAAGTAACACCCTGCTCTTCGGATTCGGTGAACAATCGGTCGAAGATACCTAGCGCCTTGATCAAACTGGGACGCTTGTGGCGAATGGCGTTCTCAACAGACAAGCCGTCAGCCGGTGCAGACTCGGGCTCGAAGCCATACTCGTCAGGAGGCAACAACTCCTCATACAGTGCACCCCTGATTGGCAATCCCTGTTAGTGTATATGCCCTAGAGGCCATTACTGTATCATACTAGTTTGTATATTACTTAATGGAAGCTTGGGATATTCACAGTTGTATATACAATCTTGCTCGAAATGGTAGTATGCTACTTGGTTTGTCTCTGCTTTAATATGTGCATGTGTTTCTTTTAGCATATTGCTGGTATACATATTAGTAGAGCCCTTAGGATCTTTGCTTGATTACCAGCGTTGTGATGGCGCTCGCACTCGTGGGAGCTGGGTAATCTATAAGCACATCCTTATACAGGTCCCTGGTCGTTGGACTATCGAGACAGGGCATCGGTACTCCGGAGTAGACTAGCGTATGCGCTTCTCATCCCAGTGTGGGAGACGGTCTGTCCCACAGCCGTTAGTACGTCGTACTTGGGATAGTATGCGGGTGCTCGTTAGGTTACGAGTACACTGGACAGGACTCGTCGGGAACTGTTGGTTGGTAATATACCTATCGTCAGTTATCAGTTCCCAGGTGACATGAGTACATCTTAGTCCGTTGACTTGACACTGTCACTTCGCCTCGAGTGTGTTCCCACTGCACTTTGATTACTACCCTACCACGGCTCAAAGGAGTCGTGCAAACAGGTAGTTTTTGGGTGCAGTCCCGAAGCACTTGGAGGCAGTGACGGTTAGACAGGATTCGTCTCTCCCGGTATTGGGGGTTGACATCGCGCTGTGTCCAGGAGAGCCATTACACGAGTAGTCCCTGGCCAGGGCAAGCGAGATATACTGGTAGGTTTCCAGTGTTATCTCAGGGTGTTCTGGGCTACACTCCGACACGACTTGTACCGCTATTAGGGGACTGACGTTCACCGCCCCCCTAGGCCCGCCATACGATGTATCAGACGAATAGACCGGACTGTACGGAGACTGTCACATACAGGCTCAGTAGGAGTGCAGATGGGGTTCACCTCGTCAGTCTTCTTATCGACATCTACCTGGGGACCGTTACGTACAGCTAGTGCCGCTTGCGGTCTGTGGTTAAACCCACTGCCAGCGTAGTGTCGAGTCTTTAGAGTCCCACACAGAGAGCTATTCGCCTTTAGGCAAAATGAGTAGAGGTCGCATGGTTTTGCGACAGGGTTCGTTCGCATCCGCGCACTTGTGCACGTTTGCTGTCCGGAAAGTTTATGCTAGCGGGCTTTGGTTTAAGCCGGATCCTAGTATATGATTTGAGATTGGTTTTTCTCAGAGCATTCGTGTTCCTCGGATCACGAATGCGGGTGCGTATGCACAGTTGCTTGAGATTGAGGGAGAGGACCTTGTTTAGGGTTAATGGCTATTGTCATTTTATTAACCCTATTGTTTTTGTGTGTATTATAGTTAATTGATAATTAGTTTAATAATTGTGCATGGTTGTTGTTGACAATTTGACTTCATTGACTTGTTGACCAAGGTTGACACTTTGACCATCATCATTTCTTTTGGAAGATGCTCTTTGATCTTTGCAAAATTGAAATGATAATGGTCATGTCATGATTTACCATGACAATTTTCAAGCTAATTATTGAATTAAAATAATGCACACATATTAGTGAGAATGGCTCACTAATAATTCATTCTCTCATATCATTTCTCTCTCTTGCTCATCCTCTCCCTCAAGCTCTCTCCCTCTCATGTGTTGAGAAACAAAAAGCTTGAGAAAAACCTTCACTTGATCTTTTCTACTCTCTTCTAGGGTTCAAGTCTTAGCATTTCTTGCACTCTAATTACTCCTAGCTTGGAGTTGAAGCTAAAGGTCGAGGCTTTCGGGTGGATCGTTCTTTGACGGGAGAAGACAAGCAAGGTGACCTCTTTCTACCATTCCAAGGAGCAAGGAGAGAAGGACTTTGAGCTCAAGGTATAACCTTTCCATCACTTAGCTACTTTGTAGTTAGCTTTAGCAAGTTTATGTTTAGCAAAGATCCTTATAGCATGGTCCATGTTGCCTATAGTTGATAAAAATCCAATTTTTATTATGTTTTCCGCCTCCTCGTAAGCACCGAGGTGGGCAACGTGGACTTACAGTGGTATCAGAGCCTAACTAAACCTAAACTAGCTAAGTAGTTAAGTGTAACGAAGTTTCGAAACCGGAAAATCGAAAAACCAAACTCGCAAAACCCTAGTTTCTGTTAATATTTTTTCTGGTCAAAATAAAATTTGTTATACACCAAAAATTATCTCAGGGTTTTGTGTAGAACACCACCAAAGACGAACCAGAGAGGCGACTAAAGGACCGCGGATCCGCGGCAATAGGAAGCTCTTGCCGCGGAAGCGCGGCCGTCTTGTCCCCTCTCTGCATCGTTTTTGGTGCAGTGTGTTTCTGTGTTGGTTTTGGGATTTTTAGGATATGTTATATGTGCCCAGATTTTCCAGAACTAAAATTTACTTTTGGGGGCCTATAAATCCGTATTTTTCGGAACTTCACCACACTTTAACTATATCGGTTATATCTGTGATGCTTGTATGTATTGAACGTCGGCTAATCGCTATAAGTCGATTAGTCGGGGTTATACATCTCTGTGATTGTTATTGGTTTGTGGATATGAATGGATTGGATTGTCGCGGGTGAATAGCCGGGGTGGATGTGAGATGAGCGTTATTTTTTTTTCTTTCATTCATTTGTAACATGTAAATTGATGTAATAATATTATTTGTATGGCCGCACAACCGGGTCGGGGTTGTAACCGTCATTGTATAATTCTTTTTACTGTTTTTGCTCCTAGGATAGACCCATGGAGGGGGTGCACAAACTACCGGGTATTTCGAAGTGCCGAGTGGCCTACTCACGGTGGTGAGGGAGGTTGCTTCGCTTCGGATGCTTGGCGGGTAGTTTGCCGCACCCGTAGGGGTCTTGGGTGGGGTATTGGCTATTCACCGCGACCGTGTAATCCGCTTTACGTTGCAGGCTCGAACGCATTGCGGATTCCTAGTATATCCAATGTATTCATCTGTGATCTGTAATGTCTATCATTGCTATATATTTATATATAATAACTATTTAGGCGTTACTTATGTTTTACAGCCGCGCTAGCCCAGCCCCCGCTCTGTCGTTAGTTAAGTAACCTAACGGGTGATGACGGGGCCCCGTGGCGAATGCGAATGGCATAAGCGTACGTCATATTTTGGTTGTTTTCTGCAATGGTAGGATTAAATGATGGGACGCATTAAAAGAACTAATGCAAGAAATAAACCAAGTAAAAGTCGATTGGAACACTTTGAAAACCACTCGGTTCTTTTCAAAACTAAACTTTTAAACGCGGAGCATGAACCACTCCTTTTAAAAGCTATCTCATTCCATCGATTATATCAAGTTCACTACGTTCACGGTTTCGCCAAAACCATTCGTAGCCCTCCGTCATTCCACATGAATGGTCAAAAGTATTCAAGCTATGTATTTTGGCCAAAGTCAAGGCATAGTGATTGGTAGCGTTTGGGTATTCGTGTGCAGCATAGATAGATGCGTTGATTTGGGACAGTCGTGCTGCCATTTTGGCCAAAGTCAAGGGTAGGTACGGGTGGATCCAAATTAACCAGGAGAATGACGGGTAGAACTTGACATGTGACTTATGATATTTTGGCCAAAGTCAAGGTCATAAGAGCATGGGGCAAAAATCCACATCGGGAGTTTCATAAGTACTGAAACTTGCTAGCGTTGCATACCATTTGGAGTGTGATGATTCTGGTAGGATTCCTTCGGTTTTATCACGCGATGATATTTGGATCCTGATCCTACTGTGAGTATATGCTACTCCTCGGGAAAACTCTCACTTAACGATCAATGCTATAAACCTAGTAGGTGCCTAGAAAGGTGTTAGCGGGGCTACGCCCACAGGGAAAAGAGGTTACTTAATTAAGGAACTTCGCGAAAGCGTTGGAAAACCTCCCTCGAAGTACCGACACTGGCCTGGCTGAACGGTTAAGCAAGTATTGTACGGTGAGAGTAATCCTGACTAATCCTTTCTTTACGGTTTGAGAAGGGATTCGAGAGACAGTGGGAGCCATCCAGTTTAGACAAACTAAAAACCACTATAAACTTGCAAGAGCATCATGCTAAAGTGTTTCTTTTCTCTCTCCTAATTGCAGCGACCATTCAAGATGACCGGACTTAAGTTACTATTAGATAAAAATATATTGACAGGGCCAAACTACAAAGATTGGCTCAGGAATGTCAAGATGGCTATCACTTATGACAAGCTGGGGTATATACTTACCACCAAAGCTCCCCCTGTCCCAGGTCCCACCTCCAGCGTCGCGGATGTAGAAATCCGTAAGACATGGGAGATAGATTGCGCGAGGGCCAGATGCCTCGTATTAGCCTCGATGGACAACGAACATCAGAGGAGGCATGAGAATATGGACCTAGAGTCCATATTTCTCCATACAAAAGAACTGTATGGAGAGCAGTCTCGTATCGCTAGATACGAAGTGTCGAAGAAGCTTTTTTTCGGCAAGGTTGGCCATCGGATCATCGGTAGCGGACCACGTGCTTAAGATGATCGGCTACATAGAGGAGCTCGCGGACCTTGGGACCACGTTGGAGAATGAACTCTATACTGATTTGATTCTCCAGTCCCTTCCTTCCACTTACGCCCAGTTCATTCTTAACTTCAACATGCAAGGAAAGGAGGTTGAACTTGCCGAACTTCTGAACATGTTGAGGACTGCTGAGGGCACCCTACAGAAGGGTAGGGAGACATCCACTTTGTTTGTAGGAGGATCTTCCTCTTCTAGGTCCAGGGCGAAAGCCAAGGGCAAGAAGAAGAAAGCCCCCGCCAAACCAAGAGGCGGTGTCGGTAAAGTGGATACGAAGGGAAAGGGTAAAGCAACAAAGGTAGCGGGGAAGCTGGTGGGGAAGGAAGAATGCTTCTATTGTCACAAAAGTGGTCACTGGAAACAAGATTGCAAGGCTTGGAAAGCCAGAACACAGGATTTGAAGCGAGTTGCAGCTTCAGCTTCAGATGTGTATGTTATTGAAAACTGTCTATCAATAAACTCTACATCCTGGGTATTGGATACCGGATCAGGATCTCATATCTGTAATTCTTTGCAGGCGTTGAGAAAGCGTAGAGTTTTGAAGGCAGGTGACATGACCCTCAGAGTTGCGAACGGTGCTAGCATGGATGCTGAGGCCGTGGGGGACTATCACCTGGGATTATCAGATGGACACTTTTTGGTTTTGCGTAGTTGTTATTATGTACCAAATGCAACCTGTAATATCATTTCTGTATCTTTATTATCTAAAGAAGGTTATGAATTTGCATTTGTAAGTAATGTAGTGAACATTCACCTTAATCAAGTTTTGATTGGGTCAGGTACATTGAACAACGGTATATACGTTTTAAACCAACCACAGATTTTCAATATCCAGAATACACACAAAAGAAAGTCTCCAGAAATTAATAAAACTTTCTTATGGCATTGTAGACTGGGTCACATCAACGAGAGAAGATTGACTAAGTTACATACTGAAGGATATTTGGATCCGTTCGAATATCAATCATATGCAACTTGTCAATCCTGTCTCAAAGGAAAGATGACAAAGGCTCCGTTTTCTGGACACGGAGAAAGAGCGAGCGAGCTCTTGGAACTCGTACACAACGACGTATGCGGTCCAATGTCTACACATGCGCGAAGCGGTTATTCTTACTTCATTACTTTTACGGATGATTTTTCAAGGTACGGTTATGTCTTCTTAATGAAACATAAATCCGAGGCTTTTGAAAAATTCCAGAAATATAAGAATGAAGTAGAAAAACAAACCGACAAAAGTATCAAGATTCTAAGATCGGATCGAGGTGGAGAATACTTAAATGCCGAATTCCTGAACTACTTAAAAGAGAATGGAATTCTCTCTCAGCTTACTCCTCCATACACTCCGCAACATAACGGTGTATCGGAGAGACGGAACCGGACCCTATTGGATATGGTACGGTCCATGATGAGTAACGCAGAGTTACCGCGATCATTCTGGGGATATGCGCTAGAATCAGCAGCATACCTTTTGAACCGAGTTCCAACTAAGACTGTGCCTACTACACCATATCAAATGTGGTGTGGGAAGAGACCCTATCTTAATCACATTAAGACATGGGGATGTCCAGCTTTTGTAAAAAAGCAGCATGCGGACAAGCTCGAGACACGCTCAGTTCAGTGCAAGTTTGTGGGATATCCAAAGAGCTCCAAGGGATATTACTTCTATTGCGAAGAGGAACAAAAAGTCCTTGTTTCTCGCCATGCCCACTTTCTAGAACATCAGTTCATAGAAAAAGAATTAAGTGGGAGCGCGATAGAACTGGAAGAAATTCCAGAACCGCAAGCTATTACTGAAAGCTTAGTAGAACCAGAGGGTTCGAAAGATCAAGACATTCCCATGCCACTCCGCAGGAGTAGTAGGCAGTCTCATCCGCCCGAGAGGTACTACGGTTTTCTCATTGACGGGGATAGAGAGGACTGCATCATAGATTGTGATGAGCCTACTAGCTTCCAGCAAGCCATTCAGAGCGTCGACTCGGTAAAATGGCTGGATGCAATGCGGACCGAAATGGAGTCCATGTACACCAACAAAGTATGGACGTTGGACATTGCTCCAGACGGGGTAAAACCCGTAGGATGCAAGTGGATGTTCAAAAGGAAGATTGGTGTAGATGGACAGGTTGAGACCTATAAAGCTAGACTGGTAGCAAATGGTTTTCGTCAGCGACCTGGTTTGGACTATGACGAAACCTTTTCTCCAGTAGCTATGCTGAAATCCATTCGGATCCTTCTTGCCATCGCTGCTTTCCACGATTATGAGATTTGGCAGATGGACGTAAAGACAGCTTTTCTAAATGGTCATTTAGAGGAGTGTGTCTATATGGACCAGCCAGAGGGTTTCATTCAGGGTGGAAGTAGCGGAAAGGTGTGCAAGTTGCTCAAGTCCATTTATGGACTCAAGCAGGCATCGCGGAGTTGGAACATCTGTTTTGATGAGACGGTCAAAGAATTTGGCTTTATCAAAAATCCAGATGAACCATGCATCTATTGTAGATTTGTAGCGAGAACTGTAGTATTCCTCGTTTTATACGTGGATGACATTCTCTTAATAGGAAATGACATTCCTATGCTACAATCTGTCAAGGGGTTCTTGTCACACAGGTTCTCCATGAAAGACCTGGGTGATGCCTCATACATTCTGGGTATCCGGATCTACCGTGACAGATCCAAGAGGATATTAGGACTCTCGCAGTCCAGGTACATCGACACCATACTGAAGAGATTCAGTATGGAAGATTCCAAGCGCGGTAATCTACCGGCTTGTCACGGGATCACCCTCTCCAAAGAGATGTCTCCCAAGACTGATTTGGAGAGGGATCGCATGTCTATTATACCCTACGCTTCTGCGGTAGGCTCTATAATGTATACGATGTTGTGTACCAGACCGGATGTGGCTTATGCACTGAGTGTGGTAAGCAGGTATCAGTCAAACCCTGGGGAGAAACATTGGATAGCAGTAAAGAATATTCTCAAGTACCTGAGAAGGACTAAGGAGATGTTCTTGGTGTATGGCGGAAAAGACCTGCAGATTGAGGCCTTTGCTGACTCCAGCTTCCAGAGTGACAAGGATGATTCCAAGTCCATGTCGGGTTTTGTCTTTACCCTCAATGGAGGGGCGGTGTGTTGGAAGAGCTCCAAACAGGAAACCGTTGCTGACTCGACTATGGAAGCGGAATACATCGCTGCATCTGATGCCGCAAAAGAAGCTGTCTGGATGAGGAAGTTCTTGAAAGAACTTCAGGTGGTTCCGTCCATTGTTGACCCAATACCTCTGTATTGCGACAACAACGGGGCTATAGCTTTAGCGAAGGAACCCAGATCCCATCAGAAATCCAGACACATCTTAAGGCGGTATCACCTGATCAGGGAGATCGTGGATCGCCAGGAGATCGAGGTCCGGAGAGTTGCATCAGAGGATAACACAGCAGATCCATTCACCAAGGCCTTGCCCCAGACTCAGTTCGAGCGGCTGATCGAGATGATAGGTCTTCGATACGCCAGTACATGGCCTTAGTGCAAGTGGGAGATTGTTAGTGTATATGCCCTAGAGGCCATTACTGTATCATACTAGTTTGTATATTACTTAATGGAAGCTTGGGATATTCACAGTTGTATATACAATCTTGCTCGAAATGGTAGTATGCTACTTGGTTTGTCTCTGCTTTAATATGTGCATGTGTTTCTTTTAGCATATTGCAGGTATACATATTAGTAGAGCCCTTAGGATCTTTGCTTGATTACCAGCGTTGTGATGGCGCTCGCACTCGTGGGAGCTGGGTAATCTATAAGCACATCCTTATACAGGTCCCTGGTCGTTGGACTATCGAGACAGGGCATCGGTACTCCGGAGTAGACTAGCGTATGCGCTTCTCATCCCAGTGTGGGAGACGGTCTGTCCCACAGCCGTTAGTACGTCGTACTTGGGATAGTATGCGGGTGCTCGTTAGGTTACGAGTACACTGGACAGGACTCGTCGGGAACTGTTGGTTGGTAATATACCTATCGTCAGTTATCAGTTCCCAGGTGACATGAGTACAGCTTAGTCCGTTGACTTGACACTGTCACTTCGCCTCGAGTGTGTTCCCACTGCACTTTGATTACTACCCTACCACGGCTCAAAGGAGTCGTGCAAACAGGTAGTTTTTGGGTGCAGTCCCGAAGCACTTGGAGGCAGTGACGGTTAGACAGGATTCGTCTCTCCCGGTATTGGGGGTTGACATCGCGCTGTGTCCAGGAGAGCCATTACACGAGTAGTCCCTGGCCAGGGCAAGCGAGATATACTGGTAGGTTTCCAGTGTTATCTCAGGGTGTTCTGGGCTACACTCCGACACGACTTGTACCGCTATTAGGGGACTGACGTTCACCGCCCCCTAGGCCCGCCATGCGATGTATCAGACGAACAGACCGGACTGTACGGAGACTGTCACATACAGGCTCAGTAGGAGTGCAGATGGGGTTCACCTCGTCAGTCTTCTTATCGACATCTACCTGGGGACCGTTACGTACAGCTAGTGCCGCTTGCGGTCTGTGGTTAAACCCACTGCCAGCGTAGTGTCGAGTCTTTAGAGTCCCACACAGAGAGCTATTCGCCTTTAGGCAAAATGAGTAGAGGTCGCATGGTTTTGCGACAGGGTTCGTTCGCATCCGCGCACTTGTGCACGTTTACTGTCCGGACAGTTTATGCTAGCGGGCTTTGGTTTAAGCCGGATCCTAGTATATGATTTGAGATTGGTTTTTCTCAGAGCATTCGTGTTCCTCGGATCATGAATGCGGGTGCGTATGCACAGTTGCTTGAGATTGAGGGAGAGGACCTTGTTTAGGGTTAATGGCTATTGTCATTTTATTAACCCTATTGTTTTTGTGTGTATTATAGTTAATTGATAATTAGCTTAATAATTGTGCATGGTTGTTGTTGACAATTTGACTTCATTGACTTGTTGACCAAGGTTGACACTTTGACCATCATCATTTCTTTTGGAAGATGCTCTTTGATCTTTGCAAAATTGAAATGATAATGGTCATGTCATGATTTACCATGACAATTTTCAAGCTAATTATTGAATTAAAATAATGCACACATATTAGTGAGAATGGCTCACTAATAATTCATTCTCTCATATCATTTCTCTCTCTTGCTCATCCTCTCCCTCAAGCTCTCTCCCTCTCATGTGTTGAGAAACAAAAAGCTTGAGAAAAACCTTCACTTGATCTTTTCTACTCTCTTCTAGGGTTCAAGTCTTAGCATTTCTTGCACTCTAGTTACTCCTAGCTTGGAGTTGAAGCTAAAGGTCGAGGCTTTCGGGTGGATCGTTCTTTGACGGGAGAAGACAAGCAAGGTGACCTCTTTCTACCATTCCAAGGAGCAAGTAGAGAAGGACTTTGAGCTCAAGGTATAACCTTTCCATCACTTAGCTACTTTGTAGTTAGCTTTAGCAAGTTTATGTTTAGCAAAGATCCTTATAGCATGGTCCATGTTGCCTATAGTTGATAAAAATCCAATTTTTATTATGTTTTCCGCCTCCCCGTAAGCACCGGGGTGGGCAACGTGGACTTACAATCCCGAGATTTCATAAAATTCTGCCAGAGAGATCGAGACCTCGCGATCTCCTAGAATGAAAGTGTTGGTGGGAAGATTCCATTGGTTAAAAAACGCCTTAACCCACCAGACATGCGGGGACTTATAATGGAAGAGTGACGCGTATATTGCCTGATAAAGCCCGACCTTCTGCAGCCGCGCACGATGGGTGGCAAGGATGTAGTGAGCCCAGAGAAGGTAGCCCGTAGGGTGTCGGGGAGTGTGCCCTATCTTATAGATCTGGCCCTACGGGTGGGCCTCACCCTGGCAAATACGCCGCCGCAAGATATCTATGGCCGGGATCGGATGTTTCGGAATACCGGTCGTTGAAGGCTCGAGCCACCCCGTTGGAGTCCAGTTGGGCATTTCCACAGCAAAAACCGTTCTCGGAGGGTCCATCGGCAAGAATGGGAAAGTAGGCTCTGTCGGTACTGCACAGAGGAAACTCCGGCGACCCCGGATAATATGACTATACCAAGTTCCCCATAGAAGCAAGTTGGTGCAGTTCGGGTCATGAGCCCGGATCATCGCCATCACTTCCTCGTCGGATGGTGATTGAGGAAAAGCGGCCTCCGAACGAGTAAAGGGAAAACACGGAGCAGAAGCCATCGCACCTAAAATCGAATGAAAGAAGACCGTTAAAAGCAAAATCAGCGATATATATCCATGCATGAACATGAAGACTAGTTAAAGAAAGAAACAGTAGATTTTTCTGGGACTATTGGCTACAAAACACATGGGCCCCACAGAATCAAGATGACGGCTCATTAATAATGAAACCGAGCAGTTGTAATAAGACAAAGGGGATACCCTCATTAAATAAAAAAATGAGTTTCAAGTGGCTCTACACATTCTCCTAAAGAACAAATCTACCTTGGGCTCTACAACAAATCAAACAAGACCAGGAGAATTAAATTCCCACAAAAGACATCATTGCAACCGTCTTCTTCACTAATTGCAGAAGGACAATCTCGGGCCAAGAGGCCCTAAGGAGCCTCCATGCGAAGAAACTGAGTTCTTCATAGGAATTAAATTCCATATTAAGAGAAGGGAATTAAATTCCAAACAGCATTTTTTCTGTAAACGGAGTTAAACTCCATGGATCATTGTCTGAGCCCTAAGAGATCTACTTTTGAAGGCTAAAATGGTTTCATACTTTGGTTTAAAAGCTCGAAGAAAAATGGGTTCTTTATTAAAAAAGGGGGTAAAAACCCTTGTTTTGGATTTAAAATCCAGAGGAACGTGAAAGTTCACTGTTTGTCCAAGAACATTACCTGAGGAAAATGGTCACTTGAACAGAGTTAAACTCTGAAGATGGTTTCAAGACAGAGAACTAAGCTCTGGAAGAAGAGAATTAAATTCTCAGAAAAAAGTTTGCAAGGAGGAAGACAAGCAAAGTGGAGGCGTCTCTGAAATGACCCCAATATTTATAGGAGGTGATGGGAACGCTTCATCTCCCCAAATCCCGAGAGGAATCCAATGGTCACAAAAGTGACAGCGTTGCACTCACGTGCAGACACGTGAGAACAACGCTGTGGGGGCATTTGTTTCCTGATTTAAAATCAGGAAAGCCTACGGAAGAGGCTTTAGAAAAGGGTCATGTGCTCACACGTGACCAGTAGTCACGTGTTGGCACGTGACATCTAAAAGCATCGGCAAGGCAGATTCAGTTTCCCGACTACATCAAAGGAAGGGGCTTCAGAAAGGGTCACGTGCTCCCACGTGACCAGGGTCACGTGTTGGCACGTGACATTTAAAAACGGCTTCAAAGGCACATCAGTTCCCTGATTAAATCGAAGAAAAGGCTTCAGAAAGGGTCACGTGCTCACACGTGACCGGGGGTCACGTGTTGGCACGTGACGGTTGAACAGTGGCCAGAAGACAGAACGCAGAAAGAAGAAGAAGGCTCGTTCCAAGGGGTCACGTGCCTACACATGACCAGGGGTCACGTGGCCACACGTGACCGGCTTTCAAAGCCTATTTATTTAACAGAATCAAATTCTGAAGAGATCATTCAAATCTTTCCAAAGGAAAATGATTATTTGGAACCGATTGGACTAAAGATTTAAAGGTAATTAAATATCATCTATCTATGGAAAAATCTTGAACTTGGAAAGATTTCCCCTTAAAATCTAACCGAAACAACAGAAGAATATCTTTGGATTTAAAATCCAATGGTGAATAAAATTCACCTAATAATCCAAAGGTCCAAACGAATGGTGAATACAAATTAAATCTCTCAATGAAAGATTCACCAAAACTAATTGATTCTGCTTCTTCTCCTATAAATAGGAGCCAAGGGACATATACAGAGGGGGAGATAGAGAGAAAAAAAAAGAGAGAGCCTTGATACTTTGAGAGGAATCTGGATCTTCTGCAAAAGAAAACCCTAGGTAAGAAAGGGAAGGCTTTTTGAAAGAAAAAAAGAGAATTTAATTCTCAACAGAATTTAACTCTGATCTTAAAAAGAAGAACTTAGTTCTCTCTTTAGCAGAGGATCTGCAAAGTGCACATCTCCCCATGAATTGAGAATTTAATTCTCATTGGGTTGAGATCCTGCCATGCAGATCCAAAGCATAGAGAGGGAATGGATGTTTGAGAATTTAATTCTCATAGAACTATAGGAATTTAATTCCTGTGAATTAAAATTAGGGTTTAACCCTATGTCATAGGAATTTAATTCCTTTAAAATGAATAGAACCAGGGTTAACCCAAGTTAAGAACTCAAATCTATCAAAATAACAGGAATTTAATTCCTCTAAAGTTTATTGCTAGGGTTTAACCCTATGAAGAATTTGATTCTTAAAAAGATAAACACATCTTCAAACAGGCAGGGTCACGTGCTACCACGTGACCCCTGTAAAGAGCCACCGCTAAAACTTTGAGGCAACGCCTCACGTGCTTCACGTGACCCCCAAAGCGCGCAAAGATAAAGCAAAAGAAAAGAAGCTCTGGGGCGCCCTCACGTGTCACCACGTGACCCCTAATGAATATTCTAACAGATCAAAGCACAAGCCCCCATCGCGTGCCCACACGTGATGGCTTTTAGAATTAAAAGTGTTAAACACTTATCTGTAGAACAAAATAAAGGGAAACAGGGCGCTATCACATGCTACCACGTGACCCCTTGGCTGAAGCTTTAACGGATAAGCACCAAAATACCCATCACGTGACAGCACGTGATGCTCCAAAGTATTCAATACTTTTGACAGAATAGAAGGAAGGGAGGGCGCCCTCACGTGCTACCACGTGACCCCTCTTGCCTTAGTGTTTAACACTAAATTGGAATCCCGGAATCCAGTGTTAAACACTGTTTGGTCTTAGTGTTCAACACTAATCAAAGAACTTTATTTGCAGTGTTTAACACTGATTATCCTTAGTGTTTAACACTAATCTGAAATCCCTGTTGTTAGTGTTTGATATTGATTTGCTCTAGTGTTTAACACTAATTTGAACCCCATGTTGCTGGTGTTTAACACCAACTGCCTTTTAGTGTTAAAATACTAACTTGTTCCCGGTGTTTAACACTGCTGATCTTTAGTGTTTAACACTAATTTCAGCCCAGTTGATTAAATGGCCAGAGGCAAAGCTTCTCCTTCAATGGACCAACAGAAAGCCAGTATTCTAAACATGATGGGACTTAGCCCAAGATGGCCATAAGTCCTCAATTCAAACTTAACTGGGCTAATGGGCTCATAACACAATTAATTGGTCTTGATCCCAAATTAGGCCAAAGACTGTTTAATCCACCCCGGTCCAAGGGTACATCTCTTCACTCCTTTGATACTTGGCGTTGTAATTCCTCAACATCTTCAAAGAGGTGACGGGTCCCGATGACCACATATTGAAACGGACTGTGGGGTCCTTAAACTCATGGACTATGAGGTCCTTAACCTTGACCGAGATGTCTTAAAACTAACAACGGACTGTGGGGTCCTTAAACCCATGGACTATGACGTCCTTAACCTTGACCGCAATGTCTTAAAACTAACATTGGACCGCAATGTCCTTAAACTACTTATTGACCGCAATGTCACTAAACTAAACAACAGGGTTCCCTTAATTGCTCTATTGTTGGATCTAAACGATCTCGTTAAGTTGATCTTAGTCTGAAAACTAGACTAACGTATCCTTAACAAACGTTTAAGTCGATCTTAGTCTCGAATGAGGCTAACGTATCCTTAAACCCAAAACCCCCAAACCCAAATCTAAGATAATACGGATTTGGACTAGTCCACGCCCTATGGGCGACGGCATAACTCGGTCTCCGTATACAATCCACGGGCAACTAAACACAAAATAAACACATGCGACACGAAGTGACCATCTGGAGAAGGAGAAAGTGGTTACCGCGATGCGGTAGCGTAATTAACTGCTGGGGCTTGCTCCTGCTGGGAAGAGCGTCCCCACAATCAAAGACCTCTTAAGCGAGGGGGAATCTGACGAAGTCTACTACATCGGACGCATCCGTTTAAACCTTCGATATACGGTGCCATAAATCAACTTGGCACCTTCGGAGAGGTGGACGGATAGCACCAATTAGCATCTGCCCCCGAATCACAGGCAAGACGTCCAGTCGCGCCGTCATTCGGAGGGGAACACCGACGAGCAACTCTTAACCGTGTCTTGCGAACCATGGTTCGTTGATATAGTAAACTACTTGGCCACCGGCTTGATACCTAAAGATTGGTCGAAACAGGATAAACTCCGATTCTTGTCCCAAGTAAAGCATTTTTATTGAGATGAACCTTATCTTTTTAAATACTGTTCCGACCAAATCATTCCACGGTGTGTACCTAAAAATGAGTTTAAGAGTGTGCTATCTTTTTGCCACGATCAAGCGCGTGGCGGGCACTTTGGCCCAAAGAAGACAGCCGAGAAAATCTTGCAGTGTGGTTTCTATTGGCCACGACTCTTTAAGGATGCATATGAATACTGCAAGACATCCTCCCAGTGCCAACACTTAGGCCAGATATCGCGGAGAAATGAAATGTCGCTCCAACCAATTTTGGTTATGGATATTTTTGATGTTTGGGGAATTGACTTCATGGGACCATTTCCCAATTCTTTTGGGAATGTGTATATTCTTTTGGCTGTTGACTACGTGTCGAAATAGGTCGAGGCTGTGTCTAGCCGAACGAACGATAACAAGGTTGTCGTTCGATTTCTTAAAGAACATATCTTTTCTCGGTTTGGGCACCCTCGAGCGATTATAAGTGATAATGGATCTCACTTTTGCAATAGGACTTTTGAGTCCTTAATGCGCAAATATTCCATTACTCACAAGCTGTCAACACCATACCATCCCCAAACATGTGGGCAAGCCGAGATTTCGAATCGGCAAATTAAGCAAATTTTGGAGAAAACGGTTTTTAAAAACCATAAAGATTGGTCTCAAACTGATCGATGAACTATGGGCTTTCCATACTGCATACAAGACCGATCTTGGTATGTCTCCATACCGGCTTGTTTATGGAAAGGCTTGCCACCTCCCAGTTGAGATTGAGCACAAGGCATTTTGGGCAATTAAGGAGCTGAATTTATCAATGGGAGATGCGGGAAGCAATCGAAAGCTGCAATTAAACGAACTAGAAGAGCCGCGGGATGAGGCATATGATAATGCTGTCATTGTTAAAAATCGAACTAAGGTGTTCCATGACAAACACCTTATGCGCAAAATGTTTAAATCTGGTCAACAGGTTTTACTCTATGATACTCGGTTACATTATCACCCGGACAAGCTCCGATCTAGGTAGAAAGGCGCTATTTTTAGTACGCACCATATATCCGCACGGTGCGGTAGATCTTGAAAATCCGGAGGACGGTACTTTATTTAAAGTAAATGGACATCGATTGAAACCGTTCCTCACAGCGGACCCATCAGAGGAGCTCCTGTTTTTGCAGGAGCCGATTTACACCAATTGATTCTCCTCCACTTTTACCCCCGAATTTCCGATCTTCTTGCCAAATCTTGGTTTTAAATAAGTTTGGGGGTGTGTATCATTTGTAAATACATAAATACAAAATAACATAAAAAATAAAAAAAATTGAAAATAATAAAAAAAAAATTGGCTTTTTTGTATTATTGCAGAATAAATAAATAAATTTTGAATTTGCAAATAAATTCCTCTTTTTAGAAGGGTTTAGTTGCAAATTCCCATCATTTTCACCCTATTTAAGAGCCCGAGCCCCCTGTTCTCTCAAACCCTAAAATTTTGATTGCGTCTTTGTGGATCCCTTACCGGCTTGGCATTATCCATCAAGTGTATATGATGTTCAACTATGAGGGGACTAATCCCCTTGATAACCGCCGCGCCAGCCTGCTCCCGCCGCCGATCCGCCGCGCCTCTGCCGCTTCACCCCCTGAAATTTTCAGGGGAGGTACATCATTCGAACCCTTCTCTGTTCTTTCAATTTTAAATCTGTAGAAAACACCATGTCGCACAGCATGCAATTAGAGAGAGATTTTTCACAGGTTTTCTCCCATGAGATTTATGGTAACTATTTCGCGAATGAAATCGCGCAGAGGGGTTGGAATTTTCTGATCTATAACCACCCTTCTGTTGGAGATAGTGCCCTCAGAGTCAATTATTAGGTCACAGGTACGTGATTGTAATGATTGAGGGAGGACCTATCCCGGTAGGACAGTCTTACTAGAGATGATAGTATGCTATCTGGTTTACCTTTATCATCGTGTACTGCTTTAGGTGACCTGACACGTCGCTATTACACGTTGATAGAGCCTCTAGGATTCTTGCTTGACCACCAGCAGTATGAGGGCGATCATATAAGTGGGAGCTGGGGTCTATAAGCTTATCCTTAAAAGGTCCCTAGTCGTGGGAGTTTCGAGACCGGGCATCGATACTCCATTAGTAGACTAGTGTATACAGTCGAGACCCCGACGAGGGGCGGTGGCCGGTCTCACAAGCCACTGGTGTCAGTTGGATCACCTAAGATGTTTACAGGTGCTCATTGGGTTATGAGTACACCGGACAGGACTCGCCGGGAACATGCTAGTTGGTCATATACCAGATGTCAGATGGCAGTTCCCTGGTGACATGTGTGCAGGTTAGTTCATCGACCTGGGGATCGTCATTTGTCTCGTGTGAGTTCCCACTGTACTTTGATTACTACCCTACCACGGCTCAAAGGAGTCGTGCAAACAGGTTTTAGTTGGGTACAGTCCCGAGCCACATGGAGGCAGTGAGCGTATCTTCAGGGGTTCGTCTCTCCCGGTATTGGGGGTGAGATCGTGCTGTGTCTAGGAGAGCCATTACACAAAGTCCTTGGCCAAGGCAAGGAGATTTACTGGTAGGTATTCCAGTAGTATCTCAGGGTGTTCTGGGCTACACTCCGACACGACTTGTACCGCTTTTGGGGGTCTGACTTTTACCAACCCCCTAGGCCCGCCATGCGATACTCATAGACGAACGGACCGGACTGCACGGATATTGTCACTGACAGGCTCAGTTGGGTGTCGGGGTGAGCTTCCTCATCGACGTCCCATTTGGTCAGTACCTGGTAGCCCGTCACGTATTGGCTTATACCTCTGACGTGCTAGTGGTTAAATCCACAACCAAGGTGTTGATGAGTCTTTAGAGTCCCCCACATTCAGTTACTCAGCTTTCGGGCGAAATGTTGTAGAGGCCGTATGGAGATATGGCAAGGTCCGATCAGATACGTGCGGTATTGCACGGATCAGGATCGGACAGTTTGTACTATAGGCCGTATGGTTATATGGCAGGGTTCGATCAGATACGTGCGGTATTGCACGGATCAGGATCGAACAGATGTTACTAGCCGGCTTTGGTTTAAGCCGGATCCTACTATAGTACAGTGTAGATTTTGTCTCATTGCATTTGTATTTCGGTCGAAATACAGATGCGGGTGTGTATGCACAGTATCGGGGTTTTCCTGTAATTTATTACGGGACCAGTTTTCTGGAGTTGCCAGTTTGCTTTCCGTTTCGGCCGATTTCCATTGTTCCGTTCATTGGCCGAAGATTGGTGGAGGAGGGCTTATTTGCATTATTGCAAATAGGCATTTGTGGAGGAGGTCTTTTGCTTATTGCCATGTCATGATCACTTGACTTTTTGACTTCATCATGGTTGCTCCATACCTTGACTTCTTGTTATGATGGCATGACTTTTGTGGACATGATTGTTGATGATGAGAGATGATTGTTTGTTGAGTGTGGGTTTTTATTTTGTGATGATTCCTTTTGCATGATAGCCCTCTCTCTCTCTCTCTCCATGGTTTTATGGGATGGCTCTCTTATTCTATCACCTCTCTCTCATTCTCACTCACTTCCCCACCAAGAGAGGCCGGCCAAATTAGGCAAGGGCTGTCCAAGTTTTTGAGTGTGGAAATCTTGTTCATTTCATGCTCCAAAAACCCCCTAGTTCCTCCACATGATTCTTGTATCATCCCTCCACCAAAATGGCATCTCCATGAACCCCAAATGAGACTTCTTCACTACACATTCTACAGCGAACCTTGGGCACGTCGAGTAGCCGGCTTCGTGCCCGAGTTGCCTCGGCATTGAGGTGGGAGCCCGTAAACAAAGTAGGCGATGTGGTGCACTTCCGGCGACGAGGAGGAGACGGGACTTTTCCGCAGGAGATCGGGACCATGACGAGAAGACCGGAGGACTTGGATCGTCGGTATATCTCTATTCCCTTTCTTGTAGTTAGCTAGGACTAGTTAATGGTTCGATCCGGGTTATAGTGCGCGGTGGTGCCGGTTTGCTAAGTCCGCAAAATTTAAGTTTTTCACCGCTTCCGCATTCCGGCGTCGGATTGACGGCCGGGGCGCCGCCGTGCACTTACAGTGGTATCAGAGCCTCGCCATTAACTTAGTCTAGCTTTGTGTAATGTGTTTTTCAGTTCCGATCGATAAAATGTTCCAAAACCCGTATTGTCTTCACATCAGTTTTCTGTCAGAATTTTTCAGTCTCCAAAAATTTTTCAGGTTGCAGAAAATTGATGTACTGGAAATTGTAAGGCCACTGTAGAAATTCGACTGAGTGATGCCATAGTTAGAGCGCGGAACCGCGGCCAAACCCCCCTTTGGGCCGCGGTTCCGCCGCACTATAATGAGCTCACTGTGTCAATTTTCTCCAGTGGGCTTCTGGGCTGTTTTTAGGGGTTTTAGAATAATAACATTGGGCCCAGAATTTCTTTAACTGCTACAGTTTTGATTGGGGGCCCACTTGTTAATTTTTGATCGATCGGATATTTTAAACACATTTTTCACAGTATTTATATTATATCTGCGACCGTGAATGTCACTTGATCGGTAAATCCGGTCTAACTGCTATAGCCCGGTTAGACGGATTTGCGAACGTGACTTTCACGTTGATGTTTTGTTTTTGCTGTGATGTTGCGGATCGGTCGTGGGGGATAGCCTGGATGCAATGCTAGTACAGTTTTGTTGTATTATGTACATTTGATTTTGCGGGGCGAGCGTCCGACATGTGGACTGCCGTCACTGCCTGTTTGTATTATTATTTTGGGGCACGACCTGGTTGCGGTCGATGTACCCGTTGTATGTATATTTTACTTTCTGTACTAGGATTGCCCCGCGGAGGACTGCACGGATAGCCGGGTTCTGGAGGGCAACAAGCCCGCATCTCATGGCATTGAGACGGAGGGGGCTTCACTCTAGGATTGGCGGGATATTCGCCGCACTCGTAGGGGGTACAGGTTGACCCAGGAGGGGTGCCCAAGTTACCGGATTCCGTGAAGTGCTGGGTGGTCCATTCACGTTGCTGAAGGGGGCTGCCTCGCTTCAGGTTTTGGCGGGTAACTTGCCGCGCCCGTAGGGGTCTAGGATTTCATTGCACAGGCTATCCACACGACCAGGGGAACGTCGGGTTTCAGCGGCTCTGTGAAACCCGGGGATCCCAGATATCTGTATTGTTTCTGTGATGCTGTACATTTCTGTGATGTTGCTTTTTTTTTTTTTTCACGCCTTGAGCGAAATACTATATATTGGTATATATATTAGTAGATGTCGTATATGTTTTGCATCCGCGCTAGTCCAGTCCCCGCTCTGTCGTTAGTAAGCTAACCTAACGGGTAATGACGGGACCCAGTGGCGAATGCGGATGGCATATACGTACATCAGTATATTTTCGTTCTTTTTGGTGTGATCAATTGATGGGACTGCATTGATTCGGATCAATGCAAGTTAAAACAAACCTAATCTGATGTTGTTGGAACACTTTTCAAAAAGCTGTTATTGCAAGGACGTTTACTTTTGTTTTGCATCGTGGTATTCAGTTGGAATATCCTGCTCCTCAGTCGACGAGGCAAGGGCCGAGATCCCTTCACCGGGAGTGACCCCTTGGACAAAAGTTTGCGTCAGGGCATTAACTTCACTATAGCCGATTGCTTTTGCTTTGCACCGTGGTATTCAGTTGGAATATCCTGCACCCCATTCTACGGGGAAAGAGCCGAGATCCCTTCACCGGGAGTGACCTCTTTAGCGAAGGTTTTCGTCACTATATTTTTAAAAGCTATCCGTTCCTTCGACGATATCAAGTTCATTACGTTAAAGGTTTTCGCCAGAAACCATTCGTAGCCCTCCGTCATTTCAGTTAAATATTCGGTAGTATTCAAGCTATGTATTTTGACCTCACGCCAAGGCATAGTGATTGGTAGCTGCCGGGTATTTATCTGTTGCATAGATAGATGCGTTGGTTTGGGACAGTCGTACTACTATTTTGGCCTACGTCAAGGGTATGTACGGGTGGGTTCAGATTAACCTGGAAAATGACGGGCAGAACTTGACATGTGACTTATGATATTTTGACCTCACGCCAAGGTCATAAGAGCATGGGGCAGAAATCACATCGGGAGTTTCAAAAGAACTGAAACTTGCCAGATATGCGCATACCTTCTGGAGTGTGTTGACGTGAGCGGATTCCGTCACGTTATCATGCAATGATAGTTGGATCCCGATTCCCACTGATGAGTTAGTTTACTCCTCGGGTAACCCCGACTAATTCTTCTTTCAGGTTTGGAGGAGAATTTGAGGTACAGTGGGAGGTTTCCAGATTAGATAAATTGGTGACCATTCTGATCTAGGTTAGAGTGCACGCTGAGTGTTTCTTTTCTCTCTCTCTTTGGCAGCGACCATTGACCCGACCCTAAGACTTTGACTCAGTGACCAAATTGACCGAACCTTCTTAATCACTGGCTTTTGGATTGTCAGAGTTGCAAACCTCATTGCCACTCCTACTTTTACCCTTTTCTCCAGGACACCCCGTTTTACTACGAACGTCCACTTCCATTGGACAAAACCATCGTATGGTTAGATACGAACTCGAAAGAATTTATTCGAGGATGGTTTCCGGTTCTGGAGAAAACGGATAGGATTATTCAGTTGTCTTTTCCTTTTACCCTCTCTCAGGTTACGAGTACTCCTTGGGTTTAGGGGTAGTACACCTATTACGCAAATTGGATTGTCTTCTTCCAAACCTTAGGCTGGTGCCGACCGGTAGGGAATGAAGAAAACCAATTAGCATAACGATGGTGTGCAGAAGGTATTAAGTTCAGACAAAGCAAGGGATTAGTAAGAGGGCAAAGTAAATTGCAACAGATATTCACGACCAAACCAAATATTTCGTTACCACTCCCACATCACCTTTGTATTTCTCCAGGACACTCCGTATCACTACGAAGATCCCATTTTATTGGATAATCCATCGTATGGTTATATACGAACTCGAAAGGAACTTGTTCCAGTTCGGGGATGGATTCTGGTTCAGGAGAAATAGGAATAAGGTTTATTCGGTTGTCTTTTATCTTCACCCTCTCTCATTGCGAGTGTTCCTAGGATTGGGACAGTACACCCATTATGCTTATTGGATAGTCTTCTTCCAAACCATAGGCTGGTGCCGAACGGTAGGGAATGAAGAAAACCATTTGGCCTAAAGGGGTGTACAGAAGGTAAAGACTAAAGACATATGAAGGGATTTGGAGAGGTGGCAGGGAACTCTACGGTTACAGTCGTGAATCTGGAAGAGGCATTACTAGGAATACCAGAATACCCCATCGGAACATTTCAATGTTTCAGTTTCACTGTGTAATGTTAAAGGAAAACTGATTTCCCGATTAGATACTTACTCCAGGGTATGTATTTACCAGGTACGATTCTCACATCTGTATGGTTTTACAGATGATGAGTGGGAGTAAGTTATTGGGAATTGGGTGATTATCCTCATTATATCGGGATTCGTTGTAATCAGTGATATTTGAGGAAATCACCTGGGCTGTTTGCCGGTCGGCAAATATTTGGTTCTGAATATCCGCTGTTATGCACCAATTTCAAATTGATATATCTGTACGTCTATTTTCATAGAGTGAGATATACCTTTCTGAAATTATGTCTACGACATTTACCTATATCAGTGGATGGTTAGGTAAGGAGCATTAAACAGCGGTGTAATTCTTCTTAACCATAAGTACAGTTTTCAACCTACGACACACAGTGAATGAGTTATCAGACTCAAGGGACTTATACAGAGTATTGTATGTTGTCCAGGGTCCATCAGGACAGAGGGGTTGGTCCTCGTACTACATTCAGTTTACTTATGACTTCTCTAGTTTTTAGACAGGTGTTTCGTGGAAACACAGGGTCCGAATTTGGAGAAGTTATTGGTATTTGAATAGAGTGGAGAACCAGGTGTCACAAGTATCGGGATTCTTCAAAGTGATCGAAGATGTAGATACTTGTGTATGGTGTTCAGTTGATAGTAATGATTAAGAGAAATTGCTTCTCTTTCAGGTTACTCATAATTGGAAGCATTCCTAAATTGAGTAACGCTGATCGGCCTCCTTCCATTTAGTTGACATGCGCTGGGGACAGCTGCATGATTTGAATCTGGTTCAATTAAATCAGTGCCTCTGTTTCTATATTGGATATAGAACAGTTCATATCTTAACGATGTTAAGGTACGGGGAGTTGTCCGGTTTATGATTAAAACCAGACACGGGACAACTCAAGGCACGTTTCTGTAATGGCTGTTTGTGGGTTGACCCAGGCTTTGACGAGGGTTGACTTTCTACCATCTGGATGAACAATAGCGATATTGTTCTAGACTCGCCACAGTTTTAATAAAAATGGATTTTTTCAGAAAACAGTAGTGGGAGTATGGTAGAACTGGAAGTGATTCCAGAACCACAAACGATTACTGAAGATTTGACAAGGAACCTTAAGATTCAATCTGGATTGACATTCCATTGGCCACTCCACAGATAAGGTGGGTAACTTCAGGCACCCGAGAGGCACTACGGTAGCCTCAAGGACGGTGACAGGGAAGTTCTTGTTTACCCACAATTACCATTGCTGTTGTTCCAGGCTACGAGACCCGGCGGGAGGATGAGTATAGCGTCGTTCTAAACCAGTTTTAGAAGTGTACGTCTATATGACTCTGCCAGAGGGTTGTCGTAGTCAGTGGGAGCAGCGGAAGCATTGGTGGACAGGTTGCTTATGTCTATTTATAGACTAGAGCAGATGTAGCGGAGATAGATCATCTATTTCTGACGTGACAGTCATGGGTTTGACTTCATCAGAATAGGGGATGGATCTGTTGAGAAGATAGTAGGGTGTGAAATCCTGGTATTTGGATGATATACACAGAGTAGGAAAAGAAACTCCTACAATACGATCGGTTATACTTTGGTCGTCACACAGTTGTTTCTCCACAAAGGAAATGGATTTTATATCAGACATACTGGTTACTAGATCTATGGTCTTAGATCTAGATTTGGGTGGTTTCCCAATCAGGGTACTTGACAGCATTCTAAGAGTATTTAGGATGGACGACTCCTGGCACGGTAGTGTACCTGCAGGTAATGGAGTCACCCTCTCCAAAGGTGTCTTACAGACTAAAGGGGAGAGGGACGGGCATGATTGGCAGATCACTTGCTCAGGCAATTGAGTCAATCGTGAGATGTCAAGTACCACACCAGATGTTGTTCTTGCACTAGATGCAATAAGTTGACATTAATCCAATCCTAGAGAAACAGTCGGAAGCAGTTTTAGAACATAAGTGGATGTTCTAGGGAGATGATAACGACAGCCTCATTCAGGAGACAGTTATCATTCCAGGCTTCCAAGGTGACATGGACGACAAGGAGGTTGTCAGAGTTATAGTTTTCCTTATGATGAGGGGCAGTATTTTGGACAGGTGGTCCAAGGCAATACTGAGGGAGGCATGGCACGCAGGATACTGATTAAGTTCAGTTGACGATACAGTCTAAGAAGTTTGGATTTGGAGTTCATTTATGAGCTAGGTCCCATCAGACATCCAGACATATTCTGAGACAGGTATTGCTCTTTTCGGGAGATGGCTTTCTCCGCGAACTTGAGATATAGAGAGACATAGAAAGGAACAACTAAGCGGATCCACTCACTGAGGCTATTCCTCGAACGCAATAGTTCCACAAACGAGCTTTGTGAGACTGACTAGTAGAGGAGTTGGATGTTCGGTATCACACGGGCTGTGAGTATGCGACATCGCAATAATTAGCCTTGAGTGCAAGTGGGAGATTGTTGGAGATAGTGCCCTCAGAGTCAATTATTAGGTCACAGGTACGTGATTGTAATGATTGAGGGAGGACCTATCCCGGTAGGACAGTCTTACTCGAGATGATAGTATGCTATCTGGTTTACCTTTATCATCGTGTACTGCTTTAGGTGACCTGACACGTCGCTATTACACGTTGATAGAGCCCCTAGGATTCTTGCTTGACCACCAGCAGTATGAGGGCGATCATATAAGTGGGAGCTGGGGTCTATAAGCTTATCCTTAAAAGGTCCCTAGTCGTGGGAGTTTCGAGACCGGGCATCGATACTCCATTAGTAGACTAGTGTATACAGTCGAGACCCCGACGAGGGGCGGTGGCCGGTCTCACAAGCCACTGGTGTCAGTTGGATCACCTAAGATGTTTACAGGTGCTCATTGGGTTATGAGTACACCGGACAGGACTCGCCGGGAACATGCTAGTTGGTCATATACCAGATGTCAGATGGCAGTTCCCTGGTGACATGTGTGCAGGTTAGTTCATCGACCTGGGGATCGTCATTTGTCTCGTGTGAGTTCCCACTGTACTTTGATTACTACCCTACCACGGCTCAAAGGAGTCGTGCAAACAGGTTTTAGTTGGGTACAGTCCCGAGCCACATGGAGGCAGTGAGCGTATCTTCAGGGGTTCGTCTCTCCCGGTATTGGGGGTGAGGTCGTGCTGTGTCTAGGAGAGCCATTACACAAAGTCCTTGGCCAAGGCAAGGAGATTTACTGGTAGGTATTCCAGTAGTATCTCAGGGTGTTCTGGGCTACACTCCGACACGACTTGTACCGCTTTTGGGGGTCTGACTTTTACCAACCCCCTAGGCCCGCCATGCGATACTCATAGACGAACGGACCGGACTGCACGGATATTGTCACTGACAGGCTCAGTTGGGTGTCGGGGTGAGCTTCCTCATCGACGTCCCATTTGGTCAGTACCTGGTAGCCCGTCACGTATTGGCTTATACCTCTGACGTGCTAGTGGTTAAATCCACAACCAAGGTGTTGATGAGTCTTTAGAGTCCCCCACATTCAGTTACTCAGCTTTCGGGCGAAATGTTGTAGAGGCCGTATGGAGATATGGCAAGGTCCGATCAGATACGTGCGGTATTGCACGGATCAGGATCGGACAGTTTGTACTATAGGCCGTATGGTTATATGGCAGGGTTCGATCAGATACGTGCGGTATTGCACGGATCAGGATCGAACAGATGTTACTAGCCGGCTTTGGTTTAAGCCGGATCCTACTATAGTACAGTGTAGATTTTGTCTCATTGCATTTGTATTTCGGTCGAAATACAGATGCGGGTGTGTATGCACAGTATCGGGGTTTTCCTGTAATTTATTACGGGACCAGTTTTCTGGAGTTGCCAGTTTGCTTTCCGTTTCGGCCGATTTCCATTGTTCCGTTCATTGGCCGAAGATTGGTGGAGGAGGGCTTATTTGCATTATTGCAAATAGGCATTTGTGGAGGGGGTCTTTTGCTTATTGCCATGTCATGATCACTTGACTTTTTGACTTCATCATGGTTGCTCCATACCTTGACTTCTTGTTATGATGGCATGACTTTTGTGGACATGATTGTTGATGATGAGAGATGATTGTTTGTTGAGTGTGGGTTTTTATTTTGTGATGATTCCTTTTGCATGATAGCCCTCTCTCTCTCTCTCTCTCCATGGTTTTATGGGATGGCTCTCTTATTCTATCACCTCTCTCTCATTCTCACTCACTTCCCCACCAAGAGAGGCCGGCCAAATTAGGCAAGGGCTGTCCAAGTTTTTGAGTGTGGAAATCTTGTTCATTTCATGCTCCAAAAACCCCCTAGTTCCTCCACATGATTCTTGTATCATCCCTCCACCAAAATGGCATCTCCATGAACCCCAAATGAGACTTCTTCACTACACATTCTACAGCGAACCTTGGGCACGTCGAGTAGCCGGCTTCGTGCCCGAGTTGCCTCGGCATTGAGGTGGGAGCCCGTAAACAAAGTAGGCGATGTGGTGCACTTCCGGCGACGAGGAGGAGACGGGACTTTTCCGCAGGAGATCGGGACCATGACGAGAAGACCGGAGGACTTGGATCGTCGGTATATCTCTATTCCCTTTCTTGTAGTTAGCTAGGACTAGTTAATGGTTCGATCCGGGTTATAGTGCGCGGTGGTGCCGGTTTGCTAAGTCCGCAAAATTTAAGTTTTTCACCGCTTCCGCATTCCGGCGTCGGATTGACGGCCGGGGCGCCGCCGTGCACTTACACCTTCTGCATTTGCATTACCGGATTTAGTTAACCAATTTTACGAATCTATGGAGGATGGGTGTCTGGCTGTATTAGTTTATATAAAATTGAACTGGGGAGATTGCGAAATAAAAATTGATAGGGATTTAATTCATGAGATCACACTTATACCTCGCATACCTGCACACGACCAGCCCTTACAATTCGAGGACTACATGCCCCTAATGGGCAACGATTGCTCGCGGGAGCCGCAAAGGGGTATTCAAGCTCGAACCCTTTTCGCGAATGTCTTGACCGTGTGCCGATGGGCACAAAATAACATCTTTGGAAGCTCCCATAACACAACTTTTTTCACCCCTTCCTTACATATTGTGCACTCACTTATGACGAAGAACCCACGTTTCGATATGTGTACAGTACTGCTTAATTCTATAGGTGCGGGAAAACGGACCTCAAATTACCCATGTCCTATGCTGGTCACACAGCTTTGCCGTTATTTCCTCCCCGTTGAGGAATTTGAGTTTTACATGATGGGAGGGATACCGGTCCGACCACTTATTGAGGGCGTTTCTACGTCCTACTCTAGATTGACTGATATTTGGTCGAGGACCGAACCGGTGGAGAATGTACCCGCCCGAACACATAGCTCGAGCTCGACAGCGAGCGAGGGCGAAATGACACCTCAAGAGCATGCACGATTAATGAGGAGAGCTGTGAGGGGAATTGATGCTTTGAGGGAAGAGTTTAGAGCGACGGCACGAGAGCACGACCGTCGTCTGACGGAAGTTGAGAGGGGTATTCAAACCCTGTTGGCTAGGGAAGAACGATCACGTTCACACTCTAGAGCGCGACGTGGGGGTGAGCAGTGAGGGCACTGCTTTTGATAAGTTTGGGGGAGATGGTGGTGTATATAGTTATCCTTTGTATTACATTTTTTTTTACTTTTTTGTATATATTTTTTCTTTTTCTTTTGCATATTTAATTTCTGCATTGCATCCCTATATAAAAAATCATAAAAATTTTGAAAAAATTGAAAAATAAAATAAATAGAAAAAGAAAAACCCATAAAAATTGAAAATTTGAAAAAATTATAAAAATGAATGTATTCAATTTTGGCCATATTTTACTTAAGTTTGACAAATAGGTTAACTAGCTATGAACAACTAGATCTTAGACTTAGTAAATTAGAAACCTTAAAAATAACCTTTCTTAAAATTTAACGGTAGAAAGTATATATTTTTGTAGTTTGTTTAGAAATAGGCAAATTTCGAATTGACTTCGTGGGCTAAGTTAAAACAAGGGAAGAGTATTGATATTTTTATTAAAGTGTGAGTCTGAAAAATAATTCCTAAGTTTAAGTCTAAATTCTGAAAATATATACCCTACAAATTGCACAAACACGAACCTTGAACCTTGGAATAGTAGGAGAGACCTTGAAATGCTCTTGTCTGAAGTCCTTACTACAAAGAAAAATACAATAAAATACAAGTGTGAATAAAGAAAAAAATGAACACTGGTTTTTGTGATTATTTAAGGCTGCAAAAATAGAAAAATATTTAGCGAAAGTGCTTCATCACCTAGTGCCTTAGACCAACTGGTTTGGGAGTCACTGTTAAAACCTTAGGTGTTACAAGACTAGGAATTACGCTTTAATGTGCAAACACATCTTGTAATCGGTTGTTGGTAGCTCAAGAAGTATTAACGATCGCATGAAAGATGTGTGAGCGAAATTCATCTAAAAATTCACCAATCAAGAGTGCTTTGGACAACGGACAAGAGTATGATTGCTTGATTTGAATCTCCAAGTGTAAGGGTGATATATACACACAAGTAGGGGTATGTAATTGGGGTTTAGATAAGAGATAGGAATGAAGAATAAGATTTATATCTTTAATAAAGATGATAAAAATTTCTAAGTTGAGATGGAACCCTGGAAGGAAAACTTAAGAGATGCCAAAAGCTAAATAGGTCTGCAGAACATATATAATCTTAAGTTAAATGATAAGGAAGCGTGAAAAATACGGGTAGATAATTTGTGAGTCGAAGATAATAGAATTCCTTGTTAGAAAACCTAATTGGAGAATAAAAGTCAATGGGCCGAATTGATAGGATTTTGTGTGTAGTATCCGCTGAAAACCCTCAGGAGACAACACTCCTCCTACTAGGGACACCTAGAGGTTTAACGGCTTGTTGCACGAGCTCAGTGCAATCGCGTTTCCCTACGAAAGTGAGGTTAGGATTTTGTCGAGAATAAAACTAGGTTTTGCTCGAGGACAAGCAAAAAATAAGTTTGGGGGTATTTGTTCATACCGTAATTTTGCATTATTATATTCCCCATTCTTATGCATTTTACAAATAAACAGGTGCTTTTGACCCATGTTTGCTATATAGTTACAGGTTACAGGTTCTCGGAACAAAAACAGTAAAAAAGACAAAAGACGATGCAAAAGTGAGACTACGACCGATAAATGATGGAATCTTGATCAAGCCTATAGTTGGAGAATAAACGAAGATCAATTCACAAAGAACAAGGCAGCGCAAGGTTCAAGACTTCGACACGAAGCAACGTTAAAATCCACTACAATTATTCATTGTGGAGATCTAGGAGAGAACAAGAAGACATCATAAAGAACCAACTGAAGAAACAGGAAGCAAAAGTCAACCAGAAGCAGCAAACCAAATTTCAGCACAAGATCCTCTTACTTGGCCGTGGAACCGCGGCTAAACCTGGCCTATGGTCGCAGTTCCGCGGCCGTGCTGAACCCGTAGTGGCAATAAAATTTACCAAAACGCTTGGCGGCGCTGACTAGTCTTCCTAGGGGTATTTTTGTAAAAACATACATGCGGCGATTGTAAACCTAAGGTTTTCTATGTCCTATAAATAGAGACCCAAATGCTTGTATTAGGTCATGCCTCCTTTCATTAATAAAATTCAGATATCTCTTGAAGTTTTGGAGACCATCAATTTGTAAGTAGTTTTAATTTTCTGCCTTAGTTCTTAGTTTTAATTTCTGCCCTAGATAGATCTATTCTTTGCCTTAGTTTTAAATCTAGATTAGAATTTTTATTAAACTGCAGTAGTTAATTCATCTCTTAAAAACGAAAACCAAAATAAAAATTATGTTTTCTTAGATCCCTTAATGACCGAGTAGTTTTCTCGCTTATTTGGGTTTGGAATAGGGAAGGGTTTGAGAGATGAAGATCTCTAACCCCTTTCTTGACCATCACATGCTAATAATTAGGACTCCATGCATACATGCATATTCCGCTCCCTACGGCACCCTACCCACGAGGTAACGGTGATACCGTAGTATAAAACACCGGATATGCATGTTTTCCATGGAGGTTAGGGTAAGGATTAAGAAAGGACGGACAAGGATCTAGAGGAAGAAACATAGTTTCTTCCCGATCATCCTAATGCTCTTTATTAATAATTACCATAACTCCTAAAAAGATCTAATTTAGGGCATTGAAAGAGGTGGGAAATTTTATTTTACCAAACTTAACCTAAATCTAATCCTAGCAAGTTTCCTAAATCGTAGTCTAAATCAAATTAGTTTTAGTGATAAAGATCCAAACACCATTTGGAATTAGCTCGTTAGAACAACCAGGAAATATACATCATCCCTGTGGACCGACCCGTATTCACCGACTAGCTACCAAGCGACGCCGTTTTTTATTGCGGTTAACATATATTGATCACAAAATCTCTATAATCACTCGTCAGAAGAATCTGAGGATTATGTAGCAAGTTGCCACATGATCTCTCATTCGGCGTTAACTAACGAAGAAGCTCCCTCTGCGTCAGAAGACAGCATAAAGGAGCTGGGGGCAGGATCGAAGCCAAAACCCTTAGAACAGTCTGACGAGATGATCGACCTGCTGCTGAACAAAGCCCGTCAGAAGAGCAAAGATGATCAAAAGCGCGAAATGGCCATATTTGAAAAAGCCAAACGTCGGCAACTGAACGAAAGGGTTGAAGCACTCCAACCAGGTCGAAGCATGCCTGCGGCAGACAAAAGCAGGCTTAAGATGAGGAAACGGTTTGCCAAAGCCTTGTCCATGGGAATGAAGCTGCCACCACCCAAAGAAGATATCCCCGAGGATACACACCTTGACGAAGCAAACGTACATCCTAACTATTGCTTATACCACCAGAGGATTGCACCCCTACTGAAGAGTGCATGGATTTTAAAAACTAGTGGCAAGGGTACATCGCTCACCGATAACATTTCAAGCGGATAAAGCGCAAGGCTCGTCGAGAACGGAGAATCACGACAGATGAGCATAAAAGAGCTGCCGGCAATTGTCACATGGTCAATGCCAGGAGATTGCAGGTTCTCACATTCGGAAGTGATTCTGACGAAGAAGTATCTCTCGGCTCTCTCTTCAAAGAATCCACCTCAGGAAAAGAGGAAGAGACAAAGAACTGTGAGAATATTCAGCTGCGTAACCGTATGTTACCTGAAAAGAATCTCGGACCCGCAAACAAGAGAGCGAACAAAAAAGATAATGGGAAGGAAAAAGTCCCTGAGAATATTACCCTCGATGATCGAGTCATCGAGGAGTTGGCATCCAAGGACCTGCCAAAGAAAAACAAGGTGGATTAAAATGTTCTGGCACACCTGAGAAAGAAACCCTCGCATCTGAGCATTCTTGATGCCCTTCTGCTATCTAAAGAGGCAAGAGATTCTTTGATCAAGGCACTACAAGAGCCCGAGCAGTTCCAACCTTTCCTTGTCGAAGAAAAGATGAAGGACGAGTTAGAAGAAGTGCACACTGCTGACGTCACTTTTAGCGATGAAGATCTCCTCCTTGGGACGTGCGAGCACAACTGTCCTCTGTATGTCACTGGATACTGCCATGATATCAAGATAGGGAAGATCTTAGTTGATAACGGGTCCTCTGTCAATCTCCTCAACGTGAGAGTGCTAAAAGAAATCTGCATAAGCGTTCAACACCTCGCTCGGGATAAAATCACTATCTCCGGGTTCGACTCTCAGTCATCACGGACGCTCGGGTCTGTGATACCGACATTACGCTTTAGTCTGCTGATTATTGCAGGTTTTACGATCACCAAAAATATTTTACCGTAATCAGAAACGGCGTCGCATGAAGCTAGCCGGTGAATACGGGTCGATCCACAGGGATGTGTAATTTTCTTACGTGTTTTTACGAGTTGATTCCAATGGTGGTTTGATTTTTCTGATTGAGTCTAAAAACTAAGTTGTATGATATTAAGGGACTTGCTAGGGTTAGGTCTAAAGTAGGGTTTGATAAGATTGATATTAACACCTCTTTCAGTGCACTCGATTAAAACTTTTTAGAAGTCATAACAATTATTAGTAAAGGGGATTAGGATGATTGGGAAGAAACGAAGTTTCTTCCTCTAGATCCTTGTCCGTCCTTTCCTACTAATTGCTATAACCTTCATGGACGCCGTGCATGTCCGGTCCTTTATACTACGGTTTCACCGTTACCTCATGGGTAGGGTGCCGTAGGGAGCGGATCATGTATGCGTGCATGAAGTTCTACTTATGAAAAATTATTGGCATTGAAAGAGATGAGAGATATTCATCTCTCAATCCCTCCCTTATTCCTAACCCTAACAAGCGAGGAAATTACTCGCTCATTAGGGGATCTTTTAAAAATAGCTTTTTTTGTTATGTGTATTTCTTTAGATTTAAAGAACTAATTATCTACTGCAGATTAAAAGGTTCTATACTAGAATTACCTAGGGCAAAGGAATGGTTTATCTAAGGCAATAATTAAATTAGAGCTATGGCAAAAAAATGAATTATAAACTAGGGCAGAAATTGAAAAGAACTTAAAGGAAAGTGATGCTCTTCAATCCTCAAAAAATTCTGAATTTTTATTAATTGAAAAGAGGCATAGGATTACAATATTGTGATTACAATTTATAAGTAAACAGGGAAAACTAGGGTTACAGATTCTCGCGCATGTGATTTTACAGATATGCCCCCGAAAAATCCCAACCCTCGCACCGACGCACCGACACCAGAAGTTTGCACCGACGTGCGCACTAGACGGCCGCGGAACCGTGACATTGGTTAGCTTGGGCCGCGGTTCCGCGGCCCATTGGTGGGCTTACGTGCTGAAAATTCTTGGTTTTGTTCTGGGCTCCTTGGGCTTCTATATTCTTTGGATCTCTTCTCAATTTTGCTTCTACATTAGTTCCAGATCTTCAGTGAACAATTAGTAGTGGACTTTAACCGTTTGCTTTGTAATCTTGGACCTTGCATTGCCTTATACTTTGTGAATTTTATCTTTGATGTAGGCTTGATCAAGGGTCTTCTGTTTGTTGATCAAAGTCCACTTTTGCATCGTCTTTTCATCGTTTTCACTGTTTTCTGCCCAAGAACCTGTAACCTGTAACATGTAGTAGACATGCGTCAAAAGCACCTGTTTATTTATAAAAAGAATAAGAATGGGGAATATAATAATGCAATATTATGGTGTGAACATCTGCTCGTCACTGATATCAAATTTCATGTCATTGATGCCAAGACTTGCTACAACGTTTTGCTCGGCAGGCCTTAGTTACACGAATACAACATCATCCCTTCTACACAACATCAGTGTATGAAGTATTTCAAGGATGGTCTTGAGTACACCGTTACGGGGGAGATAAACTCATTCTCCGTGAATGAAGTCCGCAAATACGAAGACGCAGAGTACTTTCTGCCAGACTTTGAAGACACGGAAAGATACCATAAACCAGAGAATAAGCAAAAAGCCATCACCACTATTCCGGTCTTCGGGAGCAATACCGAAGAGGAAGAAGAGATAGTCTATTCGGGACAGCCCCAATGCAACAAGCCTGGACCGTCTACCCCTATGTTGGTCTTCGGAAGCGACTATGAAGATGAGATCAATGCGGTATTTTCTGTTTGGCTATCAATACAAGCCTTCACTGGTGATGAACAGAGTTTGAAAATCGCCATGGTTCTGCAAGAGCATTACAAAGAGCTTGATGCACTTGATACCTATAGTGTACAGGAACTGCAGATGTTCTACGTTCTTCCCAGGCGAAGAGATGAAAAGGCAATCCTCTTTTATCGATCCGCGGAAACCAAAGTGGAGAAAGAAATCTAGCATGGTGCCGATTCTACGTCTGACAGCTCCAGCCTATCTTTCTGCCCAGATACTACACGGAAGGATTAAAAAGGTTGTTGAGGAGCCAAGGCGTACCCTTCAAACAGACTGCTCGACAAGCTCGGTTCTACAACAGGATCTGGAATATCCCCAAAACTCAGCGCAAATTGCCCAACGGGAGAATGGAAACGATCGGGCTTGGATATGTTTAACCCAAGAAACGGGAGCGATTCCATGGCTGCTACGTTATACATGACTTTGATGAAGAAGGAGATGCTCTGATAGAAGACGCTAACCCTTAACCAAAACAAGGTCCCACCATGAAAGTGCCAAGTCCGTCGTTTGAAGAACAGATGGACAAGCTAATAAGGAAAGCGGGTCAAAAGGCCCGGGATGACCATATCCGCGAAATGGCCATTTATGAGAAAGCCAGGACACAGGGCCTTTTTCAGTAGGCTATGGAGAATGACGATGCCCCTCGTCGCCAGCCCGTCGTACAAAAGACCCGACGCGGAGGCAAAATCAAACTAAAGAATGGAAAAAATGTCCAACAACGGCAAAGCGGGTCCAAGAAGCCACGCGATCGAGAATTGAGCAGTCGTGATTCGTCTCTTATAAAGAAAATGGGTCGAGCATATTCTTTTCCCCAAGACAAGACAAGGAAAATATTCGATCTCGTCATGAAACATCAGATGATGACACTCCCGGAGTCCAAACACCCCGAACAAACAGACGAAGCCTCTCATCTGGATTATTGCTCCTATTACCGAGCGATAGGACATCCTCTTGAAGATTACTTCACCTTCAAAAACTGGGTTGAAGACGATTATCAACTCGGCAGGTTTGCTCTATCCAACAGTTGGAGGGTAGCCCTACCGCAAAAGCATATACCAAAAGCAACGTATATGGCAAGAGTAGAACCAGATCAACATCAGTCTTGGAAACGATCTTGTACCTTTCACATGATAACGCTGTCCGAAGAAGGAGTGCCCGAGAACATAGATGACTTATCCTGGTGCTTCGAAAATGAGGGTAAAGAGGAATTGATCTCAGAATTTCCACCGGCGCCAAAAGAATTGGAGGATGGAATACATACTACTGTGGACAACCTAAGGAAAATCGACTTGGGGACGGCAAACGACCCGAGGTCTACGTTCGTCAGTGAGCTGCTGTCCGAAGAACAGGTAGCTACGCTAAGAAACATGCTTATACAGTATAAAGACTGCTTCGCGTGGAACTACTCCGAGATGCCGGGGCTAGATCCAGAGATAGCTATGCATAAATTGGCGATATCCCGGACGTCAAGCCAGTCAAGCAAGCACCAAGAAGAATGCGGCTCGAACTTGAAATGAGCATCAACACTGAAGTTAAGAAGCTAATCGACTCCGGCTTCATCGAAGAAGTTCAGTACCCTGACTGGATCGGTAATATCGTCCCGGTGATGAAGAAGAATGGGACGGTGTGCATCTGCGTAGATTTGCGAGACCTCAATAAAGCTTGCCCGAAAGATGACTTTCCCGTACCGGTTACCGAGCTGATGATAGATTACACATCCATTCATGAACTCTTCTCCTTCATGGACGGCCCATCGGGGTACAATCAAATAAAGATGCATCCCGAAGACCAGAAGCATACCGCTTTTCGGACTCCTCTGGGCATATTCTGTTATAAAGTAATGCATTTCGGCCTGAAGAACGCCGGCGCTACCTATCATAGGGCCATGACGAAGATTTTCGATGACCTCATACATAAAATCGTCGAATTCTATATTGACGACCTTATGGTAAAAACCAAATTACATGAGGAGCATTGGGAGCATCAGAAGGTAGTATTCCAATGTCTTCGGAAATACAATATAAAGATGAACCCTCTCAAATGCACGTTCGGAGTTTCCTTGGGCAAATTTCTAGGGTTCATCATACGACATCGAGGTATCGAAATAGATATATCGAAGATCAAGACGATTATGGAAATACCTTCGCCAAGAACTCTCAAGCAACCGCGATCTCTCCAAGGAAAGCTCGCATATATCCAACGATTCATAGCCAATCACTCTGGCAAGTGCTGCTCCTACAGTCATCTAATGAAGAAGGGGACTCCTTTCGTCTGGGATCGCAAATGTCAAAGCGCACTGGACGAAATCAAGCAATACCTGCAGAATCCGCCAATACTAACCGCTCCGGTCAAGGGAAAGCCTCTCATCCTATACACAACAGCCCTTGAAGGTTCTTTAGACGCGCTATGGGCACAGGAGAACGACCAAGGAAAGGAGAGAGCCCTCTACTATTTGAGTCGAGTTCTCCTGGGGGCAGAAAACAACTACTCCCCCATTGAAAAACACTGCCTGGCGTTAATCTTCGCGATGACGAAACTCCGGCATTATGCTTTGGCGCATGAGATCCACCTGATATCAAAAGTGGATCCTCTCAAATATTTGATGTCAAGATCCATACTAACAGGACGGCTCGCTAAATGGGCCCTCCTCTTGATCGAGTTCAGTGAAGGGCCAGGCCATTGCCGAATTCCTCGCTGAGCATCCAATACCTACCGATTCACCCCAAAATTGCAAATTGCCAGACGAGCACGCGTTTGACACGATCGACAGGGAGAAAGAAGAGAGTGACACCCGATGGGAACTTTACTTCGATGGGGCCTCTTCCATGAAGAAGCGACAACACAACACCCCTATATTCAAATCTGGGGTAGGCCTTATTTCGTGACTCCACAAGGAGGGATAATACGCTTTGCCTTTTCCTTAACAGAGCCGAAGACAAACAATGAAGCCGAATATGAAGCTTTGATAGCAGGTCTAGAGATCGCCGTCGACATGGGAATCGAAAACCTCCTCATATACGGAGACTCCCAGCTGGTCGTTAGTAAAGTAAACAGCGACTATTAAACATGCAAACTGGAGTTGATAAAGTACGGTGAGAAAGTGCAGCAACTGCTGACCTAAATCCCCTCCTACATGCTGGAGAGCATACGGCGCATGGAAAATAACAAAGCTGATGCACTAGCCAAGCTCGCTAAAGAATTGGCTGATGAAAATCTCGATGACGTAAGGATCGTTGTGCAAAGCCGTCGGGTTCTTGCACCGGCAGAAATATCTCCGAAGTCGTCCAAAGAAAAGGGAGAGACCAAGCAAGCGGCCCTACAAATAAAAGACCAGGAAAAGGCTAAGGATTGGAGAGAAGTCTTTATAGACTACTGATTGGTAGAGATGTTTTGTGCGTGCTTATGCGCTTTCGAAAGATGAATCAAAGAATATTAACCGCAATCAAGAACGGCGTCGCTTGGTAGCTAGCCGGTGAGTACGGGTCGGTCCACAGGGATTTTGTGTATTTTCTATTTGTTCTAATGAGTTAATTCCAATTGGGGTTGGATTGATTATCACTAAAAACTGAAATGAGTTTGATTAGGATTAAAATCTTGCTAGGTTTAGGTTTAGGTTAAGTTTGGATATTCAATATTTCTTACCTCTTTCTATGCCCTAATTAAGATCTTTTAGGTGTTAAGGTAATGGTTAACAAAGTGGACTAGTACCATCGGGAAGAAACTAGGTTTCTTCCTCTAGGTCCTTGTCCGTCCTTTCTTAACTCTTACCCTAACCTTCATGGAAAACATACACAACCGGTCTTTAACTACGGTATCATCGCTACCTCGTTGGATAGGGTGCCGTAGTAAGCGGTGTGTGTATGTATGCATAGAGTCCTACTTTAAAATGTATAACGGGCAAGAAAGGGGTGAGAGATTTTCATCTGTCAAACCTTCCCTAAACCTAACCCTAACAAGTGAGGAACTACTCACTCATTAGGGAATTGATAAAAGATTTCATTTTTATGATTGTTTTTAATAACCTAATTATCTAAACTACGGCAGATAATTAAAAGTGCTATCTAATTAACTAGGGCAGATAAATAAAATTAACTAGGGCAGAAAGGAAAATTAACTAAGGCAAGAAAAAAAAGACTTACTTTATTTTTTATTTGATGCACTCTTCAAACATTACAGGAATTGAAATTCTGAAATTGATAATTAAAAAGAGGCATAGGAAGAGGCATGCTCCAAAAAGAACTTTAGAGTTTTTATTTATAGATTATAGAAACCCTAGGGTTTACATCTGATCCCTATCTGCATTTACAAAACTACCCTAAAAGCCTAGTCAACGCACCACCACTACCGTCCAAAAATGCACCGACACGTGCTCACCATGGCCGCGGATCCGCGGCCATATGCCCTATTTGGCCGCGGTTCTGCGGCCATATTGATTGCTTGATGACTCATCTTTTTAGGTGTACTTCATTTTGCATTTGGCTTCTGGTTTCTTCACTTGGTTTTTTAGAATGTCTTCTAGTTTCTTCCAGATTTCCACAGTGCAGAATGTTGTGGACTTTTACTGTTTGCTTCGCGTTGAAGTCTTGAATCTTTGTGCTGCCTTTGTACTTTGTCAAATTGTTTATTGCTCTTCGGTTGTTCTTCAAACTGTAGACATGATAAAAATTCTCTCTTTGTTGGTCGTAATCTCACTTTTGTAGCGTCTTTTCAACATTTTAACTGTTTTGTTCCGAGAACCTGTAACCTGCAACTATGTAGCAGACATGGATCAAAAGCACCTGTTTATTTGTAAAATGAATAAGAATGGGGAATATAATAATGCAAAATTATGATATGAACAACTACTTCAAATCCCGTCGAACACCTGAAGATGCGTCCTCGAGACATCAGCTCATGAAAAGAGCTCTGTCTTTCACCTTCGTCAATGATACTCTGTATAAGAGATCATTCGACTCTCTGTGGCTAAGATGCCTAGGACCGGAAGAAGCAAGGAGAGTCATCCAAGAAACTCATGACGGACTCTGCGGTTCTATTAAGCCGGGCCAAAGATGAAGCTGAAGATCAAAAGAATGGGCTACTATTGGCTCACGATGATTCAGGACTGCCTTGAATATGCGAAGCAATGCCATTCGTGCCAGATTCATGGAGACTTCATCCACCAGCATCCAAACCCGCTACACCCAACAGTAGTGAGCTGGTCGTTCGAAATATGGGGAACCGACATAATTGGGCCCATCGAATCAGCATCATCTAGAGGACATCGGTTCATGTTGGCGACAACCGATTACTTCTCTAAGTGGGCAGAGGCCATACCGCTAAGAAAAGTGAAGATGGTGAGTATTCTCCATTTCTTCAAAACACACGTCATTTATCAATTCGGCACTCCGTGACGGATTATCTCCGATAACGGGCCAGCCTACAGAAGTCACAAAATCAGCCGCTTCGTACAGCAGCATAATATAGACTGGAGATACTCTTCGGTCTATAATCCCCGAGCTAATGGTCTAGCTAAGGCTTTCGACAAGACCTTGACGAAGATCATAAAGAAGATGGTGTCTTTAAATAAGAAGGACTGGCACGAGAGACTGCATGAAACTCTCTGGGCGTATCGGACCACATTCAAAACGACCATGAATACAACGCCGTATGCATTGGTATTCGGCCCTGAAACAGTACTTCCCTTGGAGATAGAGCTACCCTCTCTACGAGTGGCGGTCCATTACGAGCTAACAGACGAAGAGAATGCTCATCTTCGGCTTGAGGAGCTCGATGCCCTCGATGAAACTCGTCTTATGGCGCAACAAAACTTGGAGGCATACAAAGCAAAGATGGCACGCTCACACGAGAGATTGACTAGGCCGAGAACATTCGCCAAGGCGAACTCGTGCTAGTGGTCAAGAGACCTATGATCCCTAATCGTGCCAAACGGAGGAAATTCGAGCCGAATTATGAGGGCCCGTACATCATAGACAAGGTCTACCAAGGTGAGGCTTATTTGCTCATGGATATGCATGGTGAAAGACCCTTCAGGCCAATAAACGGTCGGCTCTTGAAAAAATACTACGCCTGACGAGTCACGGCCTAGGTCAACGATAGATGACGATGCCTATGTCCGCTCTCTAACTTCCCAAGCCCAAACTCTATAAGTAGTATCCGAAGAAATCTCGCCTCGAAAACGTGTGATGGACCGAAACGTCCCTAAACTAATAGTGGACCGAAACGTCCCTAAACTAGCAATGGACCGAAATGTCCTAAAACTAACTACTGACCGAAATGTCTTTAAACTACTACAAACCCGCAGCATCCTTGGGCTGACGTGTCAAAAAAACGGTACGTCCATAAGTAAAATGGGCACGGATGAAAACCTGAAAAGGCTCCGTGAGTAAAAACATCAGGGCTACCGGCGAGTTTGTGAAAACCCAAAAGGGCGCAGACTCATAAAAAAAATGGTATGTCCACAAGCAAAATAGGCACAGATGAAAACCCAAAAGGGCTCCGTGAGTAAAAACAGCAGGGCTACCGGCAAGTTTGAGAAAACCCGAAAGGGCGCAATCTCGCTAAAAGACACTTGCAAGGTCCTCTCGACCTTGTAAGGAAAACTACCTGCGTGAGATCTTTACGACTCACAAAGGAGCAACACACTTAGGGATCCCCACGATTCCTAAGGAGAAATTACACTTACGAGATGCTCACGACTCGTAAGGAGAACCTTCTTATGAGACCCTCATGGCTCATAAGATTCAAAAGCCTTAAGCTACAGGGATCTGAACCTGTTCTTAAGCCATCACCTTTCCCAGATTGTCCTACAAGCGGTTCAATGCTGACCCTTGTATACAATCCACGTGCACGAATAAATATTTCCCCAACAAAGTCCCACCAGCGACAAGGGATATCCTCACATGGTGAACGACCCTTGTAAGTCCTCTCGACTTATAACGAGAAAACACTCTTGCAAGATCTTTACGACTTACAAGAGAACATACACTTAGGAATCCTCACGATTCCTAAGGAGAAAAGACACCTACGAGAACCTCACGACTCGTAGGGAGAAATACCTTTATGAGGCCCTTACGGCTCATGAAGTCAA
The DNA here is from genome assembly GCA_030015575.1 of Agapanthus africanus. Taxonomy (NCBI): domain Eukaryota; kingdom Viridiplantae; phylum Streptophyta; class Magnoliopsida; order Asparagales; family Amaryllidaceae; genus Agapanthus; species Agapanthus africanus. Next base: position 213,927,402 of record CM057342.1, read on the forward strand.
AAGCCTTAGTCGACAGAATCTTAACCCTGTTTACTAAACCATCTTTGTTCGAACCGACAAAGGCAGATTATGATTCGCTCCTGGCAGTATCCCAGTTGTAGAGATGCTGATGTCTAAATCTGTATCAAATTCCAAGTCCTTTCATAGTAAATGATGATTCACTCCTGGCAACATTCCAGTCACAGCGATACTGATGCAAGATTGGTGTTAGACCATGAGTTCCATACTAAAAAAAATGCATATGAAATAGCCAAAATGTTTGGTCAACTCGCAATAAAAATCAACGAGTAAAATATATGCATACAAAAATAGCCGAAATGATTGGGAAACTCGCAATAAAAACAGCGAGTTAAAAAAATCCGAAATGATTGGGCACCATGAAAATAACCGAAATGATTGGGCAATCGCGACTTTCGCGATATAAAAAATTGAAATGATAGAGCATCGTAGAAAGAAATAAAAAAATGAAAGAATGAAACTTTTGCCCTACAGGTGAGTCCATGCTGACCCCTGTATACAATCCATGGGCATAAACGAAAAGAGAACCACATGACCCCATCAGATCTTGTCAAAAGGGAAAGTCAGATCTCAACAGCAACATCTGCATCCCAGAAGACCAACAATGGCGTTCCTCCTCATGCCAGCAGAGCACGGACACGACACCACCAATCGGAGCCACAGCGAAGTCCCCAGTTCCAAGACTCTACGGTTCACGGACAACCTAGAGTCGGCCACGACACCGTAGAAACGAAGCACGTCAGCACATGACCCCGTCGCGGAAATACGTCAGCACATGACCCCGTCGTGGAAATACGTCATCCAATGACCCCGTCGCGGAAATACGTCAGCACATGACCCCGTCGCGGAAATGCGTCATCCAATGACCCCGTCGCGGAAATACGTCAACATATGACCCTGTCGTGGAAATACGTCAGCACATGACCCCATCGCGGAAATACGTCATCCAATGACCCCGTCGCAGAAATACGTCATCCAATAACCCCGTCGCAGAAATACGTTATCCAATGACCCCGTCGCGGAAATACGTCAGCATATGACCCCGTCGCGGAAATACGTCATCCAATGACCCCGTCGCGGAAATACGTTAGCACATGACCACGTTGCGGAAATATGTCAGCACATGACCCCGTCACGGAAATATGTCATCCAATGACCCCGTCGCGGAAATACGTCATCGAGTGACCCCATCGCGGAAATACGTCATCCAATAACCCCGTCACGGAAATACGTCATCCAATGACCTCGTCGCGGAAATACGTCAGCACATGACCCCATCGCGGAAATACGTCAGCACAAGACCCCTCACGGAAATACGTCATCCAATGACCCCGTCGCGGAAATACGTCATCGAGTGGCCCCGTCGCGGAAATACGTCATGCAATGCCCCGTAGCGGAAATACGTCAGCATATGACCCCGTCACGGAAATACGTCAACCAAATGACCTCCTCGTCGGAGCAGTGCTTCGACTCGGAAAAATGCCAACTCATCGATCACTTACAAGTCCTCTCGACTTGTAAGGGAGAAAATTCTCTTATGGGATCCTTACGACTCTCAAGGGAAAGTACACTTAGGAGTCCTCATGACTCCTAAGGAGAAAATACACCTACGAGATTCTCACGACTCATAGGGAGAAAAATCTTTATGAGACCCTCATGGCTTATAAAATTGAAAAGTCTTGGGCGGCAGATCTGAACCTGTTTCCTAAGCCATCGCTACCCTATAAAGAGTTCAAGATGAGCTGTTAGCTACCATCTATGGGCCACACTTGCCAAAGCTACATGCCACTGAAATGGAGAAGTTACTCATGAGCATATAAACTACTTCATGTCAGAGTAAGACATAAAGAAATAGAAGGGTGCGGCTCATGGGGCTGAGGGTTTGGATCTATATCCCTTATGAGTCGAGATTTGAGTCAATGATAAATAACGACACTTGTGTCCGCTCGTTATCTTCTCAGATCAAGATTCTGAAACTTAAATACCAACTCGAAACTGGTCATACGCTATGAATTACTCTGCACTACTTCACCCACGTATATACTTACGTGGGCAAAATAGTGGGGGGCATTTGTTCCCTCCAAAATCATTGGCCAAGAGCTATTAGTTCTTGTTTATGCCGGCTTAAATTTCGTTTACAGATATGTGTAAAACCGGGCTCATTCATATACGCACATGCATACATCAGAGGAAGAACAGGTGTTCAACGACAAAAACAAAGCATTTAATTGAACATTTTATTCTACAAGAAATTGATCACCAAACATGAGATCGAAAGTACAGGGATTCACAAAACTATGGATAAAATTATCTAACTCCCTCTCTTCCTTCTCCACCATGACAAACCGGTGATCTTCACGAAGAGTAGCTACCCATCAGTCGGCACTGCACCCATCAGTAAAGGCAGACATGACGACCCGCTGAGCCCGTATCTGGCTTAGCAGCTGGACAGAGCGATCCCTCAGAGCCGTGGTGATCAAAAGTGCCTCGTGGAAGCACTCAATCTTGTCTTCCGCGGCGTCGAGCATTGCCGGAGTCATCTTCGCCAGAAGAGGAGGAATATCATTGATCACAGACAAGAAAACCATCCGGAGCCAAATGGAGCCGATGGGGAGAGGAGATCCTATACGAGTCAAGAGCTCGCGCAGCACCGTATCGCATTGGTCATCCATAAGAGTAGGGTTCACCAAGCGCACAGCAAAACGAGAAACCTCAATGGGCACCTCCCATGGCTGACGGCGAGCATGTGGGCGATCACAAGCCATAGCTCTTCTTTGTTAAAATGATTCTCTGAAAATGAGAGAGAAAAGACGCATTGCTTCAGATTATGAAGGGAGACATTTAAGTCTAAGCACAGAAAATGTTGTGCATGATGGAACTATTTCCAAGCTCTGGAAAAGAGAAGTTTGACTCAGGAAAAGTGGAGAAGGAAGGTGAAAAGACACCTTCAGTAATGAGGTAGCGCCTCACGTGCAAAGCACGAGAGCGCTGAGCGCCAGCGCCAAGAGTCAAAGACTCTGAGGCAGCGCCTCACGTGCAAAGCACGAGAGCGCTGAGCGCCGGTGCTAAAGAGTCAAAGACTCTGAAGCAGCGCATCACGTGCAAAGCACGAGAGCGCTGAGCGCCAAGCGCTGAGCGCCAAGTGCTGAGAGTCAAAGACACTGAGGCAGCGCTCACGTGCAAAGCACAAGAGCGCCAAGCTCCAGAACTAAATGTTCTCCATCGTTGGATCAAAGATCCGACTAAGATGAATAAATCATCAAATTACCGAATAAAATTCTATTGAGGAAATACTCCTCAAATCTTTCCAAACAGGAAAGATTGTGCTCTGTAAATCAAGGCACCGTTGGATCAAAGATCCAATGGTGATTAAAAATCACAAGATACAGAATGAGTTTTGTATGGAAAAATATTTCTCCAATCTTGTTAAAAACAAGAAGATTGTCTTCTATAAAACAGAAGCCCTCGGATCAAAGATCCAACGGTGGATAAAATTCTACAAATCAATTGGAGATCTCTCAATGAGAGATTTCCTTAACTGATTCAACAAATCAGCCTCCCCTATATAAAGGACCCAATACTTCAAGTCTCACGGAGAGGAACCCCCCACAAACTTTGAGAAATTTTAGAGAGAAGAGCAAGCTCTTAGAAGAAGAAGAATTTCTCCAAGGTAAATAAAATAGAGAGATCAAAGTATCTCATCAAGAGAAGAAGAACTTATTTCTTTTTCTAGATCATAGATCTATAAGACCGAGGTCTTTCACAAAAGAGATCATAGCATCTCATCATAAAAAGTGAGGGGGAAGAACTTAATTCTCTTCAAATCATAGATCTATAAAATAAAGACGAAGTCTTTCACGAAAACAGAAGGGATTGTAAAATCTTTTATTAAAATAAGAACTTAGTTCTTAGATCTATGAGACAAAGTCTCTTATGAACGAGAATTTAATTCTCAGAGCGCAGAACTGATCATGTCACGCCCCGCTTCCCACAGTACGCTAGATTGGGCACGTGACATAGCCAACCATGCTACCTGTGGGTAGGAAGTATCCATCCACAGTCATATTACGGCTGTAGAGATATCAAGAACAAGATAAAACTATCTAAAACATGTCCATAATAAAAAATAACAAGAGTCAATAATAAATGAATGCGGAAGCAAATGATCCAATACAAATAACTGAAAGGTATGTCCCATAATGCGGGCTCACATCAGGAAATAAATGCAGGAAATAAAACTAACTACTACTGAACTCACAGCTCAGCCTGCTGGCTGAAGTACTCCTGCTCGGATTGCGACAGCGGTATAGAATCTAGGCCATGCAAAACCCAGACGTCAGCATATCATGTCAACAAGTAATATAATATGAACAGGGTAACATGCAATGCAAAAATAAACATGAATAAAACGATAGTAGCAATAATGTGAATCAAGTAGTGCAGGATAGTGTGCAGTGGGTAACTAAACTGTTCTATCAGGTTTTCTATTCTAAAGTCTTTGAAATCAATTGATGAATCGTCGATGTAACTCAATAGTATCCCGTGCGTGCCCGGGACCACGGTCAAGGTTCTCGGGGCTGAATCCGAGACGTGCCGCTAGGCAGTAACAAGTAGCAGGATGGGCGAGTGATGTCAGCATCATCACTCCGGGACTGGCCTAGCCCGTAAGACTGATCAGAACAGGTATCGAACTGTTGAGTTACAAGTCGGTTTCACCTTTGATTTTCCTATACCCCCAAGTTATGTATGTCAGGTCAGGTATTCAGTAATCAAGAACTAATGCCAACACAGGATCAGGTAAAAGCAGGTTTGTCTGGATAGACAACAGGAACGGTCCATGAGGACTACATGTCAGGTTTGTTGGCATTAGGCATGAGATCAGGTAACAGGTCGGGTCATGGTACATCAGGTCAAGTCAACAGTATACGGTACCATGTCAGGTGTATCAATATATATGTGTGTGTGTGTGTGTGTGTGTGTGTATGTGTGTAACCATGTCAGGTCAAGATGTAAACAATATCGTGAGCGTGCTCCCAATCAGATGTATAAACAAACATGGGTATTAACAACATGAAATAAGAAATGAATTACATAATAAGCAGTTTCATTCAATCACAAGAGTGCAGTAATACAATGCAGCCGTTTAATTATGTTAACAGGTTTAAGCACCCTTAGCGGTGCAATAATTTATGTAACGGTCCAATACAGTTATTTCAGGTTAATGCATGCGAGTGTCCAAAAGTAATAGAACTACAGGGATAAATGCTACCAGTGGTTTTAACAGTAAAATGTGGTTGAACAGGTAGATTTGATCATTGGGTTCAAATTGGCAGACTGTAAATTCTATTTTTAATAGTAACATGATATAATGCAACATTATAAACGAAATGGGAAAATGATTGTACCAAGCTAATTTTATAGGTTTAGGGTGTCGATACATATATAAATATACTGTATAGCATGTAGCAAGGGTACTTGCCTCGACGGGTCGCGAACCGGGAAAAACGAAACGTAACGTCGGCGGGGAAACTCGTGATGGAAGCATGGTTCACGGATTGAACCCAAACAACGAACCAAGGAACCACACGGGTCAGAGTACTTTGCTGGATCGTCGGGACACGTCGCCGGCACGGCCGGATTCCGGCGAGCACAAAAACAGTGAATAGGGTTTCTACGGGTGTAGATCTAGAGAAAGAAAGAAATGACCAGAGAAAGAAGAAGATGGGGATACTCACTGGTCCTAGAGGGCACTAGCGACGACGGCGAGATCGACGGCAGCGAGAACGGCGTCTCCGGCGATCTGCAGCAAACATCCAACCGCTGATTTCAGTTTTGAACAAATGAAGAGATGAAGGGTGAGATGGAGAACCACTTACCGGGTGTTCTGGGGTGGTCGGGGATCGTCGGCGACGGCCGGGGGCGGCGCAGGCGGTTGCCGGTGGCGAGCAGGCGGCTGCAGGGAAGGTTGCAGGTGGTCGCTGTCGTGCAGGGTGCGCGGGGGTGGAAGAAAGAAGGTGTGGGAGAGGCGAGGCAGAGGGGGCGAGGGTGCTGGTGACGCTGGCGCCGGCGTCGGGGCTGCGGCGGCAAGGGTGGAGGTGGCTAGGGTTGAGGGCTCGCGATGGGTTTCTGTTGCGTTTGGAAAAAAAAGAGGAGAGGGAAATAATATATACGAGGAAGAGAGAGAATGAGATTAGAGAGAGAGAGATTGAGGAAGAGAGAGAGAGAGACAGTGAGGGAGAGAGAGAAACAGATGTGAGAGATAGAGAGAGGGATTGAAGAGGTGGGGCCCACGGGAAAATTAGAATCTCACGATTGACTGAGCAAATATGTAGAGGTTTAAAAAAATATATTAAAAGATTAGTTTAACAGTAAAATATATATGTTTGTTAACGAATATATTATAGTTTTAAATATTATTAAAATTTGGGATTTTGGCGCTAAATAAAACATTTTCAAATCGCGCCCAGATTGGGTCCAAAATTTCGAAATTGAAATAATAGGATTTTAAGCGGGTTCCAAATTTTAAAATTAAGTGTTTTATGATTAAAAAGCATACCCCCAAGACGGACACCTGTACGCGCGTAGCCGTCCAAACTCGTCCGTTTCACCGAACGGGACGAGAACACGATACACGGACGCTACCACGAGGCTAGGGGTGTCGAGTAGGCCAAGATAGATATTTTTAATTTCATTTTATATGCTAAAATTTGTTATGTGCAGAAATGACTTTCCCGGATAAAATTTTACAGTAAGCCACAAATAAGCAAGATAAATGAAATGAGTACCACCTAATGCTCAAACAGTAACAGAAATTAGTAATATTGGGCTCGGGTGTTACATTATACCCAACTACAAAAAGAATTTCGTCCTCGAAATTCCAAGAATACAAAGATAGAAAACTACAGAAAAAGGTGAGGAAACTTCTGCCGGATCTCATCTTCTCATTCCCAAGTGGATTCTCCATGCGATCGATTTCCCCAAGAAACAAGCACAAGGGGGATAACCTTGTTCTTAAGAACCTTTTCCCTTCGATCCACAATTTCGCTCCTCAAAAGTCAAGTCTTCCCGTACTGTTAACTCCGAATGATCCAAAACGTGTGTTTCATCTCGAACATACCTTCGTAGTTGAGATACGTAAAACACATCGTGCACACCTGCCAAGGACTGCGGTAACGCCAAACGGTATGCAACCTCTCCAACACGCTCCAATATCTCAAAGGGTCCAACGAATCGAGGACTAAGATTTCCTCGACTCCTAAAACGAATCACCCCTCTAGTCGGTGATATCTTCAAGAATACCAAATCACCCACGGCGAACTCTAGAGGTCTTCTTGACGTGTCAGCCCAACTCTTCTGTCTATCTTGTGCTGCCTTCATATGATTTCTGATAGTGTTAACCTTCTCAACTGTCTGCACCACCAAATCTGGTCCCAACAATTTTCGTTCACCGACATCATCCCAACAAACAGGTGAACGGCATTTACGACCATACAAAGCTTCAAACGGAGCCATCTGGATAGTTGCCTGAAAACTGTTGTTGTAAGAAAACTCCACCAAGTGTAAATGATCCTCCCACGAACCCTTGAAGTCCAACATGCATGCTCTCAATATATCTTCAAGAGTTTGGATCGTTCTCTCCGACTGACCATCAGTTTGAGGATGATAAGCTATGCTAAACTTCAATCGAGTACCCAAACTTTCCTGTAAACTCCTCCAGAAGTGTGATAAGAACCGAGTGTCCCGATCGGATACGATGCTCACCGGTACTCCATGCAATCTTACAATCTCCTGCATGTACCGCTCTGCCAAAGTCTCTGTTGATTGACCAACCCGAAAAGGAATAAAGTGAGCTGCCTTGGTCAATCGGTCAACAATCACCCATACTGCATTGTTGCCCTTTGGACTCCGCGGTAAAGCCGTCACGAAATCCATGGTTATATGTTCCCACTTCAACTGAGGAATCGGAAGTTGTTGCAATAAACCAGCAACCCTTTGATGTTCAGCCTTAACTTGCTGACACACCAAGCACTGAGCCACAAAGCGCGCAATCTCCCGTTTCATGCCTTCCCACCAGAAATGCTGTCGAATATCTCGGTACATCTTTGTGCCTCCTGGATGTACAGAATAAGCTGAACTGTGTGCCTCCTTCATAAGCTCTTCACGAACATCTCTCTTTGGCACACACAAACGGCTACCATACCTCAACGAACCATCTTCGTGGACCAGTAAATCTGTTCGTAGTCCGGCTTCAACCTGCTCTCGAAACTTTTGCAGTCTAGGATCCTGCGATTGTGCTGCTTTAATTTTCTCAATCAAAGACGACTGCACTTGCAGCTGCAACAACTGTCCCGTAGAACGCGGTAGCACAACCTCCAAGTCAAATCTTCGAAAATCTGCAACGATCTCCTTCTGCGTAGTTAACACCTGAATTGCTGGTAACCGACTAAGCGCATCTGGCACGACGTTAACCTTCCCCGGATGGTACTTAAGATCAAGGTCGTAGTCAGCTATCAGCTCCAACCATCTACGCTGCCTCATATTAAGCTCCTTCTGCGTGAACATGTACTTCAAGCTCTTATGATCTGTAAAAACTTCGACTCTTTCGCCCAAAAGGTAGTGTCTCCAAATCTTCAAGGCGAAAATCACAGCCGCAAGCTCCAAGTCATGAGTTGGATAATTCTTCTTATGGGTCTTCAATTGTCTCAATGCGTATGCAACAACCTTCCCATGCTGCATCAAAACACATCCCAATCCTTTTCCAGATGCGTCGCTGTGAATCACCAATCCTCCGGAATTGTCTGGCACGGTCAGAATAGGGGCGGTTATCAACTTCTGCTTCAACATCTCAAAAGCTAACGCACATTTATCCGTCCATACAAAAGGTACCTCCTTGCGCGTAAGCTTGGTCAACGGCTCTGCCAGACGAGCAAAGTTCTCCACAAATTTCCTGTAGTATCCGGCTAATCCAAGGAAACTTCTTATCTCAGCAACATTTTTGGAATCAGCCAATCTCGAACTGCGGCAATCCTTTCGGGATCGACGGCGATTCCATCGCCCGACACAACATGCCCCAGAGACTTCACTTCCTCCAGCCAAAATTCGCACTTACTCATCTTCGCATACAATTTCTCCTGTCTCAATGTCTGTAGTGCGATCTTTAAATGCTTAGCATGCTCCTCAAAACTCTTCGAGTAAACCAGAATATCGTCAATGAACACCACAATGAACTGGTCCAAGAACGGTGAGAAGATTCGGTTTATCAAGTCCATGAATACTGCCGGCGCATTCGTTACTCCGAAGGGCATCACTAAGTACTCGTAATGTCCATACCGAGTTCGGAACGCCGTCTTGCAAATATCTTCTGCTTTCACTCGAACCTGATGATATCCGGATCGCAAATCCAGCTTCGAGAATACCCTCGCGCCACTAAGCTGCTCAAAAAGTTCTTCAATACGAGGGATCGGGTACTTGTTCTTAATAGTCACCCGGTTTAATTCTCGATAGTCGATGCACATTCTTCTTGTGCCATCCTTCTTCTTTACTAGAAGAACTGGAGCTCCCCAAGGCGAGTTACTGCTTCGAATCCAACCCTTCTCAAGCAATTCAGCAACCTGTTTCTTAATTTCTTCCAACTCTACTGGTGCCGTTGGATAATACGCTTTAGATACTGGCGCTGCACCAGGAATAAGATTAATTGCGAACTACACGTCTCGCTTCGGCGGTAAACCCGATATATCTTCAAATACGTCCATAAAATCGTGAACAACCACCGGCTCTTCACCACTATCAACTTCCATTGCTGCAAGAATATTGTTTGTCGGCCTAGCCCTAAACTCGACTGGCCCGACAGAACTGCTTCCTTCAGTGAAGGTAAACTCAGGATGTCCGGGAATCTGGAAAATTACTTTCTTTGCCCTACAGTCAATGTGAGCGTGGAAAGTGCCAAGAAAATCCATTCCCAAGACGACTTCATAGCTGCCCGTATCAATCACCAAGAAATCTGGAAAGAGCTCCCGTCCGCACACAACAACTGTACAATCTTTACACTCCCTACTAGATATGATTTTCCCATTCCCAGTGTGTATGTCCCAGAAACTAGACAGGGTCATGCAAGTAATCGAGTGTGTAGTTATAAATTTGGATGACATAAAACAGTGGGATGCACCAGAATCAAATAATGCCAATGCGGGAAAACCATGAACGAGTAAAGTACCAGAAACCACCTCTCCTGACGCCTTGGCTTCCTCAGCTGTCAAGGTAAAAGCTCGAGCCAGATTAGGTCCTTGAGTCAGCTGTTTTTGCCCTTGGAACGGTCTCTGCGGAGGCTTCTGAATATCATCCCTTGTACAAAACTTCGACGGTCAAGCACTAACGGCGTGATCTGCCGCTCCACAACCAAAACAGAGTCCCAGCCTCTTACGACAATCCTTTCGCACATGTCCGGGTACATGGCAGTAGTCACAAATCACGCTCCTTTTCCGATCACCCACAATTGTTTTCTTCATTGGTGCTACGCTGTGTCTGTTCACCAGAATACTTCTACGTACAGACGTTTGGTTCAGTGCAGACGCCGGTTTCAGCTCGGTCTGTCTCTTTAGATTCTCCAGCAATCCCCTTATCACTCTACGCATGGCGGCTTTGTCCGCACGTCTTTGGTACATCTTCAAATTCTTACCGGCCATATTCCTGGAATCAAAATACCCAACATTAGCATGATGATAGATTCTGAATATAGATCAAGGCTAGAACTCCAAGATACTTAAATAGAGTACCGCATTGTAACTATGCCGCGGTATCATAGCCACAATTACATAACTCCATCCAAGACGCCTAAGTCCTAGAGATAACAAGAAATCAGGTTTTTCGAGTCGATATGCAAAGGAAGTTTGGACATCGTAACAAATATGATCAGGAAGAATGTGATTCAAGAATGGTAAACGATAAAGTGGCAGGACATGTTTCCTAAACACGGGCATTCTGATTTGTGTATTGGGTACAATACCCAACTACAAAAGAATCAACCCAACTAACCTATGGCTCTGATACCAAAAGAACCATGTCACGCCCCGCTTCCCAGGGTACGCTAGATTGGGCACGTGACATAGCCAACCATGTTACCTGTGGGTAGGAAGTATCCATCCACAGTCACATTACGGCTGTAGAGATATCAAGAACAAGATAAAACTATCTAAAACATGTCCATAATCCAAAATAACAAGAGTCAATAATAAATGAATGCGGAAGCAAATGATCCAATACAAATAACTGAAAGGTATGTCCCATAATGCGGGCTCACATCAGGAAATAAATGCAGGAAATAAAACTAACTACAACTGAACTCACAGCTCAGCCTGCTGGCTGAAGTACTCCTGCTCGGACTGCGACAGCGGAACAGAATCTGGGCCATGCAAAACCCAGACGTCAGCGCGTCATGTCAATAAGTAATATAATATGAACAGGGTAACATGCAATGCAAAAATAAACATGAATAAAACGAGAGTAGCAATAATATGAATCAAGCAGTGCAGGGTAGTGTGCAGTGGGTAACTAAACTGTTCTATCAGGTTTTCTATTCTAAAGTCTTTGAAATCAATTGATGAATCGTCGATGTAACTCAATAGTATCCAGTGCGTGCCCGGGACCACGGTCAAGGTTCTCGGGGCTGAATCCGAGACGTGCCGCTAGGCAGTAACAAGTAGCAGGATGGGCGAGTGATGTCAGCATCATCACTCCGGGGCTGGCCTAGCCCGTAAGACTGATCAGAACAGGTATCGAACTGTTGAGTTACAAGTCGGTTTCACCTTTGATTTCCCCATACCCCCAAGTTATGTATGTCAGGTCAGGTATTCGGTAATCAAGAACTAATGCCAACACAGGATCAGGTAAAAGCAGGTTTGTCTGGATAGACAACAAGAACGGTCCATGAGGACTACATGTCAGGTTTGTTGGCATTAGGCACGAGATCAGGTAACAGGTCGGGTCATGGTACATCAGGTCAAGTCAACAGTATACGGTACCATGTCAGGTGTATTAATATATATATATCTGTGTGTGTGTGTATGTGTGTGTGTAGCCATGTCAGGTCAAGATGTAAACAATATCGTGAGCGTGCTCCCAATCAGATGTATAAACAAACATGGGTATTAACAACATGAAATAAGCAATGAATTACATAATAAGCAGTTTCATTCAATCATAAGAGTGCAGTAATACAATGCAGCCGTTTAATTATGTTAACAGGTTTAAGCACCCTTAGCGGTGCAATAATTTATGTAACGGTCCAATACAGTTATTTCAGGTTAATGCATGCGAGTGTCCGAAAGTAACAGAACTACAGGGATAAATGCTACCAGTGGTTTTAACAGTAAAATGTGGTTGAACAGGTAGATTTGATCATTGAGTTCAAATTGGCAGACTGTAAATTCCATTTTTAATAGTAACATGATATAATGCAACATTGTAACCGAAATGGGAAAATGATTGTACCAAGCTAATTTTATAGGTTTAGGGTGTCGATACATATATAAATATACTGTATAGCATGTAGCAAGGGTACTTGCCTCGACAGGTCACGAACCGGGAAAAACGTAACGTAACATCGGCGGGGAAACTCGCGATGGAAGCACGGTTCACGGATTGAACCCAAACAACAAACCAAGGAACCACACGGGTCAGAATACTCTGCTGGATCGTCGGGACACGTCGCCGGCACGGCCGGATTCTGGCGAGCACAAAAACAGTGAATAGGGTTTCTACGGGTGTAGATCTAGAGAAAGAAATGACCAGAGAAAGAAGAAGATGGGGATACTCACTGGTCCCAGAGGGCACTAGCGACGACGGCGAGATCGACGGCGGCGAGAACGGCGTCTCCAGCGATCTGCAGCAAACATCCAGCCGCTGATTTCAGTTTTGAACAAATGAAGAGAGGAAGGGTGAGATGGAGAACCACTTACCGGGTGTTCTGGGGTGGTCGGGGATCGTCGGCGACGGCCGGGGGCGGCGCAGGTGGTTGCCGGTGGCGAGCAGGCGGCTGCAGGGAAGGCTGCAGGTGGTCACTGTCGTGCAGGGTGCACGGGGGTGGAAGAAAGAAGGTGTGGGCGAGGCGAGGCAGAGGGGGCGAGGGTGCTGGTGACGCTGGCGCCGGGGTCGGGGCTGCGGCGGCAAGGGTGGAGGTGGCTAGGGTTGAGGGCTCGCGATGGGTTTCTGTTGCGTTTGAAAAAAAAGAGGAGAGGGAAATAATATATACGAGGGAGAGAGAGAATGAGATTAGAGAGAGAGAGATTGAGGAAGAGAGAGAGAGAGACGGTGAGGGAGAGAGAGAGAGATGTGAGAGATAGAGAGAGAGATTGAAGAGGTGGGGCCTACGGGAAAATTAGAATCTCGCGATTGGCTGAGCAAATATGTAGAGGTTTAAAAAAATATATTAAAAGATTAGTTTAATAGTAAAATATATATGTATGTTAACGAATATATTATAGTTTTAAATATTATTAAAATTTGGGATTTTGGCGCTAAATAAAACATTTCCAAATCGTGCCCGGATTGGGTCTAAAAATTCGAAATTGAAATAATAGGATTTTAAGTGGGTTCCAAATTTTAAAATTAAGTGTTTTATGATTAAAAAGCATACCCCCAAGACGGACACCTGTACGCGCGCGTAGCCGTCCAAACTCACCCGTTTCACCGAACGGGACGAGAACACGATACACGGACGCTACCACGAGGCTAGGGGTGTCGAGTAGGCCAAGATGGATATTTTTAATTTCATTTTAGATGCTAACATTTGTTATGTGCAGAAATGACTTTCCCGGATAAAATTTTACAGTAAGCCACAAATAAGCAAGATAAATGAAATGAGTATCACCTAATGCTCAAACAGTAACAGAAATTAGTAATATTGGGCTCGGGTGTTACAGATCAAAATTGCCTTAAGAGAGCCTTAGTGCTCCAATTAGAAGCGCTTCAGCGCTTCAAGTCTGGCGCACAGCGCCGCAGAGCCCTAGAGCTCCAATTTAAAGAAGCGTCTTAGCGCTCCAAAGTTTGGCGCACAGCGCCGCAGCGCTCTTAGCGCTCAAATTTAAAGAGGCGCCTCAGCGCTTCATTTCTGGCGCTCAGCGCCCAGCACTCCAAGCGCTATTTTAAAGGAAGCGCCCAGCACTCCAAGGTTGGCGCTCAGCGCCAAGCACACCACGTGCTCCTCACGTGTGCGCTATTTTATAAAGAGCGCTCTGCGCTCATTGATTGGCGCTCAGCGCCAAGCGCACCACGTGCTTCTCACGTGTGCACTATTTTATAAAGAGCGCTCTGCGCTCATTGATTGGCGCTCAGCGCCAAGCGCACTACGTGCTTCTCACGTGTGCACTATTTTATAAAGAGTGCTCTACACTCATTGACTGGCGCTCAGCGCCAAGCACGCCATGTGCTCCTCATGTGTGCGCTATCTCACAGGAAGCGCCTTAGCACTCTAAATCTGGCGCTCAACGCCAAGCGCGCCACGTGCTCCTCACGTGTGCGCTGAGGTAACCTAAATTGTGTTTTAAATAAAGCCCCAGAGCCATAATGAGTGCTCAGCACTCAATAAAAGACAAAAATGTTGTCAGAACCTAAACCAATACTCAGCATTGTTAAATGAAAAAGGACTGAGCCTAATTAAATGTCCAACATTTTAACTGAATGGGCCGAGCCCAAGTTGGCCACAGATCCCTAATTGAGCTCGTATGCTCATAAATCTTTGATCTTAGTCCCAAACTTGACTACAGATCACCCAACTGACATTGGTTCAAGGGTACATCTCTTCATACCTCTGATATATGTCGTTGTAATTTTTCAACGTCTTCAGAGAGATGGAGGGTCCCAATAACCAATAACTTTTGGTGTATCTCCAAACGGTTGAACTAAAATCACACAGACTATGACGTCTTTAAACTGGACTATGATGTTCTTAAACTTTACGGATTGTGGGGTCCTTAAACTCATGGACTATAATGTCCTTAAACCTTATGGACTGTGAGGTCCTTAAACTCATAGACTATGATATTTTTAAACTTTACAGACTATGACGTCTTTAAACTGTCACGGACTATGATGTCCTTAAACCCAATGGACCGCAACGTCCCTAAACTAAAACAATAGAGCCCAAATGCTCTCTTGTTGGATCTAAATAATCCTGTTGAGTAGATCTTAGTCTAAAATTAGACTAACGTATGCTCAAAAAATATTTGAGTTGATCTTAGTCTAAAATAAGACTAACGATCCTTAAACCCAACCCAAACCCAAATCTAAGAAAATACGGATTTGGACTAATCCACGCCCTACGGGCGACAACATAAATTAGTCTCCGGGCAACTAAAACCAAAACAAACACACACGATACGAAATGACCATCTGGAGAAGGAGAAAGTGGTTACCGCGATGCGGTAGCGTAATTAACTGCTGGGGCTTGCGTCTGCAGGGAAGAGCATCCCCACAATCAAAAACCCCTCTCAATGAGGGAGAATCTGACGAAATCTGCTACATCGGCCGCATCCGTCTGAACCTTCGATACATGGTGTCATAAATCAACTTGGTATCTTCGGAGAGATGGACGGATAAAACCAAATAGCATCTGCCCCCAAATTCAAGCAAGACGACCTACGTGGTCCCGTCTCCGTTATCGGCGGTAAACAATACTCCTTTCCAATTATGCATCTACAACCCTCTTTAGGGGACCCGTTAACAGATGGTGTGGATTATCGCACATTCTTGGGCTAGTAAAGTGAGACGCAGACCTCCTCACGGAGCATTCAATCTTGAAAGGATTTAAATACATGTTTTTTTAAGAAATACGAATTTTCTAAATAAAATAAAAATATTTTTAAAATTAAAATTATATAAAATTATAAATCCATATTTTCAAAATATAATAAATCTATATTTTTTCTAAAAAGTGAAAGATTAACAAATGCCAATAAAATGTCATCAAAATACAAAAAAGGGACAAGTTTTTCAGTAAAATATCATGAACTTTCAAATGCTAAGTGTTTATTATTAAAATACCACAATACTTAAAATCCATGCACATGAAAATCTTAAGTAATACTAATCACCCTCGAGATTTTATTTTAATCTATATTAATATTTTTTTTCATAAAACCCCCTCAAGTTATATAAAAACAATATTTAAGAACTTTAGTAAATATAGATTTAAGCGGGATCAATTCTCTTGAGCCCCAGAGAGCCGGAGAAAGTGAGTGCTTGCCTATTTAAGTTAGACAACCTACTGGTGTTATCAATGGCAATTGTCTTGGAAAAAGACATAAATCCTGCCGTCCATATGCAGCAATTGCCGATAACTCCTGAACCTAAGAATTCAAGAGTTAAATCAGTACAAACATCTGACTCAGTCTGAGTCCAAATTCAAACCTGAATCCAAAATCAAACACGAATATTTGATCATGAACTTGAACACTCGAAATCAACATCAAATTCAAACATGTATACTTTGACTTGAACTTAACATGAATACCAGAAAACAATGGTTGTTATTGAAACTGATTTGACATGAACCATGAATACAACTTGACATGAATACATGAACACTTGACATGAATACTTGATATTGACATGAACTCAATCATGCCACTTGATGTATTCATGGATTCAAGAAAGACCGGTAATTTTAACTGTAACGTAGAATACATGAGGTGTTATGGTAGTTCATGTGTGAATCCAACGAAATCTCAGGAGTCTCCCTAAATCATGAATCCATATCTACTAACACAAGCAAACTATCATGAAGGCCCATGTTTACTTACACCTGAATTATAGCCTGTTGAGTTTGGAATACTTTAACACTAGGTTGAAGTATCGTTACTAACACTTGATTCGGGCCCGTGGTTCCTTACCCCTGTATTACAGCCCGTTGCGTTCGAGAACACTCTTGAGATTGGTTAACATTCATCCTTAAACTTGTGTTACATTAGTTGACCCATCTAAATATCTTTTAGGACACTTACATTCACTTCATATCCATTATAGCTACACCACACGGCCATGCTATACTATACTGATGTTATTTTGCTATGATATATATAGAGAACTGCATGTTAAATAAAAATGCCATGCTTACAGTAAATGAAATGTTTAAATAACATATCTCCTAGTCCATTAATTCATGGTATACATTTTTATCATTATACTTTATACTTCACACCTATTTCTTGGGGACTTACCGAGCAAAAGTTCGTTGACGGGCATTCCACCCATCTTTGTTTCATAGAATGTTCGTCAGATAATGTGGAGACTGAGGAGATGGACATCACCGAGGAGGAGCAAAACCAGATCACGACTCAAGACTAGACTAGCTATTTTTTTCAATTTATGTATACCACCTAGTTAGACATTTCTCTTCTTGTATTATATTTCTTTTAAGTTGAACTCATGTATTGTAAATATTTCAAGTTGAATGTAAATAAAGTTGTTGAAGTTCAAATCTCTTGTTTATTTCTTGTCATTTTAAATTGCTCCATTACGCTTAGCATATTTATTCCGAGAAATGACCTTCTCGAAATAAATACGCCGCAGGCTTGCCACGTCACCGTTTCCGTCTATTAAGAAGCGGGACATGACAGGTTTTATTAGCGGCCCATGCAGGTCCATTCTGCATGAAGTCTTAAGCAATATATCACAAGAAATATGAAATTCAACAACTTTACATTCCTTACAATTCCATTTCCGTTGAATCTATCCTAATCTTTCTTCTCTATCTAAGGTGATAGATTCTCCCAACAACCCTAGAACCAACGTCAATGGAAGTACACTACCACAACCTACCCTTACCGTTCTACTACCTCCACCTACCGTAGCCGATCCACTTATAGAACAGACGATACTTTTGGAGGCTATCGAAACCCTACTTAAGGGTCAGCAGGCTCAAAGCACGATTTTGCAGGAGCAGATTGCTCTCCTTCAACAGAGTTTCATCCGCTCTGAAGCAGAAGTATCGGAAGTGAAACAATTTTGAGCATTACACCCGTAGAACTTCTCATGGAAAGAGAAACCGCTTGAAGCCGAGGAATGGGCTCAGAGTATAGAAGATGACCTAGCCGAAGCCCACGTTCTAGAACTGGCATGGATCAGAATAGCAAAACTCCAGCTTATTGACAATGCCAGAGTCTGATGGAAGGCCGAGGAGAGCCGTCTTGAGCATTTGATCGTGTAGAAGAGTTTCCGTGATCTCTTTGACGCCAAGTATTTTCTGGAAACCTTGCTCTTCAAGATGGAACATAAGTTCATTCACCTGCAATAAGGATGCATGTGGGATAAGTCGGTGGATGAGTATGATGCAAAATTCACCATGCTCGACAGATTCGCCGCCCATCTAATTCCTACTGCAGAAATCAGAGCCAGACGCTTCCAGCAAGGATTAGACTCTGAGATCCAGGCTGCCCTAGCAATAGGAGAATATCTAACACATGAAGCTGCTTTGAAGTCAGCCCATCGCTATGAAGTTGTCATTAAGAAGAAGGGAAGGCCATAGTCAGTCGGTATGAAACGTTCCGCCAACCAGATTACTATAGAAGCCTCTTCTAGGCCAACTCTCCCAGCGCCAACTCTGATGCCAGGAGGATCATTTTTCGAGACTGAACCAAACTTCTGTATATAATGTAAGAGGACCGAACACTAAGTCAAGGATTGTCGTCGAGCGAATGGTTTTTGTCTGATATGTGGATCACCCTCACACACTATAGGAACTTGCCCG
Organism: Agapanthus africanus; assembly: GCA_030015575.1. NCBI lineage: Eukaryota > Viridiplantae > Streptophyta > Magnoliopsida > Asparagales > Amaryllidaceae > Agapanthus > Agapanthus africanus. The sequence goes on from CM057342.1 coordinate 213,946,159, forward strand.
CACAATTGAACTGGCCCAGCCCCCACAGCTAGACCATCTATTCAAGCTCCACCTACTCGGTTAGCCCTTCCTGCACCACCTCCACACGGACCACCTTTACCTCGTCGGCCATCGATGTACCAGCATGCACAGAGAAATGTGCAGAGACGTCAGGCTTTCATTTTGGCGGCTGTAGAGACCGAAGCTATTGGTCAAGATAACACTGGTAAATCACCTCCTATTTTTTAGCCTTTTCAAATTCATGCATCCTTTCGTTCTTTCATCTACCCAAACATTTTCATGCACTTTCGGTACAATATAAGTAGTTCCTTCACCACTGCTTTAATCAAATTTTTCTTGAATCTGTTACAACATCCTTGTATAAATTTCGAGGGCGAAATTTTTATAAGGAGGGTAGAATATAACTATTCTGAAATCTCTGTACAGAAATTCTTCTGTTAGTATACAGAAAAGAGTGTTCCAGCCTGAGTTTGAGTTATAAGTTACTTTTATTAAATAAAAGCAAGAAACAACTTGTAGCTCACTGGTAAAACCCTTACACTGCTATGACGTAGCCCCTATGTTCGATTCCCATCATACACAATTATTTTTCTGATTTTTCTTTTTAATTTTTTGGAAGCCCAAAAGATTGCATGTGCAATACACGGAGAAATGAAAAGTTCAGAAAATTCAAACATGTGGAAAATGGTGTAAACATAGAGAAATCCACGTGGCATGAATCTCGAGACCCAACACCCAAAATCGACCGGGGGATTTACCTCTTGGGCCGGCGGGGACGGTCAGGATGGAGCCAAATTGCTCCGTACTTTGTACACTCGTCTCTTCAACTCCCCTCAACTTCTCTGCACTATTTGATTTTCCTGCAATCAAACAGAGACCTTTTATTTCACAATTTAACATCATTTTTAATGATTTTTAATCCAGATTTTAATTCTTAAACCCTAATTCTCAACTATAAATACCACCCCATGCTCTAACTCTTCACCATTCTGAAAATTCTAACCAAAACTCTCTAAAAAGTTCCTAAGTGAAGTGAAATTAGCAAACATGTTGGTTCCGGTGAAGATCGAAGCCTATTCCGGAGCTCCCGCGATGGACCGAAGCATCCCTCCTCTTCCTTAACTCCTTCTTGACATATTCAAACAGTAAGTCCCTCCCAATTCTCCTCCTTTTCATTGATACTCATTTTAAATCAAATATCGGTAAAAGTGGAGTTATTACCGATATCATCTTTTCTAAAACCTATAACTCCATTTTCTTTTAACATTTGGTCAAACCAATTTTACAACTTCACTTGTAATCTTAATACTAATGTTTAGAATCAATATTTACCCAAGAATTTCATGTGAAACAACTCTAATTAAACTTTTACATTAAAATACCTTGAAGTTTGTTACCACACCTTTTCGCCTAATCGTTAAACAATACCTTTAGGAAAAAATTCACGGGGTAAAGACCTACCCCACACGCACACTTGGTTTTATAGAACGATACCTAATTGTATGTATTTTTGGTTCGAAGATAGTTTTTACAATAAAATACCACATAATTTAAAACCCGGTTTCTTTTAAAACATTATTTCATACTCTTTTGCAATTATGCATCTACAACCCGCTTTAGGAGGCCCGCTAACGGATGGTGCGGATTATCGCACATTCTTAGGCTAGTAGAGCGAGATTCAGTCCTTCTCACGGAGCATTCGATCTCGAAAGAATTTAAATACGTTTTTTTAAGAAATACGAATTTTCTAAATAAAATAAAATTGTTTTTAAAATTAAAATTATATAAAATTATAAATACATATTTTAAAAATATAATAAATCTATATTTTTTCTAAATAATGAAAGATTAACAAATGCCAATAAAATGTCATCAAGATACCAAAAAAGACAAGTTTTTCAGTAAAATACGATGAACTTTCAAATGCTAAGTGTTTATCATTAAAATACCACAATACTTAAAATCCATGCTTATGAAAACCTTAAGTAATACTAATCACCCTCGAGATTTTATTTTAATCTATATTAATATATTTTTTCATAAAACCCTCTCGAGTTATATAAAAACAATATTTAAGGACTTTAGTAAATATAGATTTAAGCGGGATCAATTCTCTTGAGCCCCAGGGAGCCGGAGAAAGTGACTCCTTGCATATTTAAGGTAGACAACCAAATGGTGTTATCAATGGCAATTGCTTGGAAAAAGATATAAATTCTGCCGCCCATGTGCAGCGGTTGCCGATGACTCCCAAACCTAAGAATTCAAGAGTTAAATCAGTACACGCATCTGACTCAGTCTAAGTCCAAATTCAAACCTGAATTCAAAATCAAAAACGAATATTTGATTATGAACTTGAACACTCGAAATCAACATCAAATTCAAACATGTATATTTTGACTTGAATTTAACATGAATACCAAAACACAATGGTTGCTATTAAAACTGATTTGACTCGAACCATGAATACAACTTGATATGAATACATGAACACTTGACATAAATACTTGAGATTGACATAAACTCAATCTTGCCACTTGATGTATTCATGGATTCGAGCAAAACTGGTAATTTTAACTGTAACGTAGAATACACGGGATGCTGAGGTAGTTCTTGTGTGAATCCAAGAAAATCACAGGAGTCCCCCTAGATCATAAATCCATGTCTACCAACACAAGCAAACTATCATGAGGGCCCGTGTTTCCTTGTTCCTAGATTATAGCCTATTGAGTTTGGAATAGTTAAACACTAGGTTTAAGTCCCGTTATTAACACTTGATTCGGGCCCGTGGTTCCTTACCCCTGTATTACAGCCTGTTGGGTTCGAGAACACTCTTGAGATTGGTTGACATTCACTCTTGAACTTACGTTACATTAGTTGACCCATGTAAAGACCTTTTAGGACACTTACATTCACTTCATGTCCACTATACCTATACCACACGGCCATACTATACTATACTCATGTTATTTTGCCATGATATATATAGAGAACTGCATGTTAAATAGAAATGCCATGCTTACAGTAAATGACATGTTTAAATAACATATCTCCTAGTCCGTTAATTCATGGTATACATTTTTATCATTATACTTTATACTTCACACCTATTTCTTGGGGACTTACCGAGCAAAAGTTCGCTGACGGGCATTCCACCCATCTTTGTTTCTTGGAATATTCATCAGATATTGTGAAGACTGAGGAGGTGGACATCATCGAGGAAGAGCAAAACTAGATCACAACTTAGGACTAGAATAGCTATTTTTTTCAGTTTATGTATGGCACATGTTTAGGCGTTTCTCTTCTTGTATTATATTTCCTTTCATTTGAACTCATGTATTGTAAATGTTTCAAGTTGAATGTAAATAAAGTTGTTGAAGTTCAAATCTCATGTTTATTTCTTATCATTTTATATTGCTCCATTACGCTTAGCGTATTTATTCCGAGAAATAACATTCTCGAAATAAATACGTCGCGGGCTTGCCACGTCACCGTTTCCATCTATTGGGAAGCGGGGCGTGACAGGTTTTGTTGGTGGCCAATGCAGATCCGTTCTGCATGAAGTCTTAATCAATATATCACAAGAAATATGAAATTCAACAACTTTACATTTCTTGCAATTCCATTTCCGTTAAATCTATCATAATCTTTCTTCTCTATCTAAGGTGATGTATTCTCCCAACAACACTAGCACCAATGTCAATGGAAGTACATTATCACCACCTACCCTTACCGCTCTACCACCTCCTCCTACCATAGCCACTCTACTCACTGAACAGACGATACTTCTGAAGGCTATCAAAAGCCTACTTGAAGATCAGCATGCTCAAAGCACGATTTTGCAGGAGCAGACTGCTCTCCTTCAACAGAGTTTCATCCGCTCTGAAGCAGAAGCACTGAAAGTGAAACAATTTCGAGCATTACACCCGAAGAACTTCTCATGGAAATAGAAACCGCTTGAAGCCGAGGAATGGGCTCAAAGTATAGAAGATGATCTAGCAGCTAGCCAAGTTCCAGAAGCGGCGTGGGTCAGATTAGCAAAACTCGAACTTACTGACAATACAAAAGTCTGGTGGAAAGCCGAAGAGAGACGTCTTTGTTTACCCCAATCAGAGCAAAGCTCTGTTCAAATTCCGAGGCGGAAGATGAAGCAACGTTTCATCTTTCCCCAATCAGAAGCAAAGTTTTGCTTTGAAAATTTAAACTTCAATAAATGAAGCAGCGCTTCAGATCCTTTGCGCTGCGCGCAACACGCCACGTGTCTGGCGCAAATGCATTAGCGCGGCGTCCAAAAAGGCGCGCTCAATCAGAGCAAAGCTCTGTTAAAGGAAGCAACGCTTCAGCAACACGAGCGTTGTGCTACGCGACGCGTGTCAGCGCAGACGCGCTTACGCAGTCGCGCCGCGCTTTGCGCTGCGCGACACGTGTCAGCGCAGATGCGCTAGCGCAGTCGTGCCGCGCTTTGCGCTGCGCGACACGTGTCAGCGCAGATGCACCGTTTCATAGAAGAGAAAAGGCTAAGTGCTAAAGGCAATTGACCCTTGCAAAATTACATGCACTTGATAATAACAAATTAAAATTATATAATGCACAAGCACAACAGAGAACTAAGATAAAAGAACCTTTAACAGATAATGAAATATTGGATTAAAAAGAAAAATACTTGTCCATTATTATTGTTATTACATTTAAAAAAGATCACCGAATACGGGATCGGAAAGACAGGGGTTCGCAAAAAGAAAAAGGAGATTATTCAGCTCCCTCTCCGTCTTCTCCGTCATGTCGAAACGGCGATCCTCCCGAGGGGTAGCCATCCAACGGTCGACGCCGGACTTCTGGGAAAAAGTGGCGATGACAACCCGACGAGCCCGTATCTGGCTCAGCAAGTGGAAAGAGCAGTCCCTCAAGGGTTTGGTGATCAAGTGCGCTTCGAGAAAGCACTCAATCTTATCTTCGGCGGCATCCAGCATTGCCGAGGACATCTCTGCTGGAGGAGGGGGAATGTCGGCGAGCACCGAGGCAAGGATCATCCGAAGCCAAATGGAATTCGGAGGCAGAGGAGACCCCACACGAGTCAAAAGCTCGTGCATTGCAGCGTCGCATTGCTCGTCCGAGAGAGAAGGGTCCACCAAACGCGCAGCAAAACGGGGAACAATGTCCCGAATCGGCACCTCCTATGGTTGTCGGCGGGCATGAGGGCGGTTGCAAGCCATGATCGAAGAAGTTCTCTGAAAATGAGAGAAGAAAAGGCTCAGCCTTGAGTTATATATATAGACCCAAGCACAGAAAATTCTGTGCACAATGAAATCATTTCCAAGGCCCGGGAAATCAGAATTTTGGAAATACAAGTTTGACTTGAAAAAAGGAGATGAAAAGATATTTCAGGCGAAGCAACGCTTCCGATTTTCCCAAAAATCTAAGCTTTAATAAATGAAGCAACGCTTCAGATCCTCTGCGCTGAGCGTAGGACGCCACGCGTCTGGCGCAGATCTCTCAGCACAGCGCTCAAGGCAGCGCGCTTAATCAGAGCAAAACTCTGATAAAAACAAAATTAAATGAAGCAACGCTTCAGTTGCGCAAGCACTGCGCTGCGTGACACGTGTCAGCGCAGATGCGCTAGCACAGTTGCGCTGCGCTTTGCGCCGCGCGACACGTGTCAGCGCAGATACGCTAGCGCAGCTGCGCTGCACTGTGCGCTGCGCGACACGTGTCACGCGCTGGGGCGTTTGCGCCAAACAGAATTAAATTTCTAAGAAATCTTTCTGTTCTTGTTAAAACAAGAATATTTTCTTCTGTAAAACAGAAGCCCCTGGATCAAAGATCCAACGGTGGGGAAAATTCCCCAAATCACTCAGAAAAATCTCTTTAACAACAAATTTAACTAATTTATGGGCACTATAAAAAGGATCCTAAGCCTCAATTCAAGGCATCAATATTTTCTAAGAAAGAAGAGAGAACTCTGAAGAACTCCTCAAGGAAAAACAAAAAAGGTAAAAAAAACCTTTAGGAAAAGAGAAGTCTCTTCTAATAAGATCATTGATCTAAGAACAAGATCAATGATCTTCCCATAATAAATAGTGCTTTGCACTTCTGATGAACCACTGGTTCTTTAAAACAAGGTAAAAAAAAAATAAAAGAACAGTGCTTTGCACTTTTTATGAACCCTTGGTTCTTTGAGATAAGAAAAACTTATCTTTTTCTTTTGATCTAAATGAGATCAGGAAATTAAACAGTGCTTTGCACTTCTGATTCTTGAATCTAAAACATTTTTTAGTGCTTTGCACTTCCAACTTGTGCTGTTGCGTTCCTGGATTGGCGCCACGTGTCAGCAGTGCATGCGCAGCGCATCAGCGCAGCGCACTGCGCTCGCGTGACACGTGTCGTCACCATAAGCGCTTGCGCTCCCTGATTGGCGCAAAGCGCCTGAATAAATGCAATGCATTTCCTAAAAGGGCCAGGCCCAAATCAAAAAGACCGAGCAGGCCTAATTAAATTGATGCTCTGCATCATTTATAAATGGGCAGAGTCCAAACAAAACGATGCTATGCATTTCAAAAAGGGGCAGAACCCAAATAAAGCAGATGCTTTGCATCATTTATAAACAGGCAGAGCCCAAAACAAATTGATGCTCTGCATTTTTTATGGGTAGAGCCCAAATAAAAACGCAACGCAAAAGTCAATAAAATATTGACCATTTTTAACTAGACTTAGCCCAAATTTGGCCGTAAGTCCTCAAATTAAATCGACAGAGCAAGATCGCTCACTTAAATCAATTTACAACCGGTTCGAGGGTACATCTCCGAACTCCTTTGACACCTATCGTTGTAATCCTTCAACGACGTCAGAGAGGTGACGGGTCCCGACAACCACACACTAATATGGACTGCGGGGTCCTTAAACTCGTGGACCGAGACGTCCCTAAACTAATATCGGACCGAGACGTCCCTAAACTAATATTGGACCGAGACGTCCTTAAACTAATATTGGACCGAGACGTCCTTAAACTAATATCGGACCACCACGTCTTTAAACTGGCGATGGACCACCACGTCCCTAAACTAGAACATGAACCACCACGTCCCTAAACTGGAACATGGACCGCAACGTCCTTAAACTACTTATGGACCACTATGTCTCTAAACTGGAACAATAGAGCCTCCAAATGCTCTTTTGCCGGATCTAAACGGTCCCGTTAAGTTGATCTTAGTCCCAAATAGGACTAACGTATCCTTAACGAACGTTTAAGTTGATCTTAGCCTTAATACGGTTAATGTATCCTTAAATTAAAAACACCAAACCTAAATCTAAGTAAATACGGATTTGGACTAATCCACGTCCTACGGGCAACGGCATTACTCAGTCTCCGTATACAATCCACGGGCAACCACAAACAAAACAAACACACACGACACGAAGTGAAATTCTGGAGAAGGAGAAAGTGGCTACCGTGATGCGGTAGCGTAATTAACTGCAGGGGCTTGAGCCTGCAGGGAAGAGCGTCCCCACAATCAAAAACCCCTCTAGCGAGGGGGAATCTGACGAAGTCTGCTATATCGGCCGCATCCGTCTAAACCTCCGATACACGGCGCCATAAATCAACTTGGCATCTTCGAAGAGGTGGACGGATAAAACCAAATAGCATCTGCCCCGAATCTCAGGCAAGACGGCGCCTCACGTCGTCTCTGCCGCCATTCGGAGGGGAACAGATTCTGGCACGCCCGGTGGGACCTTTTCCTCTTTCCACTCCACACTTCGTGTGTCGTGTTTTTCCCGCGATCAAATAATCGTGGTGTGTATGTTTTTGGTTGCCCTTAGCGGAGTGGATATTGAAGCCGGCATTTCGTCTCTATAAAGAATGGCATTTGCACCCACCCTAGCAACTCAGGCTCTGTCATATCCGGCGGAGTCAAGTATGGGTCAGTTGCAGCCTCAAATCTCTGCAATCCGGCTCTTCAAGAAATCAACGGGCTTCTTTTTGGGTCGATGCTCCCACCTCCCACCCTCGGTGCCTCAACGCCGATGGACGAAGCCCAAAGGATGTCTGTCGTCCACAGGCAGGCTCCCCAAGAAGCAGCCTTGCCGACGGAATCGGTCCTCAAACAACTGGCACATGCCAAAGACTAAGGTCGACGCAGGGGGCAGAATATTCAAGCTCTTCAAGAAATCAATAGCTTCAAACTGCACTAATTGCAACAGCAACTCTCGCTCTGTCCCATCTGGAGGAGTAACCTACGGGCCCCAAGTGGCATCCCTTTTCACTATGCCAGTGGAGCAGGTAACTCAAGCCACCACTGAGCTATTCTTCGGGACCATGCTCCTGCCAACGAGCTTCAGCGCTCCTGTACCATCACAAGAAGCTCCCAAGAAGTCGTTTTTCAGCGCTCCTGTGGTTATTTACGCCCTATTTTGCATTATACTATATATAAGCACAAAAAAAAATTGTGATAATAAAAGAGTAGAAAGTGAAAAATTATATTTAAAAGATAGGAATAGTTTAAGAAAAACAAGAAAGTTAGATGTTTTCTTAAATGAAACTAGTAATAAGTAGTTATGAGCTGTTGTCCCAAGGGTTAGTAAGATGAAGGAAATTACTAAACTGAGGATAAAAATAAGCCTGAAAAATAGTTCCTATTCTGGAAGCCAAACATTTGAACGTTGATACCCTACTATACGCACCTACACACATCTTGAAACTCGGGATAGTTGAGGATACCTTGAAATGCTCTTGTCTAGAAGCCAAAGTATGAAGAAAATAAAAGTGGAGAATAAAAGATAAAATGGTGAAAAGAAAAATGAACACTGGTTTTGTTATCACCGAGGCAGCAATAAAAAAAATATAGCGAGGGTGCTTTATCACCTAGTGCCTTAGACCAACTGGTTTGGGAGCCACTTGCTAAGCCTTAGATATTGCAAGACGAGGAAAAATATCTAATTAGCAAGCACATGAGTAATCGATCGGTTAGTACCTCAAGAAGTATTAACGGTCGCATGAAGAATGTGTGAGCAAATTCCATCTAAATATCTATTAAAAAGTACTGAGGTAGATGGACAAGAGTATGATTGCTTGAATTGAATTCTCTGAGTGTAGGGATGTCCAGTTCACACACGTAGGGGTATATGATCAATGTTTGGAAGAAAGGTAGGAATGAAAACAAAAGGCGATGTTTTATTGAGGGATGATATGATTTCTAACATCTTTTCATGACTATTAAGATAGGGCTCATAGCAACTGAAAAGCTGGTAGAGTTGAAAACTCTTATTTTCAAGTTCTTTCTTTTATAGTTCTTATCTTTATATAACTTTCACCATCTCTCTTTTATTATACGATTTTGTGGGTGTAATCCGCTGAAAACCCTCAGGAGACAACACCCCTCCTACTAGGGATATACCACTGGCGCCGAGTAAGGAAGACCAGGGGCAACTCTCCTTCTGGACTGACTCCGCCGACTCCAACGGCAGAAATTGATGCTGCTGTTCCAACTGGAAACAGCTTTGAACCACTTAGGAAGGTCCACAAGAACTCTCCGACCGCTGTGCTGAAAAGATCTCCTCCACCTATGGAGAGCGCTACAAAGGTGAAGCCGGAAAAGCACCCTCAACGGCTGTCCTCTAAAATCTACAAGGTCTGGCGTCAAGTCCAAGACTCGGTAATTGATCAAGATTATCCCCACCGACAGAAAAAGGTGAAAGTTCAGCGGGAAGAGGACCGTCCTATCAATCCACAAAAGGCGATAGCTACTTGGGTGCCCACGGCAAGTGACCCACGGCCGACGTTCGTCAGTGAGCTGCTATCTGAAGAAAGGGTGGCTCCGTTAAAAGACCTGCTTATGCAGCACAAAGATTGCTTCGCATGGAACTATTCTGAAATGCCAGGACTAGATCCAGAAGTTGCTGTACATAAATTGGCGATATCTCCAGACATCAAGCCAGTCAAACAAGCGCCAAGAAGAATGCGGCTCGAGCTCGAGATGAACATCAACGCTGAGGTCAAAAAGCTGATAGACTCCGGCTTCATCCAGGAGGTTCAATACCCTGAATGGATCGCTAATATCGTCCCAGTGATGAAGAAAAATGGGACGGTGCGCATATGCGTGGATTTTCGGGACCTCAATAAAGCCTGCCCGAAAGATGACTTCCCGGTACCAGTCACCGAACTGATGATAGATAATACGTCCACACATGAGGTTTTCTCCTTCATGAACGGCTCATCAGGGTATAATCAAATAAAAATGCATCCTGAAGACCGGAAACATACGGCTTTCCGGACCCCTTTGGGAATATTTTGTTACAAGGTAATGCCCTTCGGTCTAAAGAACGCCGGTGCCACCTATCAGAGGGCGATGACGAAGATCTTCAACGACCTTATACACGAAATCGTCGAGTGCTATATCGATGACCTCGTGGTTAAGAGCAAATCATACGAGGAACATCTCGAGCATCTAAAGACTGTATTTCGACGCCTTCGACAATACAATTTGAAGATGAACCCTCTTAAGTGTGCATTCAGGGTTTCCTCAGGCAAATTCCTGGGATTCATCGTCCGACACCGAGGTATCGAAATAGATCCGTCTAAGATTAAAGCGATCATGGAAATGCCTCCGCCGAGAACTCTCAAACAACTGCGATCTCTCCAAGGAAAGCTCGCATATATTCGGCGATTTATAGCCAACCTCTCTGGCAAGTGCCGCCCTTACAGCCACCTGATGAAAAAAAGGACTCCATTCATCTGGGATCACAAATGCCAAAGCGCACTGGACGAGATCAAGCAATACCTGCAGAACCCTCCAGTGTTGACTGCTCCGGTTAAGGGAAAGCCTCTCATCCTTTATACGACCGCCCTCGAAGGTTCTTTAGGCGCATTGTGGGCGCAAGAGAATGACCAGGGGAAAGAAAGAACACTCTACTACTTAAGCCGAGTTCTACTGGGGGCAGAAAGCAATTACTCTCCCATTGAAAAGCACTGCCTGGCATTGATCTTTGCGATAACAAAGCTCAGGCACTATGCGTTGGCACACGAAGTTCGTCTCATATCGAAGGTGGACCCTCTTAAATATTTGATGTCGAAGGCTATATTGACAGGTCGACTCGCTAAATGGGCTCTGCTCTTGATAGAGTTCTCGATAATGTATCAGCCTCTCAAAGCAGTGAAGGGCCAGGCCATCGCCGACTTCCTCGCTGAACACCCTATACCTGTCGATTCTCCTCTGAATTGTGATTTGCCAGACGAACATGCATTTGACGCAATCGACAGTGGTGATACCCAATGGGAGCTTTATTTCGATGGAGCATCTTCCATGAAAAAGCACAAACAAAGTACCCCAATGATCAAATCGGGGGTGGGCCTTATCTTCGTGACCCCACAAGGAGGAATAATGCGCTTCGCTTTCTCCTTAACAGAGCCGAGAACGAACAACGAAGCCGAATACGAAGCTTTGATAGCAGGCCTCGAGATCGCCATCGATATGGGAATTGAAAGCCTCCTCATATATGGGGACTCCCAACTAGTCGTTAGTCAAGTAAACGGCGACTACCAAACGTGCAAGCCAGAGCTGGTGAAGTATGGTGAAAAGGTGCAATAACAGTTGACCCAGATTCCCTCCTATACTTTAGAAAGTATACCGCGAGCGGAAAATAGCAAAGCAGACGCGTTGGCCAAACTTGCTAAAGAATTGGCTGACGAGAACCTCGATGATGTTAGAATCGTGTTACAAAGTCGTCGAGTGCTCGCCCCAGCAGAAATATCTCTGGAATCACCCGATGAAAAAGGAGCGACTGAGCAGTCGACCTTACAAATAAAAGACCATGAGAAGGTTGAGGATTGGAGGGAAGTCTTTCTAGACTACTTTAAGTCCCACCGAATGCCTGAAGATGCGTCCGCAAGACATCAGCTCATAAAACGAGCTCTGTCTTTCGCCTTCGTCAATGATACTCTGTACAAGAGGTCATTCGATTCTCTGTGGCTGAGATGCTTAGGACCTGACGAAGCAGAAAGAGTCGTTCAGGAAGTTCATGACGGAATCTGTGGTTCTCACCAAGCGGGCCCAAAGATGAAGTTAAAAATTAAACGGATGGGCTACTACTGGCCCACGATGATTCAGGATTGCCTCGAATACGCGAAGCAATGTCACTCATGCCAAATTCACGGGGACTTCATCCATCAGCATCCAAATCCACTACATCCAACGGTGGCTAGCTGGCCGTTCGAACTGTGGGGAACTGACATAGGCGGCCCCATCGAACCAGCATCGTCTAGGGGACATCGTTTCATCCTGGCGACGACTGATTACTTCTCCAAATGGGCAGAAGAAGTACCGTTGAGGGAAGTGAAGACAGAGAATATCCTCCATTTCTTCAAGACGCACGTCATATATCGGTTTGGAACCCCGAGACGGATCATCTCCGATAACGGGCCAGCCTACCGAAGCCACAAAATCAGTCGCTTCGCGCAGCAGCATAATATAGACTGGAGGTATTCCTCAGTCTATAATCCGCGAGCTAACGGTCTCGCCGAGGCCTTCAACAAGACCTTGACGAAAATTATAAAGAAAACGGTGTCCCGAAATAAGAAAGACTGGCACGAGAGACTACAAGAAGCCCTTTAGGCGTATCGAACTACATTTAAGACAGCCACGAACACAACGCCATACGCGTTGGTGTTCGGTACGGAAGCAGTACTCCCCCTCGAGATAGAGTTACCCTCTCTGCGAGTGGCAGTTCACTACGAGCTGACGAACGAAGAAAATGCTAACCTTCGGCTTGAGGAGCTTGACGCCCTTGAAGAAACACGGCTCATAGCGCAACAAAATCTAGAAGCTTACAAAGCGAAGATGACGCGCTCATATGAAAGACTGACCCGGCCGAGGACGTTCCGCCAAGGCGAACTCATGCTAGTAGTCAAAAGGCCTATGATCCCTAATCGCGCCAAGCGGGGAAAATTCGAGCCAAACTATGAAGGCCCATACATCATAGATAAGGTATACCAGGGTAGGGCCTATCTGCTCATGGATATGCATGGTGAAAGGCCTTTTAGGCCAATAAACGGTCGCTTCCTAAAGAAATATTACGCTTAATAAGCCGTAGCCTAGGTCAATGATAGATGACGACGACTATGTCCGCTCGCTATCTCCCTAAGCTCAAGCTTTATAAGCAGTAGCCAGCTTCCTCCATGATGGACCGAAATGTCCTTAAACTAATAGCAGACCGAAACGTCTTTAAACTACTACCGCAGCATCCTTAGGCTGACGAGATGAATAAAAAAATATATAAAAAAATAAATAAATAAATAAAAGAGACGGTATGTCCATAAGCAAAAGGGCACGGATGAAAACCCGAAAGGGCTCCGTGAGTAAAAACAGCAGGGCTACCGGCGAGTATTCGTGAAAACCCGAAAGAGCGCGACCTCGTAAAAAAAAAGAAAGAAAAAGAAAATAAAAAGAATAAAAAAAATGGTATGTCCATAAGCAAAATGGGCACGGATGAAAACCCGAAAGGGCTCCGTGAGTAAAAACAGCAGGACTACTGGCGAGTGTTTGTGAAAACTCGAAAGGGCGCAACCTCGTTTAAAAAAAAACCAAAAACTTATAGGGTCCTCTCGACCTTGTAAGGAGAAACCACCCGCATGAGATCCTTACGACTCACAAGGGAACAACACACTTAGGGATCCCCACGATTCCTAAGGAGAAAATACACTTGCGAGATCCTCACGACTCGTAAGGAGAATTCTCTTATGGGACCCTCACGGCTCATAAGATTTGGAAGCCTTAAGTTGCAGAGATCTAAACCTGTGCTTAAGCAACCCCCACAACTTTCGATATTTCCCTACAAGTGGTCCAATACTAACCCTTGTATATAATCCACGGGCGCGAATAAACATTTCCCTAATCAAGTCCCATCCGAGATTGGGGATATGTTCGCACGGTGAACAACCCTTGTAAATCCTCTCGATTTATGGGAAGAAAACCCTCCTATAGGATCCTTACGACTTACAGAGGAACAAAACACTTAGGAACCCTCACGATTCCTAAGGAGAAAATACACCTACAAGATCCTCACGACTTGTAGGGAGAAATAACTTTGTGAGACCCTTACGGCTCATGAAGTCAAAAGCCTTAGTTGACAGGACCCTAACCCTGGTCGCTAAGCCACCTTTGTTCGACATCGACAGAGACAGATGATGATTCGCTCCTGGAAATATCCCAGTTGTAGCGATGCTGATGCCGAAATCGGTGTCCAATTTCAGGTTTACGGCGAAAAGCCAGTAGGCCGCATATGCATACGAGATAACCGAAATGATGGGGCAACTTGCAATAAAAAAGCAGCAAGTAAAATGTATGCATGCGAAATAGCCGAAATGATTGGGCAACTCGCAATAAAAAGCAACGAGTAAACATAAAATAAACAGCCGAAATGATTGGGCACCGCGAAAAATAGCCGAAATGATTGGGCAATCGCGACTTTCGCGGTATAAAAGCTGAAATGATAGAGCATCGCGGAAATAAATAAAAAGAAGAAGAAATGATAAAACTTTGGTCCTACAGTTAAGATCATATCGATCCCTGTATACAATCCAAGGACGCAAAACGAAGAGGGAACCATACTTTCCCAACAGGCTCCCACAGAAAACGAAGCCAGATATCGATGACCCATCTCAACTCCGAAGAAAAACCTGATGCGCGTCGACTCGCAGAGCGACCTGCGTCTCCGCGGGAAATTCTCGATCCGTGTCAACACCAAGGAAACAAATAATCCTTGGCGCTAAGGAAACAAATAATCTTTAGCAAACCCTTCAACTCAAGGAGACAAATAATCCTTGACGAGAGCCTCCTGATGCGCGTTGACTCGCAGAGCAACCAGCGTCTCCACGGGAAATTCTCGATCCGTGTCAACACCAAGGAAACAAATAATCCTTGGCGCTAAGGAAACAAATAATCCTTAGCAAACCCTTCAACTCAAGGAGACAAATAATCCTTGACGAGAGCCTCCTGATGCGCGTCGACTCGTAGAGCAACCAGCGTCTCTGTGGGAAATTCTCGATCCGTGTCAACACCAAGGAAACAAATAATCCTTGGCGCTAAGGAAAAAAATAATCCTTAGCAAACCCTTCAACTCAAGGAGACAAATAATCCTTGACGAGAGCCTCTTGATGCGCGTCGACTCGCAGAGCAACCAGCGTCTCCGCGGGAAATTCTCGATCTGTGTCAACACCAAGGAAATAAATAATCCTTGGCGCTAAGGAAATAAATAATTCTTAGCAAACCCTTCAACTCAAGGAGACAAATAATCCTTGACGAGAGCCTCCTGATGCGCGTCGACTCGCCGAGCAACCAGTGTCTCCGCGGGAAATTCTCAATCCGTGTCAACACCAAGGAAACAAATAATCCTTGGCGCTAAGGAAATAAATAATCCTTAGCAAACCCTCCAACTCAAGGAAACAAATAATCCTTGACGAGAGCCTCCTGATTCGCGTCGGCTCGCAGAGAAACCAGTGTCTCCGCGGGAAATTCCCAATTCGTCTCAACTTGCAAGATGAAGCCTCAGACAGCAGGGATTAAAAAACTTGCTTCTTGAACAATGGGACCCTACAAGTCGACCTAAAAACGGTCTCTTGTATACTATTCACGGGTCTCACTCTCCAAAGTCAAGTTTCGATAAGGAGGGAAACAACCGCTTACGGGTCCTCTCGACTCGTAAGAGGGAAAAATTCTCTTATAGGATCCTTACGACTTATAAGAGAAAACCACACTTAAGAATCCTCACAATTCCTAAGGAGAAAACCACCTACGAGATCCTCTCGATCCGTAGGGAGAAAAGTCTCTATGAGACCCTCACGGCTCATAGAATTGAAAAGTCTTAGGCGGCAGATCTGAACCTGCAGCCTAAGCCATCGCTATCTCGTGAAGAAATCAAGATGCTTACTCTATTATATGCTATTTGTAACAGCATGCTGATAATAAGGGAGTGACGGAAAGAGCATCTGATCTACATTTGATCAAGCGTTCAAGACACATTCATTCAAGCATGGGCAAAAAGACTCAGGACAAAAGATATATAATAAAGACAAGCTGGGATAAAAAAAAATTTCCATTAATATTGTCAAAAGTTCCTACAATCATAAAGGCAGTAAACGAAAAAACATTATTATAAGGGAATAACCTCGAACTCAGGACATGGGTTGAGGAACTCGAAAGCGACCCTATCTATGACTTTCCAAGCCTCGCAGACCATCCTAGTGTGCTTTCTTTCGCGAGCACAAGCGTCAGGGTCCCCCCTGATGTCTTCCACCCTCCGATAAGCAGCGAGTATGGCGGACTGTTGAAAGACCTCGTGCAAGAGATCGATAAGACTGTCTCGCCGTCTCTTCGAGATAAAGTTCAATAGGTACACCGAGTGCACCTTGTCCTCAGCAGCATCCAACGACCTAAGTGGCACGCCGGAACAGAAGAGGGGAAGCGCTTCCCAGATGGCTCCCACGATAAGCTTAAGGAGGGAGGAACGTCGGGGGAGCAGTGGACCATTGTACGCGTCGAAACGACTCATTATTTCAGCGCACTCCTCGTTTGTGAACTCTCGATTTTGAGAGCGTCCAAGTCGGCAGATGTCCCCGTAAGAGATGATCTCGTTAAGAGCGTACATGTGGGCGTCCATTGTTCCTGTGAAAGAGGATCAACAGAATTATCAGAAAGACTGATTAAGCAAAACGATATAATGCACTGAAGAATAAAATGCCATCTTCAAACTCTAAGATCAATGAAACACTCTTAAGAGTTCTTTTAGATCAAAGGGATCTATGTTTTGCCAAAGATGCAAGTTTCTGTTCATGGGTTGAGAAACCCTGAAACAGATTCCTGAGAGCAAAGCTCTATTTGGTGAAACCCCAAAAGGGTTTTCTTTAGATCAAAAGATCTATGAGAGCAAGGCTCTGTTAATTAAACTGAATTTGATTTAAAATTTTACCTAAAAGGGTGCTGGGTTTTGAACTTTGAAAGTTCTTAGAAAGAAACAAGAGCAGGACTCTAAAAGTTCTTAAATAAGAGCAAAGCTCTGAAATTTTTTTTTGAAAATAAAAATCTTAAAGATGATAATCATCTGTTGAGGACCAAAGGTCCTATTTATAGGCATCAAATGCCCTTTCAGCTTCCAAAAGTTACTGCAACGGTTGGAATTCTGTCACCGTTGCGCTCACGTTTCGGGGCCACGTAAGCGTAACGGTGGGGGGCACTTGTTTACCCCAATCAGAGCAAAGCTCTGTTCAAATTCCGAGGCGGAAGATGAAGCAACGCTTCATCTTCCCCCAATCAGAAGCAAAGCTTTGCTTTGAAAATTTAAACTTCAATAAATGAAGCAGCGCTTCAGATCCTTTGCGCTGCGCGCAACGCGCCACGTGTCTGGCGCAGATGCATTAGCGCGGGGTCCAAAAAGGCACGCTCAATCAGAGCAAAGCTCTGTTAAAGGAAGCAACGCTTCAGCTACACGAGCGTTGCGCTACGCGACGCGTGTCAGCGCAGTTGCGCCGCGCTTTGCGCTGCGCGACGCGTGTCAGCGCAGACGCGCTAGCGCAGATGCACTGTTTCATAGAAGAGAAAAGGCTAAGTGCTAAAGGCAATTGACCCTTGCAAAATTACATGCACTTGATAATAACAAATTAAAATTATACGATGCACAAGCACAACAGAGAACTAAGATAAAAGAACCTTTAACAGATAATGAAATATTGGATTAAAAAGAAAAATACTTGTCCATTATTATTGTTATTACATTTAAAAAAGATCACCGAATACGGGATCGGAAAGACAGGGGTTCGCAAAAAGAAAAAGGAGATTATTCAGCTCCCTCTCCGTATTCTCCGTCATGTCGAAACGGCGATCCTCCCGAGGGGTAGCCATCCAACGGTCGACGCCGGACTCCTAGGAAAAAATGGCGATGACAACCCGACGAGCCCGTATCTGGCTCAGCAAGTAGAAAGAGCAGTCCCTTAAGGGTTTGGTGATCAAATGCGCTTCGAGAAAGCACTCAATCTTATCTTCGGCGGCATCCAGCATTGCCGAAGACATCTCTGCTGGAGGAGGGGGAATGTCGGCGAGCACCGAGGCAAGGATCATCCGAAGCCAAATGGAATTCGGAGGGAGAGGAGACCCCACACGAGTCAAAAGCCCATGCATTGCAGCGTCGCATTGCTCGTCCGAGAGAGAAGGGTCCACCAAACGCGCAGCAAAACGGGGAACAATGTCCCGAATCGGCACCTCCCATGGTTGTCGGCGGGCATGAGGGCGGTTGCAAGCCATGATTGAAGAAGTTCTCTGAAAATGAGAGAAAAAAAGGCTCAGCCTTGAGTTATATATATAGACCCAAGCACAGAAAATTCTGTGCACAATGAAATCATTTCCAAGGCCCGGGAAATCAGAATTTTGGAAATACAAGTTTGACTTGAAAAAAGGAGATGAAAAGATATTTCAGGCGAAGCGACGCTTCCGATTTTCCCAAAAATCTAAGCTTTAATAAATGAAGCAACGCTTCAGATCCTCTGCGCTGAGCGCAGGACGCCACGCGTCTGGCGCAGATGCCTCAGCACAGCGCTCAAGGCAGGGCGCTCAATCAGAGCAAAGCTCTGTTAAAAACAAAATTAAATGAAGCAACGCTTCAGTTGCGTAAGCACTGTGCTGCGCTGCGCTTTGCGCCGCGCGACACGTGTCAGCGCAGATGCGCTAGCGCAGCTGTGCTGCACTGTGCGCCGCGCGACACGTGTCACAAGCTGGGACGTTTGCGTCAAACAGAATTAAATTTCTAAGAAATCTTTCTGTTCTTGTTAAAACAAAAAGATTTTCTTCTGTAAAACAGAAGCCCTTGGATCAAAGATCCAACGATGGGGAAAATTTCCCAAATCACTCAGAAAGATCTCTTTAACAACAAATTTAACTAATTTATGGGCACTATAAAAAGGACTCTAAGCCTCAATTCAAAGGCATCAACATTTTCTAAGAAAGAAGAGAGAACTCTGAAGAACTCCTCAAGAAAAAACAAAAAAGGTAAAAAAAACCTTTAGGAAAAGAGAAATCTCTTCTAATAAAATCATTGATCTAAGAACAAGATCAATGATCTTCCCATAATAAATAGTGTTTTGCACTTCTGATGAACCACTGGTTCTTTAAAACAAGGTAAAAACAAAATAAAAGAACAGTGCTTTGCACTTTTTATGAACCCTTGGTTCTTTGAGATAAGAAAAACTTATCTTTTTCTTTTGATCTAAATGAGATCAGGAAATTAAACAGTGCTTTGCACTTCTGATTCTTGAATCTAAAACATTTTTTAGTGCTTTGCACTTCCAACTTGCGCTGTTGCGTTCCTGGATTGGCGCCACGTGTCAGCAGCGCATGCGCAGCGCACTGCGCTCGCGTGACACTTGTCGTCACCATAAGCGCTTGCGCTCCCTGATTGGCACAAAGCGCCTGAATAAATGCAATGCATTTCCTAAAAGGGCCAAGCCCAAATCAAAAAGACCGAGCAAGCCTAATTAAATTGATGCTCTGCATCATTTATAAATGGGCAGAGTCCAAACAAAACAATGCTATGCATTTCAAAAATGGGCAGAACCCAAATAAAGCAGATGCTTTGCATCATTTATAAACGGGCAGAGCCCAAAACAAATTGATGCTCTGCATCTTTTATGGGTAGAGCCCAAATAAAAACGCAACGCAAAAGTAAATAAAATATTGACCATTTTTAACTGGACTTAGCCCAAATTTGGCCGTAAGTCCTCAAATTAAATCGACAGAGCAAGATCGCTCACTTAAATCAATTTACAACCGGTTCGAGGGTACATCTCCGAACTCCTTTGACACCTATCGTTGTAATCCTTCAACGACGTCAGAGAGGTGACGGGTCCCAACAACCACACACTAATATGGACAGCGGGGTCCTTAAACTCGTGGACCGAGACGTCCCTAAACTAATATCGGACCGAGACGTCCCTAAACTAATATCGGACCGAGACATCCTTAAACTAATATTGGACCGAGACGTCCTTAAACTAATATTGGACCACCACGTCTTTAAACTGGCGATGGACCACCACGTCCCTAAACTAGAATATGGACCACCACGTCCCTAAACTGGAACATGGACCGCAACGTCCTTAAACTACTTATGGACCACTACGTCTCTAAACTGGAACAATAGAGCCTCCAAATGCTCTTTTGCCGGATCTAAACGGTCCCGTTAAGTTGA
The DNA here is from genome assembly GCA_030015575.1 of Agapanthus africanus. Lineage (NCBI taxonomy): Eukaryota > Viridiplantae > Streptophyta > Magnoliopsida > Asparagales > Amaryllidaceae > Agapanthus > Agapanthus africanus. Next base: position 213,966,376 of record CM057342.1, read on the forward strand.
TCTTAGTCCCAAATAGGACTAACGTATTCTTAACGAACATTTAAGTTGATCTTAGCCTTAATACGGTTAATGTATCCTTAAACTAAAAACACCAAACCTAAATCTAAGTAAATACGGATTTGGACTAATCCACGTCCTACGGGCGACGGCATTACTCAGTCTCCGTATACAATCCACGGGCAACCACAAACAAAACAAACACACACGACACGAAGTGAAATTCTGGAGAAGGAGAAAGTGGCTACCGTGATGCGGTAGCGTAATTAACTGCAGGGGCTTGCGCCTGCAGGGAAGAGCGTCCCCATAATCAAAAACCCCTCTAGCGAGGGGGAATCTGACGAAGTCTGCTATATCGGCCGCATCCGTCTAAACCTCCGATACACGGCGCCATAAATCAACTTGGCATCTTCGGAGAGGTGGACGGATAAAACCAAATAGCATCTGCCCCGAATCTCAGGCAAGACGGCGCCTCACGTCGTCTCCGCCGCCATTCGGAGGGGAACAGTCTTGAACAGCCAATCGAGTGGATGATTTTCCGTGATCTCTTCGACGCCAAGTATTTTTCGAAAACCGCACACTTCGAGATGGAACAGAAATTCATACATCTGCAACAAGGATCCATGTGTGATAAGTAGGTGGACGAGTATGATGCCGAATTCACCATGCTCGGCAGATTCGCCGCCCATCCAGTTCTTACTGCAAAAATTAGAGCCAGGCGCTTCCAGTAAGGATTATACCCTAAGATCCAAGCTGCCCTAGCAACGGGGGAATACCTAACACATGAAGCAGTTTTGAAGTCAGCCTGTCGCTATGAAGCTGTTATTAAGAAGAAGGGAAGGCCACAGTTAGTCGGTATGAAATTTCCCACCAACCAGTTTACTGGAGGAGCCTCTTCTATGCCAACTCTTTCAACACCGTCTATGAGGCCAGGAAGATCATTTTTCGAGACTGAACCAAACTTCTGTATGTATTGTAAGAGGACCGGACACTAAGTTAAAAATTGTCGTCGAGAAAATGGTCTTTGTTTGATATGTGGATCACCCTCACACACTGTAGGAACTTGCTCACACAACTGAACTGGCCCAGCCCCCACTGCTAGACCAGCTATTCAAGCTCCACCTACTCGTTTAGCCCTTCCTGCACCACCTCCGTGCGGACTACCTTTACCTCGTCAGCCATCGATGTACCAGCGTGCACAGAGAATTGTGCCAAGACATCAGACTTTCACTTTGGCACCCTTAGAGGCCGAACCCATAGGTCAAGATAATACAAGTAAATCTCCTCCCATCTTTTTCAGCCTTTTCAAATTCTTGCATCCTTTTGTTCTTTTATCTACCTAAACATTTTCATACACTTTCGGTACGATATTAGTAGTTTATTCACCATTGCTTTAACCAAATTTTTCTTGAATCTTTTATAATATCCCGCTTGTATAAATTTTGAGGACGAAATTTTTCTATGATAGGTAGGATGTAACGACCCTAAAAATCCTATACAGTTTTATTAAATCCAATGTTAATAAAAGAGTGTATTTATATCCTGGTTTCGAGTTATAAGTTATTCATTCAAATTGCAGACTTCATTTTTGATGTTTTGATAAGTTATGTACAAGAAACTCGTTGTAGCTTACTGGTTAAGACTCTACACTGCTGTCCTATAACCTGCAAGTTTGAATCCCATCAGCTCCAATTATTTTTTTAATATTTTTCTTTTTAATTTTTCGGAAGCCCAAGAGTTACACGTGTATTACACGGAGAAACGAAAATTTGCAAATAAATCAAACAAGAAAAATGAGATATAAATACTCAAATGAAGGCACTTCACGAACCACGAGGCAATTGCCACATTTTTACCGCCGGTTTTTGCTCAAAAACCGCTACCGGCGGGTGGAATAGACCCAAACTCCTCTATTCATTGCCCGTGCACCCCTTCAGCTCTCCTCTACTCTATTTTCTTATTTGATTTCTCTGATTTTATCCAGAAATTCTTCAATTCATCATTAACACTATTTCAATTCTTTTAATTCAATTCTTTAATTTCACACACCTTCATTTTTCTTCTATAAATACCTAGACCAGTCCTAACACTTCCCTTAGGCATACCACTCCCTCAAATCTATTTTCTCTATCAAAATTCTCAAGAACTCAAGTTCTCTCAAGGAGTCAAGCACGTTTCTTCCCTCTCGCGTTGTCGTTCCCTCAAGATCTTTCATCCCTCTCCGTTGCTCCACAACTCGCTCAAGTGATGTCTGTAGATCAAGCTCGCCCCTAGTCGCATTCACGGTCTCGGTTCTACAAACCAAGACCTCTACATTCCTTCTCGTTCGTACAAGTACGAGCGCGCAAATGTAAGTCCTCTCATCCTCTTTTCTTTCCCTCTTGTATACTCACTTCTAATTTTACATGTCGCCACTCCGCATCACCTGTAACTACGCTAACTCCCTCTCTACTTCTTTCTCTTTTTGCTTCACCTCATATATCGACGTGAAAGAATACGGTATTATAAATAAGTTTAATAAAAAAAACTAATATATCCATTGTAATTCGACATGTTCATCATAAATTTCATGCTATGATATCAAGAAAATACGATTTTACAACTCTATCCATGTCTTATGTTTATTATGTTGAATAACATGTATATGACAAATAACTAATAAATACTATGAACTTTAAAAACTACCCTTTTATCGATATCTAGAATATATACCTCTAGAAATTTACGGGGTAACGACCTACCCCACTCACAACACTATGGTTTCATAGCGTTCTAAACATGGGCTTTATTTAAAGAATAAGTTTTATATTAAAATACCACACTTTTTTTCAAAACGGGTTTCTTTTAAATCGATATTTTAAATTCTTGGTAATTACGCCTCTATAACCTTTGTTAGGGGACCCACTAATAGATGGTGCGGATTATCGCATATCGTTGGGATAGTAGAGCGAGATACAGAACTCTTCACAGAATATTCGGTCTCAAAAGGAAATAAAAATACGGTTTTTAAGAAATAAGACTTTTCTAAACAAAACTAAACTTTGGAAATTATATAAAACTATGAATTCGCATTTTCAATAAAAACATATTATGAAATTATATTTTTAAAATAAAAGATTAGAATTTTAATAAAATACCGCCAAGTATCCAAAAGAGCTAGTTTTCATAAAAATACCATAAATTTTTAAAAGGTAGGTTTTATCACCAAAATACCATAACAATTAAAATATATGTTCATGAAAACTCTAAATATTATAAATCACCCTCGAGCTTTATTTATAAAAAATATTAAAGTATTTTTCATAAAACCCCCTCAAGATATGCAAACAATATAATTACAATATAAACAATTTATAATAAATATTTAAGGACTCTACATTAATAAAGATTTAAGAGGTATCATTTCTCTTGAGCCCCAGGGAGCCAGAGAAAGTGAGTGCTTTCTTATTTATGTTAGACAACTTAACGGAGTTATCAATGACAATTGTCTTGGAAAAGAAAACAAATGATGCCATCCATATGCAGCAGTTGTTCGATTACTCCTGAACTTAAAAATTTTAAAAGCTAACTCCTTTCATAAGATATTTACTCTAACCTGAATACAAACTCAATCAGGATCCAAATTTTAACATAAACTTAAACCCTTGTGAATCAGAACACTTGAACTTGAATATCCCAAAACTTGAATAATAGAATATTATGACTTGACATGAACTGAACAAATACCAGAATATAATGGCTACTCTTGAAACTGACTTGACTCCAACTATGAATACAATTTGACATGAATACATGAACACTTGACACGAATACTTGGCATTGACATGAACTCAATCTTGCAACCTGGTATATTCATGGATTCGAGTAAGGAAGATAATTTTAACTATAACCTAGAATACACGGGATATTAGGGTAGTTCAAGTGCGAATCCAACGAAATCTCAGGAGTCCGCTTAGATCGTAAATCCATATCTACTAACATAAGCAAACTATCATAACGGCCCGTGTTTCCTTTGTGAAATTTCAGAAAATATAAAATATTATTTTTGGAATTTAAATAATAAAATTTATGAATATTATAAAAGTATGGAAATTTGATTTAATAGGATGGTATAATTATATACATATAATTTGGAAAATAATTGGAATATTAATATGAATATTCATTTATGGAAGCATTTGATTGATTTGGGACTTTTATAATTAATATATAATTATTTTCTTTACAAGCTCAAGTTTAAATTTAATTAGTATTTCATTAAGTGTGCACTAAACCATTTTGATTTCTATTGTTAACCATGCTAATGTACAAGTTATCTTTCATTTGTGATTTTGGTTTTTGTTTTAAAGAGAAAATAATATAAGAAAAATAAATAATAAAATGGGGAGGGGACAAGGAAACCATGAGGCATGGGCATGAAAGAAGGAGAGAGAAAGAGAGGGGGAGAGGGGGAGAGAGAGAGAGAGAGAGAATGGCTACTACAATTCTTTGTCTTTCCTTCATTTCATCATCATTCCTTATTCTTCACCTTCTTCATCTTCTTATCCTTCTTCATCCACCTCCACTACCACCCCACAAACACCCTCAAAACCACCTCCAAATCTCACACAACCTTCACAAAAATTATTCCCAAGCTCATTACAAGCACCGTGGTGGGATCAAGTGGAATTTTTGAGCACTTTGGGTCACCTAGGAATTTTCTTGAGTTGCTCCATGAGATAAAATCTTCACTCTTGTTCATGTTTTAAGTTTTCTAACCTCAAGTATTAGTGTAGAGTTAAGAAGTATAGGTTTTTGTGGTCTTGGAAAATTCTAGGATGAGGGTTGGTGGATAAAACTTGTAGTAGAGATTAGGTGAGGTGTAGTGAGTGTCCCTTGGCCTAATAGTGAGAGTAGCCTTATCTAAAATGAGCTTTGAAGCCCCAAACACGAACTTAGAATTTTCTGATATCGGATTTTTGACGAATTGTGGTGATCAATTAGAATCCGCAATGACTCAAGCACTCTAGAAAATATTTTGCATATACAGAGAGATGTGCAGGCTATTAGGAATATACCCTACAAACCCGAGCCCCCAACTCCCACACTTGGCCGCCAAATTAATCTATATGGCTGCAAATTGCGGCCTGGTCATGGAATTTGGGTTTGATTCTTAGTCCATATCTCAATCTTCTGATAACTAAGTCTATCCAATGTGCAGAATATCCTAATTTCACTTTAGGTAAAATCTGGGAGTGTTTTTCTAAGTTGCTGATTTCGTTTTGCGACTTTTGAAAACTTGAGTTTTGATATTTGAGTTTTGACTCGGTCGTTTGACGTTTGTATATCAACACCAGGGGTTGTTTGGTTGTTCTTGCATGCATGGACCATAGGTTCTAACCTATGTACGTTTCGCTTGTCGTATTGGTTTTCGGATTTGACTTTGATTTCGATACGATATGATTTGATTTGTAGGTACATTTGCGTGGACTTCCGGGGCGACGAAAGAGAGCAAGACATTCATCGACTTCGGCTAGAGAGAGGATAGTAAGTGAGTAGATGTATATCTAAGGGGAAAGTCAGGTGAATGGCGTATAGCACCCCTGCAACCATGATACTAAGAGATTAGAGATATAGTATAAATATAGATATTTAGATGTATATACCCAGCTAATAGGGTTCTGGGATACTATAACCATAGTAGTGTACGTGTAGAAAAGTATGTTCCTAGTTCCAGTTTTCTTAGTCCATGAGACTTAGGTACTTACGCTTATATATACATATATAACCATGAGGATAATTACGAGATGATATGATAAAATGAGGACATGGTGAAATAAGATGACACGAGTCGATATGTTTGATATGAGGATACGTGGCGATATATATATATATATATATAAGGTGATATATATGATGAGATGACATAATATGATGCATGTGACCATAGATCCGTACTTTGATTTATGGATACCGTACGATGTATTATACCGTACGTGATATGATGAGGATGAATTGCCAACACACACATATATATATCGACTCGAGGAATATGATTTTAGACCGCTTAAATAGTTAATAGGATACATTTTGAACCATACCTATTTTCAACTGACAAATCGTTAAGCGCTTTAAATGACAACCTCAAGGGACGTTGCGAATTTAAAAATGATATCTCTTTTCAAAAGCACCATAGCCCTATTTTCAAAAACTACAATTCGTATTATTTAAACTATAACCGTATGGTTCATATGTAGTTACGTATTTTATACCGTTCATATTTACGCTGTATTATTTTCCTTACGACAAACGTACTACGTTCCCGGTACTTATCTGGTATGATTTTGTCTGCTAGGACATACGCACCATTACCGATGATGCGCATATTGCACGTACACAGACTTGCCGGCTCACACACACATCATCGATAATTGTCATTCCACGCACACATTAGAAAATGCTATTTCGTTGTATTCCTCCCTAATTTGTAGAATTATGGTTATTTTTTTGGTACTCATTACCGCACATGCTAGTTTAGATATTGCACTTCCTTATCTAATTACACGACATGCTTATATGAAAACACCAGTTATACCTTACAGTACTGTTCTGTACTTGCATTGATCGTTCCATCATGATTACAAGATTTTGAGATTATGTTTTCATGATATTGTTGGATTTGATAACCGCGGATATATTTTTAAAGTCTTATAATTAATTTAAAATTTTGGTTTCTCTTGATATGATATTTCGACGTCCACCATGAAATTTCTCAGTTCTGAGCTATGATATTACCTGATTCCAGGAGTGAGGAGGCACCATCTGCGGGTACATGGTGGATCCGGTACGGTACCCTGGGGCAAAAAGATCGTATAAAGAGACGTTGAGCCCGGCAGGGGAACACTACCTACCGGTGATGGTATTGGATTCGGCAAATATCTAAAGGATACCGATCAGAGCAATTAAGACAGATAGATATGATGGCCGATCCGATGAGACGGCGCCTGAGATACGAGGATTTACGTGTCGATGCTGGACACGGGTTTTATGATGATTTTAAATGTCGATGCTGGACACTCAGGTTTCATAATGATTTGATGTGTCGTTGATGGACACACGTTGGATGATACATGTATATATCTGCGTATGACACAGATGACTTAGTATTATATACTGATACTGGCAGGACATTGTTATTTTACACATATGTATATATGATCACCCTAGATACCACACGGTATGATGTTTTATATTACAGTATGACCTAGGAGATCGTTATACATTCAATTTCTACCTGCAGATATTTTCTACTCACGAATTGGCAACTCACCCCTATTGTGTCATAGTTTTTTTCAGGATCGACCGCTCGGATCAGGAGCGGCTTGTTGGCACACAGATTTCTTCTGGGTAATTTGCATTGGTAAGTGTGGTACACTTTGGATAGTGACCACCTTTTGTATATATTATTTTTAGTTGTAATCTAGTTAAAAAATCTATCAACCAGACTATGTATATTTGGTAGACCTAGACATCAGACTTGTATATTCTTTGAGACTTAGAATAAGATGGGTGTATTGTTCTTTATTTTGAGCTTGATGATGTCTTGGTCTTCTTTATTTTCTCTCTATGATTGATATTCACCTTGGGCGTCGTATATTTTTATTATGTGGTTGTGATTCCACCAATTGGCGAAGAGCTAGCTCCCTCTTGGGGATGTCTATTATTATTTCTATGTATTGGTCTTGGATCAAAATTTACAAAGGAGGTGCTGCCTAAAAATTCAACGACGAAAATATTTTCAAAAATGGTATACAACCCACTTGTATTTCCATATATCATTACTTATGCTTTTAAAGAAAGAACTTGATTACATTTTACCTTTATTTCAAAACTTCACCTCCATTATTTTCTTCGAAAAGGTTTAGATTTCTGGGCTTTCGGCTTACTTGGATTACGGTGGGGTCATATAGGCTTCACGTGATCCAAGTGTTGGTCACGTGCTAATTTCCTGGTCATGACATCCTTGCTCCTGGATTATAGCCTGTTGATTTTGGAATACTTCAACACTAAGTTGAAATACCGTTACTAATACTTGATTCGGGCTCGTAGTTCCTTACTCCTAGATTACATTCTGTTGGGTTCAAGAACACTCTTGAGATTTATTAACATTCATCCTTAAATTTATGTTAAATTAGTTTACCAATGTAGAGACCTTTTAGGACACTTACATGCACTTCATGTTCACTATACCTATACTACACGGCCATGCTATACTATGCTCATGTTACTTTGCCATGATATATAGAACTGCATGTTAAATAGAATTGTCATGCTTACATTAAATAACATGTTTAAACACCATATCTCATAGTCCATTACTTCATGATTTCCATTTTTCTTTGTCATTATACTTTTATATTTCACACCCTTTTTCTTAGAGACTTACCGAGCGAAACTTCGCTGACGGGAATTCCACCCACCTTTGTTTCTTAGAATGTTCATCAGATACTGTAGAGACTGAGGAGGTGGACACCACAAAGGAGGAGCACAATCAAATCGCGACCCAGGTCTAGACTAGTTATCCTTTTCTTTCAGTTTATGTATGCCACCTGTTTAAGCATTTCTTTTCTTGTATTTTTTTTCAGTTGAACTCATATATTGTAAATGTATCAAGTTTAATGTAAATAAAGTTGTTGACATCTAAATCTCACGTTAATTTCTTGTCGTTTTATATTGTTCATTTACGCTTAGGGTATTTATTCCAGAAAATGATCTTCTCGAAATAAATACGCAGCGGCCTCGTCACGTACATGCTTCCGTCTTTTGGGAAGTAGGACGTGACAAGTTTTGTTGGTAGCCCATGCAAGTCTGTTCTGCATGAAGTCGTAAGAAATATATCACAAGAAATATGAAATTCAACAACTTTACATTTCTTGCAATTCAATTTCCGTTGAATCTATCCTAATCTTTCTTTCCTATCTAAGGTGATGGATTCTCCAAATAATACTAGCACCAACGTCAACAGAATTACACCACCACCACCACCTACCCTTACTGCTTGTTCATCACGAAAAACTGCATTTCAATACCGCTCATTCATTATCAATTTTGGTACTATTAATCCATGTTTACTCAATAAATACAGATTACAGGTATTTATGACAAAACACTGAAAACACACTCAAATACACGGATACGACATTTATGAGCCGATACTGCAACCGGAACAGAAAACCGATCAATATTCAAGAAGTTTCTTTTTGCAACAAACAAGTGTGCACATTTTTTATCAAGCTTAATGCAACAATACAAGTGTGAACACAAAGCACTTTTGATGCATGAACCTTAGTGGGACAACCTAGAACAAGTAGGCACACATGAATCATGACTTGTGCAAGTGGATGAGCAAGTGGGCATAGGTCATGAGTGGAAACTAAAAGGTGTGATGTGATTTAAAGGTTGTATTTCCCTCCAAATCTACAGAGTGCAACCCAAGCTTATATAGAAAAATCAAACAATACCAGTGAGATCATGGAGAGCACACAAGATCACCACAAGAATACGGGCCCCACAAAGCTACAGTAAACCGGCAGAAAAGAAGAAATAAACACTACCACCGGTCCAATCTTCTCATTTTAGCTCCATTTTTCTTCTGGTTATTCCTGATTGTCACATCATCCCATTTTTATTGTTTGTTTTTGTTGATTTTGTGCCTATAAATACCAAAATAGAGAGCAAGCTCAAGGGATATACTTTGGCAATACTTTGACACTTCATTCCATTTCCATTTTATAATTTTTGTTTAACTCTTTATATATATTAGTTAGTTGGCTTGAGTTCCTTGCCTTCTCCTGATCTTGAAGCCTCTTAATTTAGCTTGCAGGTTTAGATTTTGGTTATTGAACTCATTACTTGTACTTTTGTTTTGAACTTGAATGAAACTTTTATTTTTGCAATATGGTTCTTAGTATTTTTTCTCTTTACTTACTTTCTTGCAATTTCATTCTTGCTTTACTTACTTGCAATGTTGTTTCATTGATCTCTTCTTGTTTTGCATTATCTTTTGATATTAATCATGGTTTGTGAATAGTATATCTTGTTAGGGAAAGAGAATGGTTATTTAAGTTATGTTTTTTCTTTTACTTATTTCCTTTGTCCAAGAATTGCTAATCGAACTCCGCCCAAACCTCACACAGGCGCTCTGTTAGGCATCCTACCCTACCACGGTAGCGATAATCCCTAACCGTGACCAGTTGCGTTTGGTTTGGCCGGAGGCAGTGGATAAGAGACAAGAACGGAAGGACAAGAGTCAATAAGCCGGATTTCTCGAAATACTGTGTTTAAGCATCGTAATTCACGTTGTTGCTGATTACCGCAGCTTCGATAAGTCAAGTAAGGCACAAAGGAACGAGTACAGATTTTCCTAACTTAAATAAACCTATCTCTATTCCTAACAAACGTTTCGTTGCATATAAACGTTACACTTAGGTTAGAATTGAACTTATTCGGACCTTCGGCTTAACTCGTGAAAACAAGAACGTAAAACGCACCAACTCCCTGTGGACGACCCGTACTCATCACGGCTAGCTACACGCGATGCCGTCTTGATTGCGGTTAACTTTAAAACTTAAGATACAACACGATAAATCTCTTTCGATCAAATAGCGCCGTTTTGAGTAGTGAAAGTGCGCAATCTACCCTTCAAAATCAAGCCTACCCATTCCCAATTGATTTCCACAACTCCAGTTCCGAAAGTCTATCGAGTATCTCAACCGATTCACCAATTGAAGATAGAATGTTTGATGAGTTGTGTGAGTACGTAGTGTTTGATTTACCCGATTGTAAATGGTCCCTTTCAAGTGAAACCGATACCACTCCCTTTGATCCCTGCATCCCCAATCTAGCAATCCAATCGATTGAAAACTATGCTTTTGTTGAGGTGTTTGAGAACTTTACGTTTGACTTGATTAAGAATATCGATATTGGGGATGATTTCGATGATGAACCCACAAATTTGGGTGAGTTTTTCTCACCGATTCAACACTTTCCTTCAGAACCATGTAGACACCATCCTGAACCTTTAACTGTTTCTCTAAAACCCCATTTACATCTGGAGTTTATTGATGAAGATTTGGACGAATGCATGGATGATCTTGATTTTGTGGAGAATTTTGATGATATCTTTAAGGATATACATGTTTTGTTGGATATACATGTCCCTTCCATTGACTGTGAACATCCTCTTGAATTTCTAACTGTTTCCATTCCTCAGTTGCTTCCCTCCCTCATTTCCATTTTGCAAGACGTCATATCAACTTCATTTCTTTCACCTGGTTCCCCAAGTTCGAACACATGTTTTCTTGCGAATCTTGAAAGGTTTGACCCCATTTCTTATAGTATCGATAAATTAGTGCAGTTAAACAATTCTAGTTTCAAACCACCATATACTGTACTAATTTATTCAATCCATTTTCAATCTCAAGTTCGCACACCATTTCTTTCACCCTTCCGTTCATCTCCTCATCTACCAATACCGTATACCACTCTCATCCACACACGGTCTCGCGTATTCTTTGTTTTCTTTCTCTCCGCATTCTTTTACCAACTCTGGGCTAATCACGATAGAATTTTTGAATGGTTGCTATTAACTTTTGGTCTGTGTAAGGCCTTGTGTAGATTAAATCTGTTCCCTCCCCCAACTTTGAACTTCAATGCTTAACAGTGGAATCACTGTTTCACTTAAGTTTGGGTGGACTTCTTGTGTATATATATTTTGTTTTTTTCTGTTATAAAAAAAGAACCGACTATTTTGACCTCTCAACAATTTAACCCTCTCAGTATAGCATGACAGTGGAGACACAGTCAAGTTTAAGTTTGAAGGTGTGCTCAGTAAGCATCTCTATCTTTTGCATTCATTTGTTTATTCTGCATTTTCATACATATTCAAAAACCTATAAAAATCAGAAAATTTCTAAAATATAAAAAACTTTGGCGTCAAGTTAGCTAGTGGGAGAACTTAGATTCGAAACTTTGGCGAATTAGTTTGATAAGATAGGACCAACTAAATTCTATTCTTAGATTTTGAAAAACTGAAAGATAACCCTCCTATGAGTTTAACCGTGGCTAATATATGTTTTTGCATCATACTACACATGTCGTGAGTTTTGAAAATTAGATGAAAAGTCCGATATGTCTTAAAACTTTTAAATTGATAAACTATTTTTTGAGGATCAAATAGGTTTGTTCTGAAGTAAATAATATCAAGAATAGTTTATAAAGTAAAGTGGATATGATGGGATATTATTGAAGCCTTAACAGGAAGTAAGTCTGAAAAATAACTCGGCTGGATCTTGATTAGAGTAATTGCACACCTTATCTACACAAACACGTCTGTTATCTTAAAAAAAAGAATTGACCAACTGGCTATATCTCCGTCGTATTGAATTATTATGATTTTCACGCCAAAATGAGTCTTTTTGTTTTAAGGCCTGGGTAACTTGGGCAATTAAGTCCGCCGGGGTGTCTCTACATCTAGTGCCCTAAAACCAACTGGTTTGGGTGCATTGGCCCAAAACCCGCTAAAGAGTCTAGAAAATCCAAATTAAAACAAAGTCAAGCAAGTATTCTCTCCGAGTTAAAATTCCTAATGGTTCTTTCTATGAGAATAATCTTGACATAAGACAAGTTTTTATAAAAATATTTTTAACGGAGATATGAAGCTTTTCTCTTATGATAAAGACTATTGCACGTTCATGAAGGTGTGTATGAAATGAAAACAAGTAAAATGTAGAGTGAAGAATAAGACCTAGTTTCCTGTTAAGAAAGATAGAAATTCTGAATTTGAAATCTAGCAGGAAAACGAAACTTGAGAAAAGATTAATTCTTTATAAACTTGTGTGATCCTTTTTGAAGTTTTATCCGGTCTTTATTTCATGACATGTTGACATTAATCAAACTTTTTGAAACGTAACGACGCTATTTGCACCGCACGTAAAGACAAATAGAATCTTAAGTTAAATAAGAAATGAGGTGTGAAAAATAAGGGTTCGATATTTCAACTTAGGATAATAGAATTTCTAGATTTCATACTAAATCCTAAGGTTAAAATAAATGGTTATTTCACAAAACAAGCTTGTCGGGATTTTGTGGGTGTAATCCGCTGAAAACCCTCAGGAGACAACACTCCTCCTACTAGGGACACTTAGAGATTTAACGGTTTGTTGCACGAGCTCAGTGCAATCACGTTATCTGAGAAAGAGAGGTTAGGATTTTGTTTTGCTCGGGACGAGCAAAAAATAAGTTTGGGGGTATTTGTTCATCACGAAAAACTGTATTTCAATACCGCTCATTCATTATCAATTTTGTGATGTATCGGTACTATTAACCCGTGTCTGCTCAATAAATACAGATTACAGGTATTCGTGACAAAACACTGAAAACACACTCAAATACACGGATACGATATTTGTGAGCCGATACTGCAACCGGGACAGAAAACCGATCAATATTCAAAGAGTTTCATTTTGCAACAAATAAGTGTACACATTTTTTATCAAGCTTAATGCAACAATATAAGTGTGAACACAAAGCTCTTTTGATGCATGAACCTTGGTGGGACAGCCTAGAACAAGTGGACACACATGAATCATGACTTGTGCAAGTGGATGAGCAAGTGATCATGGGTCATGAGTGGAAACAAAAGGTGTGATGTGATTTAAAGGTTGTATTTCCTTCCAAATATAAAGAGTGCAACCCAAGATTATATAGAAAAATCAAACAATACCAATGAGATCATGGAAAGCACACAAGATCACCACAAGAATACGGGCCCCACAAAGCTACAGTAAACCGGCAGAAATGAAGAAATAACCGCTACCACCGGTCCAATCTTCTCATTTTAGCACCATTTTTCTTCTGGTCATTCCTAGTTGTCACATCATCTCAATTTTATAGTTTGTTTTTGTTGATTTTGTGTCTATAAATACCAAAACAGAGAGCAAGCTCAAAGGATATACTTTGGCAATACTTTGACACTTCATTCTATTTCCATTTTATAATTTTTGTTTAACTCTTTGTATATATTAGTTAGTTGGCTTAATTTCCTAGCCTTCTCCTGATCTTGCAATCTTTTAATTGAGCTTGCAAGTTTAGATTTTGATTATTGAACTCATTGCTTGTACTTTTGTTTTGAACTTGAATGAAACTTTTATTTTTGCAATATGGTTCTTAGTATTTCTTCTCTTTACTTACTTTCTTGCAATTTCATTTCTTACTTTACTTACTTGCAATGTTATTTCATTGATCTTTTCTTCTTTTGCATTATCTTTTGATGTTAATCATGGTTTGTGAATAGTATATCTTATTAGGGAAAGAGAATGGTTATTTAAATTATGTTTTTTCTTTTACTCATTTCCTTTACCCAAGAATTGCTGATCGAACTCCGCCCAAACCTCACACAAGCGCTCCGTTAGGCACCCTATCCTACCACGGTAGCAGTAATCCTTAATTGTGACCAGTTGCGTTTGGTTTGGCCGGAGGCGATGGATAAGAGACAAGAATGCAAGGACAAGGGTCAATAAGCCGGATTTCTTGAAATACCGTGTTTAAGCACCCTAATCCACGTTGTTGCCGATTACCACAGCTTTGATAAGTCAAGTAAGGCACAAAGGAACGAGTACGTATTTTCCTAACTTAAACAAAGCTATCTCTATTCCTAACAAACATTTCGTTGCATATAAACGTTACACTTAGGTTAGAATTGAACTTATTCGGACCTTCGACTTAACTCGTGAAAACAAGAACGTAAAACGCACCATCTCCCTGCGGACGGCCCATACTCATCACGGCTAGCTACACGCGACGCTGTCTTGATTACGGTTAACTTTAAAACTTAAGATACGACACGATAAATCTCTTTCGATCGCCGCTCTACCACCTCCTCCTACCGTAACCGCTCCACTCACAGAACAGACAATACTTCTGGAGACTACCAAAAGCCTACTTGAAAGTCGGCAGGCTCAAAGCATGATTTTGCAGGAGCAGACTGCTCTTCTTCAACAGAGTTTCACCTGCTCTGAAGCAAAAGCACCGGGAGTGAAACTATTTCGAGCATTACACCCGAAAAACTTCTTAAGGAAAGAGAAACCGCTTGAAGCTGAATAATGGGCTCAAAGCATAAGAGATGACTTAGCAACACCCCAAGTTCCAGAAGTGGCGTTGGTCAGCATAGCAAAACTCCAACTTACTGACAATGCTAGAGTCTGGTAGAAAGCCGAAGAGAGCCGTCTTGAACAGCCGATCGAGTGGAAGATTTTTTGTGATCTCTTCAACGCCAAGTATTTTCAGGAAACCGCACACTTCGAGATGGAACAGAAATTCATACACCTGCAACAAGGATCCATGTGGGATAATTCGGTGGACGAGTACGATACCAAATTCACTATACTCGGCATATTCGTCGCCCATCTAATTTCCTACTACAGAAATTAGAGTCAGGCGCTTCCAACAAGGATTAGACCCTGAGATCCAGGCTGCCCTAGAACCGGGAGAATACCTAACACATGAAGCAGTTTTGAAGTCAGTCCGTCGCTATGAAGCTGTCATTAAGAAGAGGGGAAGGCCACGGTCGGTCGGTATGAAATGTTCCGCCAACCAGATTATTAGAGAAGGCTCTTCTAGGCCAACTCTTTAAGCGCCATCTATGAAGCCAGGAGGATCATTTTCCGAGACTGAACCAAACTTCTGTATCTATTGCAAGAGGACAAACACCAGGTCAAGGATTGCCATCAAGAAAATGGTCTTTGTTTGATATGTGGATCACCCTCACACACTGTAGGAACTTGCTCACACAACCGAACTGGCCCAATCCCCACTGCTAGACCAGCTATTCAAGCTCCACCTACTCGTTTAGCCCTTCCTGCACCACCTCCGTGCGGACTACCTTTTACCTCGTCAGCCATCGATATACCAGCATACACAGAGAATTGTGCCAAGACGTCAGGCTTTCACTTTGGCGGCCGTAGAGGCCGAACCCATAGGTCAAGATAACACTGGTAAATCTCCTCCCATCTTTTTCAGCCTTTTCAAATAATTCCATCCTTTTGTTCTTTTATCTACCTAAACTTTTTCACGCACTTTCGGTACGATATTAGTAGTTCTTTCACCACTGCTTTAACCAATTTTTTTTTGAATCTTTTATAACACCCCCCTTGTATAAATTTCGAGAACAAAATTTTTCTAAGGTGGGTAGGATGTAACGACCTAAAAGTCCTATACACTTTTATTAAATCCAATGTTAATAAAAAAGTGTATTTCTGTCCTGGTTTCGAATTATAAGTTATTTTTGATAAGTTATATACAAGAAACTCCTTGTAACTCACTGATTAAGACTCTACACTGTTGTCCTATAGCCTGCAAATTCAAATCCCATCAGTTCCAATTATTTTTGTAATATTTTTCATTTTAATTTTTCGGAAGTCCAAGAGTTGTACGTACATTACACGGAGAAACGAAGAGTTGCAAATAAATCAAACAATAAAAACGAGACATAAATACTCAAATGAAAGCACTGCACGAACCACGAGGCAATTGCCTCATTTTTTACCGCCGATTTTCGCTCAAAAACCGCTACCGGCTGGTGGAATAGCCCTAAACTCCTCCATTCTTTGCCCATGCACCCCTTCAACTCCCCTCTACTCTATTTTCTTGTTTGATTTCTCTAATTTTAGCCAGAGACTCTTCAATTCCCACATTAACACTATTTCAATTCTTTAAATTCACACACCTTCATTTTTCTTCTATAAATACCTAGACCAGTTCTAGCTCTTCCCTTAGGTATACCACTCTCTCAAATCTGTTTGCTCTCTCAAAATTCTCAAGCACTCAAGTTCCCTCAAGGAGTCGGGCACATTTCTTCCCTCTCGCGTCGTCGTTCCCTCAAGATCTTTTATCCCTCTCCATTGCTCCACAACTCGCTCAAGTGACGTCTGTAGATCAAGCTTGCCCCCTAGTCGCATTCACGATCTCAGTTCTACAAACCGAGGCCTATACTTTCCTTCTCGTTCGTACGCGTACGAACGCGCAACTGTAAGTACTCTCATCCTCTTTTCTTTCCCTCTTGTATACTCACTTTTACTTTTACATGTCTCCACTTCGCATCACCTGTAACTACGCTAAATCCCCCTCTACTTCTTTCTCTTTTTGCTTCTCCTTATATATCAACGCGAAAGAATACGGTATTATAAATAAGTTTAATAAAAAAAAATTAATATATTCATTGTAATTCGACATGTTCATCATAAATTTCATGCCATGATATCAAGAAAATACGAATTTACAACTCTATTCTTGTCTCATGATTTTTTATATGATGTTTATTATGTTGAATAACCTATAGATTACAAATAACGAATAAATATCATGAACTTTAAAAACTACCATTTTATCGATATCTAGAATATATATCTCTAGAAATTCACGGGGTAACGACCTACCCCACTCACAACACTATGGTTTCATAGCACGAGGTTCTAAACATAGGTTTTATTAAAAAATAAGTTTGACATTAAAATACCACACTTTTTTCAAAACGGGTTTCTTTTAAATCGATATTTTAAATTCTTGACAATTACGCCTCTACAACTCTCGTTAGGGGACCCGCTAATGGATGGTACAGATTATCTCATATCCTTGGGATAGTAGAGCAAGATGCAGAACTCCTCACGGAGTATTCAGTCTTGTAAGGAAATAAAAATACGATTTTTAAGAAATACGACTTTTCTAAACAAAACTAAACTTTGGAAATTATATAAAACTATGAATTCGTATTTTCAAGAAAAACATATTATGAAACTATATTTTTAAAACGAAAGATTAGAATTTTAATAAAATACCACCAAGTATCTAAAAGAGATAGTTTTCATAAAAATACCATAAACTTTTAAAAGGTAGGTTTTATCATTAAAATACCATAACAATTAAAATATATGTTCATAAAAAACCTAAATATTATAAATCACCCTCGAGGTTTATTTCTAAACAATATAAAAGTATTTTTCATAAAACCCCCTCGAGATATGCAAACAATATAACTACAATGTAAACAATCTATAATAAATATTTAAGGACTCTAGATTAATATAGGTTTAAGCGGTATCATTTCTCTTGAGCCCCAGGGAGCCGAAGAAAGTGAGTGCTTGCCTATTCAGGTTAGACAATTTAACGGAGTTATCAATGGCAATTGTCTTGGAAAAAGACACAAATCCTGCCATCCATGTGCAGCAGTTGTCCGATTACTCCCAAGTTTAAGAAATTCAAGAGCTAAATCTTTTCATAAGATATTTACTTTAACATGAATACAGACTCAACCACGATCCAAATTTTAACATAAACTTAAGCCCTTGATCATGAATCAGAACACTTGAACTTGAATATCTCAAAACTTGAATATTAGAATACTATGACTTGACATGAACTGAACATGAATACCAGAACACAATGGCTACTTTTGAAACTTACTTAAATCGAACCATGAATATAATTTGACATGAATACATGAACACTTGACACGAACACTTGACATTGACATGAACTCAATCTTGCAACCTGATGTATTCATGGATTCGAGCAAGGCTGGTAATTTTAACTGTAACCTAGAATATACGGAGTGTTAGGGTAGTTCAAGTGCGAATCCAACGAAATCTCAGGAGTCCCCATAGATCATGAATCCATGTCTACTAACACAAGCAAACTATCATGAGGGCATGTTTTTCCTTACTCCTGAATTATAGCATGTTGAGTTTGGAATATTTCAACACTAGATTGAAGTCCCGTTGCTAACACTTGATTCAGGCCCGTGGTTCCTTACCCCTGTATTACAGCCTGTTGGGTTCGAAAAAACTCTTGAGATTGGTTGACATTCACCCTTAAACTTACGTTAAATTATTTTACCCGTGTAGAGACCTTTTAGGATACTTGCATGCACATCATGTTCACTATACCTACACTACACGGCCATACTATACTATGCTCATGTTACTTTGCCATGATATATAGAACCACATGTTAAATAGAATTGTCATGCCTACATTAAATGACATGTTTAAATACCATATCTCATAGTCCATTGCTTCATAATATCCATTTTTCTTTACCATTATACTTTTATACTCCACACCCTTTTTCTTAGGGACTTACGGAGCCAAAGTGTAACAACTCCAATTTCAATGTACAGAAAATTCATTTAAAGTTAATGTACAATTGGGGTATTTGCAATCCTGTGAATACTATAAGAATTTGTTTTGATTTTGAACAGCAAGAAAACACTTGTAGCTCACTGGTAAAGCCTTGCACTGCTGTTAAAAGCACCCGAGTACAAATCCCATCAGCCACATTATCTTTTTGTTTTATTTTCTTTTAAACATTTTAGAAGCCCAAGAGTCTACACGTGCACAACACGTAAAACCAAGAGTCACGGATAATTTAAACATGTGCACTGTGGAATATCAATCGACCCCAACATGTGGCACCAAACTCCCCCCCACCCGTCGGTACAAAACCGGCGACATAGGCAAAAAGCCCAGCGCCGTCGGTCTCCCCCATCCCTATTGCTCCCATATTTAAACCCCTGCAACCCTTCAGCTACCCCACTCCTTTCACACTGCTTGTTTTCTCTGCATTCATACAGAGAACATTAAATCACCCATTTATCCCAATTTTATTACAAATTTTACTGCACCCATTCACTACCATAAACCCTAGCTTTTCCTATAAATACCACCCCTCATTCCACTCTTCCTCACTCACAAATCCCTTCTAAAACTCTCAAGAATTCCCAAGTCTTTATATTGTACAAGTGGAGTTAGCAAAGGGCGAAACTCCGACGAAGTTCCGGCGACGATACGAGGAGTTTCCGGCAATGAAACGAAGCACCGACGAATCCTAGACCTTCTTCTACCTCCCCCCTCTCATCAAAGCCAATAAGTCCCATCTCCTCTTTCACCTTCATCTTTAAAAAGTTCCATTTCTAAAACCCGACGGAAGCGGAGTTAGTCCGACTTCCGATTCGGTTTTCTTTTTAAAACTACACTTTTCTTTAACAAGATAAAACCATATTCTCTTATGTTGATTAATAAACATTAACAAACTCAATAAAACAAGTGTTACATCAAAATAATCATTTTTGTGACATTTATCGCATTTTTACATAAAAATACCACAAACTATTCATTTCGACATTATAACCATTATTCCTTACTATACTTTTAAATAGTTCACGAGGTAATGACCTAGCTTATCACAACACACTTCTCTATCATAGCACAATAAAGTTTGGGACAATAGAATACGGGAAATACGACTTACAAATAAATACCCTAAACTTACAAAATCGTTTTCTATAAAAAGGTGTATTAAACATTTCCATGCAATTACGCCTCTACAACCCATTTTGGGGACCCCGTTCGGGATGGTGCGGATTATCGCACATCCTCGGGCTTAATAGAGCGAGATGCAGACCTCCGCAATGAGCATTCGATCTCGATGGAATTTTTATACATTTTTCTTTAGAAAATGAGATTTCTATAAGAAAATAAATAAATTATTTTCATTAAATATGTATATATCTATTATCAAAATATATATTTTAATTATATAAATATTCCAAGTTTTCTAAATCAAAGAAATTACTATTACATGAAAATACCATCCAAATACAAAACAAGTACAACATTTCA
Organism: Agapanthus africanus; assembly: GCA_030015575.1. Classification (NCBI taxonomy): domain Eukaryota; kingdom Viridiplantae; phylum Streptophyta; class Magnoliopsida; order Asparagales; family Amaryllidaceae; genus Agapanthus; species Agapanthus africanus. The sequence goes on from CM057342.1 coordinate 213,987,084, forward strand.
AGAAAATACCATATACTATTAAATTAGGTTCGATTCACTAAAAATTTCACATTTATAAAACATAAATCTATGGAAACCCCAAATAAGATAATTAAATACTTGAGGTGTATTTTAAAATTATACCAAAACTATTTTTATATAAAAGCCCCTCAAGTTATACTAAATTACAATAAAGGCCCTATTAAACATAGGTTTAATCAGGACCAGTCTCTTGAGCCTCAGAGAGATGGAGATATGAGTGCTTGCCTATTTAAGGTAAACAATCTAACAAACGGTGTTATCAACACGGTAATTGTCTTGGAAAAAGACACAAATCCTGCCGTCCATGTGCAGCAGTTACCGATAATATCAAAACAATCAGGATTTCAAGTTCTTCTTTAAAATGTCTGACTCGGACTGAGTCTCAATATAATCAATCTGACTTGAATATGATTCAAGTATAAAATCCAATTCAATATGAATCTATATATTCAATCTATGCAATCTATTAAATCTATACAACTTGACTGAACCGAACCATGGATATACTCCATTTATATGTTCATCCATTATATCTGTTCCATTATTGATATCATGGTGCCGGCAAGTCATCCATATACAATTTACAATACAAGACAATACAATCCAATCAATACAATCAAGATATTGCGGGGTTTATAAGGGGTAGATTAGTACGGAAGGTGTTAAAAGTGGCACGAGACTGTAACCATAATATACCTAACCTGAATCTCCATTGTCGTTGTACCGTGGCTGAACGGTTTCTTGTACTCTGTATACCTTAGTCTCCAAAATAGTTGGACTCCTCTTGTATATACTGGTATTCTGTACCAAGCTATAAACAATAGCGTTAACATTATAATACAACTTTAAAAGTTACATTCTCCTTTTGTCTATACCGTCTCTTCTTACTTTTGGGACTTACCGAGCGATTGTTCGCTGACAACATTCATTTTCTTCTTTCTTTGGAATGTTGTCAGGTGGATCGGACCTTCTGGAGACAAAGCCTACCAGCGAGGATTTGGATCGGATAGCTTTTGACCCGGAGCTCTAGTTACTTGTACATTTCATTTTCATTTCTGTTATGCCATTATTTAGGCATTGCTTTCATTCCATATATTTTCATTTCAGTTGTATTGTAAAAAGAATGTTTAATAAATAAAGTTGTTGTTCAATTACATTTTTTGTCTCTTATGTAATTTACTTTATATTGCTTAGATACGCTTAGCGTGTTTACTTCTGAGTAAATACGTCGCGTGACCCGTCGCGTCCTCTGCCCGTACACTGGAAAGCGAGACGTGACAGAAAGTTTGCTGACGGGCATTCCACCCACTTTGTTTCTTGGAATGTTCGTCAGATACTGTGGAGACTGAGAAGGTGGACATCACAGAGTTGGAGCACGATAAGATCGTGACCCGAGCCTAAACTGGTTATTCTTTTCTTTTAGTTTATGTATGCCACCTGCTTAGGCATTTCTTTTCTTATATTTTCTTTCAGTTGAACTCATGTATTGTAAATGTATCAAGTTTAAATTTAAATAAAGTTGTTGACGTCTAAATCTCATGTTAATTTCTTGTCATTTTATATTGCTCATCTATGCTTAGCGTATTTATTTCGGGAAATAACATTCTCGAAATAAATGTGTCGCGGCCTCGTCGCGTACTTGCTTCTTTCTTTTGGGAAGCGGGGCGTGACAGCATACGACACTCCATCCCGGATGCTTCAATTATTGTAAGTAGTATACTTGAAACGCTTGTTGCGAAAAGATAAATAGATCATCCTGACCGTAAAATCGAAGTATATTTACACTGGTCAATCCATATTCATCTTTCCAAGTCGCGAGATTATTTCTCCACTTTTCCGTATCGGTTCGTGTATCGTACCAAATACACTGAAATATATAATACGGTTCTGATCGTCCGGGACATTGGATGCCAAGTATACAATTTAAATATCCATAATAAATCACATCATCCGATCCCACGGTCGCAATCCCACTATTCTGAGTGGTTCGAGATGTTTATATGTCCTTAACTTCAAATTTGTATCTAAGGATACTGAATCCTTTATAGTATGCAACTTACATGGTAGGAAACTGAAGCTAAATATCTTGAATCTCTCTCTAATGATGCAAATAAGTTCGGATCGTGAATCTGACAAAACAAATTTTACAGCAAATACATAATGATTTAAGTTTAGATTAAGACAACCCGTCACAATACATGTTATTCGAATAACTTACATGATCTGCAACCCAATCCCAAAAAATTATCCTGATGATATTTTTCCAATCGTTCATCATTCCAATCAGAATGTCCCTCACGTACCTCATCAATATGAATTATGTTCTCAACAATAAATTATAACATCAATATTATATCATTTCATACATACACACACAAATATAACAATTAATCCAAAAAACTTACTCTCAAATTTCTTCAGGACATACGCTATTGAGGGGGGTAAACCGATATATCTTGTTGATAAATATGGGGTCTACCTCTTATAATCAGTTTTACCATATGGCCCGTCCTGAATTCTCCAAGGCCGGTTAAGTTTTGTCTCAATGTTCTCGTCCAGATACCGGGAAAAGATATAGTTACTTTATCTAGAAGATAACCTTGCATAATAGAACCCTCTGTCGATTTCTATTGCGTATATACTTTGTAGAGTATAGAGGTAGCTAAAGAAAAATATATTATAATACAACAATAATTTTACAAAATGCGTGAAACGAAAAATTCAATGTACCTTTCGACGGGATACATCCATCGATATTGTACCGGTCCGGCAAACTTAATCTCGGTTGCAAGATGAACCGTCAGGTGTATTATGATATCAAAAAACGACGGCGAGAAAATACGCTCAAGCTTGCAAGGTATCAAGGAAATAAAATTTTCTAGATTCTCCAGTATCATAATATCCAAGGTTATAGCGCACAATTTTCTAAAAAAAAGCAACAAAGATCATTGATTACTAGACCAACCGATTTGGGAAGGGAAGTCCTGATGGCTAATGAGAAAGGTGCTCCATAATAATATAGTGATCATGACTTTTCAGCCCATCGATCTTGTCTTTCACAATCTTTATTTTCTTGATAAATGATCCTGAGAAATCTGTGGGAACTTTCAAATCATACAACATTTGCAGGAACCTTTTCTTCTCCGGTTGTGACATATGATACACGGCATTGGGAAGTACAAACTTGCCTGATTTACCCGCTATCGATTTAGAATGCAATTCATTTCTAATTTCCCGGTCCTGAAGATCCATCCGTGCACGAAGGTTGTCTTTCAATTTTCCGTCTTTACAAAGAAGTAAGTTGAGTACGTGCTCGGATACTCCCTTCTCTATGTGCATGACGTCCAAACAATGACGCGCTAAATTTGTTGAACAGTACAGAAGCTCGTAGAAAATGCTTAACTTGTTCCAATATGGTGCTTTGTCCTGTTTTGCCGGATCTATCCAGAAGGTCACGTTATTGTAGCCATCCCACTGAGCAATCACGTCCTCTCCGGACAATGAAGATGGAGGCCTAAGAAACTCCTGATGACCATTAAAGTGAGCATTGTCTAACCTGTAGGGATGGTCTAGTGGCAGGAAACGCCGATGACCGCAATAACAAACCTTCATGCTAAAATTCAACCATTTCGATATTGTATCTTGATGGCAGTAAGGGTATACTTTGTGACCATGTACGGACCAACCTGATTGCATTCCATACACAGGAAATTCAGTAATTGTCCACGTTAAAGCCGCACGCATCGTGAAAGTTTTATCTGTGTTTGCATCGTAAGTCTTTACACCATCAATGAATAAAGATTTTAACTCATCGATCAGAGATCGGAGATAAACATCGATATTGTTTCCCAGTGAATTTAGTCCGTCAATAATAAGAAGTATCATAAAGTAGGATTGATCCATAACCAACCAAGGCGACAGATTATAAACCATCATTACAACGGGCCATGTGTTATGGCTTCCATCCATATAGTTGAATGGGCAGAAACCATCACTAGCCAGTCTGAGCCTGACATTGTGAGAATTACTATTGAATATTTGGTGCCTCCTATCGAAATCCTTCCATGCCGGTGAATCTCTTGAATGACTCATTTTTCCATCTTCGCTTGGAGCAGCACGGTGATGCCAAATCATTATCTCGGTTGTTTTCTTACACCTGAATAGCATCTGCAGCCTCTGTGTTATGGAAAAGTATCGTGCTATCTTGACAGGTATATCGGGTTTTTTATCAAATTCTTTCGGTTTATATCTGGCCTCTCTACATGTTGGACACTCTTTCAAATCTAAATTCTTTTTCCTGTACAACACGCAATTTTTCGGACATGCATGAATTTTCTCACAATTCAGACCCAAATCAGACATCATCTTCTAGGCTTCGTACCAGCTTTCGGGCAAGTTATTTCTCGGGGGCATAGAATTTTTCAGGAACTTTAGAAGTATCGTGAATGACTTGTTGCTCCATCCATTTAGGCACTTAAGCTGTAAAATTTGGACGAACCATGATAGGGTGGAATACTTTACATTCTCATAAATTGATCTTCTAGTATCATTCATGAACTTTTCATACTTATCCGCACGCAGTTCTTGACCGGAAGGAATGTCTTTTTCGGTAGAATTACTATCACTGAGAGCAACCTCTACCATATCCTCCATTTTTTTCTTAAAAAGAAGTTATCTTTTTCTTCTCTCGCCGCACTACCGTCTTCTCTTTCTTCTTCCTCCGTATTACCGTCTTCTCCTTCTTCTTCCTCCGCATTACTGTCTTCTTTTTGTCCTTCTCCGTGATATAGCCAAGTTGTATTTGTCATTCTCCGTGATATAGCCAAGTTGTATAAAGTCTAGTATAAACATGTTTAACGATGTGACGATCTACGATTTATACCTTCTGTCATAACTTATTTCCACATCTAACGCACAGACAGAGAATATTCTCTAACACGATCTTATTATGTGCAATTGCAAATTCAATGAAAACAATAACTCCTGTGATAAACTTAAATTGCATGCGTTGTTGTCAATCCACATATATCTAGTCCTTAACTCTGATATACTTATGGGGTATATTATACTGTATAACATATAAATTGTAAGTCATGATGACTATATTGAGAAATGTAATAACGAGATGGTTATTGACAAAGAAGAAAATCCGTAGGGACAAGTTTTTCGTTAAAAAATATAAATTATCAATTAATACAGTTAGGTTTGAAGATACCTAAATATGAATTGTATTCTATCCATTTGTGTTTCAATTTATGATTTTACTTAGGTGTAGAGTTGTTAGCGTGTATGTGCTTTGTGTGTGTATTTGTTGTGTATTCGTATTGTATGTGTGTGTTTCGGCTGTCGGAGGTAAGGCTTCTATCCCATTAAGAATATATAGAGCAGACACCCATTCGCTTGTGTTTTCATCCGTTTCGAGTCAATTTCGGCAACACCTCCCAGCTGTTCTCCGAGTACACTATTATAGAATAGATAATCATTTCGATGCTGTGAAATAATATTGAAATGAACATCTAATCTATCTTTGTACACGGAGAACCAGCGGAAAAGTACCAACAAAATAACTCGAAACGAATGAAAACACAAGTGAATGCAGGTGTTTGCTTTATACATTCCTAATTTGTCCAAACTGGACAAATATATAGGTTATCATATGATTGAATTTTTTCGTCACATAGACTACACGACGGTTGTTAGTACCGAACGATACCGTCTGATATTTAATAATCTTTGTACAGTTCTTTGTCACGAAAAATATCGAATGTATGTTAACCAATAGACAGAGACTAAGTCGCGTTTTGATTTTCACATATGACGATCGATAAGCATATGAAAATTTCATATTATCACTGATTATCATATATACACTTATTATAAGATTTAACTTCAATTGGTTTTACGTTTACTTTTCAATTTTAAGGGTTTTAATTCTTTAGTTTAGGTAAAGTTTTTTAAAGTTAAGGGTTTTCTTAATCAAGTTTAATATTTTGGATTTGATTCTGGTGTTAAGTTTAAGATTTAGGATTTAGTTCTGGTGTTAAGTTTAAAATTAAGGTTTGTTCTTATTTAATATGAAAGATCAACATAATCATCATCACAAACACACATATTATCATCAACATTATCTCTCACACACATACACACATACACTTACACTAACACTAAAATACCCTGATCATAACCCTCACTCTTAACTCTAACCCTAATTACCTTAACGCCAACTGTATACCTAATTAACCCTAATTACCTTAACCCTAATTACCTTAATCCTAATCCTAGACCCAATTAACCTTAATCCTAGACTTAATTACAACGCATCCACCATCACTCATAGCCACCACCACCATAGCTACCGCCGCCGCCGCCCACATCCTCAAGCCACCGCCGCCGCCACAGCCGCCGCCACTGACCGCCGCCGCCGCCACTACAGCCACCACCACAATTCAAAATCCTCAAATTGAAGCCCTACCCATCAAATTCAATTTACGAAAATAAAAATTTAAATTTATCAATAAATTAACTAATTTGTTGACGATTTCGACAGTGAAAAGGGAGCTGGGAAGGAGCTCGACGTTGATAAAGAGGGCGGCGCTGGAGGTGATGGAGGCGGCGCTTGAGGTCATAGGAGGACAAAGAAGACAACGAGAGAGGAGGAGGGGCCAAGAGCTCGGAGGAGGCGACGAGGAGGGAGGAGGCGCAGAGGAGGTCGGAGGCGGTGATCGACGAGGGAGGAGGCGGTGATCGACGAGGCACGCGGGGAAATTTTGGGGGGAATTGGGAATTAGGGTACGGTGATGGGGACGGCAACAATTTGGTTTTAATTTATTTTTTTAATCTTTAAATTTACCCCTACGGACATATCAGTAGGGTTTTATCTTACGTCACTGTAGAGGCAACTGCATGTGTTAAATTTTAAGAAATTTTTATTTATATATGTCCCTACGGTGTTATCCGTAATGGCATTAGTTGTCCCTACGGATTAATCCGTAGGGATAGTCTTTAATTGCCCCTACGGAATTTATTATCCGTAGGGACAAACCATCTTTGTATTGGTATAATCTATATAGTTTAGATTTAAATCTAATGTCAAGATTATATTCATATTTAATCTAGTTTAAATATGGATTTATATCCTAGCAATTATTTACCCTATAAATATGAGGCTTTCTAGAGTTTGATTAGAGTGGGAAGGGACGGCCAAGCATTGTCGTGGATAGAGAGAGATTTTGTGTGAGAGAGCATTTCTTTGCATAGGATGGTGAGAAGTCGGTATGATCTTTTGTAATTCTTTTTCATTGTGGAAGTTCTCGTCGTGGTTGCAGGATTAGGTACGTGCAAGTTTATACGTTGAGCCTGGGTATATCTTATGTATTGTTGTGTTGTTTTTCGTATGATTTGGTATCCGTCAGTTAGTCTACGTAATCTTACAGCAGATACAATTATTTTCCTCCTCAAAACGTCCGTCCAAAAAACCAATCCAATGGCAACAAAACACAACAATAGATCATAATTTTTTTACATAACCCAACTGAATTCCACCGTCTAATCCAATCGTTATCATGTAAGATTTTTGTATTTCTTTCAGTCCAAATGCACTAAGAGAACACCTTGACAAACAGGCTCCTAATATTCTTCTTGACCCTTTTGATTCTCAACTTCGTCCATAATAAAAACATCAATGCTGCTTTTCGTTTAATCTTCCAAAAATATTTTTTTATAAGCCCGTACGAATTTTGACATTGATGTTAGCTTCCCAAATAGTCTTTTAGACCCCCGTTGCAGTACAGTCGTAGACTTACACACTCGTAAAGTGATTTGGGACCCAACAAAAATCTTCCTAGTAAGTGAGCATTGGTATCGCAATTAAAGATCACAAGAACTATGTAGAACCAGTCAGCGGTGATCCGCAAAGACCTTCTGAGATGTAGGTTGCAGGCTTTGAGAGCTTCACTAAAGGGATGGAATGGAACATGTTTGGATATACCCCTCTCATTGGATTAAAGGCTTATATTCCATTTTTACTCCGGATTATATTAATGAGACGGAATTGTTTGTTTCGATGTGGTTTTCTTAGAGTAAATCCGAAGAAGAAAAAAATCTTTAAATGATACATTCTTTCGGATTAGAAAAATTAGTCATAAACTTGAATACTTGCTTTTTTTCTTGGATTTTGAAGCATTCATTATCTCTTCCTTTCGTTTTTCTTAGACTTAAATCCACATAACTATCAAATAGTTTCACATTTTGGTAACTAACTACCAAATACTTTTAAAATTACGAATAACATTCAAATTTAACGGTGACACGTCAGCACCGAAAATACGACGTCTGTGCCACATCAGCATATTCGCCATATCATTAAAATTTGTTTTTTCCCCAAAAATACCCGTCTTTCTCAACTTCTAACCTTAACCCTAACCCTAACTAGCGTCCTACTCCCTACTGACGTCCCCCTCCGACGTCCTCTATCAGAGAGAGGGCTTGAGAAAGAAGCTGACGCAGAGGGAAGAGACGACATCGCGGCCCCCCTCCGCCTCCTCCTCCTCCATTGCCTTCACCACGACTTCCCCATAGTTGCTGCCCACTGCCGCCGTCGCCGCCATAGCTATCCTCGCCGCCACTTTCCTAATCGCCTCGCCTCGACGTCACCTTCCTAGGCTCCTTGTGGCATCCCACTTATCTTTTTCTTCTTCCCTACTAAATTAAATCGTAACCCTAATCCTAACCTCCCGCCATCCGCTCTTTTCCTCCTCTGCCGACGTCTCTTAGTCGTCTTGCCGTCGTTGATCTCTCCACCACTTCGTCATCACCATCAATCATCATCATCGCCCTCTTCTTTGTTTTATTCTTCTTTGCCTTTTTTTCTCCTTCTTCTTGCATATGCTATCCAAGATCCCAACCCTAGTTTTAATCCTAGCCATCATCCGCTTCCTCCATCGGCCACCTCCTCCATCGGCTCCTCCATCGGCCGGTGAGCATATTAATTGATTAACAATTATTAATAAAATAATTAATATTTATCTAATTTAATTAATTAAAAGGGTAAAATTATCATTTTACATACAACTCAACACCGTTAAGCCAAGACCGTTATTTTTGGTATTTATTCATAATTTTAAAAGTATTTGATAGTTAGTTGTCAAACAGTGAAATTATTTGATAGTTTTGTGAATTTAAGCCTATATATCTTCTTTAATTAAACCAAAGAATCAATCTATTATTTTATTAAATCAACTAGGAATATTTAGTAAATTATAAATATAGTATAAAGTGAAATCCTTATTCTCAATTAACCAGACATGTATTTGCCATGAGAGTCTCCAGTATTCTTGACTTCAACGAATATAGGTGCATTCCGGAATATTATTATTCATAACTCAATCTGTCGGATTTTAATCTGGACCATAAGAGTCCCATATATATATATATATATATATATATATATATATATATATATATATATATATATATATGATTCAGAGAAGCAACCAAGTTGTCACATGCATGCCTTCACTCATAAGCTTGTCTTCAGTTTGGGAGTAGAGAACAAGATGGTGATCAGTAGTGATGCAGCACTGTTCAAAATGTTTCTCTATCTCAGTTCTTGGTTTTGTGTTGTTGCATGCATTTAACGTTTCATGGATTTTAATGCTGGAAAATGAATGATAATTGTAATGGATCAGTCTGTAACATTAGGCTAGAGACGATCTTTTTTGGCAGAAGAAACATCTATTTGCTGCATAATATTCTTGTTCTGCATGTGCATTAATTGTGCACTACCCATGAGAGCCTACCAATTTGTTAGAAATTATATAATGCATGGATATGGATCAGAAATGAGTGAAGCTTGTGTATATAATCCAAAACTCTCTGAGTACATTGACTTTAGCAAGCATAACCAAATAAGATGATTTTGTTTCTTTGTAAACTCTTGGCGATCCTTTCAATTCAAATACACCAATAAAATACCATGCATGATAAATATATCCCAAACATCTCTAACCTTTTTGTTAACCCATCAAATTCTTCATTTGCTCATAATAATGCACCATGTTTGGCTGAGGGGCCAGTGCCAGAAAAAATAATAATTATATGCCATCTTTTCATTTGATTTTCCATAAATGTCTTCTATTAGCTTATATAGATTTTACAAAAGCACATTTTATAAAAATATTTTCGACGGTCTCTGGATTTTAGTTGTAGAAGATGCATAAAATTCTTTGTCGCACATGATTCATAAAATTTCTATGTCAACTCCTATTTTTCTCATCATATTCAAATTAAGAAAGTCTCTATCTTATTATAAGCCACATGTGAATTTTAAACTTAGATGCAAGCACATTACATTTCCATAGCACATTGGCAACCAGACATTTGCAACCACCAAAAAATAAGAAGTCGTATAGAGATTTAACAGTAAATCTTCCGTCCGAACTCCAATTCCAACTCCAAATATTCATTTATTCTGAAGACTTAGGAGAAGGAAGTTATTAAAATAAAATAGTTAATTCATGCTAATGCTCTTCGGTAAGATGATATCTAAATTTTGAATATCAAACCATTCTCCGTTTAATTAATTCTCTCACAGACAAAACTAATACTTCTTGATTGCTGGCCAAACCCCGAACAACAATGGGCAAATAACTGTAAGCAGAAGATTGCATCTATGATCATTACAAATTCTTATCTTGATTGCTAATTGCAGTCCTTAATTATTATTATTGGCAAGAACTCTTTGGAAATTAATGTGGTGTTTAGTCTGTTATTAATCTCAAAAGCTCCTATAATTAGTTTGACTCTACTTACCCAAGACTGATGAAAAACAATACGCAGCCATACCTATTTAATTTAATTAATTTACAAATTAAACGAAAAAAAGGAAACAGGAAAGCGATAGCAAAAGGACAAGAATCAGCGGACGGTACGGGCCTGTCTCGAGAATCGAGGGCAACAAACGACGACAGGCTTGGCCGGTGACCGGCGCCGTTAATGGGCACCTGTCAGTACTAGCCATGTGCTGCAGCAGCAGCTGATGTGCCACCCTTCAATTCCAATTGATACTTACAAGCAAGCATGAAGCTTGCATGAGGATTATTAATTTTTGGAGTAAATTTTAGTACCTACAGTACACATTAATGTATTGGATGGTTTCTCATTAAAACTATCAAACTGCACCGTGGTTTCTCGTGAATATCCACAATTTGGTGAAGTTAAAAATAAGGGGTAGAACCGTCATTTTATAATATAACATATGACATGTTGGTTTTTCGCTAATGGTGCATACTTCAAAGATCAGGATGTTTTTTCATCAAAGAAAAAAGCACAATATGGTTTCTGGTAAAAGGGTCAATCCACAATATGGTTATTGGTAAATACCCCTTTAATAAAACACCATCAAACTTTTTGGGTTTTTAGATATTACCATCCGACTTTAAAACCCTAGTTGATTTGGTAATGCTGTATGAAAATGTTGGTTTCATTTTAAAAGGCAAACGGATGGGATAGTCCCCAAATGACCTTGTTCATGAAACCCAAAGATGACTGGCATTTTTTGTCGAAAATACCTTGACAAAAATACCCTCTTCGAAGAAGGTTCATGGCAATTTTAAAGTTAGATGGTTTTATCTTTAAAAAAACCTCCGAAAGTAGGATGCTTTGTGAAACTTATCCTGCTTTTTATTAATTAAGGTGTCCTCCTAATATATTCAAATTCAAAATTGGGTATTTGTGCATGGGCTTTTGAGATATTAAACTTGAAATCCATTTTTAATGAAAATCAAAAGTAGATAAATATCAAAGAAATTATAACATGTTTCGAATGTAGTCGTACCCAAACTTAGAAATAGAAAGATGCGTAAAATTATTCAAACAGTTGTAAAACAACAATATGGGCTCCACTTTTGTATTTATTTATTTCTTATGATTGGATATACATGCAAACACATAGAATGCAAGAAATACCTCCGACTCTGAAATGTGCAACAGTCT